>CM029541.1:11816254-12457488 GCA_017141395.1 Laodelphax striatellus | reverse complement strand
GAGAAAAGGGCCACGCGTTTCCATGAACTCACAACATTTTGGGTTTGACAACAACGTTTCAGACACGAGACAACAACAATAACACAACTCATTCCAAAATCGTTTGACAACCTTTGAATGTCTGTGTGTATATGACGTCACGAAATTTCTGTCAGAAGAGTGAGGAAGTCGGGAGTTGTATGTGTAGAAATGTTTGAGAATTCTATTACTGTATTGTTATTATTTCAACAATGCCGGTGGCTCAGGCATGTTGAAATTCTTCATCATCATCATCATCATCATCATCATCATCATCATCATCATCATCATCATCATCATCTTCACCATCTTCGCCATGTTGTTGAAAGGCAACGCTAATTAATATGACAACAGCATAGCAGCCAAAAATCGTCAGTCGAAAATGTGCTTCAGAAGGCCTACACAAGTTACTTTCAGACCAGTGAATAATTTTGCTGTTGTAATTTCGGTAGTGGGTCTTGAGTGCTAGTGACGTATTTCAGGAATGCTGCAACAGTGTTAATCCAAGAGAATAGACCGTTGCCTATTTCGTATAAAAACTTGTGATTATTTAGGATGTGATTTTTAAAAATAGTTTTCTCTTCTTCATGGAAAATATCTCATTGTTTCATCAAAATTCGATTACACAAGAAGTGGATGTGATCGGGTTTTTTGATTTAGAAGGGCTGGCTATTCAATAGCTGCTCATACTGAAACAACAAGTATGATGAAATAGAACATTCAAGTTTTATTATCAACACAAGTCAATTTTTCTATCAAACTCTTGTATCTTATATCAAATTCTTGTATCAAACATGGTCAATGTTTTGGATAGGGTACGGTCTTCATATCGGAACGAAATTAGTTGTATTTCTTGTATTCACGTGCGTTCAAGAACATTCAGATATGTTTAAATTTAATATGAATACAGTTGAGTCTCACTTATTCGTCATTCCGTGTTATCCTGCATACTAATCAGAGACGAAATTGATCAATTTCCAACGAAAATACAAATTTCAAGGAATGATAGAAGGTGTGTACGGACGTAATCAATTCAACAACATTATCATTAAAAAATTATCTGACAATGAAGAGCCAGTTTGAACCATATCCATACTTATTCACTAATAACTGTTCGTTATACTCACAGTCTGGAATTTCAGATTCCAATCATTAATAAACTCCAGGTTTTATTAAACTAATCATTAAACATATAATTGTATTATATGTGATAAATAATTGTAATTGGCTCTGGTAATAAAGAGCCAATTTATACCATAACCATACTTCTTTACAATTCGTCTACATTTACCTTCACAGTATGAAATTCCAGGTTACAATAACCTGCTTCTCAGCACAAAAAGTTAGATTTCGGGTCCATTTTCGGCACTTCTCTGTCGGCTACCTCTCACAAGGGGATAATCCCCCGGCATTCACACACACTGGAATGTTGTGAAAGCTGGAAATATCGGTGTAAACTACACAAAGACTGGAATGCCGACACTAGGCCATGATATACCAACTGAAACCGACTCTATCAATGTGTTTTAAGACTCTTTTGCTTTCCTTTGTCGGTTTCCCATACAACATGAGGATTCACACATTCCAGAGGATCAGTCTATGACGTGTTTGAAAGAAAATTTTGAAATTTTGTGTTACTTTTGAGAAGAAATCAAGATAGTGTAAGATAGAATTCAAACAATTTGCAAGTATTTTGGAAAAAAGTTGAGGGAATATTTTTCGTAGGCTTATCTTTGTATTCTTCACAGGAATTTGAAGATAGTAATTTTTTAATTCTTTGACTTTTGTTTTTCCCCACTAGTTTTAAATAACTTTCAAAATTGGCACAATCTATTCATACGTATTTGCACATTCTTGATGAATTGAGATATTTCAATTCAATTCAAATAGAATTTGGTAATAGTTGATGAAACAGAACTAATAGAAAGTCATGTATGTTGTGCGAATTGCTGAATATAATTATTATTTGTCTTCGTTGTTACTGTTTGTATATGACATGGTTTAAGAGAATATTTTGAAACTCTGTAGTCGTTTTCAAAGGAAGTCAATACAATACTTTTTTAATACAGAACAATTTGTTTGATGGAACAGAAGTAATAGATATATTTACTTATTAGTATATATTATATTATATCAGTTTTTTGAATAGGCTGTGTTGTTTAAAACTTCTGCAAGATTAGCAATCTTAGTACTAGTTGCAAGTGGTTTTGTAGCCATATTAAATATATTTGTATATAAATTATATTTACTTAATAGATATATTTACTATATTTAGATAGAATATCGTTAACAAAGTGTATCCCACTATGTGGAGAGATTTAATGAAAAAAAAACGTACCCAAAACATAAACGGAGTAATTATCCTCAATTTAAAAAAAAGTTGAGATACGGAAGTATATTTTCAGAGGCAAACGGTTGCAACTTATACTATTCTAAAATGATGAATACCGAACTACTATTTTAATAATGATCTTTCGCCGCATAATAACATCTCGTTAAACGGAGCTGTTTTGAAGCTGTAAGGGAGAACGAAAAAATAAAAAGAAATAAACGAGGGCGATCTTTTGAAAGGGTCAAGGGTTGAGGAGTGGTGATGGGGGGGGGGGTGGTGCAGTAAAACCCATCGTTCCAAAATCACTTTCTCATTAGTGGAATTTCTGTGGCAGGGAAACCTTGGTATGAAGGGAGTTGCGGGGGAGGGGGAGAGTAGAAGAAAATAGAAAGAGGAAAATGGAGGAAAGTCATTAGGACCGGAGCACAAAAGATTCCGTTTTCAACGTCTAGTTGTAGGATATAAGGGCTGAAAAGAATAGATGAAGATGAGGGAGGGGGGTGTATGAGTAGTTTAAAGTGTTGTATTCAGCTAAAGACGCAGTATTCAATGTGAGGAGAGTGGTTGGGGGGGGGGAAGAAAAAGGGGAATTTTTCATTTTCCGGGGTTCTTTCAATACACTGCTGCTGCTGCTCCTACTAAAGGCTGTGCTAAAGAAAATGTTTCCATTGAGGTTTTTGTGTACTGTAATGTGTGGTAGAAAGAGCACATTGATGGGAGAAAGGATGGTGGTTCTGTGATGAGAATTGGAGATTGCGAAACGAAGGAGAAGAAGATGTTCAATGAGAGCAAAGTGGAGGGAAGGAAGTAGTAGGAGAGAAAGAGGAAAAAGAGAAGTGAACGAATGAGAAAAGGATAGAATTGAAGAATAAAAAGCAGAAGAAGAAGAAGAAGAAATTGAAGGAGAAGAATGTAAGAAGGTTTCAGGATTGAAGAAGTGGTTGTGTTTGGAAGTATTGTACAAGTAAAAGATTGAAGGAAGATTTAAAAGATCCAGGAAGTATATTTTGAAGTAGAGAAAGAGATGAAAGTGAATCATTAGATGAAAGTAAATCAAAGTGAATTAGATGAGAAATAATAAAATCAGGATGGAATGAACTCAAATATCACTTCGAAACCTGCTGAACGGTCAATGTAGATCAATAAGAAAATTGATATTTGCCTAAAATGTTTGCTTTTGGCTCTATAAGCTTGTCAAGCCAACATTTAGATTGATCAAAGACCAGAAATAATCAATTATTCGATCTGTGCTACTATCTACTGTGTTATATGGAACAATTTTCTTGTGATATGAAGTAGAGATAGTTTCTTGACATAGAACTTGATTTTTCCATTCAAATAACGTGAACGATACTGAAACTGAGACATTGAAATAAGATTTATTCAACGAAATTCAGCCCAGAAGTAGAAATCACCTCATTTTACATAGTGTAGTGAGTTTCAACTCACAATTACATTTCTTGATAATAATATGTCCACTTTCAAGGAAGAATTTCCAAAATTTTCATTTCTGTTGAATTTTTATTCTGTTGATTTGAAGCGCATTCTCCATGTATCAAAGTTACAAAATAATATTTTTCAATTTTTTTCTAAATACTACCATGTTATTAATCAGTCAAAGTCATCTGGCAACTTAGTGACTTCAATTTACTTAAATATTCTCCATGTATCAAACAAATTTTAAAATTCCAAATTCCAAAACGTTCCAAAATAATATTTTTTTAAATTTTTGCAAACTACTTCATGTTACTGAATAATCAATACTAAAAACTAATGTCAGAAGTTCGGCTCAAGAACAAAACCTTTTAACAGATTAAGCTAAAAACCGAAAATTCTTACAAGTTCACTGTAAGTACAAAAAGGTTTCTTCATTCATCCTGCAAGATTCAATCACGAAATCTCTGAAATTCATGTTAGATATTTGATAGAAACACACTCATTCGAAAGTGACAACCCACAGGAAAAACCTTGAATCTCAAACCAAAAACCCCAAACCCACAGGCACAATAACAGCCCAAATTTTTGCATTCACAGATTGCCGACAGGCAAGAAGGGATATGCAAAGAAGCAACGGTGCAGGGGATATAACATCAGGGGTGGATGCAATAGCGGCCCCCAACTTCTTGCTTAGGGGATGGTTTGTTAACGATGGAGAATGCTGCGGCTAGTGTTGAGGGGGTGGCGAGAGGGGTGAGCCCCACAACACTGATGGGGACCCATGATCATATTGGACTTGCAAATGATACTTTTCCGTGCATCTCTGACAATCTCCCCATTGTCTCTCTCTCTCTTTCACTCTCCCATGATCCTCCTCTATCCTTCTCCTATCTTCACTTCCCCCCCCCAACCACGGATGCAAAGCGCCACCCCTTATTTTCGGCCCCCCTTTCTCGCATCTTACACGCTCCAATGGCGTTGAAGCTAGACTTAGCTCCCCCCCCTGCACCACAACCACCCACACAACAACCCCTTGGCAATAATAATAATTCGAGGGACTGTGCCTTTCTTACCTCCCCCTTTCCCCAACTAGAGTATCCCCTCTACCTGTCCCCTCAACTGTGTGGATGTGGTTGTGAAAGTACTGTCAGGGACAAATATTTTTACAATTCTCTTGCAACGATAGAAAGTCTGTTTGACTCAGAAATAGAATCAATTCTAACACTTTTGATATTTTGAAACTATTTCAACTTTATATTAGAGTTTTATTGTACATAATTATGCAGATAATTTGATAAAAATAAATTAATAGGGTTTTATCAAGATGATTGGAATTTAATATATTTTAAGATAATTTATTCTATTCACATAATAGGGTTCTATTTTGAGCCAAATTTTTAGCTCTGAATGATTTTATGACAGTTAATTTCATATATTTTATGATAAGATTCTAATATGATTGACATCATATGACATGGAATATGATATGATTTAAACAAGCTTGAAATAATGATAATTATAGTCTACCATAAGATATTATTGAAGACCTGATGCAGAGTTACTAAAAGTAAATTTTACAATGAATTCTCAACTGAAATAAAACTATAAGCTTGGAGGAACCCTTTACCCACAGGAAACATTCATTATACTGAACAATCATTTCGTTGAATGAATCTTTGACAATAACAAGGCTAGGCTGAATAATAACATCACTATTGACAATACGCTCTTCATTTGTCTTATCTGTTTAAATGAGAAAATACTTTCGAGAACATAGTGTTGTTTACTGGAGAAGTTATTGATGCATCATTATTACTGTCATGAAATTGTATATCAGAGTATGTTTATTAATGCATGGATAGTAGTGAAACATAAAACTTGAAACGTTTTTCTAGAAGTTTTGGAAGGAAAAATGGAATTGCATCATTATTCTTTCAAGTCTATCGATTTTTCTGTGATGATTTTTCAAGCCTATTTCAGATCAAGTTCAAAACTTTCAAGTACAGTACTCATGTACAACAAAGCTTAATAATCTTATACCACTCACATAATATAAGTACTCTTTTACATTATCATGTGATAATATTCTCATTCAAAGGTACCGCACCATTCATTCTTTCATCTTCTCACAACTTTATCCACATAGAGAAATTAGTAGTTCAGTAACAATGTAGCATAAAGGACTAGATGACCCTCTATTGAAGTATTGAAACACGCGACAAACCCTCCCTTGCTCAACTCTCTCATAGGCTACTTTTTCATTTATAGGCTACTTTCACTCTCTCTCTCGCACTCTCTCTATCAATTCATCTTTTCATCTCGCTTCTGACGGATTTGCTATTGCAATTCACACTTGCAGTCCACGTGTCGACTTTCTCACCAAAAAAGACACTCTGCACCCTCATGCTGATATTGCATAGGCTAAAATGTCGTCTCTTCATCCACCCAGTGTCTCTATACAACCCCCTTCCCTTTTCCACCCCCCCTCCACAACACACGAAATCACATTTTATTAAACTACCCTTTTTATTTTCAACAAACCCGGCGTTGCGACGTACTTTGCCATTTGATAAAAAATCCTCCTATTTCATCCCCCACCTTTTTTTTCATTTTATTCCTACACTATGCTTCTTTTTCATTGTTTTCCCCTTCTATTTTGCATCTCTTTTACCCCCTCCACCCCCCCAATACATGCATATTCATCTGGCAGGCTCCGATCGGTGGTGGTATACATTTTTCCTTTGGCCAGCTTTTTTTTTGCAGGGAATTTTTTGCCGAAAAAAGTCCGGCTTTGTTGCAAAATACAGAGTGGAACAGCACAAAGATCGGATGAAGTATTGTACGAAATACACTGTGTTAGAGGGTTGCTGCAGTCACACAGTTTGTGGAAAATGGTTGCCATAATCGCTATAGTCGACTGAACATTTGTTGTGAAATAAAAACTCGTGCGGCGAAATTATTGGGGTTGCTTGGTTTAAAAATACTTCGGTAAAAACGATGGTCAGCACCCTGTTATGAATGTTAAGTTGGATAGAATCATGAATCTATTCGAGTTCATCGAGTGTATTATTTATTTAGCAGTGCATAGATTGAATACGTTTATTGACAAATCTATTGAACTTCAAATATTCAACTAGTGGGCTTTTTAAATATCCATTGTGTTCATTCTAGTATTATCGACCCAACGACATTCATTGTCTATTGTTTGTTACTATATCGTTTCTATATTGTTTTACCTACAGGGTGTTTCAGAACTCCCTACCAATATTCTACGGCATTGTTCCTGGGTAAAAACCATATCAAAATATCATATTTAAATTGTCCAGAAGTCCTTAGTTACTCACACAGCTGCCATTTTGTTTTTTCACTTATTATTGGTTATCTCAATAATGGTGAAACATATGGAATTGAAACTTTGCACCAACATTCATTACAACTAGACAAAGCTACAAAAATTATGACAATTTTTCAAATCCATAAAACAAAATGGCGGTCATTTAAAATTTTGTTTCTTGAATAACTCGGAAACTGTTGATATTATAGAAATTTTACAAGGATAACTTTTTTATTAAATTAAATTACAAATGGATTGAAACCTTATTTGTTACGATTGGACCAATATTGACTGAGATTTGGCAGCTTTAGTGATAGGTGACCGCTGGAGGCTGATTGCAGTGCATCCTGGGCTTGCGGCTAAAGTCTGCTACAACAATGCAACAGTCTCCGTCCATTTTGCATGTTATTTTTTAGCGATTTTAGATTATTTTGTGTGGATTTTAAAGACAGTAAAAAGGAGTGCAAGTGATTTCACTCCTGATGAGGAAATGCATCCCAATTGTGTCCAATAATGTAAGTAATAGCATTAATTATTTACAGTGAAATACCAGTCGTTTCTTTAACAGAATTTTCTACAAGTATTTCGTCATGGAAAACAACATCGAATTAAATACTGTTTTGCTTTTATGTTTTAGAGTTTATTTATTTATTCTATTTTAATAACGATGGAATATGATCTAGTGAGTAATAATACAGTAGATAAAATATCAATAAGAATGGAGCCACAGAAATATCTCCTCTTTTTCTCCCGCCAACACTTCCTCGTGAATTTCCCCACCTCTAACAAAAAATCATTTCTCATTCCAGTCACCTTCTGGGCACTTTTTAATGCTGTCATCCCTGTCTTGCAGCATCCGAGCTTCCGTTTCTTTTTTTGAAAAAGGGAATAAGCTTTTCCCTCTTGGAATGTAACAATAAAAGAGGGATAGAACAGAGGATTGATGACACGGGTGCAGAATATACGTGACTTGAGTTCTGTTGAAAGAAGGGAGGTGAGAAAAGGCGTGGGGAGAATGCCTGTGGAATGGAGGAATGGTAGAGGAATATCGAAATAAAAAGGAAGAAGGAGAAGAAAGCAGTTACTTGCATTGAAGATTTAAGTTATACTTGCATTGAATATTGAAGTTACTTGCATTGAAGATAAGATTCCTTCTTAATTGTAAAGTTCAAAGGTATGTAAGTCTCTGAGCCTTGGTTTCTAACATAGATTAAAGATTTAAACGGAGACCGCAATATTATGGTTCAAATGATGATCGCTTACCAATAGAATATTAATTAACCTGTAATAGTATTGTCACTGTAAAAACTATATTACAGTTCGAATAAAACTAGTTGTCACTTGGCCTGATGCTCCGCCAGCTGATGCTCAGAAACCCTCATTATTGGATCATAAGTTAAAGTTAGCATCCATCTGTGGAATCAAATGGTCAAGCTGTTCGGACATCGGACTTTATATATATATGACAAAAACCGGTAACTAGTGGGTGGTCTTCCAACTGAGCACCAAGGCCAGAGAGTGAAAACTAGTTTTTATTCTGAGGCCGGTTGAAAGTTCATGGGCTCAGGGATTCACCCAAGTCCTAGACCAAAACGGGTGGCTACCGTAGCATCGACAAAGTTAGTGGGTTAGCAGCACCCGTTTTGGTCGGTTAGATCTGGGGACTTAATCCCGAACTCCTCATGAACCGGCTAACCAGTAAGTTTATGGTTGTAGAGGCTAACAAACTCATCAAAGACTTTTAGAAAATGATTTTCGAAAAAAGTTCAATGGTCTGAATACAAAAATATTCCATTTGTGAAGTTATGTAGTAGTTTGTATCCATTTAGTACATTCATTACGTTTGTATTTCTATGCTATTTGTGATTGGCTTATCAAATCTCACAGTCTACTCAACAAAAAGCATTCCTCAAACCAATTCAATAGATGTATTTCTAAATATTTCGAATTTTATTACTTAATTTCTTTTAAAAATCAATCAATAATATTGTTATTACAAATCTGGTGAAAATTCATTTCCTCAGCACATACCATCATCCACAATAACCTAAAAAACATAGCCGTTCAGCAAGCAAAAATTGATCGACATTAAGGCCCCTGTCAGACTAGGCTTTTCGTCACGCGCGTTTTGTAATATGAGCAAAGCGCGTTCCGGTCCTCTGAGGTCCCGTAATATAAATATAGCGAGATCGCTTGCCCCCCCTGTCAGACGAGGGCTTTGAGGCCACGCGCGTTTTGTCATCAAGCGCGTCCCGGTCGACTGTCCGCGTCTCAGCCAACCTTCATGTACGACGCGCTTTCCCGGTCAGCCGGGCTAACGTAATGAGGCTCTAATGAACGCTTGACAGCCTGTCACTGGGCTGCGCTTGGTGACGACGCGTGGCGAAATCTTCTACCAAAATCTAAATTGCACCAATATTGGAATAGCGGAATTGTGATTTCCGAATTCAGATTCAGCACCCTCGAATGATATATGTGCGGTCGATTCTCAAAATAAATAATCAAAATGAAGGATTTTTTCCTTACATGTTCATTTTCTATAGTTTGGTTGTAACTTAATTTTTGTCTAGAAAAGCGGTACTTTTACCTAGGATAACTTTCTGAAGTAATCATAAGTATGCTTTTCTCATTCCTTAGTTTGGTTTGTTTAGTAAGGAATTTGCAATTATGGTATAAAATTGTATATAATTGTAGAGGATAGAATTAATAATTATTGTATGAGAAAATTATTATTTCGAACCAAGTTTACACAGTTCCGAACTCTTTTATAAAAAAAAGAATTATCTGATTTATTTTATATTTTACTTTTCTTATTCTTTGACTAATAAGAAGATGAGAGATAATCTAAAAATATTTTTATAAAATATTAAAAATTGAAATATAATATTTTTCTCAAGTTTTTATCCACTTTAAAAGCGTTGATAAAATTAATATAATATACTGTAATGCAATGCACTTCCATGAAAAAATCATCTTCTCAATTTGTTGACTTGAAATAAAGTTGACAAATCAATATCCTCGCCGTACTTTTTCCAGAATGGACATTTAAATGTCCAAACTTCGCTTATTTCATGTAGATAAATCTCACGCTTACTGTTCACATTATTAGATTGCATTTTACATTGCATTGAAAATTTTTAATTACAATTCATAAAATTACTAGAATTATATTACTTAATACTTACAACTTTGTGATCTAGTATCTAAGCAATTATAATTATTTGTTATCTCTACATAGAATAAAGTAATCTTTATCTTTAATCTTATCCACGTGCAGATGGCAGTGATTTTCAAGCGTTGAGAAATTAATACGATTGCAAATGTAATTCCACGTACATAATTGGCGGCCATCCAGTCACTTCTTTAATATGACATACGAGTGTATGATTGAATCAATAAAATTATAAACTTGAGTAATTGATTGGAATTAATTAGAAGAATGGTAGCGAAAATATGAAATTCGACTCATCTAGGTTTCTAGGGTCACTGACCGTAGTTGAGAGAACGCCCTTCCATAGACGCGCGTCAAGGCGATATTGTTACCAGAACGCGCGTGGGCTCATATTACAGGCAGGCGAAACGCCCAGCCTGGTCTGACAGGGGTTTTCAGAAATGACAGCTAACACCTCCTGTAACTACGTTCAAAAATGATAGCACCCACTTCGATGTTTAGATCAAAATAACACCCGCTTCTACTGGGGTTCTGGTTTAAAAATTGTTTCGTTTACAATACTTTTTTACCACATTCGCTTCTTAGTGTTTCTTAATCAAACTCCCCCCCTCCCCACCTATAAACCAGCTACACACAAGGCGAAATCCCACCAAACTTCCCACCCACCCCGTTTCAGGCACGAGGGTGGGTTGTCACCCTGTGTAGCTGTTTCCATCGGCGATAGCATACATGAGGCCTGTGGTAGTCACAGCTGAAAAAGGCGCTCTGGATTCTAGACGATGCGTGAAGTACGTAATGCGCATGCGCCCTGCGCAAACACGACGCACGACCGGTTTACTATGTTTGACGGCCATGCGTAAAACAGACGTATTAACGCGCGCACGTAATGTGTGGCAGGCAGCACTTGCGACTTACGTACGTTCGTAGGCTACGCTTGTGCGTTTTTCATATACGTTAACAAGACTTGCAGTAATGTGCTGATTTTGCAACTTTCAACATTGCATGCGCTGTCGGAGAGAGAAGAAGAAGAAGAGAGAAGGAAGGAAGAAGAAGGAAGAAGAAGAAGAAGGAAGAAGAGAGAATCGAGGAGAAGAAGAAGAAGAGAAGAAGAAGAAGAAGAAGAAGAAGAAGAAGAAGAAGAAGAAGAAGAAGAAAGAGAAGAAGAAGAAGAAGAAGAAGAAGAAGAAGAAGAAGAAAGAAGAAGAAGAAGGGAAGGAGAAGAGGAGAGGAGGAGGGAGGAAGGAGGGAGGAGGAGGAGGAGGAGGAGAGGAGGAGGAGGAGGAGGAGGAGGAGGAGGAGGAGAGGAGGAGGAGGAGGAGGAGAGGAGGAGAAGGAGGAGGAGGAGGAGAGGAGAGGGAGGAGGAGGAAGAAGGAGAACAGGAGGACGTTTAAAAGTCTTTGAGGAATCTGAAGAGGAGAAGGAGAAGGTTAAGAGGCTGAGGAGAAGGAGGAAGAAGAGGAGGAGGAAGAGGAGGGAGGAGAACAGGAAGAGGAAGAGGAGGAAGGAGGAAGAAGAAGAAGAAGAGGAGGAAGCAGAGGAAGAGGAGGAGAAGGAGAGGAAGATGATTGGGAACGGACTAAGAAGAAGATAGAAGAAGAAGAGAAGAAGAAGAAGAAGAGAAGAGCCAAGAAGATGAAGAAATTAGTGATGAGGAGGGAGGAGAAGAGGCAGAAACAATTATTCATCAAAAACTAAGAAACAATCTGGAAACGAATCCATTCTCGTATTGGAATTAGATTAAACAAAAAGAAGGAAAATAGGTACTTTTCAAGGAAATTCCATCATTTCAATTCCATTGAGGACAGTTTATTTCCAAGGTAGCAGCACAGAAAAAGAGAGGAATCTCTGTCTCTATCTCTGATAGCAGCAAAAACAATCCTAGATCAAAATACTTAGATGAATCCTATATAGGTTAATTCTACATAATTGGAAGCAGATATCTAATTCAAGGTTATGGTTTAAAACTCATTCTGGGTAATACGGAACAATTTGATAATAAAAAGTGCGCCATTGCATGCCTCCAACTGCATGTTCATATGGCATGCGTTATTGCCCCCTATAACACTAATAAAGCCATCAGAAGGGATGGCTAACGAGAGGCAAGCATTTAGCTAACAGTCAACACCCGGTCAATACAAGTGACTAACGACTTGCCTTTTAAAAACATTTTTTATCTCACTTATTAAGCATAACCAATAAAAAATACGACCAATCAGCAATTTCAAGCTGAAATAGAGAGAGAAAGATTGCAGCTACAGCGGAAAATCAGAGACCCTATTGCATTACTGCCCACTATCTAGTAACACTAATAAAGTCATAAGAAGGGACGGCTAACGAAACAAGCGTTTAGCTAACAGTCAACAACCGGTCAATACAAGTGACAAACGACTTGCCTTTTAAAAACATTTTTTATCTCACTTATTAAGCATAACCAATAAAAAATACGACCAATCAGCAATTTCAAGCTAAAATACAGGAAGAAAGATTGTAGCTACAGCGGAAAATCAGAGACTACCGTTCTCTTGACCAATAGAAACCCACTATCTAGTGAACAAATAAAATTGCAGAGTTGCAGTCAAATGTATTATTGAATACATTTTTTTTATATAAAACTGAATAAATTATTCTTTGAATCAACTCAAATTCTGATTGATTTTGAATTCAAAAGCAGTAGCCTATTTGTTTATTATTCATTCAAATCAGACATGTTTAGTTTTTTTTTAATTAAACAGTTTCCTTGACTTCTATACTTCAAACTCCTTATTGTTCAACCGTGGACCGAATCAGAGCTCCGCCTTCTGCACGTTTGGCCAATCAGAGGCTCTCGTTCTCTCGACCAATAGAAACACAGCATGTTACGAACAAATAAAATGGCAGCCAATTCTTTTAGTTAACATTGAAAATGAACATGAAATTGGCACAATGAATTGATTGGAATACATACTTATGTACTTTTCAAGGAATATTCCATCATCCATTAATTCTTGTGAGAATTTATACTTGTGACCGAGCGCTGTTATTGGCAGCTGAATAGCCTATCAAGGTGAACGACTGCCATTGGCCTAGATAAGCTCCTCCCACAATGGGTGGTTTCTACAAACGTGACAGCCATTGTTGAACCGCCATTGCTGTGATGTTTGTAGAAACCGCCCATTGTGGGAGGAGCTTATCTAGGCCAATAGCAGTCGTTCACCTTGACAGGCCATTCAACTGCCAATCACAGCGCTCGGTCACGAGTATAAATTCTGCTACACTGTACTTAGTTTTAGTTACTACTAGATATTGTTAATGGTGTAACAACCGAAACTGCAGTATCTCGTTATTTTATTAAATATGTGGTTTTGACAATTTCAAGTCTTCTTATTCAGTATGGATAACTACCACAACATCACCTTCACTACTACACAGAAAAAGAATTATAATTATTATAAGAAATAACTTCTGTACTTTCCATTGTATTTTACATTTGATTATCAATTAATTTAATTTGGTTATGTTATCAATTAGACAACGGTTTTCATATCTCAGTTTGTAGTTTTAGTGTAGCTTCAAATAATTCATATGCATAATGTTTATTTTCGGACTTGGGAAAACAAACTATAGTTGAAAATTATGTAAAATCTCATGCTCGGACTACAATATTTATCTTTGTAGGATTTCAGTCTCCTTATCGCTGCACTGTGTAACTCTATGTCTGTATCTTGATATGTTTCTATATTGTTTATTCCAATCTCTTTGATGTAAGCCTATTCATTGCGTGTGTAATCTTTGGGAGAATAAATTGATTGAAGATGGAAGGAAATGAGATATTTCAACTATTGTCTGTATCTTGATATGTTTCTATATTGTTTATCCTAATCTCTTCGATGTAAGCCTATTCATTGCGTGTGTAATCTTTGGGAGAATAAATTGATTGAAGATGGAAGGAAATGAGATATTTCAACTATTCAACATTCGCAGTAGAGGAAGTCTCCAGAGTAGTTTATAGCATAATTAATTAGGAATTACGTTCAATTAATTATTAAAATTGATTGAACTTGAAATTTGCCAACTACTAAGCATAACCTAGTCAATTAGAGATTGTAGCCTATTCAGCTTGATTATTAGGAAACTGATTTTTTTACTCAACAGCCCTTCCTGCTTTCAGCACAGCATCGATTACTTGTAGGGCTCCAATTAGAATATAATATTCAGCCGAGCAAACACACACACGATCCCTAGACGTTTGTCAACAGTTTGAACATGAAGGGCCCGCTCCCATGTAATAGGGCCGGCCGCCCTTAAAACGGCCTCAAAGTGGGTCGGTCGTGCTCCCTGTATCTGTGACAAATTTCAGCTAGTTCCAACCTACGCCGCACCCCAAAAACAAATCTGAATCATCGCACTGGTCCATTGTTATCTCACACTGCAGCCACTTGTCCAACATGGTAATAGTCTAGCAAAACATATTTATATAACAATACAATGGGTTGAGACAGATACAGAATATACAAATTATACAATTCAGGAAAATTATAGTCTATGAATACAGGTATAATAATACTACGGCTTGAGCTATACATAAATAAATTACAGAATTATAACAAAGGGAAGATTAAGTTTACGAATTAAGAAAAACTAATTCAAAGTTATACAGTTTTATCACAAAGGATATTTGTTAATCTATAAATATAGTTATACTAATAAAAAGGCTATAAATAGGCTCCCGAACAAGGTATTATTCGCACACGTATTATAAAGCATGGATTATCATAATTATTGTTGCACAGGTAAAATTCCTTGATGTCGTTTCTCCCATATCGACAACGATAATATCACTTAATTAAGGTGGAATTTCGGATTTGTTGAATGTAAAACGTAAAGTTGACTGTTGAAGAATAAATCATTCAAATTTATGAAGGGTGAGCGTGATTGTTGGTAATTTATTTGAACTATTTATTGTCATGTCGTTTGTGAAGCCAGTAGAAGTGAAGGTCAGATATTTTGATTCTTATCGGACTAGGAGTTATAATAATTATTATTCTAATTATAAGAGTTCTAAAAATAATTCTAATAATTGAGTTATTTAGAAAATCATAAGTAATTTCAGGAAGAGAGCTCCGAATAATTTATTCACTTTGGATTGATTGCTAATGTGTACTGTAATCGATAGGTGGTACAGTTTGGTGTTTGCCCAAAATTTAACACGTCAAGCAAATGATAATGACATTCTGTTCCATGATTAAATACTTAAATTGAGAAGAAAATTTTCTGAGAAAACACTTTTAATTCAAGCTTTGAAGCTTCAAACTCGGCTTTGAAGTCGTGACATTTCAAATTAAACGATCAACTTTTTTTCAAGGCAATACTGATTTAACTTCCCAAAATAGAGCATTTTCATCGTGAACTAACAAATCAGAAAGGATGAGACTGACATTCAGAACACAATATTGGAAAATCACAAATATTTTCTCAATCCAGTTGAAAAAATAGGAAGCATTTCATTCGCCACAGAGCCTATTAATTCATTCTCCAGAGCGAAATACAATGTCAAGCAAGTACTGTACAATCATAACAAAATAAAGAACCTAAGCTTGTAACCGAATTGTTTCCCGATCCAATCAAAACTCTTATTAAGATTCGAACAAATGGGAAAATTGAAAAGCAAACGAGAAGGGACAAATCACAATTAGGGAAGAAATAGAATAGAAGACTACCCCTTCCTGATCATGAAACAATAATTTATAAAACCATCGACGCATGAAACTTGGGAAAGGCTCCCAGCATGCTTCTAACTCCTGAAATACAATGCACGCACAAATAATCATATTACAACAGATGTATATTTTTATCTTGTAGTGCAATTAGATCACTGAATTGTAAGTGATAGGATTAGCAAGCATGGGAGGAACACCAGTCAGGGGGTAGCTGAACAAATTTTCTCTTTCCTCTCTTTTACTCCCTCTTTCTCCTTCCTTCATCTCTTCCTTCATTCTCTTTCTCTTTTTCTTTTCCTCCTACGAGCTTCTCTTCTCAGGGAGCAAAAGATTATTGCTGAAAAAATTTCCTCTCTCCTCTATTTTTCTGTCTCTTTTTCCTCTTTACTCAACTTTCTCCTCCTCTTTTTCCTCTTTACTTAACTTTCTCCTCCTCATATTTTCTCTTTCTTCTCTTCTTTACACTGTTCCTCTCACTACACTCATCCGCTCTAACGAAAATCTGTGCCCTCCATTATAAGCTGCTCCCCAGAAATAATTTGATTACGCCTTTCTTCAGCGAGACAATGTTAATTTTTTTGTGAATTTTTCGTGTTCGGTGTATTCAGTGATCAGAACAGTGATGTTTAATCTCTACTTGGATGTTTTTTCGAGGTGATGCCCACATGATCTCTAGGCTTGTGCGTGGGAAGAGTGATAGTGAGAGATGAATTTAACTGCTTTTTGGGCATGCCATAACAGATGGCAAAACGTATCCTCCGAAACACAGGAGTGACCTGAGAAAAATAATATCTTGAATTCAAATGAGATTGAACCAGACAGGATCTTTGTCTTTTAGACAAATATACTTACTAACCAATTCGTCTACAGCCATATTGGGGACATAGAAATAGTTTCTGTAATACTTTACTAAATTGATAAAGAATTCACGTTTTCAATTTCTGTAATACTCATTAAATATTTCAACTAATTTGAGTAACAGAGCTTAATTTGTACCAGAGTTCAACATGGAATTCAAACACTGACAGGCATTTTATTGAAAATCAATCAAGAATGATTAATTTGACAAAATACTTCTCTGATTAGATTTGGGCAATACGGCATAACTTCCCGTGTGCATGATTTAGGAGTAATAGTGATGGCACGAATATGTTATCTCGGTAAATTTTAAAATTAAAAAGCTCGTTTTATTGGAGCTTCCAGATGTTTTACAATACGGTTTTCAATAGAAATACTTTTCGAATACTCTATTCATGAAAAAGACTCTATTGAACCCAATACAAGAATCAAGATGAAAAGGAAACAATTCTCAAACAATAATTATTTTCAACACCCTTACTGACTTACATCACTATCCATTAATGCAATATTCTCCACTGATATCCTGCACATTAGATTTCCTATGCACAACTAATATTCTTTACAAACAACTTTTTTCATGAATATTTTTCATTATACAGATTCCTACCAACTTCATCCCACTTAAACCTTCCTCAACAAGATAAGAATCAACTTATTGACCCCTTTACTCAGTTTCAATCCTCTCAGCTGACAAGCTCTTTAGGTTTTAAACGAGAGAGAGACGTGTCGGATAAAACAATACAGAACGAGAAAAAGAGATAGATACTAAGATACTGTACTGAGATAGAGAGAATATGCAAGAGAGATGAAGAGGGTGAGAAATAGAGAGAGAAAAAGAAAGAGAATGATCAAAAATAAGTGAGAAAGAATAGTAGAGAAACAGAGCTAAATGGAAAGAGGGGGAGAGTGCTTAAAATACAAGAACAAGGAAAAATCAAGGAGAGAGTCAGAGGAAGAAAGTGGAAGTGGAAGATTCTAGAAGAGAAAGAGAGAGAGTGTGAGGGAGAGACTAGAAGAGAGAGTAAAAGATAGAAAGTAAAAGAGAGACAGAGAGAGGAAAGAGAGAATGATTAAGAATAACTAAAATAGGAAGGAAAAGTAAGAGTTGAATGAGCAGAGAGTGTAAGGAAGACAGATTTAAGAGAGGAGAGAGAAAAAATTCAGATTTCATCTATCTAAATAGATATCAGAGAGAGAGAATAAGAGAAAGAGTGAGAGAGGGTAAGAGAGTCACATGATGCTGTCCATTTAGTCGAACAGTAATTGAATTATTTTCCAGATGGCTGAAGCTGGCTTTCCATTCCTCTTGGTCCCTTCTAAACCTACCCCTTCCCAACCCCTCTACTCCCTCAAAATCTACACTACCACCCTGGAACTCACCCCATCCCCCCAACCCAGTTTCTCTCGAATTGGATCAAAATTATCGGCACATCGGATCTCATTGTGTGTGTGAAGTCAATTTTATGCTGACGATTTTAGGCTACTACTATACACAACTACTACATCTGGATTAGTACAGATCACTGTTATGTATATAGCCTACAACTATAATACATAGTTGAGATAGGTGTTATTTCAACCAACTAGTTTTCTCAACAATTCAACTTCTTTCACTTTCGCCAAGCCAGAAAAAAATAACGTTTTAATTATTCATAACTAGTTTGGTACGTATATTTAATTTAGAATAGTCGATTTTAAATTATCGATGAATTTGGAATTAACGTTTTAATTTTTCATAACTAGTGTGGTACGAATGTTCAATTTGAAATAGTTAAAATTAACATTTTAATTATTCATAACTAGTTTGGTACGATTATTTTAGACATTGAGAGCCGATTTTACAAAAGCGATTGAGGATACTCATGAAATTGTTAATAATAATTAGAGATTGACCTTTTTACAAATGCTACTTCAAGATTTGAATCAAATCAAATAGAAGTTTATTCATCAAAAATAATTACAATACAAAGTTGGAATCTTAAACATGAAATACAAAAATAGAACAGACATTTTATGCATGGAGTCGTTCCTGATAATTTAATGAATAGAAATACAGCCCGCTATAAAGATATATAAATTTGTATCTGTCTTTAAAATACAATCAACTAATTTATTTGACGAATAATTGAAACAATGGAAATTAAATAATACAGACATATTATCGCGAACCTGGTATTCAAGATTTTGTAGAATGTGTATTGAATTTTTGTAGTTCTAATTTCATTCTAATTTTATTTGTGTGATTCATGTTCAATATATATCTTAAGTGTGTTAAAGTTTACTAAGTTCATTAAGGATTGTGATTTCTAAGTTCATTCAATTACGTTTTCTTCAGCGTCAAAACACTCCTAAGACAGCACATTTCAACAATATCTTGATATTGGACAATGATGGTGGATTAATTCTGATAGAAGAAGATAGTACGGCCAACAGTTACAACTTTTCAACGTGATCTAATTACAGTATTAGCCAAAATAAACAGTATTGAAATGGTAATATAATCAATACTAATACTAGGTTTCAGTACCGTCTATTTTGTCTAACACTGTATTATGCCACCGATTATACAAGATCATATCTCTTCCCAAATATTCAATCAAGCTGATTATAGGAGACTTTTGGAAGTCTCTACTCGTCAAGGGGGCTATTATTTATCAAATAATAAAAATAAACACTGCTGGCAAAAATGGGTATTTCAAATTTTATCAAATGAATAAGATTATAATAATATATACACAAGCTTCATTTGAAAATTTGATGTGCAGTGTACGAGAAAATTTATTGGTCAAGGAAAAATGGCGACGACAGATTAATGTCCTTTTCGTTTTTAATTTTATCTTTCTTTCCTTTTTAAAGTGAAAGGAAAAATCCAGATTATGATGTTGCATTACAACAGGAACAGCAAAATGACAACGACACGTTAACGTTTCAACTGGTTCATCAACTAGTTAACGTTGATCGTTAAACCGTCAACGAACCTCCCCAATACATAGATATCTTTCAAACTAACATGCATTGAAAGAACCCCCGGAGCTCAACACACACACACACACACAACCAACTGTCGATCATAACATAGAGATAAAATCGAGATCGAATATTATTATTTGTCCAGCCAACTATATATCTGTATTGTTGTATGTTGTATGTATATTATAGTGTTAACAAGTCATCTGGAAAACAAGGCTATGACGTCACAGATCGCTAACACTGGCTGCACTAATTTTAATCTGGTTGCTCTCTATTTAATCCAATCACTATGATAGCCTAACGTTCGTTCGTTCTATCACAGATGTGCACTTGACGTTTTGATTGTGATTATTAGAATTGTTATCAATCAAGAAAAAGCTTGAAGAAACTTCACGAAGGGTTCAAATGATTAAAAAAGACTGTTTTATGAAGTTTAGAAGTCTTGTAAGACGGGAGAAATGTCCTTGTGAACACACCAGACATGAACAACACGGAGTACTTGATGATGCATTATAAGTATATGATGATGCATTGATAAGTATATAGCGAGTGTCTACATTAGTATAAGGCTAGGCGTACACCGGTTAGTCAAGACAAGACAAGACGAGATTAGTAACGTTTAGTCACAGTAATTCACATAGTTGCTTATGAAGCAGTACACACCGATGCAATGACTAATCAGTAAGTGTTGCTTCATAAGGAACTATGTGAAGTACCGTGACTAAACGTGACTAATCTCGTCTTGTCCTGTCTTGACTAACCGGTGTACGCCTAGCCTAAGTATAAGATGATGCATTGATAAGTATATAGCGAGTGTCTACATTTTCACAGAATTACAGGATTTTTCATTTGTATTTTTTAGTATTGTTTATTTAAGCCACAACAACTGGTTAATGTGACCAATAATTTTCTTCTGTTAACTAAGAATTCATATTGTATTTGCTGTATGAGAAATAAATTTCTATTTCTATTTTTATGGAACAAAAGCTCAATATTTCAAAAAAGTCAAGAACGCAAATACTATGAGATCGGAATTCGATTCACGTAATATACGATACTTATAATTCAACGAAATTGTTTCATTACTAGGAACCGTTCAAGGATTTGTTGCTTGAGATTCACAATGCACACTAAACATGCATTACTCACTACATAGCACGCAGTCTAAGCCAGTCCAGTGTGAAGGCTTCTTATAATCGGCAGTTTCTGTTGACAGATCCCTGATAGTTCAGGTCCCTGATAGTTGATAGTGATGGAATATTCTCAATGTGGAAATACATTATAAAAGTATTGGTCTGCAATATTTTAGGGCTGAGAAACTAACCATCTGGTTAGAGAAAACATGTCTCAGAAAGTGGATTTAACACTAAAAAATAAATTATGCTTGAAATTTGATAATAATAGAGTTGTAATTAAATGTAGGTATTAGAAATGGCAATAGAGTTTCACCACAGAGGACAGACTTATAGTAACTAGAGAGGTATGCCTTCTCTATGGTTTCACGTATTAAGTGTTCCGACATAAGCTCATCCTGAATAGAAAGGAGCCACTGAACCACACATTTGATTGAGAGATGATGTTGGTTTTTGTAGTATTGGATCTCTTCATCATTAGATTTCAATTATATTTAAATTAATAATAATAAAGTTGTAATTGAATGTATATGTATTTGTAATGCCTTATGTTGTTAAAATTCCACATCCTAAAAATACTTCAACATTTAGTTCTGTATTGAAGCGTTATTTACAGTGATCTACGGGAATGTCCGAGTCAATTTAGGAGCCAACTACGAGCTTCAAAAGAAATTATGGTTACAGTAGGTTGTGAACTACCTACATTTCACGTGAAACACTCAAGTATTGAACTAGCACAGAAAAAAGTACAGTAGAAAAAACAGCATTGCGTTAGCAAACCGGTGAGATGAAAGATACATTTTAGATTCATCAGTGCGTATAATCTAAGGGTAGCTCGACCCAAGCATATATACAAAGCTAGCTGCTTTCATTCAACTTCAATCCAGCCTTTCAAGCTCTCAGGTGATAAGGTACCGCCAAAAGTAATCTCAAAAAAATTCTATAACCTTCATAAATCCTCCAAAAGACACCGCCTTAGTTTCAAACCTCAAATCTGTTTTTTCTTCCCATACACTTATCCTTAGATCACTCACCGCAACCATTATGCTCTTAGGGAAGATCAAAAGTATAAAAAACCACGAAAGATACATTGTAATCGTACGTAACTTTACGCTTCCGTAGTTATGAGAACCCTTTCTTTCAAGAACGTTTTGTCTGTCATTTTTTTATGTGAAGGGATGAGTGGTAGTTTTTTATACGTTCCCTTTAGAAAATTTTCTACAGTTTCAAAACAAAGTTTGCTATCAACTTCTTTTATGGGAATCTTCATCTACAATCCTTTTTTTCTCAGGGAAACCCTCCGACAGAAAGGTTAGATACAATTTTTAATCCTTGGGAAACCCACTCGAGGTTCACTTCACTGTACACGTATTTGATGATTGGCTACTTCAATATGTTCAAATCTTTGTATGATGTTTCAACATATACTATAGAAATTATGTACTGATTCCACTAGTTTTTACGGTGTACTACAAAAGTGCAGAATTACATTGTTTTAAAATAAAAATATATCTGATTCGTTCACTTATGTGTGCCTTTTTGTGATAGGTAGAATAAATAAAGCTAACATCTCCTTTTTAATAAAAAAAGAAGCCAAATGACCTGCTCTTATTCATTCAACGATAATAAGAGCACTATCTTGTTTCTATTGTGATCTATAAAGAATAGAAGTAGGTTGGTTGTTCATCACCCAGTTACTACTGCTATCTATCGGCAGAATTCAGAAATATATTCCAAATTCACTGTTGACCAATCAGGAGAGAGTGGGCGGGGCTTGGAAATGGCTTTGGCTGAAGGCGTTTTAATCTGGATTGTACGTGATTGGTCCATCGTTTCTTTCTCACCAACTCCATCTGTTAAATACTTTAAATACTCTATTTATTCTTTTGTCAACCGTTATTATTGTGTATTGCCATTAATCTTGTGATCCTTCTTATTCTTCCTCTATTCTATTTATCTATTTTTTGCTGATATGATAATTTCTATACTAGATGAATGTTTGCTGTTGTTCACTCACCCATATCTGATAACTTTCTAAAAGCATTGATTTCTTGAGAAAGATCTGGCTAGAGTTCTTCTCTTGTTTCTGCTCTTGGATCATTCCAAGTATTGTAGACATCTAGAATCATCAGAAGTATTGGAAATTCAAATTCTGCTCTCCGTAAAGAATTGCTATAAAATTTCAAATAAATATCCAACTTATAGAGTTGAAATCTTTTTAGAACTTTTTTCTTCAGAAGCTCATACCAACAACAGAGACACTATAGATTAAATTATTATTGTACTATGTATAATTTGCTCATACATAAAAGCAATTCAAACTGTATTGAGAATCAATTACTCAAATCAAATTCAAGGTTCTTCAACTCTATCAATCCTGAAAGGGCCAGTAACACTTCTCTTACAACATAATTGACAAAAGTTCATCGTATATGATGAATACAATGTAACGATGTGATATAATAAAAATTCATGCCTATTCATAGAGACGCCTATATTCAGTTAACATTCTATGCATAATAAATAGTAATTGTCACCAATAACCCCTATTGAGTTTACAACCCTCTCTCAATGCTTCTCATTGAATTTCCATATTTTTCCTCTCTCTTCAACCTTAACCTTTCGTTGATCTCTCTTTCTCTTTCTCTAAATGTACAGTCCTCAGTTATCACATGGACGAACTTGGGGCAATATTTCGTTTTCAAAATTTTCATATTATTGGAATCTCAGAATCATTTTTAAAGCCTAGTATTCCATCCAGTCAAGTTAATTTGCCAGGTTATACACTTTACCGTAACGATAGATTGAATAAAGCATGTGGTGGTATAGCAGTATATGTAAAGGAAGGTATAAAACTAAAATATTAACTAAATCTGCTCGAGAATATTCTGCTAGACCCAATTTATGTTAATCGAATTATCTTTATCCAGTTCAGATAAATTACTAGTTGGAATATACTGTCGCCCCTAAAATAGGTCATTTCACAGATTTCGAAAACGCATTACTTTCTTTCATGCCATTTTACAACCGTATCTTGGTTATGGGAGATATGAACACCGACCTTTTAACATGACAAATGGAAATTTCGACTATCACCAACTAACGACAATCTTCCATTGCCTCAATATGACTATTCTACCGCTCAACCCAACTCACCACACCAACGACTCTCACACGTTCACCTACTCATAGTGAGTGATCCATAAGGAGTTGTACAAACGGGACAAATCTCTGTTCCCGCCATTTCTGGACACGATTTGATATACTGTGTGCTCTTATAGACCACCTAAACCAAAACAAAATTTATAACATACAGGGACTTCAAACACTTTGACGAAGCTGCCTTCTTGACTGACGTAGCCCAGACTCCGTGGCATCAAATTGCGGGTTTGTCCTCAGTTGATGAAATGGTTGCAACTTTTGAAAATTTTACTCTTGATCTATATGACAATCATGCACCTTATGTGACCAGAAGGATAAATAGAAAACGACGGGTACCATGGATGACTGACGAAATTCTTAAAATGATGGGACAAAGAGACAAAGTTTACAGTAAATTTAAAAGGACATTTGACGAAAATAGTTTAATTGAATATCGAAGTCTGAGAAATAAAGTAAAGCAGCAATTACGAAACTCAAAAATCAGGTACTTGAATTCATTCATGACAGAAAATAGACAAGATTCTCAATCATTGTGGCGTGGAATAAAAGAATTTGGCATTGGTAAACAAAAATCTGAAACTCACATTGACTTACCATTAGACGATATTGATGACTACTTTGTCTCACACTCGACTCAACGTGACGAAACGACCATTAGTAATCATATCAACTTTCTCAGCCATCAAGTAAGAAACTCAAACATACCATTAGCTGATCAATTTAATTTTGTCCAATTTCAGAACAAGACACTTTTAAAGCAATTCAACACACTCGTAGTAATGCTACTGGCGCCGATAAAATTTCAATAAAATTTATCAAGAAAATGTTATTTGTAGTACTTCCAATCATTACATTAATCTTCAATAAATCTCTTGATGATGGTATTTTCCTGAAATTGGAAGCTTGCTCTGGTGCGTCCATTGAACAAAGTTGCCTCTCCCACAAAAGTTGAAGAACTTAGACCAATCAGTATCTTACCCGCCCTTTCTAAAGTACTTGAAAGACTTGTTCATGCACAAGTTATGAAATTCATTGAGCATACTAGTAAACTTCATAATTTTCAATCCGGATTTCAATCTCACTCAACAGAGACAGCTCTACTGCGTGTTACTGATGACATAAGGTTCTGCTATGGACCATAGAAATGCACTATTTTAAGCCTATTTGATTTTTCTAAAGCATTCGACACTGTTGACCATAAAGTTCTCTTAAACAAATTAGCTATTCTCGGTTTTAATCATAGAGTATTAACATGGTTCAATTCTTATCTAACAGGTAGAAAACAATGTGTATCTCTTGGTGATAAGAGGTCAAATTGGATACATGTTATTCAAGGTGTCCCTCAGGGATCAATCCTAGGACCCCTACTGTTCACTCTGTATGCAAACGACCTCTCCTCCTGTCATTAACTTTTCTAGCTCCATACCTATGCAGATGACCTTCAAATCTATGCCAGCTGTTCAATGTCTAAAATCAATGAAACCGTATACAAAATGAATGAAGATATAAAGTTAATAGTTGAATGGACTAGGAAAAATGGCCTCAAACTCAATCCTACCAAAACGCAGCCTATTATTATTGGATACACACGCATAATTAACAACATTGACTTTAATTCAATCCACAAAATTACTGTAGATAGCAATGAAATACCTTACTGTAGCTCAGTCAAAAACCTTGGAATTATCATGAACAAAACTCTGGATTGGTCAGAGCAAGTTAATAGCACATGTAAAAAAGTTTTCTCAGCTATGCACTCATTAAAAAAATTGCATGACATTCTTCCTAGGAACATTAGATTATTGTTAGTTAGATCTCTGATTTTCCCTCACTTCATTTATTGCAATTCTGTTCTTAACGACATGCAAGTCACTCTAAATGATAAACTGCAGCGATGTCAAAATTACTGTCTTCGTTTTGTTTACTCTCTTCAACGTCATGAACGGATTACTCAAGCTCACATTGCTAGTTCAACTCTAAAACTACCAGAACAGAGACTTTTCCGAATATTAAAACTTGTTAGAGATATTTTGACTTATGGTAAACCGAATTATTTTAAAGATGATTTCAAATTTGTTTCTGAAGGCAGAAGGTTGGACGTTTCACGTACTAGAACCGGAGAAAATACTTTAAGAATTCCCAATCATCGAACCACCATTTACACTAAATCATTCTTAGTGAGTACTTGTCGTGCTTGGAACATGCTCCCAATACTATTAGATCCCACGAGAGCGGGCTTCATCCTAAAACTGAGAAAACACCTTTTTGAGAAAATGACTGAGCCTGTCCAACCCTAGAGCAACTGCATGACAACTTCCACCCCCCTATTTATAGTTGTATATATTATTTTATTCATATTTAGATTTTTATGTTCTAGCTTACTAAAACAAACAGACGAGGAATTAGTTCCAATCTAGCTTAATGTACATTAATTTTAATTCAAATTATCATTATTCTTCATTCTATTCATCATCTTTCAATTACTTCATCATTAGCGTTCATTACTTTTTATCATTCATATCATAATTTTTAGACTCTATTGATCTTACTTCTATTGATCTCGCATCGTATTTTTACTTCCAATTCATACTTTAATTAAATATGAGGTAGGATTCCTTTTTTTTCTCTCATCTAAAGTATACAAATTATTGTTAATTAATTCCATTTTTAGTGTACATTACTCTTGTTTATCATTCATCTTATTTTATTCATATCACATAGTATATCTAACTTTCATTTCAGTTTTTAGTTACAGCTATCTGAATAATTTTACGGTTGAGTGTTGATGGGAAGGATGTCCTTGCATATCCTTCTCCAAGAATGGACATCTATATGTCCAAACTCCGCCATTTCTTGTAGATGCAAAACCATGTTGCGATTAGTTTTATTTTCAACGACGTTCATTTCAGCATAAAATATATCATAAACTAGAACTCAAGTAGACTTCAACAATCTAGAATTAAACTTACACCTATATATTTTTATTTAAAATCTCCCTTTTCTCATGTTTTATTCAGGGAATCCGATATTGTAATTACTATTTTTAAATGACGTTAATATTGTAATAACTATCATGACATAGAATTTAAGCGACATACTTTGTAATCTACATGAATAAAGTGAATATTCTATTCTATTCTATTCTCTTATTTTTTATCTTTCTTTATAACACACTCAATCACTCCCTGTCTCCTTCTCTCTCTCTAACACTAATCTTCTCTCCCTCCCGGCTTAGTTTTTGGAGGGGTAGCAATATATTACGAACAAACTAACGCCGATACAATTGTCATTATTTTGTAATATGAGAATACTTCAAGAATTCGCCTCGAAGTAACAGGCAATTATTATTACTTTGACACTGCCAGTTAAGTATTATCCCCATACTGGGACATCTTCATTACACATATAGTAATGGTGTGCCATAATTGTCGGTCTATCTATGCTCTGAGAGGGATCGAAAATCCTCCAAGCCTACTTTCACCAAGTCCCTCTTGAAGAGACTCGAAATGTCTTCCGGTGCGTGGGTCATCCACATTACCAGAATTTTCCTGAACCAAAATGACTTCACTACAATGGTTGACGACCACTAAAATCCGGAACATGATCTCCCGAAAACCTCATGATTTCCCGAAAACCTCATAATTTCCAGAATATTTCCTCTCGAATCGGTAACGATATTCTCCGAAGTCACGCACCGCAGTATTAGTCCGATTCACGTCAAGAAGTCAGTATTGTTTATATGAGGAGCATTGATGCCAAGTTTCATTGAGAGAGAAAGAGAAAACTGCACCAAACCTATTTGTTGGGACAATGTGCGACAACAATGCACAGTGCGGCAACTATGCACAGTGCGAATAGGATAGAGACATCAGCAACTGCCTTGTGCTGAACAAGGATAGCAAACTCCCATCTAAGCAATGCTGACTTCTTGACGTGAATAGCTTACTTGATTGCAGAATCTCTATTTCATCTCAAGTTTCTTTGAGAATAATTTCCAACAAAAACGTATAGGTGTTAGAACATTTTTTTAATGAATGAATCAATAAATAAATTCTTTATTATTACATAGATAATATTGAAATAATTACAGAAATTGGTGAATTAAAACAAGGAACCGACCAGAGGCCTGTTTCATAAAATTTTAAAACTCCTGTAATTCAAGAAAACCCCGGAAATACACTAGAGCTAGATTTATGAATTTATCACATGCTGAAATTGCTTTTCTATTACTAAATACAGTGATATTTTTTGACTACATTCTAGTGTTTTCATTGTGTATCATTATGCTTTTCTATGTTCAACTATTAACTCAGACCAATCATCCCTACAATACAATGTCATGAAACTGTCCTTGAATATGAGGACTCACCATTAATAGCATTTTCACAACTACAGATCGATTGAAAATGTAAATTCATTCCGATTATACATTCAACGATTGAACCAAGTACATTAATCCGGGCACAATAAGTATCGATATCATTATTTCATATTTGATTTGTATTGGACTTTAAACACGAAATTGGTGGTATCATTGAAAATTGAGCTGATTTAACGTCGAATCTCATAACTTAACACTTTGTGACCTCTTCTCTTGTTAGATAATGACTAGCTGGCGATAAATACCAACAATGTAAAAAGGATATACATTTGGAAACAATTGAAACAAGACAGACAGCTACTTAGAGCATATCAATCCTCTCGATATCCAATGAATCTCGTTCTTTTCATAAATATTATAATGAATGCCTTTTCCGATGGTAGTCTGTCAAGTAACAATGAATCACTCCAATATAATCTGCCATACAAGAAGACCTCCACTTCAATAATAATCTGCATAGTACAGGAAGTAAACTATCGGGCACCCTATTGCACTGACTGCCGTCACATTAAACCCCATTCAAGTGGGCTCCCGAATGTCATAAAGGGTGCATTTTTTCAGACACAGAAGCCATAGAATTGCGATTATAGTTGGAACGGAACCATAAAAATCCCGGGAATAGAACTCGACTGTCTGAAGAGGTGGACGATAAATCAGAAATGGAGTTAACCGTTGTCAAAAATCCGGAACCAGGCCCTATTTCCGGTGGCAGAAAGGGTACTGACTGTACCCTTCACTTCCGTACACACACGCGCGCGAGCGCAGGCGACAAAGGATGACGAAAGCGATTATAATGACGTCACGACAATAATAAAACAGACAGTTGATACGTATCTTCAACACATTGTGAAGCTGGAGGAAGAGCAAGGCTTATTCGAAATTGTAGCAACCACTTCATAAGCGTTGGGGTGGATGTGATACGTTATTGCCAAGATTCTATGTGCTTTTGTTGTGTTGGCGTTATATATCTAGACTTGACAAAGGCATTTGATCTTTAATTAACCGATCGTTTATATCTATATTGTTGTCGCGCAGCGGCTCCCCAGTTAATCATCAAGCCCTCCTCCTCCTCCTCCTTCTTCATCTTTTGTAAAATAGACAAAAAAGGAGGCACAGCACGGCAACGAACAGAACAATGTGTAAAGTAGAAACAGGGGAGGGCCCATTGCAGAACCCAGCGGTACGCCAAGCGTGCAACTTCTGTGGTTCCGGCTCAATCCCCCCCATCCCCTCCCTTCCTCGTTATTGTGCTGTCTTTAATTGATTCAACTTCAATCGATGCGTGATTACTATGTCTAGGGGAGTGAAGGAAAAGATCTGTGTGCAAGTGTGAGCATCCTCTCTCATTATGACGAAAAGCAGAGTCGGAAAATATTGCAGGGTGCAGGAGTGAACGAGAGTGTTTCAAACTCAATCATCTAACCTGCAATCTTCACAGGTTATGGAATGCTTGTCGTATATTTCCCCAGTTGTAAGCGAAGAACTACACTATAGCACAGATAATACAGTAACATATTTCATTTTTTTACCTCTCAAATTTCTGTGATTGTAGGAGATTTTGGAAAGATAAATTAACCCCATTTATGTGAAGGAAATAAAATAATGTTTAGCAGGATTCTTTTAACTTGTCAGAAAACACCTGATTTAACGTTAGTAAACGAGCGTACATCAATCAGCTGTTTTCTGACAATTTAAAAGAATCCTGCTATACCTAGAGAACATGACGCTATTATTTTTAAGAATGCACACTGTTTTTGGAGACTTTGGAAAGTTATGATGATCGGGGGAAAAGAATAGGGTAAAAATATGTAATTGAGAGGACAAAATGGGATGGATGAAAAATAATATAACTATTATTAATAAACATTTTTAAAAGGTTATTAATTTTTATTAAATCAATCTGATGTTTGAAGAAATTCCCCTCTTCTAAATAAAACTGTTATTTTGCTTGAGATTTTTACAATTTCACATTATTTGTACAGAGAAACCTATTTTACGATTTTGTTTTCCAGTTTGTACTAACTCATCAACACTGATAACCTACTGAAACGTAGGAACAACTACAAAATGATGATAAAAGTAAGTTAGAAACGGGGCAGAATTGTATTGCAAGGTAGGAGTGAAAGCGTTATGTGGGGGTAGACCAGAGAACTTAGAAGAGAATGACGAGAAAGAATCATCCTATTAGAGCAATCCTTTTTGCATCCTGTGTACTCTTTTTAGCCTCTGCATACAGTATAATACTCTTTTTAATCCTTTCCGAGAGGTAAACACGCTTACTACCCCTACAACTTTCATAATCATGATAAAAACAATCACAAACATCATCACCAACATCATGAGGAAGTAAATATTTCACCATATGAATGTAACCATAATACATCATGATACTTTCATCTCACTGTCCGTCAGTTTTTCAGAGAATTAGAGTAAAATAAGCTTTAAAAAACGTTTCAAAGATTCACTAAACCCGGAGCTGAACCTTCTCATTACGAATAAGTGTGTTGGGCTTGTAGGAAGGCCTGCATTAGCAAATGAAAAGTACAATTTCTGTAATGAATTCTGTTCTTCATTTCAGCATCAAAAATGTGTAATGTATTACAAGAAGTAGACAAAACATTGGATTGTCAGTTGACTGAAGATTTCTTTATCAGAGCAAAATCAAGTTGTAGTTCCATTTTATTATTTACAAAGGAGAGTACAACAAGTTTATGCGCCAGAAAACTGTTTCTCTTTTAAACACTAAGGCTAGGCGTACACCGGTTAGTCAAGACAAGACGAGATTAGTCACGTTTAGTCACAGTACTTCACATAGTTGCTTATGAAGCAACACACACCGATTAGTCATTGCATCAGTGTGTGCTGCTTCATAAGCAACTATGTGAATTACTGTGACTAAACGTGACTAATCTTGTATTGTCTTGTCTTGACTAACCGGTGTACGCCTAGCCTAACATTCCACTCATATTGTCACTAAGGCTAGGCTTACACCGGTTAGTCAAGACAAGACAAGACAAGATTAGTCACGTTTAGTCACAGTAATTCACATAGTTGCTTATGAATCAGCACACACTGAAGCAATGAGTAACCGGTGTGTGTTGCTTCATGAGCAACTATGTGAACTACTGTGACTAAATGTGACTAATCTCGTCTTGTCTTGTCTTTTCTAACCGGTGTACGCCTAGCCTAATAGGACTTCATAAATTCCTCTCCGAGAAAAATTTGTTAATTTTGAAATTAGTGAAACTCAAATTCTATTTAAATAAGTTTTATTCAAATTTCAAATAATATTCACGAATCTACAAACAGTTGTCCTGCTCAACTTATTCCTCCACCAATAAAGTCAATCAAACTTAATAAATACAATCAATCAATCAATCAATATTGATAAAATTGATCCCCATCACATAGAAATTTCAACAGATCAGTGGATGTTGATCAAATCTGTTATATTCAAAAACGTTTGGTGCTTTCGTTTCTACTGTGCTTCCACCACTGCGAGATTTTATGTGAAATCTAGAGGAAACTCACACTGATACAAGTCTGTTACAATGATACTGTACTCCTAAACGATGAAGTACTGAGCAAACAAGCGGCGCTTTGCGCTGTATAGGGTAGACTTGTTATAATTATTATTGATGTTCACAATTCTATTGCATAAATTATTTCTAAAATTTCCGTTCTTATTGTAATCTATCCCATTATACCTTGACAACTTTTTTCTACAATATTCATGAATTGTCTTTCAATTTTGTTGAATTCCATATCATCTCATTGTTTTTTAATTTTTACCTATAACAAATTATTTCAAACACTCATGATTATGATTATGGGAATCGAAATAGCAAAAATCAGAGCAATAGAAATACGAGGAGAATAAGGGAAAGAGAGAAAAGAGAGAGAGAGAGAAATGAGCAAGAGAGAATGAGAAAGAGAGAGAGAGAAGAGTAAGAGTGTCAGTTTAGAGTCCCCCTTCTTGGTCGAGGCGATTTCACAGTGACTTGCTCTCACGTGAAGCGTCCCGTAAATAACGCACGTCATATACAGGGAGAGAAACCGAAAGAGACAGAAGAATAGAGGGAGAAAGAGAGAGGTAAACATAAGAGAGCGAGAGAGAGCGAGTGTGAGAGAGTTGGCAAGTGACAGAATGAGGGAGCTCTCTCATCCCATAGGAAGAGACTTTAATGAAACAGAGTATCCCTATGACTCACTTGGCCTGTTGTAACTCTTCTTGGTCCAGTACACCGATTAACACCGGGCGGAGAGGATGGAGAAAGAGAGAATGAAGAAAGTGGGAGAGAAGGAATGGATAGAAAGAAGAACGGAAGGTAAAAGTATAGAGAATGAAGAGGGTGTAACAGTATTATCTTTGATATATATAAGCGAATTCTGAATGAAATGGAAATCAGAAATCAGACATTTTAATTGTAAAAAATTGCACAGTACAAAAGAAATAATAAAGAAAGAATGGAGTTCAGATCAGATTCTAAACATTATCGTATACGAGAGAACGTAGATTATGAGAAAGCAAGAAATGGAGAAAATAAATAAAAATAATAAATAAATTATTGGAATGAAAAGAATGGGGATTCTAATTTTGCTGAGCATTTGATCACAATCATAAGTTCAAGGCTGAGGAGAATGTTGAGTTTCTGCATTTGAATAGCATACATTAGGAATGATTCAAATTACAGTTTAAATGACCAGATTCATTTCAACCAGTACAATACCACAAATCTAGTTTTATCATAAGTCTAAGTTTGTTTGTCATTGAATTTCCTTGCTATTTTTATTCCGCATTGTTCTCTTCAACCATTCCTATTTATAATAATTAATTGAACGAAATTCCTAATTAATGCCATATAATATATAGTTGCAATATCTCATTTCCTTCCACATTCCTATTTATTTAATTTGTTTTTGTAAATATCAATCACCTTCCTTTACCGCATGTTAGATGTTTGAACCGCCATTGCTGTGATGTTTGCAGAAACCGCCCATTGTGGGAGGAGCTTATATCTAGGCCAATGGCAGTCGTTCACCTTGATAGGCCATTCAACTGCCAATCACAGCGCTCGGTCACGAGTATTTACATTAACCTCTTGTATAGTTTGTGATCGAAATATGAGTGACCTGATATGTAAAACCGTGTTATACGTATTGAGAGGTTAATCAATAATACTTCCAAAGATAATAGTTGGTAAATTGATGACAAACGAAACTACGTAAACCCGAGTGAAAACCCACTACAAATCAATCACAATCAAGAAGAATAATTCAAACTCAAGTTGCTTCATTTCCAGTCATTAACAACACAGAGCTCTAAATAAATTATATGGAAAGCAGCAACCACAATAGAAACAAGAATAACAGCAATTATCTCCGTCACAGAAACAAATTTAAAGTTTCAGAATTCCAATTTCCAACCGTCACATTCAGCAGTTGCAAGTTACAATTCAACTCGACTTTTCAAAAGCGTTATACACTGTTTCCGTTCAATTTTTGCACACAGCTTCTGGTTGTTATTCACAAGTTTGAAGATGGCAATAGAAGTATTTTGGATAAATAAAATCATTTCTTATCTCTTGTATGATGATTTCCCATGTCTTTGTGATCATCATGAGAATATTTGAAAATATAAGAAGATGAGAAAAGATGTATTTCTCGATATTTGAAATCATTTGTGTGATTTTTATCTTCTATCTACATGTGATAGTTATAGTGATATGCATGATTATTACGTTGAGCAACAACTTTGAAAATTGCTGGAATTGAACTTGCCTACTGTATTTTTAAACGATGTCTATCAATGAATATATGAAGGTGTATAGTATAGAATATATTGACTGTTCAGGAAATTATTCTTCTTTTGTATTCAATAATCATTTCATAGACCTTGAGTCCGTACTATTAATAATCTCCAATTGAAAAATCCTATCTGAGCTTCATCTTCAACAAAAGTAATAATGATTGAATCAAAATTCATCATAATTTTCATACTAGATCGTGACTTTCTCATTTTAGATAATATTCATAGACGACTTTGAAGAATAATAGAAGATTCATAATATATAGATAATCGAATACAAACATTATTACGTATTTTGTACTTTTTATGACTTTCTTGTTCTTCTTTGCTGTATAATTATTGTATATTTTGGGAAATAAATTCTATTCCATTTTCATTCTATTACATTATTGTGGATGATTCATAATAATTGTTCTTTTTTGCTTGTACAGTATATTGTATTATGTTTTTGGGAAATAAATTTCGTTTCATTTTCATTCCATTACATTTAGGCTTAATGTATGATTCATAATAGATGAGACCAAGATCAAAGTCAGCTACATTCGAATCAGACCACAGATTGCGTAGACATGGAATCACTGCACAAACTTCGAAAACCAGGAAAAATAATCCAACTAGCGTTATGACAGACATTGATACCGATCACGCAATCATTGCAAACTTGATTGCTATGTGATAGGATAGTCGCTGTACCAACCGGAGCCAGAAGACCAGAAAAAGATTAACTTATAGGTTTTTAAATAGATTTCGGAACAGGCCTGCGGGAAGCCAACTACGAATACAGATTGCTTCTGCATTAGGGGATGAACAACTAATCGAATACTGCGGTTATTTGCTATTGGAAAAATACTGTGAGGGAGGCAAGGCAAAACATGGATTTCAACCCCTGGCAGCCCTCAGGCGTCCCGGGTTCGATTCCCATGGATACGCGGCGTAATTTATTGTAATGATTTTCAAATTTATTTCGGAAACCGACGGGGATTATCGAATCTGGTGTGGTTGTTGTGGTGAGGGGTTGGGGGTGGTTGGGTTCGTTTCGAAAAATTTAGGGTGGAATTTTTGTTGGGTTAGCTAGCGGTGGTTTCGTTGAAATTTTGTTGGAACCGAAATTTTTAGCGCTGTATGTGGTGTGGAACGAAAATTGGTTTCCCCTCTTTTCAGTACACACAAGTTCAATATTTATATTAGTGTTGTGTGATTGATGTAAATGATTTTGAATTTTTCCATAATTTTTTTCAATGCACTAAGTCCATGGTTACTATAATGCAATAAGATTACCACAGTAAGAATACTGCTAAGATTAATATGATTGCAATAATGATTACAACATTACAATAAGTTCTACCATTCAATGAATATTATGTAACTGAACGGACGTTATAATCTACTCACTCAATGTGGAGGATTCATTCAGTGGGAAAAATCTTCACGTTGAACAAATTCTGTGAAAAAAGAAAGGAAAAATAAAAACCAATAATTCACAATAAGGCTGGGCGTACACCGGTTAGTCAAGACAAGACAAGACGAGATTAGTCACGTTTAGTCACAGTAATTCACATACTTGCTTATGAAGCAGCACACACCGATGCAATGACTAATCGGTGTGTTGCTTCATAAGCATCTATGTGAAGTACTGTGACTAAACGTGACTAATCTCGTCTTGTCTTGACTAACCAATGTACGCCTAGCCTAAGGTAATATTGTATTAAATCAATATCAATCAATTCAAACCAATCTTCGATGATGTAGCTTCAAAAATAATTATTCTAAAGTTTAGTAAATTGAAGGTAATTGTGACTAATGATAGTAATGTAGTAATTATTTTACTCAAGTGATCAATTGAATGATTGTACCTCTGATTCATGCCATTGAGAACTAGAAAATATTCCGAAGTGTCACTGAGTCATTGCAAGACTTATTTGTTTATTTAATTCTGGTTAGTTGAGCTTTTCTCATGTTAATTTAATTTCAGATTATGGAAATTTGTTTGTTACATTTAGACTAGCCATTAAAAATGTTTTCTATGAAATTTTGGCAAATAAAATGAATTGAATAACAAAGAAACTAGTCTACAAAAGTGTTTCCTTCACTTTTAAGCAACCTAAAACTTTGTATAACCGGACAATTGAGCGGAATATTTATTAAAATATATCTATCATACCTGATAGATGTTATTAAAATTGTGTTTCAAATTTTATTGTAGAAATATCATTTTTCTGTCTCATTACAAGCAACAATCTCTAGGTTACTTCAGAGGATTTTTCCGAGATTCGTGTCTGATTAGTTCTGGCGAAAGAGAAAAGTGAAACAATAGTAATTATTTGTGCATCTGAAAACTAAAGTGCAACTTTTTCTAAGAGCAGCCTCGGCTATGCCATCAGGCGATAATTTCCTGAGGAGGAAAAATACTTTCATCTCGTAATGCACACGAAATTCTGTATTACACAATTTGTAGGATTGTATTGCTCAAAAAACAATATTTATTCCATCCCTTTACAAGCTACACTCTCATTACACAGTTAATCTTTCCTAGATTCATGTTCAATAGGTATTGAATAGATCATGTACTTTCCAATTCATACACAGATCTGTACTAGTATGATGGAAAATTTCAGAACGGAAAACTCACTCCACGAAGCGTAGGGAAACTCGGAAAATCCTATCCTGCTTTTCCACGATGCTCGGGAATTAAGGCATGGCTGGGCGAACCTTTTCTGACATCTTTTTCTCCTCCTTCTTCTCCCCCTCCTCCTCCTCCTCCCTCCTCCTCCTTCTTCTTCTTCTTTCCCACTACCTCTTTCTTCTCCTTCTTTTTCATTTTTAGTCTTCTCCACCATCTTTCCCTTTCCCAAACTGATCTTGTCTCCTTTCGAAGTAGAAGACCATCCAACACACAGGAGACAGACTTTTCCGCTTTTCTCATTCAATTCACCCGCACGCGCATCCACCTGCTATTCTGCACGCTTTCTCTATTTTCCACAGTCAGTTGCAGTTGCAGAACCACCTACCACCAAAATAGCGACAGTTTTCCCTTCATTTTAGTATTCTTATTTTGCTCTATCTTGGTCGTATTTTAAAATTCTACTTCCCGTTTCATTTTTCTTCCCCCTGTTCTTAATCATATTTCTCCCATTAATCCTTCTCCTTTTCCTCCTCCTCCTCTCCTGTCCTCATATTCATTCTCCTACTTCTTTTACCTTTATTCCTCCTCCTTTTCTTCCTCCTCTTCCTTCATTTTCTCCTCCACCGATTTCTTATCCTCCTATTCCTCCTCCTCCTACTTATCCTCCTTCTCCTCCTTGATTTTCTTCTATTATTCCCTCTTCTCTTTTTTCTTCATTCCTTCTTCCTCCTCCTTCTCTTACTCCTCCTTCTCCAGAAAGAAGTTTTTCTGGTCTTTTGTTTCTTAGCCGACCAGTATCAAGAATAATTACAATATTGAACAGTATAATATTTTGTACTGATTTATCAAGTTTATTCGATTATTGTGAGTAAAAATGTTCAGAAATAAATTTAACTTTATGAATTTAAATTTTAAATTTTTAGAAAATTTATGAATTGAAATTGCAATAAAATACAGATTGAAGAATGATGAGGTACAACAGATATGATGAGAAAGAAGTAAGACATTAGAATGTAAAAAGGTCAAAGAAGGAAATTTCAGAGACACTTGTGATTATCATCAATTTATTATAGAAATTATAATTATTAGATAATTGAGACATAGAGAAAGCCAAGACGCTATGAAATAGAAATCTCTATGCTTTCTCTATGATTGAGATTAGATAATATTACAATTAACTTATTCTTGTACTGTATTTATAATGAAATTGGACATTAGTTTAACAATAGCTTGTGACTTATCCTCAAAGTTCACCAAATTTGAGAATAGTCCATATGATCAAATAATTAATTAAAAATTTGTTACACTGTCACCGGCCTTAGTTAGCTCAAGCCAAACCTCACAAAATGCATTTGACTATTAACTGATCAATGTTCATGTATTTGCTCATATCCAATCCATATAAAAAATTAACGAGTCCTTTTCAAAATCTACATCACAAAATATACTTCATGATAACACATTTTACAGTCTAGAGGTGATTAGGATACAGCTTCCATAGCTTTTATCACCGATGTATCCTTCATTTCAGTTAGTCTTCCCTCGATTATCAGTTTCTATCCTTGCCCAAAAATATCTGGATCCACCCCCATTATATCCTAGCAAACGTGGCCAATATCCTAGTAAACCACACACCTGTGTTTTCATTACGTGCATCTAAACCACAAGCTCTTCTCTTCACGAAAAAACCCAGCGTTGCGTAAAGTCTTAGTATATACTTTCCTTTTTTGCCTTACTTTTCGACTATGAGTTGGGGGCGTTGAAAGCCTCAACTGTTACGCATGCGTGGTTTATTTTGAAACCTAACTATGCCGTGCAGAAAGTGTATATTCGCCTTATCAGCTGATGATGCCTTGAAAGCGTCGGAATTTTTTCTAGAGGATCTTGAAAGGGCAAATTATCTCACGGCTTTTTGGATGACAATATCGAGACGAAAATTTGTTCTCTGATGTGTGGGTGTGGGTGCGCGCGCGCGTGCTAGCTCATCTCTCAGCTGTGGCAGGCTCAGAAAGCATTTGAGCGGAAGTTGAGATACAGGCGTGTGGCCTGGAGTGGTTTTGGCGACCCTCTGCTGTACTGACAGCTGAGGTTATATTTTTGTGTGGCAGAAAACTATGCAACTGAAAATCGTTACCCTGAAAGATCTCTGAAGCTGTATGTATAATAGGATTCATTAAATTTGGCGGATGGCATTAGAAAGATAGATAGATATATTTATTTTTTGCCATTGGACTCTACTGTCATCAGCAACGTCAATAAATGATATTTATTTATCTATCTATTGCCAACCGCCAAATTAAATGAATCTGACAATACACAACTTATGTGGGCATCACTTCAACAGAAAAATGTACTACCACATCAAGAAAAGAATTAATATTGTAGTGGGACATGGTAAGAACGTGACTTAGTAGGGGGTTTCCAAAACAGGAAAAAATACTACCAACAATCATTGTGAGGATTAATACACATTCTTTCATAATAAATTTCCGTGTTACATTTCGGAGAGGAGAAATTCCAGTTCAGCTCAGCTCAACTGTTGAATCTCCGCCGTGCAAATCCTTTCAAACAAGATCAAGGTTCCAAGAAAATGAAATTACCAGATGCAGAAATAAAAAGTGGAAACAGAACACGAGCGGATGTTACAGCGAAAGAAAAAAGTCCACAACTTTCCAACACAAACGGAGTCAAGCAATGGAACAAATTGCAACCCCTTCACCCCATAAACCCTCTCCCTTCAAGTTCTCATTCATCTCATCATCCCCCCACCCCCCGTATACTCATCTTCCAAAACGGTTTGCAACTGAAAAATGAAAAGCACCGTTTTGAACTTTTCTAATTTGAAAACATTCCCGCTCGAAAATGTGACGAACGATGGTGGCATTTTAAAGAACGTCTGTCTCTTTTAATTAATATTTCAACTTGTGTTCTGTTCTGCTTTGCTCCTTTTTTTCACGTTCCGCCCTCCCAATTATTCATATTTTGCCTTTCTTTCACACCACTGTAGGCTGTCCTAAAAGCACCGGTTTCTATGGACCGGAAATTGCTGTGGAAGAGTGTACCATGTTTTGTGTATGTGAGGAAATTATTTTCGGAACAATAACTTTTCAAACAATATAGTAATCATCATTGATTATCAAGATTGAAGACGGATACTTTCAGTAGCAAGATTTTGAGAAGCAATAGTGCCGGTGTCTAATCGCAAGATTAGATAAGATACTCACACCTGTTACTCCGTATTGGAACCAATTTTTAGCTGTAGGTCCACTCATCATCATCCTTCCATTACCCATGCACAAGCTCAAGTTGACTTACAAAAAAAGAAGCGCCTTGATAGATTGTATTTTTTTCTATTATACTAAACCTTTATACAACAGAAAATGTATCATCTTCATCAAATATACGATCGATTTCCAAGTGAATTGTTTTCCAGAAGACACTATTTGTAATAATGAACAAGAAAGGGAGAAAATTAGTGCAAGAAACGCAAGAGAAAGAGAAAAAAGAGTTTGAACGTATATGTAATGAGCTAAAGAGCTTGAGTTTGGAACGTATGGATGTGGTATGGATATGGAAGGGCTTCAAACCTCAAAACATCAGAGAGGTTTTCTGAACGTCTACTCGACATGCCTTCATTATTGGAGTGGGCATCATTAACATATATTCAAGCTTTTTACTCTCGTTTTCATATCAATCTCAACTACTCCTTTTCCTTCTCCCTCTTTCTCCTATACTTCTGAAACCATTGCTTCTCTATCCTTCTCTATCTTATTATATCACCAGTATCTTTTTGCTTTACATCTTCTCATTGCATAATTTATAAGCTTATGTACATTTGACGAATAATTAGTTGTATATTACTATTATAATCTAGAATTTAAGCCGTTATATTTGTTATCTACATGAATAAAGTAATGAATCTAAATCGAAATGTAAATCCTATCCTACTTATCCAAGTAAAAAAACCTTATACTCTCCATGTCAAAGAAGACGTTTTACTCAAAACACAATTTCGCTATGGAGAGAAGGTTGAATAGATACTTAGAAAAAGAAAGCAATGATGCTTATTTGCTTTATGAAGCAAATTTTCTTTTGAAAATCAATTCTTATTAAATAATGAATGAAGTTTTAAAATGGTTTTCAAGATTTCAAGAGTATTTGCACCGGTTTACAACGTTATCGGTCCTCTTAAATTTTCAATAAAAAATTAAATTGTTATTAATATCAATTTTGTTATACTGTATTAATATTTTATATTAATTGTTATAAAAAATAAAAGTGGAGATAGACCTGAATTATTGTAGTACCTTGAGATGATAATTTTCATTGTCACTGTAATACTTCTTTGTGATAAAACTGTAATAAAATCAACTGTATTACTGTAATATACTGTAAATAACTTCAATTAACTTTGTATTGACTTCTCATCTACACATGGACATGTTCCATATTGAATGAATAATTTTCAGAGAAATGTTGTTACCCACTTCTTTCTGGAAATAAAATTGATTTGAAAAAATGATGTTTATATTACTGTATAAATCACAGATAAAAACCTAAATTTGTATTTTATTTATATTTATATGATACGAGTTTACGAGCGCAAAGCGCCGCTTGCTAGCTCAGTAGGAAATACAGTATCAATACAACAGACTTGTATCAATGTGAGTCTCCTTTGGATTCCACATCAAATTTGGCAAAGCACAGTAGAAAGGAATGCGCCAAAAGATTTTTAATATAATAGATTATTATATTATATCATATCAAAATGATAATATTACTGATGTAATTAACTAATATAATCAATATTGGATAATTCTACTTTCCACAAGTAGATTTACTTGATACTTCATTGCTTCTTAATCCCCATTCCAACACAAGAAACATTATCACTGACCGATATTCTGAAGGAAAAATGCTACAAAATTTCAACTTTAAATCGTGAGATTCAAGGAAAAGTCAAAAATCAAGATTGTTTGAAAAGAAGAACGGTGCCAAGATTAATTAAAAAGGAGGAGCAGATGCTAGAGAAGAAGTATTTGCTTTCACTCGACACAAGCAGAAATGTTTCTTGTTTTGTTCGTCAAAAGTAGAAAAATATGAAAAGAAGACACCCTGAAGTTGTCAGGATGGGATGAAGTCTCTTTAATTTATCTTTCCTTCTTTTTTCTCCCTCCTCATCTTCTTCTTCCTCCCCATCTTCTTCTTCCTCTCCTTCTTCTCCATCTTATTCTCTTATTTCTCTCAGTCATCTCTTTAATTATTTCTGCAGGTTAGCATAATACGCATCAGAGATTCCGACTACAGTCCTCACTTTTCATGTATTTTTTGTTTCATTTTTCGACTTTTGTTTGATAAAGATGTCGTCATTAAGCAAATGCGACACTGACAGAGCCGGTGCTAGAATTTGTTCTTTTTTCCAAAAACAAAATCCTGAGTTTGAAATGATGGAATCTCGCAATTAAAAATACCTGCACTAATTGGAGTGTTTTTCATGTCGATGTTTGTGAATGTTATCTTTGAAAAGATTAAATTCGCGAAAACACTGTTGAAAATTAAGGATAACAGTAAATTAGCAAAGATCAAGCTTCCTTTCTCTATTGTTCTCTAATTAATATATCTATTCCATCTACTTTGCACTACTAAGAGAGTCAATAGGCCTAATCATATTCTGTAGATTTTATTCACATGGAACTGTAAAAAAGATGGAGTTCAACAAATTACCCAAGATCAAGCCTCATTGATCTAATTCATTATTATTCAATTTGTATTTACTATTCAAATGACTAATTTCACAGTTTTTCATTCGATTATCGACTTTTTTTAATCGATTTGTTGACAACCGATACCTCTCACTTTCGTCCATTCCTGACTAGCATTGATCAGCTGTTGGCTCCTCCCACTTTTTCCTACGCTCCTCCCAAAGAGGGCGTGTCAAGTATACAGCCAATCAGGAGCTGCTATTCTTTCAGTCATCCATTCCGTTGTATAGAGGCGGCCATTTTCTTTTGAAACGTAATAATCCGTAATAACCGTTCAAGCTATGAATTCAGATATTGATCTGACTATTTTGTTCTCACTTCTTGTTCAAGTTTCAAATTTTATAGCAGGATTAACTTAACTTGTCAGAAAACAGCTGTTTCGATGATCAATATCACAATACTTAACCTACAAATGCTGACTCTCGCAGATTATTGAAAAGGTCTTTTAAAAATGTATTCTTTGAAAGGTCTTCTTTAAAAAAGTATTTTAAAGACTTTAAAGGTGTTTAAGACTTTTAAGCCTTTGCATTATTGTGTCAAAGCTGCGTAAAATCACTGTTTACTGATTGCCGAAACAGCTGTTTTCTGACAAGTTAAATTAATCCTGCTATATCGATTTCATGCATGATACGTCTACACTTTACATTAATACTGTCATATTCGCAAAGTTGCGTTAAATGACATTGGAATTCGGTGTCTTGATTTGTGGTGAAGTGAATCTTCATTTCTTCACAGCGTAATAATTCTGTGGATTAGCACATGACCGAATACAACAACATACGGTATTTTCTACACTATCATAGATCCCTGGGCGCATTATAAGAGATTTTCCACTGTCATAAAACTCTGGGCACATGAGGAGACCCTTCAATGAATCTCAAACCTTAATTCTTTTTCCACAACTCTAAACAGATGTAGAACAATCAGTCATACCCAAGATGACTTAGCGTCATCCAACAACTCTTAACTAAGCGAAGGGTTTATTGAAGGAGGATTAGTAGAAAAGGGTTCAAACATTTTTAGGTTTTATTTATACTCAATTCAATTCATCAAAACATTTTGGACCAAGGAATAATTGCAGCAGGACGGTGCAATTACTAATAAACTATACTAGATCGACCCGTTAATCAGAAAATTTACAACAACGGAAGTAATGGACAAACACAAAAAATAGGATGTATAATAAAGAGGAAGACTATCGAGACCGAAAGAGACGTAGGATAAAAAAGGATAGAAGTGGATGAAGATACAGAGAGGAATATGAGAAGTCAAAAATGAGGAGACTGAAAAGAAGCAAAAGAATAAACGAAGGAGGGTGATTTCATAACCCAGGTCCATTACTTCATCCATTCATACTTCTAAAACATTACTACTCGTTTATACAAGTGCGTTAGTTGTACTGAGTTGAAGGAGTGGGGTCTATGCTCTCTATTTCGCCACTAATGCGTCCTAATTGATGTACCTACCACTCATAAAGTTTAGGGGAGTTGAACAATGTTTTTAGAATTTCTTCTTCTTCTTCTTCTTCTTCTTCTTCTTCTTCTCCTTCCTTCCTTCTTCTTCTTCTTCTTCTTCTTCATTCTTTTCTCTTCTTCTTCTTCTTCTTCTTTCTTCTTCTCTTTCTTTCTTCTTCTTCTTTCTTCTTTTCCTCCATTCTTCATCTTCTTCTTCTTTCATCTTCTTCTTCTTCTTCTTCTTCTTCTTCTTTCTTCTTTCTTTTCTTCTTCTTTTTCCTCTTTTCCTTCTTCTTCTTTTCTCATCTTCTTCTTTTCTTCTTTCTTCTCTTCTTTCTTCTTCTTCTTATTCTCTTCAACTCTTGTTCTTCATTCTCCTCTTCTTCTTCTTCTTCTTCCTTCTTCTTCTCATCTTCATTTTCATCATTCTTCTTCTTCTTCTTCTTCTTCTTCTTCTTCTTCTTCTCTTCATCTACATCTACATATTCTCCTTCTTCTTCTTTTTCTTCATTTTCTTTTTCTCTTTCTTTTACTTCACCTTTTCCTCTTTTCCTTCTCCTTTTCTTCTTCTTTTTCTTTTTCGTTTTCTTCTTCTTCTTCTACATTTTCTTTTCTTTTCTTTCTCCTTCTTCTTTCTCTTTTTCTTTCTTCTTCTTCTTCTTCTTCATCTCTTCTTTCTTCTCTTCTCCTTTCTTCTTCTTCTTCTTCTCCTCTCTCTCTGTGAGTTCACTTTACACACCATTCACCCCTTACACACCACTTCAAACTACATTTCACAGAACAAACACACGCGCGCACACGTGTCGCTCCCCCCCTCTCCCTTCATTGCAGTGGCAGGTTTATCGTTTATGATTTATTTTAATGATAATAATAGCAATACTCGTCGTCGCAAATTGAGAAGCTGTGAGAAAGTCAGGGCGAGCATTAAAACGTGTAATGATCTCGTTTACAACGATGTTATGGCAGCCATTTTGGAAAAGAAAACGCAAATACAATCTTGAAAGCATCGTTGTAATAATTATATTGCTTTTCGGCATTCTGTGAAAGGGGGCATTCTGAGTAGAGAGCGTAGAGTGAGGGTCGAGAGAGAGAGAGTGTGTATGTGTGAGAGAGAAAGATTGAGAAAGAGTGGAGTAAGTGTTTAGTAGGCGAAAGGAATAAGCAAGACCTTGGAAAATGCTCTTCAAAAACGCATCGATTGGATCTTCAGGCTAAAATTCACAACTGAATTTTCATAACCAGAGCTTCAACCTCTATCTGAAAGAAAGCTCATCTCAAGTTTGTTATTAGAAATTTGTGTTACACCTTGTATCCCATTACTTTTACTCTCACAATACTTTTACAAATTTCAATCGCGGAATTATTTTATCAAAATATGCTCAAAACTATATAATCGATGAAATCTGTAAACAATAACATTATCTTTTAGTTGATGATCTTTGAAATCTGTGTTAACAATTTTACCCAGCTAAGAGGAAAAATCCAATTGATTCAAGATTCCAGTTGCTCGAATATGTTACCCTTATGAGCATGATCGTGAATCAATCAATCATGAAACTCTATCAAATATTTACTCAATTCAATTTAACTTACGAAAACCCCAACCCCCCAAATTTTTTGTTCACTATTTCAAGTAACTGGAAACTATAGAAGCAATAATATTTTTGATTATATTTGATATCTTTTTAATATTGAAGAAACTAAAAATAGTTCTTTTAAAAGTAAGTAAAGTAGAGGTGCTCATTATTTAGTGAGAGAGAAACTCAAGTGAATCCTCCAAAATCTCCAAAAAAACTAGATACCTCAACTGTCTTCAATCACGTCCGCATTTCCAGTGACGTTTCACTCCCCCAATCAACAAGACCTTTCCATCAAGAATTAAGCTGTCAATCTTAATCAATCCCTCTCCTTCTCCTCCCCCCCCCCTAAACTTTCCCACCCAGGAAAAGACTGACTGATTACTAATGTCAGCAGATTTCCCCCAAACGCCCGGGGGAAACGCGACCGTTAACTGGTTTAACTGGTTAACTGGTTTAACATCTGTCTGTCAACTTGTAACATGGAGAAGCTGCTTCAACAAATCAGACGTACGTATCCTACCTCGTGAAACACAAGTCACCAGTTTTTTTTTCAAACGCCACCCTTCTTTTTAAAACTCACAGTCAACTACAAACAAGATTAAAAACAGTAAATTTTAGACACAGCCTGTCGTGGGGTGTTGTGTTTTTTATGTTGCAACGTTTAACTCAGTTACTTTCTGCAAATGTATCATCAAATTATTCAGAGTTTTCCACTCTGCAGGCAAAACATGTTGAAAAGTCAACAAAAGGAGCATTCCATGCAAGAGTCATCCCTCGCCTTGTAATGATAATTGGCCACATATTGAAAGTGTTTTTTAGTCTTAATATCTTAAAATATTTTAAGATATTATAAAGATAGATATTTTAGTCTTATGCCTGGTTGTTCGAACGTCTATTAAATTTAACCGGGCGATAAATCGGGGACGCAACATAATGGGATCGACGACAAACTGAACTAACTTGAAATGAAGAATTGAGAAAAAATAGTGTTGGGAAGCCTTGAATTGCATTGATTTTATTTGCAAAACTACATTTCTCATCATTTCTATAAGATGTTATTACAAAATAATATTCTGTAGACAAAATTTATGAATTGCACTCCGAGTTTTTATCAATGAATCCATGAATCCTCTCCTTTTTTTGGGCTTTATTAATCAATGTAGGCTGAACTCCAAGTGAAACATGTTGAAAACCCGAACAAAAGAGGCATTACATTTATTTACATAGATACATTTTTTTACATAGATTATGAATGTGACATTTTTAGAGTCAAAGAGAGAATACAAGCAATACAATAACATTTGATGATCGTCAAATGATCACTCTTGCTAGCATTTTTTATTGCTCCAAGAGAGGTTAAGCTTGCCACTGGTTGAGACAAGGTTGAACCTACAAAAAATATTCGATGAATCAGACAAGAAGAAACTCAACTTGCTGGTGAATCTCATTAAGCACATTTTTGTACAGTCGCGACTTTAGTGAGGCTGAAGTAAATCAAATATCAAATCAAACCAATGTAGCCTGAATCCCAATTTATATTTTGTATTTCGATGTTCAAACTCAAATTGAGGATCAAGTTTGATATTTTATTTGTATGTAGTGAATCATAAATGAGAATAATAATTAGATAATCGAGAGAAAATTACATAACTTATAAAAATTAATGGTAGAATTTCACAATGTTTTGAGATAGGCCTGTTTCACAAATTTTAGAAGTCCTGTAAAACAAGAAAAAGGCGGAAACACACTGAACATTAATACCATGCAATCAACTTTCAAGACCATTGTGTGATCACCTTTTTCCTGTTTCACAGAACTTCTAAAATTTATGAAACAGGCCCCTGAAGTTGAAAAACATTTTATCGCGTTTTCCACAGCTATAAAGTGAAACCTGTAGGCTTGGACTTTTTCATTGTTGTAAAAAAGATTCAACAGAACATCTATCGAGTTTTCTGAGGCAGAAAATGAAGCCTGCAGCAGGTGAATCTACATGGTAGTCTCGTCACTCTTCTGATGATCCAAATCACTGAACAACGTCGGACAACAAATTTCTAGCCGTGAGGATTTGTTTCGACGACAAGTTCACGGATGAAGGAGTTCGTGTGGAGGTTTCTGCTGACTTGACATGTTTTGGGTCAGTGCGCGCGCGGAAGCTGTTGCTAAATTAGGGGACACTTCGTTATCGGCGTTGGTTACAGGTTGCAGCATGTGTCAGTGCGTTGAAACAATGCTTAACGGTTCACGTGTTCTAGAAGGATTGTTTCAATTTGCTTAAATTTGTCAAGAGGGCTATCCTCAACTATTATTCACTCAGATGAAATTTCAATTTTTATTCTCATTGATGTATTTTCAAGAGTTCTACACAGAAATCCTTGGTCATTTGACATAAGCACTTGAGTAGTTGAAATTATTATTAATCGAGAAACTAGGGGCATCTACCTGCACAGAAATTATCAAGACTAAATGATTAAAATTCTAAAACTTATATTCTTACTGATACAAATTATTTTAATAATGGTGTCCCAAAAATCAAATAATATTGAAATATAATACGATGACAGTGAAATCAATCAAAATTCACAAATCCTGGATATATTCTAATATTTTATTTCAAAAATTCAAATAATAAATGATAGACGACGGTGAAATAATGCAGAATATAATTAGACATCATCAAAAAATTCTGGAGAATCTATTACTGTATCCGAAAAATTAAAGAACCATGAAAATCATTGAAGATAGTAAAGTGATGATCGATGACATGCAAAATCCATGAATAATCGATTGAATATTGCAAAATTTCTAGCCATGTGATTTTCAAGTAACAAAAACCGATTGCCACTGAAGTATGTCTCCCACTAGTAACAAATAGGATAGGTGCATAGAATAGGAAATCCGAAGATTGAATGCTGTTTTGGAGTAGCGTACTGGTGACTCTCTCCAATGCCACTTGACAGTGTCATGTAGGGAGGAGGTCATGTTGGGGGCAAACGTCGACGAACAGGGGGAAACGAAATTGGATTCTCAAGAGTGCAGTGGTAGGAGATGAACAGGAAAAAGAAGAAGGAGAAGGAGAAGGATAAAGAGGAAGAGGAAGAAGAAGAAGAAGAAGAAGGAGAGGAAAAAGAAAAAGGAGAAGGAGGAGAGGAAGAAGAATAAGATTATGAAGAAGAAGAAGAAGAAGTGGAAGAAGAGAAAGAAGGAGATGAAGAAGAAGAAGAATAGGAAGAAGAAGAAGAAGAAGAAGAAGAAGAAGAAGAAGAAGAGGAAGAAGAAGGAGAAGGAGGAGCGAGGAAGAAGAAGATTATGAAGAAGAAGAGAGAAGAAGAAGAAAAGTGGAAGAAGAGAAAGAAGGAAAGCAAGAAGAAGAAGAAGAAGAATAGGAAGAAGAAGAAGAAGAAGAAGAAGAAGAAGAAGAAGAGGAAGAAGAAGAAGAAGAAGAAGAAGAGAAAGAAGGAGAGGAGGAAGAAGAAGTAACAAAAGAGAAAGAAGGAGGAGAAGAAGATCAAAACAAACGAAATAAGAAGATTAATATAAAAAATTGGAAAAGAAAGATGAAGAGAAAATCGGACTTGAAATAAAACAATGAGATTGATTGAAGAGGAAAGTAGATTCATAGTAAGCAGAAGCGTAGGGCATATAAGTCGGAAGTAGAGAAGAACAATTGGATAATAAGTTGCGGGACAAGAGAAGGAAACAGCGGACGATAGAGGAAAGCAAGAAAAAGATGGAGAAGCAAAGTGAGGAGGAAAGAGTGGAATACAGAGAAAGGATGCAGAAGAAGAGAACGAAGAAATTAGAAAAGAACGAAGAAGAAGAGACAGAAGAAGAAAAAGAAGAAGAGAAACATGAAGAAGAAACAGATGAAGAAATTGATTGGATTGTGAGAGATGCTCTCCCTACAACGCGAAGTGCAGAAGAAACAATAATAATCTGTGAAAGGGTAAGAAAATGAGACACTTCAGAGAAGTACCAGGGGGGAAATATCCATCTCTGTTGATAGATTGAGATCGCTGTGAAGCATATTAGTTCTTGTCTAATCCTCCACTTCACTCTTGAAGGGTGGGCCATAAGCAGATTTGCCAATAAATCTCAACTCTCTGCAATATGGAGACAAATTTACAATATTTTAGGTGGCAGACATCTTGGGGACCCTAGTAGGGATCTCGAGTGGGGATTTTGGGAGATTGAACACTACTGTAAACTGATTTTCTCTCTTCTAAACACATTTTTCTCTAGTCACCTCACTCTTCATCACTCACTCTCTCTTTTCCTCTTAATCTCTTTCGTTCTCTCTCTTTAGCTCAGTAGAGCGCCACTCGACCAAAGTCAACAGCACAACATGTTGTCCTCTAGATATTTCTCCAAACATAGCTTCTGCTCTATTATTAGCCTACAAACATATGACTGGGTTTATGGAAAATATTACCCTTTTCTTACACTTGAAGATATTGAATGGAGTTTGTATCAATCTAATCTATGTGCAAAAGAATAGGTTTGTATCGATTCAGGTCGCATGAGAAATCTACTGTATTGTTTCCTTCGACTTGAAATTCCACTAGTTTTCAATGTATTAAAAGCTAGAACAATATTTCGAGAAGGAAGATACACTGTGGAAGAAATTCCTGATATGCTCATCTTTAAAGAGGAAAAAAGTAACCGAACGAAATAAAACGCTTTAACTTCGTAATCTGTCTAGAATGCTTTCATAAGGATGATGCCTACTTGAGCCCAAACTTGTGCGTAAGTAATGAGGTAAAGGATGGCACACAGAAAAATGTGCATTTTTCCAATATTTTTACTAAAACTAGTCACTTGGACCAACCATTAACTTTTACTTTCATTATAAATTAAAAATTATCTTCATGATACTATAATTATAGTTTTCCAGAGAAGCATCCAACTCTGTTCTATGATTGCACTACTCTGTTATTCACTGCATACGATTAATAATTATTATTCAGTATTTTTAATTTTCAGCATTAAGATATTAATTAATTATTGATTCAGGCAGTATTAATTCTTTCACTTCTATAGAACCTTAATAACATAACCTTAATTAATTTGAACATTTTATCAGACTAAATTTTGGAACAGAAGAAGTTTTGGGTTAATACCTGTTTTTTCTTTCCTATAAGATTGTATTGCTTGATCCAATAAATGAATTGTTTATTGTTTATAAAATGTACAACAATATGCCACTGAAGAAACAGGATTCAATTCAAACTCATGACCAGATTTCGCAATACGAGATTGAAGTTGATTTGCACAGACTGCAGTAACCTCTCTTGCATGCAAACTAGTATTAGCATCTTTATTGCAGTTCAACGAGCAATCAATCACTTTCAAGTATCATAACGGGTAATTGTAGCAAGCCAATTCCGGCTATAAAAGAAAGTACGCTATAGGAAGTAGTGGTAACAATTTAGGAGAAAGGGCACTCCATGTGGACATACATGACATGACATGTGAAAAGCAAGAAAGGGTGCATGTGCCTAACAGATAGATAATTGACCATTTAATTGCGCGCTATCATTGCTCGACAGATATCTGATGAGGTCCTAAATGTTGCCGCTTCCACTTCTAGACGATAACGGGGGATGAATTTTGTCTAGGGGGTGGATGGTTCAGGAAACGCGATTGACAGTCCTCTCTCCTCTTTTTTGAGAAGGTCAGACTCTTCGGGAAAAGGGGTTCACGCATGAGTACACCTTTTGAGGGCGCTCTTTGCTACTAGACCATCTGCAAGCACTACGGGGGACTACTTGGACAAGTCAGAATAGAGTTTTGGCCAATTCTTCTTCTTCCTCCTCCTCCCCTTTTGGTTTCCTTCCTTCCTTTTTCCATCCCACTTCTGCCACCGTTTAGTCGCATGTCTGCTGTCATCAGGGGTCTCGATTTCCTAAGCCGCCTATCACTCTTGGACATGGACATTGCTACCTCTCAAGGGTGGGATGATAATTATTATAGTTCTCAGTGTGTAGATGAAGATGTGTTGGTTTCTGTAGTCTACAGTCTTTACAGAACCACGATTTAATAGTATGAAAGTCAAAAAATATCTGAAAAGAGATCGATTCATTTCCTAAGGCTAGGAGTACACCGGTTAGTCAAGACAAGACAAGACGAGTTTAGTCACAGTAATTCACATAGTTGCTTATGAAGCAACACACACCGATTAGTCATTGCATCAGTGTGTGCTGATTCATAAGCAACTATGTGAATTACTGTGACTAAACGTGACTAATCCTGTCTTGTCTTGACTAACCGGTGTACGCTTAGCCTTAAGCTCCTATCCCGCTATTACATTAACCCTCTCAAGGATGGAATGATAATAATTATGATAGTTCTCAGTGTAGAGGAACTGTGATGGTTTCTATAGCCTAAAGTATTTATAGAACCAAAATATAATAGTATGAAAATCGAAAAATACTTGAAAAGAGTCACAATTCATTTCCTGAACCTCATTTCCTAATCACTCTGTGATATGAACATTACTACATTATAAGGCTAGGCAGTAGTCACGTTTAGTCATTGCTTTAGCAGCACACTGATGCAATGACTAATCGGTGTGTGTTGCTAACTATGTGATTGTGACTAAACGTGACTAATCGTCTTGTCTTGACTAACCTAACCTAATAAATGATAATAAATTATGGTAGTTCTTAGTATAGAGAAGCTGTGATGTATTCTGTAGCCTTCAGTCTTTACAGAGTAAAGATTTAATAGTATAAAAGTCAAAAAATGTATGAAAAGTCACAATTCATTTTCTAAATCTCATATCACTCTGTAAAATGGAGATTACTACTTCTCAAGGGTAGGGTGATAATATTATAATATTTATAGTTCTTAGTGTAGAGAAGCTGTGTTGGTTTCCTAAAAGACAGGATTGATTTCTTAAAGCTCCTATCATTCTAAGACATCACGGGTCCTTTGTAGAAGACCACACATTCGTTTAAATTAAAATAGTTTCAACTAATCCAGATGACAAGTACAGTCTATTTGAAAAACATAACAACTGATATTACAGTGTATGTATAGTGAGATGCAGTCTTAAGTTTTTGTAAACGCTTCTAATTATGAAGTAAAATGAAATGTGTGGTTCTTCTGCAAAAAAAGAATAACCAGTCATTACTTCTCATCGAGAATAGGATGATAAGTGAATCAATATGTGATCAACAGTCCCTGAAAAGTTATAACATTTTCTCCCATTCATAAAAATATAGGCTTCTTGATTTTATTTGAAATAATTGTAAGTACTGTAATTGAATTTTGATTTCTTAACAAAGTAAAATAGTAAATAAAAGGAATTGCTAAATTATTGCTAACAAGTTAACAGCTATTAGGTTACTAAATAATTGATCATTATTAATAAAGTTATAGATAATATAAAACCCTTACCTCCACCACCAAGACTGTTGTGATGAATATCCACAGATGAAGATGCAGATCTTAGGCTAGGCGTACACCGGTTAGTCAAGACAAGACAAGACGAGATTAGTCACAGTACTTCACATAGTTGCTTATGAAGCAACACACACCGATTAGTCATTGCATCGGTGTGTGCTGCTTCATAAGCAACTATATGAATATGTGACTAAACGTGACTAATCTCGTCTTGTCTTGACTAACCGGTGTACGCCTAGCCTTATTGAAATTTATTATGAAAACCCAGATAACTAATCAATTCAAGTACTACAACCAATTATGAATGACTAATGTTTAAGAACGAGAATGGACTTTTCAATCTTATTCTTGATAAAGATTGAACTTCCAGTTTTGAATGATTGAAAATAATTTTAAACCAAAATATATTATAATTCTCGTGATTATTCTCAATTTCATAAATATAACCAACCAATTCTATTCATTAAAGCTGAATGGCATGTGAATTGATAAATAATAGGATTGGCCTACAAATTTATTCATCACATTAAATTCAAATTTTAAAAATTCTGCAGCAAATAATGTATGTTTATTTATATTTTGAATAAAGACTAGAAGTTGTGATAACCAAAAAATTTATTATCAACTAGCTATATTACACCTTCTCAAAACAAAGACAATATCACATAAATATACTCATTATTTACTGAAATCACTTAAATATAACATTCTAGCATACTAATCCTAACATATTCTCGTAAATTAATATCGTATTTTCATCATTATTGGAATAAAGAATTTGAAATAATCCATGATTTGAGTACGTCACAATGATTGAATTCATGATATGATTCATGAAAATAAAATACACTAAACCCAACTGCATGGCTAATAATACACTCTAACCCATACTAATCCCAAATACTTATACTAATAATCCCAAATACTAATTCCCATATCAATAAACCACTACTAATTCTGTACTATCACCAATAGGAATAAACTACAAGGAAAGGTATCTAATCAGGAAACAAGATTATTTTGGAAAAACATTTATTATAACATTGAAATAAAACAAACAATTTCAATAAATAATCATTACAGCTGCTGAACATAACCAATTTCGAATATAAATATATAGTTTACTCCATTAAATAACAGTAACACAGAAATTGAACTAAGACGTTACACAATACATATATAATATAAATTTTTAAGCCAACACAACACAAAACTAAACGTAATTTTGTCAGTGATGTATGAATACTTATCACAAAGGGTATGATGAAGACATAGATAGAAAGACGGAAAGTAGAAGAGGCAATAAGATTGAGAAGTGAGACTTGAAAAATGATTTTAAAAATAAAATAATAAATGAATATTGTTTGAACTTTCACAATATTTCCAATCTGATTTATCAAAAGCAGAATCATTGTAGATGGGTGTAAGAACATGAAAAAATGTACGAAAGAAAGGGACATCTGTGTTCTTGAAGCAAACTAATAATTTTTGTTTATAAAATCTATCTTCTCACAAGATAGGAGAGATAAAACAGATTTTGACTAAAAATGAGTGATTGGTTTCATATTATAAATATAATTTTCGCAGTAACTGTATTTTCCACGCTAAGTTATTCCAAAAGCAATTATTTATACTCCCATAGTCTGCTTTACGCAAACAAAAGTACAAAGTTGATTAGTGTTGAAAAGTACAAAATTGGGGAGATCAAAAAAACAAAAACTACGAATGTTCTAAAAAAAATAAACAAAAATTCAACAAAGCAACACAGTTAAAAAATCTTTGGCTACAAAAAATACCAGTTCAACAGTTGAGAAAATAATGTAATGAGATATGAATAATTTGATTTTTAAATTAACGACAATTTCTATGGATGAATGAAACAAGAATACACAAAGAACTACAAACATAAATGAACTACAGACTAGAATTCAACTGTTATTGCAGAGCAAAATGTTACCAACCAGAATAATCAAATACGCCTCTTTCCAAGTTAAAATTACAACTAAACTACTAATAAAAATATCGCCGGAAAAGCATTTTTCTCTACATAATAATTTTGTAACAATTTACAATATTACATTTTGATCTCTATACAATTTAGATTCTTCTTTCAACCTCATTATACAATTTAAAATATATCAAATCATATATACAAAGCTTTTAAACTTCACACATTTTAAAAATGGAATCGAAACATGTTTTTATATAATTTTAAAACCATATTTAAAACAGAAATATGTAAATTTTACAGCAGTAAATTCCATTAATTATTGATAGATTGAAAAAATCTTGAAGGTTTAATATTTGATTGCAACTTTCTTAGCTGAATGTAATTATATTGTAATGAAGATTATCAAGCCCAAGGAATTTAAGCAGGAGACACGAATTTCAAGTTATGCCTTATATAGAGATCTCAATTCAATTTTCCTTATACGAACCCTTGACTAGTTTCAGTATTATAATATTGATACAGTAATATCATAATTTTGAATCGTTATTATATTTTGATAATGAAGGGCAAGAAATAATTATTTTCAAGGTTCAAATAACTCAAACTCCTTAGGGCGGCCGTACACATGAATTCAAAGTCTAGTACTTGAAATAAAATGTGTTTGAAAAACGAGAATTGAGAATCTTCTTGCAAAAGCTCAACGAAAATGAGTTTAAAAAACTCATCACAAATAATTTAAAACACATCACATATTCTTGACAACGTAGTAGGATTTGATTAAAATATTTTCAACATTAAAAAATGACAGTATACACACGATTCTATACACAAAGCTTCAATAAAATTCGATTAAAAACGTCGAAATAAATTTACAGTCTAATCCAATTTATACAATGAGCCCATAATCAACGATATGTATTTTTATCAAACACTCAGTTCGAAAATTAAAATTTTCACACACAATTTCTACGTTTATGGCACTATTAAAACATTACACTTAGAAGGGCGTTAAAAAACTTAACGTATAATATATTGAATGTATACATATTTATATAATATCTGTATAATATGCAGTCAGAAAAAATTGGAACTAACCAATTAAACAGTACAAGCATATTTTATCAATGAATATTATTTAAAAATCTATAATATCTCCCTTATACATCTATTTAGACAACCTTTTAAACTTAGAATAATATTCTGAAGAGGATTGTGTATATAATAGTTTATAAATTGATATCATAAAGAATAATATATAATGCTATGATTATCGACGTATGATAGAATATTTTAAATGGAGCAAACGTTTATTTTGTTTTTAACATCATTCCATCATTAAAAACAAACAATGATATGATAAATAATTTATTACTACTATAATCGAGAAGCCTATAGAGATATTAAAACGTGGAGAAAGCTATTTTTTCAAGAGGGATAAAAAGTGAATTTTCATTTATACACTATAGAATAGAAAGGGGCCTGTTTCATACAATTTACACGTCTTATAATAGAAGAGAAACACTATTAGAATTCATTCATAATACAAGCTATTCATAGGTAATAAACCCAGTTGTTTCTAGAACTACTACAATCAAGTTATTACAAGTACTTATAAATTTTATGAAGCAGGCCGCAGGAGTTTTTTTTTTTTAAAAGTAGCCAAATTCTCAAACCTATCATACCTATAGTTGACCAACCTATCATAACGATAAAATACCAATACTATCACTCCTAATTTTCCGTTTGCGCCGCTTTTTCAACAGTTTTGGAACTGAAAGAACATGTTCCGGTTGAAGCATCAAACCACCCCTAACTTAAACTCCTAGTCCAACCTTATCTAGCCTATCCATATCACTATCATTTCCATCATAATTGATTTTCAACCTACAGTATTGTCATTTCATATGTTTCCATTCAGAGAAGGAGATAAGTTTACAATAAGAAGAAGTAAAGTAGAAATATTAATGGTTTGAAAATAGAAAACGAAATTATCGAAAATAAGAGGTTTTAGAATACAATTTTATCAAATCATAAAGAAATATTTCTGTGTCGATCATTTCTTAAACAATAGATCGTCATTTTTTAGTAATGTTCATATAGTTTCCAACATGCAAGGCTTTTGAATAAGACTTTTAGATGATTTACGAATTGTACATGCAATATATTTTTTGTTTCATCAATTTAAGGAGATATGAATTGAACTGCCTACTCAAATAAATACATAGATAATAAAATCAGAAACTGTTCTATCGAATTTTCCAGCACCCAAAAATTTAGAATTTCTTTGTAGGAAGAAACTGGAATATTTTATGGAAATTTTTCATTAAATTAATTTACTCTAATAAGCTGATTTGTAGATCTAGACACATCTATATTTTAATCCAGCAAATACCGTTCTAATAATTTATATTCTCACATTCAGATTGGTAAAATATTTACAGTCAATTGATAAAGAATTCGTATATTACATTGCTTAGCTATTTAGTATGATTTTCAAGTATCAAATTATGTCAATTATGCCAAAGCAAAACCCCCAGCATAGTATTTGGAACTGCTCATCTATTATTTTATAATTCTCACCCTAAGATAATATTACGGCCTAACAGCTACTTACAAAAAATTCAATGTAAAAAAGTAAATAATTAGGAAAACAATACAGCCTTGAGGCATTTAAAAATTGGTCACGCACGATTATAAGAAAAATTGTACTTTCATCTTACTGTCGGTACCGTATTGCAATATTATTAATTTGTTAAGTTTAATGTTAGTAACTGTCAATTCAATATATTTGAACACTGTTATCTATGATAATAATATTAGCTTTTTATTACGCGCAATATCAGTAGAACAATTTCGAATACTTGTAATATTCGTTTGTATTATAAGAACCCTGAATATTATGTACACACTATTCAGATTGTTAATGTTGAGGTTTAATAAATATTAATATTTCAAATAAATAATTTCGGTATAGTTGACACGAGTAACAAAAATCTATCATTTACGAGCAAAATCATTTTCTAGAGAAAATGAATCAGTCTATAAAAGAAGTTAAAGAGAATGACACCAATAAGTCTTTAATAAAAGTGACATCAAGGAGTCTTGAAGAGGAATAAAAAGAAGGTGAATTATCAATAATAAATAAGGGGGATAGAAATATGTATTATTAAGAGACAAATGCATTGCAAATGAAGAATAAGAGGCAAGATCACAAATATTTTATAAATAGATGTATTAAAAATAAGAAGAGAATTCAATGGAGAGACAATAAGTGAAAAATACACGAACTCATCTCAATAAAAACTAGGGAATAGCCTTAGGAAAGACAAAACTAATCAATGATTTTATATCCCAAAGAAGAAACCAGATATTCATTCAATGAAATCAATATTCACTGATTTATAATTGATTAGAGATTTGTATGAGTTTTTGACGCCTATTGAACTGATATGGGATATAATTTTTTAGATTTAAAAGGAAATTTCATGAGTTTCTAATCCAACCAATGTAATAGAAATTGTAAGAACACCTAATATCAATAACAAAGACTGATGAAGAAATATAAAAACAAATATCACATTACACATGTGAACCATATATACCACACACTTATTCATACAAGATACACAATATTTCGATACAAATAAGTTATAAATCACAGTTGTGGCTTTCCAACATATATATTCGACAATATACATAATATATTTATATTCCTAGACACATATAAATTTGTTGTTGAGTATTAGTCATTGCTTGAGGTTCTAGTAATATTTGTATTGATTTATTTATCAAAACAAAATGATGAACAATGATTTTTCTGAAGGGTTACAGATTGATAAGTCGATGATAAAAAACTCGATTGGTGTTATCATTTTCTAAACAAAAGATTGCTCGATACACAAGCTCATAAATCAGTCGCGATTTTGGTAGATTTGTGCAAAAACCCGTTAGCACAATTGAAAGATTTGTGCAGAAGATCAGTCTTCGGACTAGATTTGGGGGCAAGAAAGGGATTTCGAATTCGTGAGAGAGAGAAGAGAGATAGAGAGAGAAATAGAGAGAGAGAGAAAGATAGAGGAGAGGAGAGGAGGAGGAGGAGAGGAGGAGGAGGAGGAGGAGGAGGAGCAGGAAAGAGGAGAGAAAAAGAGAGAGAAAATGGACTGAAATGAAGAGCAGATAAAGAATGGAGAGGGAGAGCCAAAAGAGAATGAGAGAGAGAATGAGGAACCAAGAGAACCAGAGAAAGAAAATCGATTGCAAAAGAGAGAACCAATAAGACTTTTAATCAAGAGAGCTGAGAGAACCAATAAAGCTCCACTAAAGAGAAACTTGAAATTTATCTAAAGAAGAAGAATTAAGATGAATACAAGACGGCTTGGAAAGATTTCAAAGAGATATCTAAGTGAAAAAGATAAAGAAAGAGTTGAAAAATCCACGTATAGTAAGATTCAAATAACATGGCAGCAAGTTAACATTGATCACGTCCGCCCATTCTCTATACACAGCTACTGATGCGATTTATGAATCTTACAAGTAACGTATTTATCAAGAAACGATTTGAACCAAATGCATAATAATATAAAATTCAACTGCCCCTCTCAACAAATTTCGGGAAGTGAAAAATTCATCAACGAGAAAAACGAAAAAATCCACACGGAATGATATCAAATTTGAATTAAAAATTTGTTAATAAGTTTCCCTGCAGATCAGAATATTACTGTATTTATATCTACTACTAGTTAACCTGATGGTAATTGCGAGGTTTAACAATGAGGATTATCAACTTAGTTTGCACTCCATTCAACCATAAAGCTGCTACGTATTCATAAATTTCTCAATGAAATCAGCAATAAAAAAGAGAATTAAAAGCTTTTCTTGTACTGTGAGAGGCTATTTTCATCAAAGATACCGAGAGATTGATTGATCACGTAAAACATAGAACGACGATAATTTTCATTTGAATGAACTTTGCATAAGATTCAATAAGAAATATAAACTTTATTTTAATATTGAAGCCTCATTCATATCTACAGACATTGTAATCTTCAATGAGATTTGCTGTTCAATATCTGTACTGCTAATTGCTGGTAGATTTGAATAAGCACATTAAAATCAACTTAGACTGTCTATGTCAGACACATTACTTGTCTGTAGATGGGAATAGGGTTTACAATGTAGAATTTGATGCCAGTTCAACATACAAATCTTACATAAGTTTTAGTATCAACATAACACCCTATAATACCCCAACCATACCTGAGGTTCAAAATCTCTATACTTAGTGTCATGGTTTAAATTGTAGGAGTATATTATGAGTCCAAGGTAATCTATTAAGAACAAGTAGGCTACATGTATGCTTTCACATCATACATTATCTACCACAAGTGTTGATCAACGTAATCAACGTTAATCAACGTTAATCAATGTTAATCAACGTTGAAACAACGTTAATCAACGCTACGTATTTGGTAAGAGGCACGGTATGCAAGTTCGTTTCAATAATTCAATCATGATAAAATCGAGAAACAATCCATCAGTAATCATGATGAAACTTTAAAGAAGTCATTATTATTCTCCTCTCGTGTTTTTTTGGAAGGTTTGTACTCACAATAAGAATTTGTTCGACTTACAAAAGTAAAAGTATTGAAACATCAAACTACAACACAGGATTATCAACTTTGCACAAGGTTATGAAACTCACTGTAAATGAAAAAATAATTTACTATTGCCCTTGTATGAATTTCCAAAAAAATTATATCAATTTCAGTGAGAGTATGAGTATAATCAAAGACGATAGGAAACTATTAAGTAAATAGGAAACTATAAGTATTCTAATTGTCTTTGGTATAATATAACCTTAGCTTTTTGAAACTTCATTAGAAAAATTGTTGCAGATTAACTTGAAGAGCAAATTAATTTTGAAAATAGCTGTAACTTGATGCACTTTTTATCTGTAAATAATGTATATTATTTCCATGAGTTTCATGTGTGCCAAATTGTGACAAAGTTGGACAACTACAACAAAACTAAATTCAAACTACTACAAAATATTGTGGTAATGGAAGAGCCTAGATATTTTTTTTACCTTGTGCAGAAGAAATCCATCCAATTTGTACTTCACGTAGTATGCAGCAGCAATCTTGACAATATGACTTGATAGAATCTTTCGATGAGAACTAATCAAGAGGTAGTATTGTATCCACAGGTGCATGTAGAGTTGTTGATCAACTGATATCCTGATAGATGAGATGGAAAGTTATCCGCCTCCTGGTAGGAAATGATTCACACACGAAATGTAGTTTCTCAAAAACTTCTGGTATAACACATTTTCACAGCACTAATCCTCAACCTTGTAGATATGAAGCCCATTTCTTTATCACTTGGGACGCATCATGATGTCATCTTCATGGTATAACAAATACCCCAAACCATTTCTTCAACAAGAACTCATTATAATAGTGCTTGATGTACACACACCTCCAGATTCCATACCTCTACTTCCAATTTTTTCACAGCACAATACTAATTGTCATCAAAATCTTCATTTTCTGCTAGATTCTTCCAATAATATTTCTTCATTACTCCTTTTTAGACTCCTTCTATTTCTTTTTGAATCATCCTGGTTTAGATTTTTGACTTCTTATAATTCTGTTTTCAGTTTTCAATTACTCCTGGTATCATTGGTATAACTCACAGCACATCACAAACTAATCTTGTACCCCGCATTTGGAATGCACTTTCAAGTGGCATGACTTTGGATTAAGTAATGTTTGACCAGTTCTACCAACTTAAATATCTTCCGACATAACAATTGGCGCCCGCCCAGGGGTACCAGCCACAGAAGAAGGCGTTGATGGATGACCTCCTGTCTCCTGGTACTTTTGCGGTGAACTGTTTGTGGTGGTACCATTGACCTTGATCTCATTCACAGAATGCGACCTTGAGTGGTTTGTTTGTGGAGAGGATGACGTCACAGTTCCAGGACTATTTTGACTGACAATCTGGTTGACCGACCTTGACCTTGTGTGACCATTACTTGTGTTACCCGCTGCTTGTTTGCCCAGCTGTGATCGGTTGCTGGCTAGGTTTTCTCTCAAGGCCATTTGGTAGGCTACTTCAAACGCTTGGCCTAGGGTGAGTATAACTTCAGTTGCTTGATCCTGTAATAAAACCATCAATCAAATTTTCACATCTCTCAAGAAAGGTAGGGTGTATTCACAAAGAATACTAGTTCAAGCACTTGCTACAAACTTATGTGAATTTGCACAATTGATACAGTACAATCTAATTCAATGTAAATCTATGTTTAGTTTGTTTGCATGCACTTGCAAATCACCTTGACACTTTTATTTAATAAAATGCATAAAGAGAATTGATTAGTGATATTCAAATGTTAGATTTTATATTTGTGAATAAGTATTTGTCCATTATTGCTTGTAATTTTAGCAAATAAATTTGATTTCATTCATTTGAATTCAAATAAAAGTACTGATGCAAGTAGGATAATTCAGTGAAAATTCAAAGTTTTAGAAATTGAATTCATAATTCACTGATTTTCAACTCTTTCTTTAATAGCAGAAATTTACATATTGTTCAATGTAAGAAAGTCTATATCAATTGATAGATTTTGAAGTAAAATGAGAAATTTAGATTCTTCAATGAGTTGTTGAAAGGATTAATAATGTTGGAAGTGGAAAAAATTCAATAGGTTTGTCATAAATTCACAGAATTTAATTAATTGACTTACAAGTATTGAACCTGATTTATATTTATTCTTAAATAGCAGATTGCAATATATTAAACAATGATGTAGAGAATGGATTGACAGATTATTAAGTACAGATGTGAAATGTAGATTCTCAATTAGTTGTTGAAAGGATCAATAATATTAAAAGTAACAAAAAGCTATCATGTAAAAATTAGGGGGGAAAATGTGTAGACTCAACTAAAAGGTACACTGCATCAAAGAGGTAGAGATTGGAAACTAAATGACAATAGGAAACTTACCATAGTTTGAACACAGAACACGTGGCAATAGTGACTTTTACTGGCATGATCTTTGGTAATGTAGGCGAAATGTGTCAGATCTTCAGCATCCTGACAGGCACAATGAATATTCCTTATTTCGTGCTCACAGATTAGTTCCTGTTAACAAAATATACAAATTTTCACTGAAAATTAATGAAAAATTCACATTCAAACTCATATTCACTAGCCCTTGTTTTCAAAGGAGAAGAATAACATCTCAAGGTTGAAACCCATCTTTGTTTCATTAGTTCACATTCTAGCATGGATTGTAGTTTCCAACTTGAGAAGTTAATCATCAAAAGAACACAGATGTTAAACATTATTCACAATACTTTCACTGTAAAGTTACTAGTATATTATATAACTCGAGTTGAGATATAAATTAGATTAGAATTGTAGATTTCAATATTAATAACACTCACCTGATTAGAAGTATGAAGGAATTTCACTCCTCTGTAAGAAATAGCTAATATTATTTCTGGAATGGATTTCTCTTCATTTCCTGGTGTTGATTTTTTCAGCTTTTGTATGGATTTTTTCGTAGACTCAGTTCCACGCATATCACGAACTAATGTGGAGCCCAGGTACTGGAAAAACATGAATTCGAATATTTAATTTCAAAGATTGGTTTATTCGGTATTTACTAATAATTTACTAATATTTACTAATAATTTCTGCTACCCTTTTACTACCGTCATAAGCTTTACGTTCTCTATTTAATTCCCGTCCTGTACCCACGTGTCATTTCCAACAAGTTGATTTCAAAAATAACAAGCGTTTCAACAGTAAATACTGCTTATTATTTCTACCTGTTCGAAAAATCAAACTTGTTTCATGTTAGATCTCATGTAAAGAAATTTATCCAAGTTTCCAAAGTATCCAAAAGAAGTTTATCTAAGTAATAAGAAGAGGGAGTAGGAAAGGTAGCGGGAAAAACGAAGAGGAGGACGAGGAGGAGGAGGGGGAGAAGGAGTAGAAGGAGGATCAGGAGTAGAAGGAGGAGGAGATAGAGGAGAAGAAGGAGGAGGAGAAGAAGAAGGAGGAGGAGAAGGAGGAGGAGAAAGATGAGGAGGAGAGGAGGAGGGAGGAGGAAGGAGGAGGAGAAGGAGGAGGAGGAGAAGAGGAGGGAGGAGAAGGAGGAGAAGGAGGAGGAGAGAGAGGAGGAAGAAGGAGGAGGAGAGGAGGAGGAGGAGGAGGAGGAGAGGAGGGAGGAGGAGAGGAGGAGGAGAAGGAGGAGGAGATATAGAAGGAGGAGGAGAAGAAGGAGGAAGAGAAGAGGAGGAGGAGGATGAGGAGGAGAAGGAGAAGAAGAGGAGGAAGGAGAGAAGAAGGAGGAGAGAAAAGAAGAGGAGGAGGAGGAGAAGGAGGAGAAGAAGGAGGAGGAGAGGAGGGAGAGAAGAAGGAGTAGAAAGAGGAAGAAGGAGGAGGAAGAAGGAGAAGAAGGAGGAGGAGAAGAAGAAGGAGGAGAAGAAGGAGGGAAGGAGGAGGAGGAGATGAGGAGGAGGAGAAGAAGGAGGAGGATGAGGCTGAGGAGGAAGACGATTCCACGTAGTTCAATGAAGTCGCACTTTAGTGCAACCCCGGTATGTTCTTGTTGTACAAAATAATAGAAAAAATTCAAAATAAACAAACTGTTTGAATAATGAATAAACAAATAATTTAAGAAATAAATTAACTAATAAATTGATTCATAAATGAAAATATGAAATAAAATTTAAGCTTGGAAATTGAATTATTAATTTAAACTTCGGCTGACGGCAGAAAATGCCAAGCTTAATGAACTGTGAAATCGATATTTTGATATCATGGAGACACTTTATAACTTCCAAATATTGATTTGTTATTCTACATTGATACTTCATATATTATCATGTAAATAAAGTTCTTTTCTTTCTTTTCTTTCTTCTTTCAATTCATAAATGAAGAAAATAAACAAACACTCACCAAAGCAATATAGGTGATATGCCCAGCCAGAAGAGCATGCGGCCTATGCCTCCACTGAGCCGTCAGCGTGGCGGGAACTCCAACTAGCAGCTCGGAGGGCGCTCTGATCTCAAGGTCGGAAGCGGGAGGTGGGGGCGGCACGGCCCCTGGAGGCGGCGGAGGGGCGGGACGCGATTTCTTGTGGCTGTGACGCAGTGTGCCCGTATTGCTCTGCTGTCCCGTTGATGAAGTCTGTTGTTGCGGCAGTTTCACTCGGATCTCTTCCTTCAGTTGTTGGATGTTGTTCTTCTGAAAACAACAAGAATAATATTGTATGAGAAGTATAAGAATTGAGAAAAATGAAACCAAGATCTAAAAATGGTAATCAATAAATGAATACTTCGACAAATTTCATTTGGCTTTTAATATATTTGAAATCAGGAGAAGAATGTATTTCCGACTCTGTGTTTTCTTTCCTGTAAGTCATTTGTACTTGTTTGAATCAAATGAGAGAAGCAAGAAGATTTAGATTTAGATTTATTACTTTACTCATCTAGATAACAAATATGACGGCTTAAATTCTAGATTATAATAACAAGTAACATTCGTCAAATTTACATTAGCTTATAAATTATGCCATGAGTAAATATAAAGCAAAACTATACTGATGATTTAATAATTGTGAGTTATCTAGATGAAAAGGCGAAGTTTGGACATATGAATGTCCATTCTTGGAAAAGGAGATACAAAGAAATCCTTTTCATCAACACTTGACCTTGAGAGAGGTCAAGAAAGAAAGATTTTCCAACGAAATTGATTTTTTTTTCAGTTTATCGATAGATAATTGAAGTTTTTCTATACTCTGTTCACCGAAACCAGTCAGTAAATGTAACAGCTGGGTGAGCTTGTGTGTGTGTGAGTGTTTTGCATGACGGCATGTTCACAATTCAGCGTATGCAACTAATCGCCTATTCATCTGATACGGATTGAGAGCGAGAGAAATTTAGTTATAACATGCCTTTGACTCGGTCGTCCAGCTGTTTTCCGATACACGCACGCACACTTTCTTTACGCGCACTGACTTGTTTCCGTAAACAGAGTATAGATGAATGTTGGTAGCCGGTTGCACGAAAATGTATAGAAGTAAATCTTCGATTACTCGAAATAATCAACATTGTTAGTTGGAGATTGAGCTAATAGTCATTTGTGCAAAAATATATATTTACAAAATGGCATTTTTTATTGGTATTAGGACTTGATGGAAATGAGAAAAATTGAGAGAATGCCAAAGAATAATATTGTAGAACGAATATAAACAGACTTGATATTCTTTTCATTTCACACTTAAAACTCTCAATCAGGCTATAAGAACTAATCCTTAATGACATTCACTGACTGGTTTACTGAAACTGAGTCAGAGTTTAGCGGTGAGCAAGAGAACATTCCGTGTATCGAATTTCTTTTTTGGACGCTACTTTTCAACCAAAAACCATGACAATGCTACCAAATTGATCAGAGAGTATAAATTAGAAAAACAAATAAAAAATGGAAATGAATTATCTTTCAGAACTACCAACAGAAGGAAACCTTGAGTATAAACTTTGAAGACTTCAAAATAGTTTTGTTTTTCAAATCCTTTGGAAGAGAAAAAATTGATTGGACAAGAAAAGAGAATATTTTGTAAAAAAAGAAAAAAGAGTTCAGAAAAGAGGGAGAAAGTAAGACACAGATAGAGAGAAAAAGAGAGATAGAGAGTGAGAGAGAGTGAGAGATAGATAGAGAGAGAGCACAAGAGAGGTTTACTACGAACGTCCACCTATCTATCGAACACCATATAGGGAGAGAGAATAACGAAGGGTAGATTGACGTTACCCCCTTACTCCCCCCCCCCCAACACAACAGCATTTCAATTATTCCTGCAAATATAAACAGTTATGAATTACTAGTGACTAGCCGCCACCGATCTAGCCTAGGCTAACGTAAACAGTCCACAGGCTAGCCTAATCTCATAAGCCTACTCTAGGCCAGACCCCTCCGTGTTGTATTAATTACATGAAACCCGTCGCTCTGTCCAGTGTACTCCTTCTAGCCCATGTGTACTTCGTCTAGTCATATGTGTACTAACTTCATGCGAGTTTACATGCGAATCAGAGCAGTGGACTGGACAAGGCTTTGGGGGATATTGGTGAACGTTATTTTGTAACATATCTGTATACAGCCTCCGGCTATTATGTACGATACAAACATATTCGATGCATATACATGTGGGATGGGGATGTGAATTATGATGGGGGAATATTATTCGTATTTGTCCAGTGATCGAAAATGGTAATAAACAGGATCGGTCTGATGCCTAAGGGTTTATGGATTACAGCTTCATACATCCAGCTATGTTTTTGAATAATGAACACTGTTAGATTTGTACTACCCTGCATCGAGTAGGAGATTTATCATGGAACCGTGTACTGTGTAGCACCATCTAGCGTTTTCGCTGTGAGCATCTACGTTGTTGCGCTCTGTCGGATAATCATATGCATTTTTCCTGGCAATTTAACATGTAAAGAATAGGCCAAAGTACGTAAAAATCAGTTTATAATTGAAATAGAATTCCCTGTCGCAATTTTTTCCGCTGTGAGCATCTACGTTGTTGCGCTCTGTCGGATAATCATATGCATTTTTCCTGGCAATTTAACATGTAAAGAATAGGCCAAAGTACGTAAAAATCAGTTTATAATTGAAATAGAATTCCCTGTCGCTATTTTTCCTACTTAGGGATTGTGGAATTATATTTAGATTAAATAAATGAACTCATCGCCTATTCTTATACATTATTAGGCTGGGTGTACACCGGTTAGTCAAGACAAGACGAGATTAGTCACGTTTAGTCACAGTAATTCACATAGCTGCTTATGAAGCAGCACACACCGATGCAATGACTAATCAGTGTGTGCTGCTTCATAAGCAGCTATGTGAATTACTGTGACTAAACATGACTAATGTTGTCTTGTCTTGAAAATCAACTTGTTTCATGCTGATTAAGCAGACGATGAGTGTTTATTCACAGCTGAGTTCATTCTCATTGGTTATTGTTTCAAAATGCATTATGGGCGCGGAACTTCAAATCAATCATATGCTTTTCAACTGGATTTTTCACTCGATTAATTCAAACTGAGATCCGATTTCTTTGTTGTATCAATTTACGTTTGGAAATATGAAAGGAATAGAAGACGCAATTACTATTATGAACGGAATTTATACAATTAGGAATGTGACAATACTTTAAATGCACTGTAAATGCTTATGCCCTATCCTTTCTCATGTTAAATGTACAGATTTTTTCGCACAAAAAATCCGCCAGAGCGCAACACCGTAGATAATTACAGCGAATATCACAAAAACGGGCCTTCATTTTTCAATATGGGCATTAACTATCTACTCGCGTAATTCTTTCTCTATGCTACAACTGATATACAACTATAGTGCGATTCACATCAAGAAGTCAGCATTGCTTAGATGGGAGTTTGCTATCCTTGTTCAGCACAAGGCAGTTGCTGATGTCTCTATCCTATTCGCACTGTGCATAGTTGCCGCACTGTGCATTGTTGTCGCACACAGTCCCAACAAACACGTTTGGTGCAGTTTTCTCTTTCTCTCTCAATGAAACTTTTTTTTTGCCATTTTACAAACATTATTTGAATAACAATTCACAATACAAATGGAAAGAAAAAAAATCAATTATAAACAAAACATTTTTTTCGCTCACCTAAATTTAAATTAGAAATAAAAATAAAAATTTACATACAGGTACAGAGCGTGCCATCCAAATTGGCGTCTCACTGGAGCATGCGCGTTGATCGCTTTCTCCCACTACAGTGCCTGCTGACTCGCTGTACAGTAAATTTCAAAAGTTCATTCAGCTGGCAAACTCAGCTTTATAAAAAAATTCATATTCGCTTTGGTTACCTAGCAGTACTATGATGTTATTTGCTTCACTGACTGTACTAGCCTTAGCGGCTGGAGGGGAAGCGTGGTGGGAGAGATTATCCATCTCTCTCGCACAGCCTCCCCTAGACGCCAATTTGGATGGCACGCTCTGTACTTAGATTAAATTACAAAAAAAAATGTATTACTTAACAATTATTTTGTAAATCATTAAAAACACTTTCCATTTATTATTTGTGGCAAAAACTTGCCATCAATGCTCCTCATATAAACAATGCTGACTTCTTGACGTGAATTCTTCATTCGAAATCCTTCAATTCTCTTAATGTTATTTAATTAACAACTCAACTCGAGCTTACGCACATGCAATTTTTGTCCATGTAAGCTCTTCCATTTACTAAAAAAAACAAAAAAAAAAACTATTTTATTCTTATATGTATTATATTATTAATTCTATTATTTTTCAGTTGTAATTTTTATGCTTTTTAAGTTTCATATTATATTATTAATTCTATTATTTTTTTTAGTTGTAATTTTTACACTTTTTAAGTTTCTTATGTTATTATTTTGTTTCAAGGATGAATAAATGATTTGATTGATTTCAATCGGACTATAACTAATAATAATAATAATCAACTCACCAATTGGCTGAGATCAGCATTGATGTCTTCGATATTGGGTCCGGCCGTCGTCTTATTAAACCCGGCAGGTAGATTCGGACAACGTTCCTTAGTCTGTGGCAGTGAGGCCAGAATCCTCTTCCTGTGACCGGGCTTATCAATTTCCAACACAGCGGTCAACTCCACCTCCCAGATCCTGCTAACCTTCTCCATTTCAGTGTACAAATGGCGTCTAAAAGTCTCCGAATATTCTTCCAGCTGCAATTTTCCCAACCACTCATCCACATCGCTAACGCTCGATGGCACATCTTCGGTATTTGTTGATGTTTCGTCACTTTTCGGCTTTTCCTCGTCTTTGATCACGTGATTGTTGTTGTTGTTGATGTTCAAGGTGGTAATTGAGACGAAAGCGTCCCTCACTTTACAGGGTAGCGAGCGGCTTGCGTCCAAAAGTGTTTTGCGGTCTTTATCACTACCTATACCCATCTCTTTCAGGTCGGACTCTTCTAGGACTCCGTTCTGCAAGAAAAATTGAAGAAGAAAATGTAAAGATTTCAAGTTAATAGATTCTGGAAACTGATAAACCCATATTTTTTATTTCAAATTAATCCAGATAATAAATAATTATTTTAGGTGTTTTTTCCATTTACTCCTGCATGTAATGATATAACTTAAAATATTCTATTACTATAAGTACTAACTGCATCTGTGATAATTATTTTATATGTTCTATATTATTATATTATTATATTAATGAGTGCTTATTTGTTAAAAGAAAATGTATTTGATTGTATTTGATTGATAGTGCTTATGTTCTGTTAAAAGATGAATTTTGTAATATGACAATGCCTAATGTACTGCATGGTTATAAATAATGGTTATTGGTTATGGTTATTGGCCGAAATAAATCATTGAATATTGAAACTTGCAAAGATCCTTCTTACACTTTACACAGGCTTCAAACTACAATTGTTTCAAATATTTTCAAAGTGCAAACACCCATGCATTATCTACTATACAGATTGTATTCGAATGGTAGTAGAACTTACAATGAAATCAGGATTATCGTATCCGTAGTTGATGAAAAGCGATTCGTAGTCAGTGAGTCCAAGAGAGGTGAGCCATTGATTCACCGTTGTACTTTGGCCAATGGGACTATCGACTGTACTTTCCGACCTACTAAGACCTGGAAAATAATAAAAAAATGCAAATTTCAAACTTTAGGTTGACAATATTGAAAGAAGAGGTAGGTTTAGTATTTTGAAAATGCAATTCTATTTCGTACTGAGTATATTATCTGGGAGAAAGTAATGTTGCCAAGTACAAGTACTGCCTTGAAACTTCTAAAAGAGCTTGTTTGCATTGATATGTAATCGTTCAGTTTTCTGACAAATTGATGTATTGTACTTCTTATGCCCGGTTTTTCAGTCGCTCAATAGACAGTTTATGGATCTAATAGCTTTATCGAATCAATAACCATGTGTTTTCAAATGCTAAAAAACGTTATAGATTATTGTTTATTTTTTATAAGTTTATAAACAAACTTATTCAAGTTTTATTTATGAGTTATTGAACGACTGAAAAACCGGGCATAAGTTTTGTGAAGTTCGAAAGACATATAATTATTGAGAATTCTAAATATTAAATTGAAAACTTAGGAATTGAACCGGCCTAGCCCAAACATCTCTCACGAATTAAGAGATGATAATTTGTATTACAGAAAATTATATACAATATTCTCTTTCTCAAGTAGTTTGTACATGATCTTAAGTTTTTCATAAAGTTCCATTCAATAAAATGACCATGTTACATGCATGTCTTCTTTAAGGGAACATTGAAAGTGAACTGCAATTCAAGGTTATTTTACTGGATGGAGTTTAAGAAAGGCTTTTATTGCGTACAAGGCCTCAATTTGGTGTGCGAATGAATTAATCCTTTCAGATCTAGAATTGAACTTGAATTGAACATTATTTATTATTTATTTGAATATATCCTTAATGCCTCTTTGTTCCTAAATCTCTTTGTAGAAGTAGAATCACTCTGAAATTGGAATTACAGTGCTGACTCCCACAAAGAGAAAAAAATTGGCCGAGAATGTACAGAGATCTATGGCGACTGATAAACGACTATAGTGCGATTCACGTCAAGAAGTCAGCATTGCTTAGATAAGAGTTTGCTATCCTTGTTCAGCACAAGGCAGTTGCTGATGTCTCTATCCTATTCGCACTGTGCATAGTTGCCGCACTGTGCATTGTTGTCGCACACAGTCCCAACAAACACGTTTGGTGCAGTTTTCTCTTTCTCTCTCAATGAAACTTGGCATCAATGCTTCTCATATAAACAATGCTGACTTCTTGACGTGAATCGGACTATACCAACATTACTTATGAAAATAGGTCAACTCCCCTAGTTACATAAATGTGAATACGAACAGTAAAATCGCGAAACATGATTGTAAAGAATGACACTCACGTGACCCATAGCAAAAAATAGAAAACAGGCGATAGCCTAACCTGGAAAATGTGATTTTATCATGAAGAATAGAAAATTATTCTTCAAGAAATAATTTTTTTCAATAATTTTCAATAATTTTTAATAATTTTTAATTATTTTTCAATAATTCAATAATTTTTTTTATTTGAAGAATAATTATCATGCATAGTGCAAGGTGCAAGCTAGTAAGCTACACAATGTTGGAGAAGATTTGAAACTAATATTTTCAGAGTAGCGCATGTGTGGTAGCATTTCTCTCCTCATGTCACTTTTAATCAGTCTCCTGCCAGATTCCGTAACGAGCACTTCGCTCCTCCATGTTTATCATGTTCACATTTGTAATGTATTTTGTGTCATAAATAAATAATTGTTTTTTTTAAAAGGCGAATTGTTACTCCAGTTCCATAACTACTGACCAATCAACTTTGTTCTCTTCGTGGTAACACTATAACAAGTCTTCTATAAAATAAATTTTCTGTGGAAAACTCACCAAGCCTAGCCTGAAACTCCTTCTCCAGCTCGGTGACGAACACCGACTCCCTAACCAGGCCCGTCCCGAACGAGGCCATGATCTCGGATATCTTCGCCCATTCCTCTTGCTCGTCGAAGGGACTCAGGATGGCCAGTGTCTTGTCAGCTGAGGAGGCGAGCGCGGCGGAGGAGGTGGAGGAGGAGGAGGTGACCGAGGAGGCAACAGCTGTTGTGGAGGCGGAGGAGTCCTCCTTCGGCTCGTAGAAGACGTTCCGTAAACGTCCGCGCAGCGTTTTAGGTCGTTCCGCTTTGCCGCTCACCGCGTGGGAACTGCTGATACTCTCGCTCACTGAGCCCTTCATCAGTCCTGCAAACAAAAGTATTATATACTGCTCAGAAAAATTGGAGGTACATGAGTATTAAGATATTCAATAAAATACCCCTTGAGGTTAGACAAATGGATGAAAAGTCTTTCATAAAGAAATTACTTGATGAAAAATGCTTCTACTCTGTTGATGATTATTAATTCAGCACGGATTTTACACAATAAATAGGTAGTATTAAGTGTATTATTAAGTTTTTAGTTTTATGTGTGAGGATAGTATTCGATCTTGGAACCTTTGGATTATCAGACAGGCGCTTATCGCCCTCGGCTACGGACCACTCCTAATATATGATCTATAGATAGTGTATGAGATATTTGTATGTTTCCATTTGACAACTCATGTAATGGTTTCTTGTACAAGGTGGTGCAGAGGAAACGCATGTTTTTCGAACTGCTAGTACGCGGCAACGGGAGGGGGCATTGACCTTGAACAAATGTTGGCAGACAGCTACAACAATGCCGTTTCAGACGCTATGGAGCGTTTGAGCGTACAACATCGTGTGTTCGTTGTGGAACAGTTTTTTTAGAAACAATGACTCTGTAGTCACAGTGCAACGTCTTTTCCGTCAATATTTTAGAGTTGGACGTCGAGGTGCAGTGCCTGATCGAAATACCGTACTCCGATGGGTTGCAGCGTTCAGAAGTACGGGTTCTGTGATGGAAAAAACCACCTGGTCTTCCGCGTTCAGTTCGTACTCCGGAAAATGTTGACCGAGTCAGAACGGCAGTTGTTACTAGTCCTAGACGATCGACTAGACGACATGCTGTAGCGCTGGGTATGTCACGTCGTTCGCTTCACCGCATCTTACATGATGATCTCAAGTTCCATCCGTACAAAATAATGATCGTACAGCAGCTTAATGAAAGGGATTTTGTACAGCGCAAAGAGTTTTGTCGCATAATGGATGAAATGTTTATGGAAGATCCCAATGCTACAGTCTTCATGAGTGATGAGGCACATTTTCATCTTGACGGTTACGTCAATGTTCAAAACTGTCGGTATTGGGCATCGGAGAACCCACAAGAATTACACGAAAGACCTCTGCACAGTTTAAAGGTAACAGTTTGGTGCTGCATTTCAAAGTTGGGGATTGTTGGTCCCTATTTTTTTGAAGAGGAAAGAATTGCAGTTACATCAGCTCGCTACGTGGAAATGTTAAACAACTCTTCGTCCAGAACTTGAAAGGCGTCAAGTGAACATGAGAGACGTTTGGTTTCAGCAGGATGGTGCCACGGCCCACACGGCGAGAGCATCCATGGAAGTGGTTCGACAAATGTTCCCAGATTTCCAGATTTGGTGATGTTCACTGGCCCCCTCGCTCACCCGACCTGTCAATATGTGACTTCTTTTTGTGGGGATATTTGAAATCAAGAGTGTACATCAACAAGCCTCGCACACTCAATGACCTTAAGAATTCCATTCGTCAGGAAATTGAAGCTGTGCCAAATGAAATGTTGGAAAATTCAGTCCGTAATTTTCAGAAGAGGATCCAAATTTGTATGCAGCAAGAAGGACGTCATCTCAAAGACATTATTTTCCGAACCTAAATATGGTATGTAATTTCAAAAACTGCATTGAAAAACCTATCATTTAATACTTGTTTTTATTATTTTTAACCCATTGTGTCCCAGTAATTCAATATTGAAAAACATGCGTTTCCTCTGCACCACCCTGTACTTGTATTTTGCTGCATATTGATATTGTTGTGGTTTTTCAGCTGTACTGACGTTGTTATGCATTGTTCAATGTTTCAGCAATAAAGATTTTGATTATTTGATTATAGTAGAGTTCATTTAATTTGACGCTTGGCGATCAGTAAACAGCAGATGTTACGCAGCTTTGACACAAATAATCCAAAGACTTAATAAAGTTTTTAATATCTTTAAAGTCTTTAAAAGACCTTTTTAAAGAATACCTTTTTAAATGAATCGCAGTATAATTAGACAATAAATTTACTGTATTCAGCGTATACATAGAATTATTATTCATTAATAGTTCAGGAGGCCTAGTAGAACGTTTTCAATTTACATGGCGAATGATTGTTATTTAATAAACAGCTGATGTTATGTTCAGCTCTGTCAGGATAGTCTATAGCAGGATCCATTTAACTTGTCATACATTAGCTGTTTCGGTTATACTTAAAGAGTTATTTTGACACAATAATCAAAAGTCTTTTAAAGACCTTTGAAGTCTTTAAAAGACCTTTTTAAAGAATACCTTCCAAAGAATAACTTTTTAAAAGAGCTTTTCAATAATCTGCGAGTTTCAGCATTTGTAGGTTAAGTATTGTATTGGTGGCCGAGTAAAACATATGTTTTCTGACAAGTTGAAAGGATCCTGCTATAATTGAACAATAAATTTACTGTATTCAGCGTATACGTAGAGTTATTATTCATTAATAGTTCAGAATATTATTCATAATTAGGTGAGAGCGGTTGCTAAGTAATCATGTGGTTAAGAAACAAACATTCAAGACCGCTCTCGGATGGGTGACCGGTACAAAAAATTGTGCAATTTGGCGAGGTGGAACCTACCCGTAAGGGTCTCCCCACCGATAAAAAGCCATAAGATAAAAAAAATAGTTCAGAAGGCCTAGTAGAAATTTTTCAATTTACATGGCGAATGATTGTTATTTAATAACCAGCTGATGTTATGTTCAGCTCTGCCAGGATAGTCTACGAGCAATCTGCAAGATCGTATCGGCCCAGCTGATAAATTAATGCAATCTATTTGAAAAATTCATCAGCAGATATTGCAATATAATTCTAGTTACAGTGATATTCATTCAATTTGACGCTTGACATTAGACAGTTAGATATGATTTAAAAGCAATTGAATAGTTGCAATTACGTATATCATTTCCTTCCATCTTCAATGTTAAATTCAGCAATTTTTGTATATCTTCTCAAAAGCTACATGCATTCTAAGCTAAAACAACCTCACCTGGGCTTCATTGTATATTTATCTTCCAGAGATATGTTGGGTTTCTTAATAAATTTGATTCTCTCTATTGATCTATTCCCTTCACAGCGAGTAACTTACTGTATTGATCAGAGACAAGATAATACTATTTCTTTTTCTACCTTATTTCTATTTCTTTAGAATTTTCTTTGTCTTTCCTATAATATCTTTAGCGCTTGTAACAATGTAAGTTGCATGACTCATATGAATCTCCTCTCTTATCCTCTCTTATCCTCTCTATCTGCTCTCCTATCTCCTCTCTCTATCTGCACGAGAGAGCGCTCTTCAATGCGGAAGTATTTCCGGTTTACTCTTTTGTTAGGACACAGAGTATTTCGATGCCAAATTGAGCATTGTCACACCATGTACCGCTAACTCATTGACAATTAATTTGTAGATGCTTTGTTTGCGTGGAAACGCCCCAGGAGGGAATCTGCTAGTTTTCATTCTCTGGTGATAATTTTCTCTCTTTCTCTAATAAGTCTCTTACACTCTCTCTCTCACACACACTCTCTCTCCAAGAATGGACATTTATAAGTCCAAACTCCGCTATTCCATGTACTGTAGATACAAAACCATATTGCAATTACTTTTATTTTCAATGACCTTCATTTCAGCATAAAATATATCATACACCAGAATTCAAGTCGTATTCAACAATCTCGAATTAAAACTTGTACCTATATATTTTTATTTGAAATCTCCATTTTCTCATGTTTTTTTAGTGAATCTGATACTGTAGTTACTATTATTAAATGACGTTCATTGTAATAACTATCACGACCTACAATACTTTGTAATCTACATGAATAGAGTGAATATTCTATTCTATTCTCTTTCTGTCTGAGAAAGTGCTTGATATTCACTTTTTATGAGATAAATAAATACATAAATACTGTATTCGTAGTAGATAGCCTATATATTTCAAAACATTTGTTGCCTATTTGTAATCAATATTTACTTTCTCATGTCGAGGTTTCATATTTATTTTTCCATCCATCTTAAGAGACGTGCCAGGTCAAAGTATTTTTGACAAATCTCATGCAGTGATATAGTTTGCTTTGTTGATGTCACAGCAAATATTATAGTAGTCCAATCTCTTCTTTCATACTAATCAATCAAAGATTACGTGTCTCATGGCATACTTCCTTGTTTGTTCCTGATAACGATTTCAATTTTCTGTTAAGAATCTAGACTCTGGAGTCTAGACTATGTCAACAATGTATATCGGCAAGAATGTGAGAGGTGGTGTTATTCTAAAATTTAAACCAAAGTATTTTATTCAACGATATAAGAAAGAGATTCAATATTCAAAAATGACTCAAGTAATGAATTATGAATACAAAACGATAATGTTAGAAAATTTAGAGAAAAGATGAGAAACCAAGCATTAAAAACAATCTAAAATTAACTTCAATCCAAAATTATTGTTACATTGAAAAGTATTCTCGAATATCGTAAACAAAACAGTGTTTTATTCAACAACGATAAAACAAGAAAGTTGTAAAACGAAATGCTGGAAGTGTGTTGTGTATGAGAGAGAGAGAACAAGAAACTTAATGAGAGAGAGAGAAATAAAAATCTAGAAAAGAGATGAGATGAAAAGAGAGAAGTGATGAAGAAGCCAAGGAGTATGAGAGGAAGAATAAGGAGAAACTAAATGAGAGAGAAATGAGAAAACTAGAGAAAGAGGTAAAAAGAGATAGATAGCAGGGAGGTGGAAGGAAAAGTATAAAACTAAAATTTGTAGGCGTAACAGATGAAAGTCAACAGATCTAAAAAATAAGGCGTTTGTCCAAAAAATAAATCTAAAATTAGCACAACTGTAAAAAGAATATTTGTAAACACGATTAGGCAATGGAGTGGACGATTTATTTAAGGTGGACTAGGTGGGTGTTGTATGGAGAACAGATTGCCGTGACTGAAGAGAAACAAAATGACAGTGACGATATTCTCGAAAGCCGGTCATTTGTTAAGAGAAGAGGTGAATCATTTGGCTGTGAAACCGTGATTTCAGTTCATGAATCATCGATCTTGAATGAGATTTTGGCTAGATTTGATCACAAAAAATTAATCTTCATCAAATCGTTCTTGTGAGCCATTACATCCTAGACAGCAGGTCTACAGATAGATCTCTTAGGGCCGGTTCATGAGCTCGGGATTTAGCCAAGTCTAAGACCTAGACTAAAACGGGTGGCTACTGTAGCATCGACAAACGTTTGTCTCGACAGGTTAGTGGGTTAGCAGCATAGAGAGCCCTAAGTTTATAGTGTCGAGGCTAACGTTTGTCGATGCTTCGGTGGCCAACCGTTTTAGTCTAGGACTTGGCTAAATCCCGAGCTCATGAACAGGCCCTCCCTAAAAGTTTCAGATATGTATCCAAAGTTTCAAAATTTTGTATCTGATACAAAATTCTATCTGCGTCTATAGTCCGATTCACGTCAAGAAGTCAGCATTGTTTATATGAGGAGCATTGATGCCAAGTTTCATTGAGAGAGAAAGAGAAAACTGCACCAAACCTGTTTGTTGGGCACTGTGCGACAATAATTAACAGTGCGGCAACTATGCACAGTGCGAATAGGATAGAGACATCAGCAACTGCCTTGTGCTGAACAAGGATAACAAACTCCCATCTAAGCAATGCTGACTTCTTGACGTGAATCGCACTATACGTCTATTCAACCATACATCCATTCATCCATCTTTTATGTGACTTATCTGGCAATTTACGGAATACAGTAATCATGTTTCCTTCTCCAATTTTTCAATAAATCAAGTATACAACGCCCATCTAGGTGCAGTAATAAACTAGTGATTTGTACAGGTACATATTTCATCCTTGACAGAGTACTAACAAGCGATTGACAAAGCAACAAATTACCTACACTTTTAAACGTTCGACATTTGTATTGTTTAAGTTGTGTTTCAAGTTACAATAGCAATTTTCCAATTGTTACAATACTACGAATTGATAGGTGACTATCCTATGCTCTTCCTCACTTTTACTCTCTCTCTCACACCCTCTCTCCCTCTCTATCTATCTCTCTCTCCCTCGCTCTCTGTACCTGCAACACACAATCCCTCTCTCATCTATTCTCTTTGTTCTATTCTATGTAATTGACCTGAGGACGCAATTCAGTGAAATAGTAATAGTAAATAGCTAGGGAGTGGTTGGGAGTTGGATCCTGGAACGTACACGCACGTGAAGAATAACTTGATTTTGCTGTAAAACGAATCTATTGTTTGAGAAAAGGACTGAAATAGAGAATATTTTTATTTTTAATGTAGTCTATCGTTGTAGTTTTCAACGTTATCAATCATTTGAATCACTGGAGACTATATTGAGAACTATTATGAGTAATGAGGTACTAAAATTATACGATAATGAAGAAGGAAATAATAATATAAATAATCCTAGATATAAAAATAGAAATAAATAATACGATATTGAAATCAATATGATTTTCAAAGTTCAATAATTATAACCACATAAATTGTTGAGATAAAGTTTAATACGATCCTACATAAATATGTTTATTGCCAGTTTCATATCTAATTGATTAGTTAGAAAAAAATGCTTGGAAATACACCCACTAAATAGGATAAGGCTAGGCGTACACCGATAGTCAAGACAAGACAAGACGAGATTAGTCACGTTTAGTCACAATAATTCACATAGTTGCTTATGAAGCAGCACACACCGATGCAATGACTGATCAGTGTGTGTTGTTTCATAAGCAACTATGTTAAGTACTGTGACTAAACGTGACTAATCTCGTCTTGTCTTGTCTTGACTAACCGGTGTACGCCTAGCCTAATAGTATTTCAATGCAAAGCACACCAATAGATAATGATTAGACATTAGACAGAAGTCATGAACACATGGCTTTTAGATAATGAATCCTGCAAAACCACTATATGAAAACCAATGAGCATATTAATATTTTCCGATCGATTTCCCAATCGATCTTTCCTAACCGATTGCAATTTCCTAACCAACTGCCTTGTCGAATGAACACAAATCTATTGAAATTTAAATAATTGGAATTAATAGAAGATAGCCTTTGGAGCCAATTCGATTCTTAAACAACGTAGAATCGATTATTGGGACTTGAAAGAATAAAATACAGAGAGACAGAGATTAACAAGTTACAGCGAAAGACAAAGAAAGAGATTAACCGATTAGAAGAACGTCAAACGCAGTAATTCACTCGAAAAGACTCACAAGTAACAAATAATCCAACACTCATCGATGAATCATACCGTGATTTGACATTCTAACAACGTTCAAGCAGAAATAACTTGAGGTAGGTTATGATTCGTATTGCTACGGAAATAAAACAAAGATTCATTTTATTACAAGGATGACTAACAATACAAGCAGACAGCTCAACTCAAAACATTTCAAGACATCGATCTTTATTGGAAATATAACTTGAGGTGGGCTGCAATACGAATTATTCAAGTGATTTATCAAACGAATTAGCAAGCCAATAGAAAAGGTGAACTAGTGAATAATTATCAAACTTCAGGTAGACTTTAATTCGAATTAAATTGGATAGAATTAGAACAAAAAGAAACTATGACTTAACGTTAGAAGACAAATATTGACATTTGAGTAAATCTAGTTTAATGAATTACATTTAATTAATCTAGAGGTGGGCTGTAATTAGAATTTTAAAAGGGTAACTCAAAGCAATAGGCCTACAACAAGTGATAAAAAGTCAATTGCAAGAGACAATTTGGTTTCAAATTGTAGAAAATCAAACTTTAGGACGACTTTAATTGGAATTAAACTGGGTAAAAATCAAAACAGAAAGAAACTATGACTAACGTTAGAATAGAAATATTGACATTTGTGTAAATTTGTTTACAAAAATCCAAGTTGTTTACAATAACTTTGAAACCAAGGCTATCACTATGAAGAGGAATGCGACTGCTATTTAGCAAACATCAACGTAGTGTTGATGCATCGCTGCAAATTTAACTGATAAAATAACTGTAATCATTTGTTACACTCCATTAAAATAATATGGGTCTTGATGCCTCACAAGTGTCAATGACCCATAAAGAACTATGATGCAGAGTTCTTGGAATCTTACCAATTGTATATTAATTACTGTTCGGTATTTAATAGGATCCTTTTGAAGAATTTTTGTGATGCATATCAATCTCTCACATTTTGAATGAAGCCTGCCTAAATTCAAGATGACTGAATTCAAACATTCCGTGAATTTATAAGAATTGCAATTTCATTTGAATTCCCTGCTATCAATTTCCATACGAACAGAATTCATGTTTACGCCTTTAATCCATTATCCATTATAATACATTTTTCATACAAAGCATTATGTCGGTGTATCTCTTCGCTTTGAAAACTAAAAAGCTCTAATAACGTGTGCTACATTTTCCATATCAACTGGAAATGAAATGAAACCAAGAAGTACATATTCAGCCTACAAAATAATTCATCAAGGTAGACCCAATAAATTTTAATAATATTCATTGACAGATTAGATCTTCTTGATCTTGATTGATGAGAGCAATCATATCGTTCTTTTAAAATCCGAATGAAATTGAAACCTGTATCAATAAACGTAATTAAATTTAAATGAAGTTTGTATAACTTCCACAAAACCAACTTGAAAATATAACCCGCTTGACAAAAAGTAAATTCAAACACCGATTTGTATACGTTTATAATCTATAGAGGACAAACATCTATCAGAACAACAATTCTATTACGAAGAAATTACTAATTGAGCAACGAAAAAATATAAATTTCACAAGGCAAAATTTTAAAGGAAATTTGAATTTGAAATTTGTTGAACCAGTTCAAAAGAATGAGACAAAATTATAAAAATATGTAAACAACTTACAAACAGGATCGGTACAGCTACATAAATAATCCTTCAATCATTGATAACTGATCAACTTATGGACACTGATCAATCCCAATCGTCATTCACAATAACAGTAGATATGTAACACAGTAGAAAATACTGTCTTTACGAAAATAACACAATAACAGTACTACTGTTATTCACAATAACAGTAGGTATGTAACACAGTAGAAAATACTGTCTTTACGAAAATAACACAATAACAGTATTATTATTCACAATAACAGTAGGTATGTAACACAGTAGAAAATACTGTCTTCACGAAAATAAAGTAAATATTAAACACAGAAATAGATACTGTATAAATGAAGATAAAGTAGATATTCCAACACAGTAGAAGATACTGAACAGTTTGAAGATATCTAACACATCACAACACAAAATAAAATACGAACTTGAAAAATATCAACCAAACTCTAGCTCACAACAGGAACAGAGTATCACTACTTTGCCGGTACAGAAAGGGAATCAAGTAAAGCACTCGATCATAGCAATGATACACGATCAACTAAATGAGAGAAGACTTTACAAATCAGCTGACTGACTACGAGAGACGGAGAGTGGGAGAAGGAATGAAAGCGAGTGGAAAGAGAGAGAGAGAAAGAGCGAATAGGGAGAGAGTGAGAGGGAGATCCAAATTACACATCAAGGTCATGGTCCAAGCGACGTCTATTTCAATAATAAAACAGTCAACTGCCTGACTGACTCACTTGTAACAGTCAGTTCAACAAACTACAGTAATAGTAGGGATTCATCTTGCGGGGACCCGCAATTCCTTCAATAAATTAGTGAACAAGTCATGTAATTTTTTTTTGAGTTTGTAGACCAGATGGCAACCATTAGCTAATTTGGAGTCCTTATTATTTATATGTTTGTTATGTTTGTGGAGGAAATTATTGTGGTGAGAACTCACATGTATGACTTTTTAGAAGTCTTAAAGATTTTCAAGCCTGGGAGCGTTTTTAAATTTGCAAATTTTTGTCAGTCGCAATGTCATTTTGATCGTTTCTAGTGATTCTTTGGTTCGACTACTTTTAAGCTTAACAGATCTTTGTGCAACTGGGACTTTGTCTTGCAGATAGAACTCTTGATAGACGAGTACAGAAACTGGCAGGATTTGTCTGCTCGTAAAAAACTACTTTTGACAGAATTCAAAAGTAGTTTGAATTCGAGGATTGATTATGAGCTCTCTTATTTTGGTTCAGTGGGGTCCATAAAGAGCTAAGGATGAATTCTATAGTTCTTTTTCGGTTCTAAGACAAAAAATACAAGTATTTCAGTATTTTTTAGTACAAAGTGTGAGTCTCCTGTTATGAAATGTACCTAAAGTTACATAATACATTATACAGATGAAAGTTAAGTAATGGAAAATTCTTTGTAGAGAATGTATTGAATATACATACAACTTATATGTAAAAGAATGGTGGGACATCTTTGAAACTTTTATTGTATAATCGTCTTTGAAACTCAGTATAATCTGAAGTGGGTGATTCATGAAAGGGACTTTTCGACCCCAAATCTGGGTTAATACATGAAATTTGGATAATTTATCCTATTGCTTATCAGTCAAGAGTATATTCAAGTTTAAAATGTTAGACATTATAAAATAATAACTAATAAAGACACTATTTGTCTTGTCAAAAAAAAAAAAAAAAAAAAAAGAAGAAGAAGAAGAAGAAGAAGAAGAAGAAGAAGAAGAAGAAGAAGAAGAAGAAGAAGAGAAATGAGAAGCTGTAAGTGGTTAGCATTGACCAGTAGTAAATTGAATTCTAGCCTATGGGGAGGGACGCAAATGACGGTTAGTTAAACTTCATTTTGAATAACTAAAGAATAATAATCTGCTAAATACACTACCATAAGTGGACATCACGGAAGCCTAGTCTCAAACAATAATTTCAAAGCGAACACTTCTTAATTGTATACTCGGCTAGTTTATACCGGCGAATTGTTTCCTAATTAAGCAAGGACAAACATGATTTATGAGACAGTGTTCAAAGGACTGGTTAGGTCTTATAGCACCATAATCCGTGAGCTGAGAATAAATCCAATACATAATATCATTTATAGGTGTTAAACTTAACAAAGTAATGGAATAACATCAAGTACAGTATCAATAAGATGATATCTTGTAGGAATTTCAGGAAAATATAACTTTAGTACCACATGACAATCAAGTACCATGTTCTACAGATTTATAAAAAAGAACAACCTGTCACATGAATTATTCTGCTAAGAATTTTCTTAGCTGAGTATTTTCTATATTCTGGTAATATAGAAAAGAAAAATAAGATTCTATAATCCTATATCCCAATTCCTGTCACTCAAACATCACAAACACTGACTCTCTCACCATTCCCCGCTCTCTCCATTCCTCTGTCTTTCTCTAACTCATTATATTATTCGTTCTCCTTCTCTCTTACACACTCTCTCTGGATACTTCTGCCACTCATTCTCTCTCTAACAACTTCTCTCCATCATTCTCAGCCTCCTTTTTTCTACTCACTTTTCTCTTCCTCTCTGACATACCGTCTCACTCCCTCTCTCTCCCTAGCTGTTCCTCTTTCAGTTCACCATTTTCCCTCTCTTCCCTTAAAATGCCTCGGGGCATCCTAACCTCTCCCTCAATGATGTAAAGGGGGCGCTTCAACCCCCAACCAATCCATGCTTCGCTGAACAGGGGATCCAATACGATTCAGCTTGGTCCATCCCGGATAAAATCACGTGATAACAGGAGGGTCGGAGTGAAAAACATGGAAGTCGAATGGAATTGAGTTTGTTGTAAATTGATTTATGAAACTATATAGTTCTGCTATCTGTAATGATCGTATGATAACTTGACATAGTATGAAAAAAGTTGATTGAAAAAGTACTACTAGTTGTTGAGCAAAAAGTGAGTTATGAAAATATAATAAATACAGTCCTGACAAAATAACCGAAAATTGGAAAAATTAATTTTCAAATGATAGTATAAAAAGGTTGATGGATTTAGCAATTTTAAAAGGACAGAATAATAATAGTTGGAAAATTAATACAGACATTTTGAACAAGACAGATGAGCAAAAATGGATACAGAAATTTCCAAGGGGCAGAATAGAATAGGTGGAAATGAATACAGAGACTTTCGAAGATGAAAACTGGAATAATAGATGAAATCTATATTGAAATCTTGAAAGTAAAGAATAGACAGGGAACAGAAAGTATGAAACGATGAAAGATACATCAGAAAATCAGAGATACAATCAAAGAAAATCAGGTGAAAGATACATCTATAGAAAAGACGTGAATGAAAGACAGAATGAAGTAAAGACGAATACATGATGAACGAAATGAAAAACAAAAGGATAAATGAGATAGAGAATGCAACAAAACAACAAAGAAAAGAATAAGAACGACGGACCAATCACGAACAAGATTCGTATTTAACCACGCCCACTGACACACCTCCATGCTCCGCCTACTCTCTCCTATGTGTTTCTGTATTCTACAGGTAGATGGCAGTAGTTACTGGATCAGTAGTCACTTCTTCACATTTCGTAGAAGTAACTGTGTAATGTTTTTTTTTCTAGTTTCATGGATAATTTAATTTCTATATCTTTGTACTAATACAGGAGTAATGATAACAAAGAATTTCATAATATTCCTTCAAGTATCAATATCCAAACAAAAACTTCATTTGGATGAAGAACAAACTTGATTTCACAGAAATCAAAATTTGTGATTTGATTGAAAATGAAAGATTTACTACTGTATCAATGTATTCATTCTATCCAGCAAGCAAAATTTATATTACCCATGCATCAAACTGTTGATAAAAATGAACGTTTTCTTTATGAGGTTTTCTCTCCAATCCAAACATGAATTTCCCGGAATACAATATCGATGGTCTATCTATGGTTTATTACATACCATGTGAATATCCTGTTTCATGCATGAATATGATTTAATTAAAATTAGAAAACATAACTTTCTCAAGTAATATCCCCATTCAAAAATCGATTGAAACACATTTTGGTTTCGCATTATTTTTTTTTTTTAAATTAGTACAGCCATTAGTAAGCTCCTCAGTAAAGCTTGGGTTAGATCCCGTTATAAGTGATTCCCAGCAATGAGAAACGATTACTGCCCGAGTCTAAGCTCCGTGTCCCTGGGAGGAATGCAATACGTCATCGAAAACCGGTTTTTGTAGTGTATTTTATAGCACTCTTCGTCTCTCCTCTTCAGCCGTCAGGGACACGGAGCTTAGACTCGGGCAGTACCATCAACAATAAGATTATTATTGAGTAATTTCTTGAACAATTTTATACTTGCATGTTTTTGACAAAATTTCAAAGTAACCCAGTATAATGATATTCAAGTTAATTATAATATCATGACTATGGAATTTATTTTTAATAATAACTCGAAGACCTGTTAAAATAATGATGATGAAGCAAATCTTGAAGCAGTAATTTGAAAATAATTAATTTGTAAGTAATTTAAAAGTAGTTAAAAGAAGTGAGTATTTAATAGAATTTATTAAGTATTTAAAAGAAGTAATTTGAAAGAAATGTGAGACATCAAGAATTAAGATATGAAGAAGATCTGTCTTAAATGTATTAAAATCGCAAGAAGATAAAATAATTGAACAGAGTTATGATTAGTGTGTATGATTGTGCATCACACAAGAACTAAAAAGAAACACACGGAGATCACTCAGGTGAAAAATCAAAATGGTGATGAGAAAAATAAAGCACAGGGAATTATTTTATTATCAGGAAATAATACCTGATACATGTATGATTGATTTTCATTATTTTAATTTTGTAATTTATTGTCAATATGATTGGGAGTTTTTAATAAATTCATTTGAAAACAGAATTACTGTACAATGTGAAGTGAGATTTTTATCCAAAACATATTAACTCATCTCATCATCTCAAGAATCATCGGAAATATGCCACAGATATGAAGGATCAACTACAAATATTAGATACTGGAATAATATCATTTGAAGAATATCAAGGAAATTTCAATTCTTGATTAATTTCAGTAAAATATTATTTTGGTTTTTAAGAGGATTCATTCACAGAGAACAGATTAGGAGAGTAGAGAGTACCTAGAGTATCTAGAGAGTAACAAGAGAGTATCGCTTCTCTATGATTCATTGCATCTAAGTTGGTATTGTTTTTTAGGCAAATAAAAATTTTACTTAATTTGAAGGACATGACTAATTGTTGTTGATTGGTTAATTGAGCTAGTAGCTGTGCATACAAAAAATTCTTGAAAGTGCGGTAAAGGAAGTTACGACACTCATTGCATGAAACCAATAGAATATAACCGCTGTAAAATGATGTCATTTGAAGGGACTAAATAGGGATTTTATTGAGTTGATTCTAAGGCTGGGCGTACACCGGTTAGTCAAGACAAGACAAGACGAGATTAGTCACGTTTAGTCACAGTAGCTTAACACACCGATTAGTCATTGCATCGGTGTGTGCTGCATACTAAACGACTGTCTTGACTAATAACAAATTACGACATTTTCTTAGCGGTTATATTTGATGGGCTCTTGTTTAATCGATTATCAGTTATTAATGAATCTGCATAATTTTTGCAAAAATTATCATCCACAAGATATTTTGAAAAAAAAATTACAACCAATTTTTATAGTTGGGGAAAATATTCATCAATTTGTAAAACGTGATTGATAACAAGTCCGAGTTGGATTGAGAACAAGATGATGAAAAATAGATTAGTATTAAGGATGATCGGCCTCATGAAACATTGTGAGCATAAGTAATGTCTGGGTTCACAAACAATCGTGGAAAACAACACAGATGAAACTCCCATTATTTGATGTGTGAAAAGCCAAAAATGTGATCAAGTGAAACCAAAAATAATGACACCCCAAATTCAAACCAACCAGATCTAGTTCATCTTACTGTTCGGTAGAGTACAATATCGTCGCAATTTTCCAGAGGCAAGTAACCTTTTATCTATAAAAAATGAAAGAGAATAGTATGGTCAGTGAGAAGAAAATTTGAGAGGTTAAGAATCAAGAATTTTGTAAAAATGAGAAAAGATTATTAGAGTCTGAATAGAAAATTTATTTGACAATTAATTGTCCTTGAAAATTATGAGTATGCACACTATGTACAATTAGGATGTGAATTAAATGAGTTCACATTTTTAATAACTTGAATCTGAAATAAGTTAATATTTATGAACAATTTTCAGCTATGAATATTTTTTCTTCAAGTATGTACATATAAGATGTGAAATCTATAAGATGTGAGTCTGAATAGAAAATTTATTTGACAATTAGGCTAATCGTCCTTGAAAATTATGAGTATGCACACTATGTACAATTAGGATGTGAAATAAATGAGTTCACATTTCCAATAACTTGAATCTGAAATAAATTAATATGAACAATTTTCAGCTCTGAATATTTTTTCTTCAAGTAACTATCTGAAAAACATTTCTGATAGTTTTTCTAAATGTTTTCTGAAAAACATTTCCTATCACGAAGAATACATACATAAATCAATCAATCTAATGAAAAACTCTATTTTTTCTTTTTGTCTGAAGAATCTTGAAATTGTTTTGAAGATTACTGTGTGTTGCAGATAGAGAACTATGTTTCTGTATAATAAATAATTTGAGAGTCAAATAAGATCAACAAGAAAATATATTAGGATCTTGACAAGTCTATTTTCCAGTGGCAGCAAAATTGATCTTTTCAACCATCTCAAAACAGGACAATTTTCTAAACCTAACTGATAAGAGCCACGCGACTTCTTTACTACCTCCAAAACAGTCTTGCAACTTTTATGCCTAGGGATCTCATCAACTTTACGATCTAGTGTTTGAACCGAAAACTGGCATGGCCTAGAGAGTTACCAACTGACATGCTCCGCAACAAATTCAGAGGTTCGTTGAAAGGAAAAACTAGGACAAAGCCTTGAAATGCCACTTCCTTTCAGGTGCAATTGTAACACTTTTTGTTTACTGATTTCGAGATCTCGAGCGTTTCTAGAGCAGTATTTATTAAAAATACGACAATCTCTCATTTGCCAAGAAAAAGTTCAAGATGAGAATGAATAACAATGTTATTTGATGCCATCTATCATTATTTTCGTTCAATTTTAGCAGAATTAGATTGGATCAAGTCATATCAATGATACAATAAAATCAAATATGGAAAATACTCTTTACGTAGTTCTTTATTGATAGAATATTATAGTGACAACAGAAGAAAGGAGAAATATTACAAAAACCTAAAAAGTTTAGAAAGAACAGTCTTTTTGAAGTTCAATTTGATTTTGTTTAGAAATAACTTTTTAAATGTAGTTTTCTGCTGTTGTTGTTGTTGTTGTTATCGTGGTCTTGATTTGATATGTTTTTTATTTTTAATATAAAATGTTTGCTATAACAGGCTTTATAATGCAGGAATAAAATGAGCTAAATGATTGTTGTAATTGACTTTAATAATGGGGAAAACTTGAACCGCAGAGATTTTGAGTTATAAAAGTTTGAGACAAAATAGAACTTACTATTTTGATCGATTTAGTTTTAAATATTCATAATATATTTCATATTTATTGATGAGAATATTCATCCAAAACCTAAAACTGCACATCACATCAAACCCAAGACAAATAAAGAATCTATGGAAATTTGAAACATGGAGAATTGGAGATTCCTATCCAATTGTCTAAAGCCTTAAAACTTGATACTTCTTCCAAGAAACTCCTTCAAAGCGCTCCTATCAATTTCGAAATCTCGAAGCAGCAACAATTTGCAGTTACTTAATAGTTCTGTCACACGAAAACTACATCCGCTGATTGGTTGATAGGTAACCTGACGGTAAATTGCATTCTTATTTCTCTTTATTGTTGCCGTTTAGTATTCTGACAATCACCTATCGATTTCCTGTGTTGTAATGCACTTAAACCTAAACCTATGACAAGGTTGATCAATTATGTTCATTTTGTAACACTATTGATTTGATATAAAAATGAAACTAATGGAATTCCTAACATCCTCCTAGTGCACGACAAAATTGATAATTAGTGTTTATTTTGTAATAATTATTAATTTCAATTGAGAAAGTGATTGGATTCCAAATAACCTCTCCTTTCACTCTCATGATTATCATCTTGTAGAGCAACCAGTTAAATATTAAAATATCTCATACATTAAACTTAAAATTTCAATTTTTAATGATTTTAGCAATTTTAACTACAGGATAATTACAAGTCTTCAAGTTCTTCTGAAAGTATAATTAGTATTACTATAAAAATCTCTGTTGTAAAGGCCTATGTACAGGAAAAAATCCCCTCAAATTTCAACCAATAAAATAACCTTCAATTGAACAGCTGTTTTGTAAAGTTCCCGGACATAAAATGTATGATGGATATAAATGCTGCCTCCTAAACCTGAAAAATTTGTGAAGGTGCTTCTGCAGATTTCTTGTTTTATCAAATTTCATTCAATTGAAAATAACCTGGTATTGAAGAGCTAACTTGTAAAGTGCCCATTCATTAGAAAAGTATATCATGGCTTCTGCGTTACATTAAAGCATGTCTAGTGTGTGGGTAACTCACATGTCATGTTAATTTTATTGGATGAAATTTTATGAAAAAGTTTCCAGAAAAACTGAAGAATAGCAGATTATAGCATTAAATATCATCAAAAAATTAACTTGATAAAAAAGTTTCATTCAAGAAGTATCATTTCCAAGAAGTTGATATCATTTTGTAACATGTTATTTATGAATGGAAATAAAATTATTATTTATTATTTATTTACTTCACTACTATATTCTGGAAAATAATGATATAAATCGAATAATACAAAATGTAAGAAATGACCACTACATCAATCTCATCACACTACTCAACATTCACCAGAGTTTGAAATCAGAAAAATCCAAACAAATATTTTACCTGCAAAAGGAGCATCACCCACAAACTCTTCGACAGCATTGTTATCAGTTGATACGCTCTTATCAGACAGTGATACGCTGCTCGACAATGATACGCTGCCGCTTGATACGTCGTTGTGACAGTGCGTTGCCGAGGGGGCGTGGTTCTGGCTGGGAAATACCAGGAGCAGAAGCTCTTCATCGGTTTCCGTCTCGATGTCTCGCGACCTCCTCTTCATTATGTTGCTGTACTCCTGGTAACAGAAAAGAAATAGGGATGATCAAGATTTGGGTCTTAAATATTGCGCTACCTCCTATAAATTATGTTACGGTACACCTGGTAACAGGAAAGAAATAGGGATGATCAAGATTTGGGTCTTAAATATTGCGCTACCTCCTGTTCATTATGTTGCTGTACTCCTGGTAACAGAAAAGAAATAGGGATGATCAAGATTTGGGTCTTAAATATTGCGCTACCTCCTATAAATTATGTTACGGTACACCTGGTAACAGAAACGAAATAGGGATGATCAAGATTTGGGTCTTAAATATTGCGCTACCTCCTCTTCATTATGTTGCTGTACTCCTGGTAACAGAAAAGAAATAGGGATGATCAAGATTTGGGTCTTAAATATTGCGCTACCTCCTGTTCATTATGTTGCTGTACTCCTGGTAACAGAAAAGAAATAGGGATGATCAAGATTTGGGTCTTAAATATTGCACTACCTCCTGTTCATTATGTTGCTGTACTCCTGGTAACAGAAACGAAATAGAGATGATCAAGATTTGGGTTTGAAATATTGTGCTACCTCTTTTCATTATGTTGCTGAGCTCCTGGTAACAGGAAAGAAATAGGGATGATCAAGATTTGGGTCTTAAATATTGCGCTACCTCCTGTTCATTATGTTGCTGTACTCCTGGTAACAGAAAATAAATAGGGATGATCAAGATTTGAGTCTTAAATATTGCGCTACCTCCTCTACATTATGTTGCTGCACACCTGGTAACAGAAAAAATGGGAGTTTTCAAGATTTGGGTTTAAAAATTGTGATTGATCAATATTTATATTGTGCTACCTCCTCTTCATTATGTTACTGAAATACTGGTAACAGAAAATAAATGATAAATTGAGATTGGCGTTTGATATATATTATTGCACGACCTCCTCTACATCAATGTTACTGTACTCCTGGTAACAGAAAATGGATAGGGATGATCAATATTAGGGTTTTAAATATTACGCAACCTCCTCTTCATGATGTTGATGTAATCCTGGTAGCGGAAAAGGAATGGGAGTGATCAACATTTGGAATAATATTGAGAAACAACAGGATAAATCGACACCCAAATGAAATTGAGACAATAATGGCCGCTTTCCCCAACGCTGCTTATCCTATACATCTAGCTTAAGCCTCATTCGGAGAATAAATATTGAGCATGAGCGGAAAGCGGTCCTAAGGGGCGGTTTATGAGCTCGGGTTTATCTCTATTTCAAGGCTAAAAACCGGATTTTGCGCCGAGTGTTAAAAATCGGGTTTATGAGCTCGAGATTAGCAAGTCCCAGGCGTAAAAGAGCAATATTATTGCAGGGGAAAGCCTGAGCTTTAAAAGTTGAATTTATGAGTCTAGGCGTACACCGGTTAGTCAAGACAAGACAAGACGAGATTAGTCAGGTTTAGTCACAGTAATTCACATAGTTGCTTATGAAGCAGCACTCACCGATGCAATGACTAATTGGTGTGTGTTGCTTCATAAGGACTACGTAAAGTACTGTGACTAATCTCGTCTTGTCTAACCGGTGTACGCCTAGCCTAAAAGATAAACTAGATTTAGATTAGATTTAGATTTATTACTTTATTCATGTAGATAACAAATATGACGGCTTAAATTCTAGATAATAATAATAGAATATATACTGTACAACTAATTAATCGTCAAATTTACATTAGCTTATAATATGGCTTATAAATTATGCCATGAGTAGATATAGAGCAAAAGTATACTGATGATATAATAATTGTGAGTTATCTAGATGAAAAGGCGAAGTTTGGACATATGAATGTCCATTCTTGGGAAAGGAGATACAAAGAAATCCTTTCCATCAACACTTGACCTTGACTAAACTAGGTGGACTAGTAGATCCCAAACTCATAAACCCACCCTTAATGTTTGAGGGTAAAATTAATTAAATCAGCTGATTTCAACTCGTTCAATTATTTCTTTGATTATTATATTCAATTACTTCAATTGATTCAATTGGACAGTATCCATACAAAGAATTAGTCAAAAATAGACTCATATCACAGTTATATAGATATATATTGTAATAATTCTTGTTATACTTGTTATCTTGTTATACACACTTTGTTATACTAATGTACCTAGATAATAAAACCCTAATCACTGAAATAATAATTGCCCACAAAGTTATCTACTAAATACTTATATCAATCTAATTATTCACTGGTGATTACATGTAATATCAGATGAATTGTAATGGTAACTTATTTGTATTTACCCAAAGATAAAGCTGTAAAAGATGTTGATTTTCAATAAAATAAAAAAATTGACTTATTCCCTTTTACCCGGAGACCGTCCAATTAATTCTGGAGTCAAAACAACAAATCAATCCAAAAACCAACCGGTGCCACCTCGTTGTAGATCTCGTCCGGTCCCGAATAGGTCCAGTCGTCATCCTCCTCCGTTGCCGAATCCCCTCCCCCCCACAGCGTGTCGTACCACACGTTGTCGTCGACCCACGTGATGTCGTCGTCGTCGTCGGATGCGGCCGACCGCATCCAGCTGACCCGCTGCGACCAGCGACGCTCCCCCCCACCACCCCCACTGTTCGAGCGACGCAGACATGCGAGGGCGTCGAAGATTTCGGTGCACAACGACATTTCCGGACGCGAAAGCTACACACCTACACACGGCTTTCAAGGAAACGCTAGCGAGTAGAGATATAGACCAAGGCTTTGCACTAGTTTATAGTTTGTGTCTAGTATGTAACACGATAGTTATTTTTTATATTTATTTTTCCAAACTTCATTGTATTTTGGAAATACAATGCAATTAATGTTATACTGGAATGGATTAGGAGTAATATTTATTTCAAATTATCTGTATCTATAATGTAATGTTTTCTTTAATTGATAAGTTCATTGTTCAATGTTTCTTTTTTTCCTTTGGTTGATGAGTTTCACAAAGTTGCGAATCTTAAAACACTTCTTAATTCAATTTAATTTTGATTTTAGTTTTTTATTTTATTGTTTTTAAAGTTTTAATATTTTAAATTTAATTTAGAATTGAATTTAAAGATTGATTTAATTCATTTGGCTTCTAATGAATTATCAATTCATTATTTGCTTTTTAAATTCTTTTTAAATGCTGCAGAAGCCTAATGCATTTAGTTTAAAATTTTTCTATTTCTGACCTCACTACCGGCGCACAAGATTATCTTTTGCCGGTAGTGCCATATTGTTAACAATACTGTTGATGGTTTAAAATTTATTCTCAAGGTAATTATTATTATTATTCTTTTTTTTTGTATGTTATGCTAATGTTGTACCAATTTTACTTTGTATTGTTAACCAATATTATTGTTGTATAATTTACTTTTTGGCAATAAAAATATTGATTGATTGAATATTGAATATTGATTGATTTTGATGCTGTTTTTATTAAAGGAACGTTAGCGAGGTGAGATATATACCAAGGCTTTGCACTAGTTTATAGTTTGTATTTAGTATGTAACGGGATAGTTATATTTTATATTTAATTCTCGAATCTTCATTGTATTTGGATGCTGTTTTTATTAAGGAACGTTAGCGAGTTGAGATATAAACCAAGGCTTTGCACTAGTTTATAGTTTGTGTTTAGTATGTAACACGATAGTTATTTTTTATATTTATTTTTCCACACTTCATTGTATTTTGATGCGGTTTCTATTAAAGGAACGTTAGCGAGGTGAGATATAGACCAAGGCTTTGCACTAGTTTATAGTTTGTGTTCAGTATGCAACACGATAGTTATTTTTTATATTTATTTTCCCAGACTTCATTGTATTTTGATGCTGTTTTTATTAAAGGAACGTTAACGAGGTGGGATATAGACCAAGGCTTTGCACTAGTTTATAGTTTGTGTTTAGTATGTAACACGGTAGTTATTTTATATTAATTTCTCCAAACTTCATTGTATTTTGATGCTGTTTTATAAAAGGAACGTTAGCGGGTGAGATATAGACCAAGGCTTCGCACTAGTTTATAGTTTGTGTTCAGTATGTAACACGATAGTTATTTTTATATTTATTTCTCCAAACTTCATTGTATTTTGATGCTGTTTTTATTAAAGGGACTTTAGCGAGGTGAGATATAGACCAATGCTTTGCACTAGTTTATAGTTTGTGTTAGTATGTAACACGGTGGTAATTTTTATATTTATTTTTCCAAACTTCATTGTATTTTGATGCTGTTTTTATTAAAGGAACGTTAGCGAGGTGAGATATAAACCAAGGCTTTGAGCTAGTTTACAGTTTGTATTTAGTATGTAACACAATAGTTATTCTTTATATTTATTTTTCCACACCTCATTGTATTTCGATGCTGTTTTTATTAAAGGAACGTTAGCGAGGTGAGATATAGACCAAGGCTTTGCACTAGTTTATAGTTTGTGTTTAGTATGTAACACGATAGTTATTTTTTATATTTATTTTTCCACACTTCATTGTATTTTGATGCTGTTTTTATTAAAGGAACGTTAGCGATGTGAGATATAGACCAAGGCTTTGCACTAGTTTATAGTTTGTGTTCAGTATGTAACACGATAGTTATTTTTTATATTTATTTTTCCAAACTTCATTGTATTTTGATGCTGTTTTTATTAAAGGAACGTTAGCGAGGTGAGATATAGACCAAGGCTTTGCACTAGTTTATAGTTTGTGTTTAGTATGTAACACGATAGTTATTTTTTATATTTATTTTTCCAAACTTCATTGTATTTTGATGCTGTTTTTATTTGATTTGTTTTGATTGGAAAATAAATTATTTATTCATTTAGTTTTAGTAACAGCTTAACGAATGATTGGAGTAGGATACAGTTTTTGCAATATAGTTTGTGTTTAGTCTTTAAGATGATAGTTACAGTAACCTAAGAAGATAATCAAGCTTGATAATATCAAGCTTACATGAGCTCAGAATAGATAATTGGATTTATGAGTCCAACAACAGATCAATTAAATAACTAGAGAAACAAGAGAATCTTCTTGTTTTCTAGGTTATTGCCCACATGAGCTTGGGGTTGTAAGTGGGTGACGTAAAGAAAACGGAAAGATTAGGGGTGGAAAGGCGTACGATAAATGGAAAGATCAATGAGAAGATATGCACACAACAATTCAAAGAAACGTTATAATTTATTCAACAATATTTGATTTAATTTATTTAATGGTATAAAATCCATTCCAATTAATTATTATGATTTAAAAGCAATTGAATAGCTGCAATATCCCATTTCCTTCCATCTTCAAAGAAAAGTTGCTGGAACTGTTATGTTTGTATGTTGAATTGTATTGTTTGTATGGAACTGTATGCATGATGAATGAAGGAACGACCATTAAAGATCTACATTGAAAACTGGAGCTAAGTGCAAATCTGGTTGACTTGAACTTCATTGTCATATTCAAAAATAAACAATTCCTTGAAGAAGAGAAAAATAATGAACACAAGCTTCACGGAAACCCCCTATGATTCAGTCAACGGTATGAAACCCGTGAATCATGGGCTAAATGGTGATGGTGACTACTTAGAAATCTCTTAATTTCAAAGTAATCAACACATCACATGCATTTCAAACGCATTTCCAGCTTTTAAATGGCCTGCATTTTGGCATCAAACAAATCTTGGCGCCAGGCCAACAGTCATATCGTTGACCTGTTTCAGATAGTGCGCTCTTTTGAGAACTTTTCTCACTAATTGAGGAAACATGGTGATGAAATTTCATTGCTTCCGGACACTTTTTGTCTCAAGAGAACAATGTCTTTCATGTTTGTAGCCCAGATAAGTGAAGATACAGAATTTCAATGATTCTTAGTCCCTGCGCCCACTTCGCAACTGCTATCTGATTTCAGTCAGCAACCCAATGTTGCCAGATGACATTTGGCTGTTTTTCGGGTAATCGGGTAATCTAACCTATCAGCCAAAGTTATCTGGCAACGCTGGGTTGCTGACTGAAATAACAGCATCATTAGGGAATTTTCAACAAAAAGCTGATAAAACTGAAAAGCTCTCACATTTGTTTACGAACTAGTTCATACATTTCGAATTGTGTAAAATTACTGCTGCCTATTAATTTTCAAGTGAACCTATTCTTCTACCATTAAATGCAGTTTTATCAATTTCAGTTGAACTTGACTACGTTAATTCTTATCGATATTGGAAGATTATCTTTAATCCACTTTTGTGCAACGGCTCCAAGAAATCTATTTCTTTAATTTGATGCATTAATTAATCTATTTATATTTCTTTAATTTGATGCTTTAATTATTCTATTTATATTGCTAAGTCAATAAATTTAATTCAATACTAAATTCAAGAAGACACGGAATTACATTGAACCTTTGTTGAGACGCAAAATGTATTTAGTTTATCTTATGTGTTAATAAGTATATTATTTCCATGTTAATTATTGAGTCACTTGAAGACTAAATTGAAGAAAACACACTGTTACATTGAAAATGTGTTGAAACGCGAAATGTATTTGGATTATTTATTGATGTGGATTTAATTTGACGCTTGGCATCAGATACATAGAGAGACATTATTTCTTTGTCATCGTACTCTACGGTCATCAGCAACGTCAAACAATTATATCTCTCTATCTACCTATCTAATGCCAATCGTCAAATTAAATGTAAGTCACTTTATTTATTTATTTTATATTTTTGGCAAGAAAGTCACTCGAAAACTAAATTAAAGAAAACCCGATAGTTTCACTGAAACTGTGTTGAGACGCGAAATTATGATATTTATTTATTATTCATTAATCTATTATTTATTATAAAAGGACAAGGAATTACATTAAACCCGAGTAACAAGCTAGAAACAGGAAAGGAGCGCTAGTTATATTAGGACCACACTGTTAAACCTATCTGCCGACACGGAATCACATATTAATATCTGTCGAACCACGATTTAAATTGACGCCTTCAGCTAGAAAGGATTGAAAAACCGACCGACATCTGAACCGAATGGTTACAAGAGGACAACTGCGCCCCGGTTTAGGGTCGTGGTGAGGAGCTGCAGAGACGCATATGCGGCTATTGTGACATTTAAAGGTCAGCGGTGCCGCATCTTAATAGGACGCTCCCCTGGCGTGGAACACACCAAAACAAGACGCCAAAACAAAACACACCAAACACCTCCGCTGCTCCTCTCCGAGAGGCACCTCTCAGGTGAGGCGAAACAACGAAGGAGGGTGGAGAGGGAAGGCGAAGGGGTAGGACGTAAAGGGAGTAGAGTATCAAGAAGGCAGGAGGATAAGGAAGTTGAAGAGAGAGGGAGGGAAAATTATAAAGAGAAGAAAAGGGCGTGGAAAACTATAAGGAAAATAGAAGGGTGTGGAAAACTATAAAGAAAAGAGTGTGAGAAGGAGAGAACGTGAATTGGAAACAAAGATGAGGAAGAGGATAGGACGAAGTATGAGACAACTATGCAGAAAGGAGAAGGAAAACTGTAAAGAAAAGAGTGTGAGAAAGTGAATTGGAAACAAAGATGAGGAAGAGGATAGGACGAAGCATGAGACAACTATGAAGAAGGGAAAAGGAAAACTGTAAAGAAAAGAGTGTGAGAAAGTGAATTGGAAACAAAGATAAGGAAAAGGATAGGACGAAGTATGAGACAAATATGAAGAGAAGAAGAGGAAAACTATAAAGAAAAGAAAAGAGTGTGAGAAGGTGAGAAAGTGAATTGGAAACAAAGATAAGGAAGAGGATAGGACGAAGTATGAGACAACTATGAAGAAAAGAAAAGGGTGTGGAAAACTATAAATATGGAGAAAAGATGAAGAAGTTCAAGGGAAAAGATATTGATGAAGAGGATGGAGAAGTATGACGAAGAGGGAAGAGAAGGAAGTGGAGAACTGGAGAAAAGAGAAGGAAGACGAAGAGAAGAATAAGAAGAAGAAAAGAAAAGGGTGTGGAAAACTATAAATATGGAGAGAATATGAGAAAGTTCAAGGAAAAAGATATTGAGTAAAAAACTACCAGGGGATCAGAAGTGTTTTGGAGGTACACTACCAGGCTGTGAGAAGTGAGGTACAGGTATATGAACTAGAATACGGAAATGGTATAGGAACTTAGAAAGAAGATAGGGATTGGAGAAGAAAGAAAGAAGACAAAGATTGAGAACAAGAGTAAGGATAGTAAAGAATGAGGAAGTCTTCCCAAACAATTTCAACATAGGAATACGGTACGGTACGGTCTCATAGTGTTCCACCAGGATAAGAAAGATAAAATAAAGGGAGAGATAGAGAAGCTAAAGTAAGGAAAGGAGAGGAAAGGTAAAATATCAGGGGAATAGTGGATGCACCCTTAAAACCATCCCCCATCCCCAAGCGCATACAAATTGCACAACTTGGAAGGGTTGATGCTTTTATTGCCACTTGCATCGATCTGCTTTGCGTCTCTGACAAACAAATGTCAATCTGTGTCTCCGGGTTTGAGGTTATGTTATCGACCAAACAGGGAGGTTATTTCAAGATCAACAATGTTTGCACATGACACTTCAAGAAACTTTCAGACCCAGATACAAAGGTCTGTTGAGTTTAATATCAACAATGTCAATTCAATGAGTAATTGAAGATTGATTACATTCAACATTTGAGCATACTCGTAATATTGTATACTGTTCTGGCATTAATTTCTTCAACAAAAAATCGTATTGGATGAATTTAATGAAAACTTTGATCGGGTGCCTACGGCTTAAAGAATAATACTTTCAAGTATGAGCTTCATGATAGTGCCGGAATCTAAACAATAAGATAAGAGACGTGCAAAATGCAAACAACTTCCGTTTAAGGGTGACCAAGAATCACTTTCGAGGACTTCAATCAAATAATCTTTTATTGACCAAAACAAAATATCAACTTACAAATTCATCAAAAAATACAAAATGAACAAAATTATCAGAGGTAGATAAATAAATAGAATTTTTACAAAACTTTTGGTACAATAAAAATACTACTTGCAGAATTAAAGTATAATTCGCTTGCAAGTAGGAGCATCTTGGAAAACTTTTTAATGCTAGATTCACACACACATTCACACAACATTCACTCATTCTACAAGAATTATTTGTGCATATTTCAAAATCAACTCAATAAATGAAAAAAATATTTGAGAAAATATAGACATCAACTTAAAACTGTGAATCATCTTCTTGGATGAATATAACCAGAGACAATTAGAATACTCAATAATAATAGTTTCCTATCGTCTTTGATATAACGTATGAAAATAGAAGTCGCTCCCAGGAGGTTCGGATCCCACCTAAGGCTGTAGGTCCATTCATCTCTCATCATCATCATCCTTCCCATTACCCACGCACAAGCTTAGAGCTTCTGTGGGCATCATCCCTAGCAAAAAAAAGGTTCCAACTCGATACTCGACTATTCAACTCTCGATATAAAACATTGAGATCTCGATTATCCAGAAAAATTTCATGATTGTTTTAAATATGGTTCTAACTCGATACTCGACTATTCAACTCTCGACATGAAACATTGAGATCTCGATCATCCACAATTTTTTTTCTTATTTCTCTTGTACTATAAATTATTATATTCTATTGTCAAACTGTTATGTAAAGGAGACAGATTGGGGTAACCCGTTGTCTCCATTGCTGAATAAATAAATAAATAAATAAATAAATAAATAAATAAATAAATAAATAAATAAATAAATAAATAAATAAATAAATAAATAAATAAATAAATAAATAAATAAATAAATAAATAAATAAATAAATAAATAAATAAATAAATAAATAAATAAATAAATAAATAAATAAATAAATAAATAAATAAATAAATAAATAAATAAATAAATAAATAAATAAATAAATAAATAAATAAATAAATAAATAAATAAATAAATAAATAAATAGATAAATAAATAAATAAATAAATAAATAAATAAATAAATAAATGAATGAATGAATAAATAAATAAATAAATAAATAAATAAATGGATAAATAAATAAATTCATACATAAATAAATGAATAAATAAATAAAAATGAGATTTGATTCTGACCTGACTTAGCGGCCGGATGCGTTCGTGAATACTCCTCTCGGCTTGCAGCGCGGAGGGGGGTGGATGATCGGGGGTGGGGGGCTGCTGATAGTGGGTGGGACTGAGGGGGCAGTTGGACATCACCCCACTCCTCCTGCCCCCCTCTCCTCCTCCGTTCAGCAGACTCTCAGTAGACGACTTCAGTGTGATGTAGGCATTCGAGATGAATGTCGCTTGCTCGTTGTTCGATGCTGTTGCTGGAGAGAGGGGATCCACCTGCAAAAAAACAAAGAGCACTTATTATTCTCAAGCCAACCTTCGATAGAAAAATAATTTTCGATTTGAATATGCTAACATAAGAGACTACTCAAAAAATGATATAGTGATATTGCTTCTGACCTCACTGCCGGCGCACAAGTTAGCTTTTGCCGGTGGTGCCATATTGTTATTGATAATAATGATAAGTACATGTTTATTGTTTTATTTCTCACTATTCATTTATTATATAAAGTTCTGTATTTCATTTTGATTTTAAATTGTACTTTTTTGTATGGCAAATAAATTGATTGATTGATATATATTATAATGAACAATGGCAATATGGATTCAATTCATTAAAACAAAATAGTAAATAGATGAACTTAAAAATAAAACCTAAAAAACATGCTGATTTGTTCCACTCTTGATAGGTCTTGTGAATATTTTCTTTGTAATCAAGTTTTCAAATAATGTAGTGGAGAATGGAGTGGTCCGTAGCCGAGGGCGATAAGCGCCTGTCTGATAATCCAAAGGTTCCAAGATCGAATACAGTTGCCGGAACGGATTTTGACAGAAACGGCCACTCCCGCCTTTCGGAGGAGACGAAAAGCCGTCGGTCCCGACTGCCTAAAAACAGTCGTCATCTCTCATCATCACCTCTCTCATTACCCACGCACAAGCCTAGAGCTCATGTGGGCATCACCATAAAAAAAATGCTGGTTTCAAATTATATTTATTGTAAACCGACAATAATGGGCTGCCGCCAGCCCATACGACTGATAATAATTAATAATAGTATTTACTTATTGTAGAAAAATTTTCATTCATTTTCATCATTGCATCTTTTTTTTTCTTAATTAATTCAATTTCTTAATGGTAAAATGTTGCTATTTGATTTTGTTGTATGTTGTTGATGAAGAAGTCCAGCACCAGGACGAAACGATCGTCACTATGATGTAATTCAAGTTGTTTTCTTCTTGAACAATTTTAAAGTCAGTGTAATGATATTCTAACAATCGTGTAATGATATTCTAACGATTATCACTATGATGTAATTCATGTTGTTTTGTTCTTAAACAATTTTCAAAGACAGTGTAATGATATTCTAATAATCGTCAGTATGATGTAATTCAAGTTGTTTTCTTCTTAAACAATTTTTAAAGTCAGTGTAATGATATTCAAATTGAAATTAAACAAAGATTCAGACTAGATTCTGATAACAATTCATAACAATTAACAATTCTATGCAGCTACATGATATTATAGCTGCGATAAAATAAAGATGCAAACATACCTTTCGAAAGGGAAGATCGCCCCTCGATAGGATGATAGACGGATCGCAGTTCTCGAAACCCCTGTCATGGCCAATCCGCCTCAACTTCCGCCTGGGGTTCGTTGTTCGGAAGGGCACATTCTCATACAGCGAAGTGATTGCCACCGGTTGGTATTTGGGGTCATCGGGGGTTTTTGCTGTCAGCTCCTGATTGCAAAAACATCAAAAAAAGATTATAGAAATTGGCAATTCATCAATTTGGGATACAGTGGATAAACGACTCATTGTACAAGAGCCAATTGAATTTGATCAACGTAGAATGTCATTGAACGTACAATAAATTTATTATAAATAAAATTAGATCTCCGAAGATTGGCGTCATTTTACGGAGATTAAATTCATTAAAAATTGGATAACATTTGATATGAATAATTATAGATAACTAATAGAAAATTAGAATTATTAAAAATTGAATAAGATTTGATACAAATTATAGATAACTAATAGAAAATTAGAATTATTAAAAATTGAATTAGATCTCCGTTTACTCACGTCATTGTACAGAGATCGAATTTAATTTACAAAGTGTGAGGTTGCACCAATAACCATTGCAAGGGATAAGGCTGAGAGAGCAGTTTACAGAGATCATATTTAAGCATATTTACTGTCATCTTTATTTATAAGATTCATATAAATAAAATAAATAAATAATTTGTCCAATAATAATATTTTGCTTTCTAGCGAACAGGAGTTGCCTGTGCCAAGAGGTTTTTTGTTTCTTCTAATAAAAATAGTCATAAAATCAAGTTTGTATATTATTTCCAGTATGTTTACTAATTTAGGCTACATTATGTAGCCTATTGTTTTCTTTTTGACAATAAAGATTGAATTGAGATTGAAAAAAAATTGAATAATTATCCTTAGAAAAAATTTAATTGAAATTAGTTTTTGTGCAACAGGCGTAAGGCTAGGCGTACACCATTTGGTCAAGACAAGACAAGACGAGATTAGTCACGTTTAGTCACAGTACTTCACATAGTTGCTTATGAAGCAACACACACCGATTAGTCATTGCATTAGTACTTCATAAGCAACTATGTGAATTACTGTGACTAAACGTGACTAATCTCGTGTCTTGTCTTGACTAACCGGTGTACGCCTAGCCTAAGAGTCACACGTGTTTATAATAATGTATAAGTATAAAAGAGGATGTTGGTATATATGTATCTAGTGACTATGGATGGCAGTGGTGCAAATATATAAGGCTAGGCGTACACCGGTTAGTCAAGACAAGACAAGACGAGATTAGTCACGTTCAGTCACAGTAATTCACATAGTTGCTTATGAAGCATGACACACTGATGCAATGACTAATCGGTGTGTGTGGTGTTTCATAAGCAACTATGTGAATTACTGTTACTAAACGTGACTAATCTCGTCTTGTCTTGTCTTGACTAACCAGTGTACGCCTAGCCCAAGAGTCACACGTGTTTATAATAATGTATAAGTATGAAAGAGGATGTTGGTATATATGTATCTAGTGACTATAGATGGCAGTGGTGCAAATAAACAGGGTTGGTGAAAATTATGGAAACGGCTCAATATTTCTCATACGAAGGTAATTTGACGGTAGGTGACATCGGGGATCGTGAAGAAATTGAAAATACTACTTTACTGTGACTTAAAAAGTCTTGTCCGCCATCTTGGTTCCGCCATATTGAACCTAACTTCATTTTTTTAAATGGTAAGGTGGTCATGTTATACATGATTTCGATACAGAATTTCAAGAGAAAATGAATGGCGAAAACCGCACATCGATATGTCAAACAGTTTTTAAGATATTTTAATTATTAATCAGACATATTTACATTGTCAGAGTGGGTGAAAAGTATTAGAACGGCTTGATATCTCATAATACAAAGGTAATTTGATGGTAGGGGTGATTGAGGATCCTACTCAAATCAAAAATACTACTTTACAGTGACTTTTTCAAATTTAGTCCGCCATCTTGGATTTGCCATTATTTTTCAAATGATGAGGTGGTGATGCGATACATGATTTCAATACGGAATTTCAAGGCAAAGTGAATGGCGAAAACCGCACATCGATATGTCAAACCGTTTTTGAGATATTAACTGATTTAGAGTAAATATGTCTGATTAATAATTAAAATATCTTAAAAACGGTTTGACATATCGATGTGCGGTTTTCGCCATTCATTTTCTCTTGAAAACCACACGTGTTTATAATAATACATTTCAAAAATAGTAACGCACCGTATCATCGATGTTGACACTCCGCCTGAGCTTCATGTCGACATACTGATCAGCCGACTTCCCCCTGCGCAGCTGTTTGCCGCCGGCTGCCGCCGCCTGCAGCTCGTCCAGATCGCCGTGACTGCGCACGCCGCCGCTGCGCGCCATGAACAGGTACTCGTAGCCCCCCGCGCCGCCCCCCCCGCCCGTGTCAATGGACACCGACATCAGCGGAGCCAGGTGCGTGGGAGACACGGACAGGTTGCGGCGTGGCGGCTTCTTTGGTGGGGTCGGCTGTAATGGAAACAATAAAATGAGAAATGAATTGAGTAAATAAGAAATAGATGAAATGAATAAGATATTAAAATAGATGAATTGTGCAATGAGGCGAGGTGGAACCTACCCGTAAGGGTCTCCCCACCAATAAAAGGAATATACGATAAAAAAAAAGATGAAATACCAAAAAATATTACAATATGCATTTGAAATTATCTGCATTTAAATTATTCTGCATAAATATTACATAATCAGAGTAGCATTAACAAAATTGATGGGTGAATTGGAGTGGATAATGTCTAATCAAAGCAAAGTTGAATCAACAAAATTGATGGGTAAATTGAAGTGGATAATGTCTTCTTCTTCTTCTTTTCCTCTTCTTCTTCTTCCTCTCCTCCTTCTCCTCCTTCTCCTCCTCCTCCTCCTCCATTCTCCTCCTACTCCTCCTCCTACTCCTCCTCCTCCTCCTACTCTCTTTCGTTTCTTCCTCTTCTCATTCTATCTTGCTCCTTCTCTTCTTTTGCTTCTTCCTCTTCTTCTCTTTCTCTTTTTCCTTACTCAGTAATCATTGATAAGTACGAACCGTATAGTACTATCATATCGAACCGAAGCATATAAATTCTACGAACTATTCATTTCAATTCTCCTTGCATGCATACAGCATGTACAGCAAAGTTGAATAAACAAAATTGATGGGTGAATTGAAGTGGATAATGTCTAATCAAAGCAAAGTTGAATCAACAATATTGATGGGTGAATTGAGATGGATTATGTCTATTAAAAGCATAGTTGAATTAGAAAAATTGATGGGTGAATTGAGGTGGATAATGTCTATTTAAAGCAAAGTTGAATTAACAAAATCGAGGGGCGAATTGGAGTGGATTATGTCTATGTAAAGCAAGGTTAAATTATAAAAATTGATAGAAGAATTATGTACATTCAAAGAAAAGTTGAATTGGCAAAATTGATGGGTGTATTCAAGTGCATTATGTCTATTTTAAATGCTGATATCTGTTTTCTAAGAGAAAACAAACTTTCATAATGTTCCCAATCAAGGGATAATTGGCTATGTTGGTGAAGTGGAACAACCCTACTCGGGTCTCCCCACTATAAAAAGCCATACGCTAAATAAAGAAATAATAAATGTCTATTTAAGGCTAGGCGTACACCGGTTAGTCAAGACAAGACAAGACGAGATTAGTCATGTTTAGTCACAGTGATTCACATAGTTGCTTATGAAGCAACACACATCGATTAGTCATTGCATCGGTGTGTGCTGCTTCATAAGCAACTATATGAATTACTGTGACTAAACGTGACTAATATCGTCTTGTCTTGTCTTGACTAACCAGTGTATGCCTAGCCTAAAGCAAAGTTGAATCAACAAAATTCATGGATGAATTGAATTAAATGATGTCTCACCGATATTTTACTGCCTCCAGTGGGTGTCATAGGCAGATAGATGTCGCGGGGGGATGGTGAGGGTGATGGACCAGTGCTGGAAGCTGTAGAAGAGACGCTCATCTGATCCAAGTCGCGATGATTGCGGGGACAGAGCTCGTTGCCTGATAGATAGCTGGAGTCCATTAGCGATTTAGATAGGCCACTGTTGTTGTTGTCTGACATACTGCAATACAAACGACAAAATGAGTCATAAATACAGGGTGATTCAAAAAGAATACCACAACTTTGAAAATGTGTATTTAACGAAAGAAACATAATAAACCTTCTGTTATACATCATTACAAAGCGTATTAAATAAGCGTATTTAAATAAGCGTATGTATCAAAAAGAAATGCATTCAAAATTCGAAATAATTCTGAAAAGTGGATAAAACTACAACCTAAGTGGAATTAGGTTATCACGGCGAGGTGGAACAACCTTCAGGTCTCCCCACCGACAAAAGCCATACGCTAAATAAATAAAATAAAACAAAGCGTATTTGAAGAAGTTTTTTTTCACTCACAAAGAAGTTCAGAGGTTTTCAGACACTCGACTAATATCGATAGGTACTCAAACTCGTTCCACACTCTCGCAAGGCGTAACAGTTTGGATGGCTGCTGTTATTTCTTGTTTCAAATCATCAATATCCATCCACCATTTATGATTTGAAACAAGAAATAACAGCAGCTTACCTAACTGTTACGCCTGATATGCTACAGAGAGTGTGGAACGAGTTTGAGTACCTATCGGGTTGATATTGCTCGAGTGTCTGGAGGGTGTCATATTGAACATCTCTGAACTTGTTTGTGAGTGAAAAAAACTTCTTTAAATACTCTTTGTAATGAAGTATAACAGACGGTTCTATTATGTTTCTTTCATTAAATACACGTTTTTAAAGTTGTGGTATTCTTTTTGAATCACTCTGTATTTTGATAAAGAAGGGCAAGAAATAATTATTTTCAAGGTTCAAATAACTCAAACTCCTTAGGGCGGCCGTACACATGAATTCAAAGTCTAGTATTTGAAATAAAATGTGTTTGAAAAACGAAAATTGAGAATCTTGTTGCGAAAGCTCAACGAAAATGAGTTATTTTCACGAAACTCATCACAAATAATTTAAAACACATCACATATTCTTGACAACGTAGTAGGATTTGATTAAAATATTTTCAACATTAAAAAATGACAGTATACACACGATTCTATACACAAAGCTTCAATAAAATTCGATTAAAAACGTCGAAATAAATTTACAGTCTAATCCAATTTATACAATGAGCCCATAATCAACGATATGTATTTTTATCAAACACTCAGTTCGAAAATTAAAATTTTCACACACAATTTCTACGTTTATGGCACTATTAAAACATTACACTTAGAAGGGCGTTAAAAACTTAACGTATAATATATTCAATGTATATATATAATATCTGTATAATATGCAGTCAGAAAAAAATTGGAACTAACCAATTAAACAGTACAAGCGCATTTTTATTTTATCAATGAATATTATTTAAAAAATCTATAATATCTCCCTTATACATCTATTTAGACAACCTCTTTTACACTTAGAATAATATTCTGAATATTATTGTGTATATAATAGTTTATATATTTATATCATAAATAGTAATATATACTGCTATGATTATCGACTTATGATAGAATATTTTAAATGGAGCAAACGTTTATTTTGTTTTTAACATCATTCCATCATTAAAACAAAAACAATGATATGATAAATAATTTATTACTACTATAATCGAGAAGCCTATAGAGATATTAAAACGTGGAGAAAGCTATTTTTTCAAGAGGGATAAAGAGTGAATTTTCATTTATACACTATAGAATAGAAAGGGGCCTGTTTCATCAAATTTACACGTCTTATAATAGAAGAGAAACACCATTAGAATTCATTCATAATACAAGCTATTCATAGGTAATAAACCCAGTTGTTTCTAGAACTACTTCAATCAAGTTATTACAAGTACTTATAAATTTTATGAAGCAGGCCGCAGGAGTTGTTTTTTGAAGTAGCCAAATTCTCAAACCTATCATACCTATAGTTCACCAACCTATCATAACGATAAAATACCAATACTATCACTCCTAATTTTCCGTTCACGCCGCTTTTTCAACAGTTTTGGAACTGAAAGAACATGTTCCGGTTGAAGCATCAAAGCACTTCTCACTTAAACTCCTAGTCCAACCTTATCTAGCCTATCCATATATTATACAGATAGTGTGGAACAAGTTTGAGGGAGGTTTGGGATTGATATTGCTCGAGTGTCTGGAGGGGTCATATGGAACATCTCTGAACTTGTTTGCGAGTGAAAAAAACTTCTTTAAATACTCTTTGTAATGAGGTATAACAGACGGTTCTATTCTGTTTCTTTCATTAAATACACAATTTTAAAGTTGTGGTATTCTTTTTGAATCACTCTGTATATCTCATAGATCAAATTTTTGGAAGGGGAAATGAATTCTAGACTCATAGATCGTAGAAATTCATGAATGAAAAGCATAGAACAAATTATTTGGGTGGGAGATGCATTTTTGATCATACATCGTGGGAATTCATTTGGAAATCTTTTAAATACAGAATTACATGGAATCTTAATGACTAATATTATGTTCGTTATACTTCCATCATTTAGCTCTTCATACCCTTGTGGAGAGTTAAAATCTACTCCTCTCCACATAAATAAGTTAAAGTTTCATTCGCTAATGTTGCATACCATAACTATAATGAACATTGCTATTTGTAAATATGTAATACGTACATATCTCATTGTAAGCTTGTTGAACCTCTAGAATAATATTTAATTACTGTATTCCGATTAAATTCATGTTATTGTTTAAAATCAGTTCAGTTCTCCACTCATAAATTACTACAAAGTTTAAATTTTTGTCCAGCGAGAATTATCTACAATTTCCAGTTTCTTTTCGAAAAAATACAGGTTGGAAGAATTTTTCTTATAATTAGAACACAGTTTTAGATTTGCAGACGAACGTTGAATGTAGGCAGTTCCATTAGGGGGTAGGGGGGTGGAAATGTAGGGTTGGCGATACCACTGTTTGCATATGCTTTAATGAAGGCTGCCTTCTTGTTGTTTTTCAGCACTGGTAAACTTTCTCATTTAGAAAGCATACATAGTGTCGGCGAGGTTCTTTTCAGGGGATGCTTTAGTCGCGGGGGAAGGGGAAATAAAGTTGCAAGGGGGAGTGGAGGGAGAATTGAAACAAGTCTACAAACATTGACATTTCCTTTTTGGCGCGAGCTTGGGTCGGTGGAAAAACTCGGGTCTCGAATGGAGGAAGAAAACTATTTTTGTATTTTAATAAAACGCGCCATGATGGAGTGAAGAAGATTGTGGGTTAGAAGAAGAGATAGAAAGTTGGGTTGAGATTTAGCGTGGAAACGAGATAGAAAGTGAGGTTAGAAAGAAGCGCAAGAAAGGGTAGAATCAGGGAAAGATTGGAGTTTAGACTAGGATAAGACATGGAATGAAGATAACTAGTGAGCTTGAGGAAAGATGAGGAAACGTACAGGACAAAGAGCGAGTAAGAGATATGAAATGTGGTTTTAATCTTTAATGTTGTTGGACAAAGATGAAAAGCTATATTAAAAGTAAGGCAGGAGAAAGATAGAAAAAAGGTTAGGAATAATAGGTTAGATGGGAAGTTAGAAGAAAGATACAAGGATAGGTTGGAAAAACATGAGAAAAGGACAGAAGATAAGAGTTAAGGAGAAGGGGTAAGAATAGGATATAGAGTACGTTGAATGTGATATGGTATTAGACAAAGATGGAGGTTACCTTGAGAAGTAGCACGGGAAAGGGATAGAGAATGAGGTTAGGAAAAAGCGCGGGAAGGAGACGGTGTACTAAAAAGCGCGGGAAGGAGACGGTGAACTGAAAAGCGCGGGAAAGAGTTTGACTTTGGCGGGCGCGGGAAAAGTTTCAGTGTAGATTTTTAGATTTAATAACGCTTGCCTGCATCGAGTTTAAGGTAACAGAAGGGGGGCGGAAGGAGGGGGGCTGCAAGCTTTGTTTTAATTTCGAGTCAACGTTAATCAGAAGTTGTTCAAACGCTTCAGCTTCACAAGTGACGCGAAACGCAAAGACGTAACCTAACCTCAATCTGGAGCGCCATTTTGCTCTAATTTTTCCTCTTTTTGTTCAGCCATTTTGTTTGTTGTTACTTCTCAACATTGTTAATTGTGCATTATTCAACAGGACTTCTTCCATCGTCGCGTCGCTTTAATAACTAACTTAAAACCTGCTGTTGATATTCAGTTTGCCATGTAAATGGCAGCACTCGGATTCCGAGCGGTAACTTGCTAATTGAAATGCCCCCATGCTTACAGCAAGTCAAGTCGCTGCTTGCAAAGCACATATTATACGAACTTCGAGGTTTTTCTGTGTGTGTAGAGCAGGGTTTGTAATCAATGTTGAGTTTTTCTAGAGTTGCAGCTGATGATGAAAATCTAACAGACTGAATTTTGTATGATGCCACTGTAAAGTTTAGCACAGCAAGCTCAGTAGTCAAATAGCTTCCATATTCCATAGAAGTTTTTGTTAGCTTTCAATCTTGAATACTGTAATGTAGTTTGTCTAGTAGACAGCTATGGGTAGAATTCTATTAATTCATTTCAACTTGAAACAAGAGTTTATATTTATGAACCACAAAGTATTGAAAAATACGTGATTAAAGACCGAAAATGGGCTCTTTCTTAAATTTGAGGAGTCCTAAAAAAAAAGAAAAAAGAGGACACACTCTGAAATCCGATAAAATTTTTAAAATGTCCTGCTCTAGTAGCCCTAGAATGTAGTCATTATACTTAACCTTCAAGGAAATCGAATTTTCATATATTTTTATATACTCGTATAATGATCAGGAAAAGACTACAAAAATATAAAATGAAATGTACAATTCGAATAACAATAACTATAAACAAAAACTGAAATATGAGTTGTTTTTCAAGTGTAATTTATTGGAAATTTTGCTTTAATTTTCTGTCTTATTGTACACTTCCGCAACAAGCGACCGAGACAGGAGACAGAGACAGGCGACAAATAGGCGAGACCGATTGTGGTGTCTCCATGACTGCTCTTAATGCAATTCAATCAAGGTCATTCCGCAGCCCGAGACAGAGACAGGCGACAATCACTCTGTCTCGGGCTACAGAATGACCTTGATTGAATTGCATTAAGAGCAGTCATGGACACACCACAATCGGTCTCGCCTATTTGTCGCCTGTCTCTGTCTCCCGTCTCGGTCGCTTGTTGCGGAATTCTACCTTTATTGAAAGCAAGAAGACATTAATTTATTGAATAATGGTAAACATTTATAAAATATTGAAAAATATATTATTTATTGGATAGGCATTTATAAAAGCAACAAACTTATTCTTCTTCTTTTCTTTTTCTGTATAGGCCTCCTAAGGACCGCAATAGTTCACTATAACTTAGCTGATGGTTTCCCTCCTTCTTCTCCATCTTTCCTTCATTCTTTCGCTCTGAGCTAACCTTCTCTCTCTCGTCCACGTCTCTCTCCTTTGCTCCTCTGGGAAAGCACTAGTTTTTAGTTTATTCCTCAGAGTTATTCTTTGTAAGATATCTTGCTCGGTCAAATTTAAACGTTCAATATCTTTTTTAGCTTCTACAAACCATCCGAACTTCGTCTTACGTTTGTCAATGTTTTTAAAAATTTTATACGTTTGTCTGTTACAATCCATTCTATATAGATGGGCGTAGAAAGCTAGTCTCCTTTTTCTTATAATATTTGTAATTTTCTCGACGTGACTGTATATTTCTATTCTAATTTTCAAACTTATTCTATTCTATATTTTGGAATTTTTTCAGCACTCACATGGAAATAGCAGAGGACGCCGACACTCTACGATGCCAGTGGGTGGGGGAGTGAGTGGGGGGTCCCCCACCCCCTCCGGGGGGCATGCGAACATTTTCGTAGGGCGAGCCGAGCGACGGAACCGGAATGGGGGGAAGGGACGAGTCACAGCGTAGTAGTTCGTCATCGCTCATATCGCCACCGCTGCAGCTGGCTGCTTTGTGCCCTAAATAACACACAAAATATTGAATACTATTGAATAAATGAAAAATTAAAAATTTATATATATATTTTATGGTTTAAAAATTGAAATTTGAATAATATTGACTAAATTCGAATGTTCATATACAGGGTGTTTCAGAACTCCCTACCAATACTCTAGGGCATTGTTCCTGGGTGGAAACCATATCTAAATATCATATTTAAATTGTCCAGAAGTCCTTAGTTACTCACACAGCTGCCATTTTGTTTTTTTCACTTATTATTTTTTATCTCAATAATGGTGGAACATATGGAATTGAAACTTTGCATCAACATTTATGACAACTAGACAAAGCTACAAAAAAATTATGACAATTTTTCAAATTCATAAAACAAAATGGCGGCCATTCAAAATTTTGTTTCTTGAATAACTCGGAAACCGTTGATATTACGAAAATTTTACAAGAATAACTTTTTTTAGTAAATTTGATTACAAATCGATTGAAACCTTATTTGTTAAGATTGGACCAATATTGACTGAGATATGGCAGCTTTAGTGATAGGTGACCGCTGGAGGTTAGTTGCACTCCTTTTTAATGTCTTTAAAATTCACACGAAATACTCTAAAATCGCTCACAAATAACATGTAAAGCAGACAGAGACTGTTGCATTGTTGTGGCAGACTTTAGCCGCATGCCCAGGATGCACTGCAACTAGCCTCCAGCGGTCACCTATCACTAAAGCTGCCATATCTCAGTCAATATTGGTCCAATCTCAACAAATAAGGTTTCAATCGATTTGTAATCATATTTACTAAAAAAAGTTATTCTTGTAAAATTTTCGTAAAATCAACGGTTTCCGAGTTATTCAAGAAACAAAATTTTGAATGGCCGCCATTTTGTTGTATGAATTTGAAAAATTGTCATAATTTTTTTGTAGCTTTGTCTAGTTGTCATAAATATTGGTGCAAAGTTTCAATTCCATATGTTCCACCATTATTGAGATAAAAAATAATAAGTGAAAAAAACAAAATGGCAGCTGTTTGAGTAACAAAGGACTTCTGGACAATTTAAATATGATATTTAGATATGGTTTCTACCCAGGAACAATGCCCTAGAGTATTGGTAGGGAGTTCTGAAACACCCTGTATACAGTAGAACCCTGGTTTTTCGTAGCTCAAAGGGAACAGGGAAAAATGGTTGAATCGGGGTATTCGTAAAACGGGATATTCACAGTATGCAAGTGTTACAGTGTTTATGATTATAATACTTTCATAGATGACTTGAATAGAAGATGTCAAACCAGTTTGTAAAGAAACGTTAGTATAAATACAACAAGAATAATGTTATTTGTAGAATTTTACAGTACGTTCACTTTGCTAAGGCTCGTTGATTGAGAATTATTTTTTTAAATTAGTTTTTTAAAAGAATAAAATGTACCTACTGAATAAGAATTCATTAATAGTTTTTCTTCTGCTGGCAATGCCATAATAAATATCTATTTCGACTTCAATCTATGATATTAAATTATTGATCATTTGATGATATTTTTGATCTGAACATTTCTATCGTACCATTTTCATCAAGTTATATGATTTTTATATTAATTTTTTGTTATTTTAGGCAATTGAATTAAAACAACTGACAGCAAACATATTCTTCAGATAATATTTCAAGTAGCCTACTATCTCTTATATTTCAGTATTATCTTTCATTTATCATTACTTTTAGTATGTCCTTCCATTTCCTTTTAATATTACTTCCAGGATTATCATGATTAATCCCTCTCCCTCTCTAACATTACCTTCTTAACATCCTCTAACACCATACATCCTCATTATCCCCATAATCCCTTTTAAATTCCTGAAATAAAATAATTTTTCTTTGTTTAATTCGAATTAAGTACTTAATTTCACTCATTTTATTCTATTCGTTAAATGCACCTGCTGTAAAATTTGTTCAGGTTCCGGGATCATTTTTAATGTGTTTTTGAAAAAATAAAATCATTGATTAATTGATTGACGGAGAATGATTGATTAATTGATGAAAGACGGAGTGGTTCGTAGCCGAGGCGGCTAAGGCGTCAGACTGATTAAGTTATCAGCAGTCAGATAAAATCCATTGGGCCAGGGTTCGAGCCTGGTTGACGGAAGGATTTTTGACAAATACGGCCACTTCCGTCTTTCGGAGGAGACGTTAAGCCGTCGGTCCCGACTGCCTAAAAAGTAGTCGTCATATCTCATCATCACCCCACTCATTACCCACGCACAAGCCTAGAGCTCATGTGGGCATCATCCTCAGAAAAAAAATTACATTATTTTTAATTCAAGATTAAAATTTTCTATTAAAGGAGATGTTGGGGCGTTTTGTTGTGGTAAAATAATGGCAGATACTGACTTGCAATAATGTTGTTGATGGCGTGCGGCGCGGTGTGCGGCGGAAACTGTTTGAGAAGGTCCTGCACAGTGTTGCGATGCTGGTCGCGCAGCGCCAAATCGACGCCCGCATGCAACAGCAGCCGCGCCACTTCCAGTTTGCCGCACAGCGCCGCCTCGTGCAGTGCGGTGCCGCCGCACGTCAGCACGTTCACGTCCATGCCAGCCGCAAGCAGGGTCTCCACCACCGCCCTAACACAACACACACACAAAAGACACAAAAATGAGATTCAAGATTTGATAGAATATTGCGCCCGGTTGCTAAAGTTGTACATTAGCGGAGGAAAATGAAATTTCCCTTAAGAGGTCTTAGTACCACCAAAGACGATAGGAAACTATTATTCTAAGTATTCTAATTGTCTCTGGTACCACTGAAAATTTCATTTCGTTTCCCTTAAACCGTGGGCCTCACTGCAAGTGGGTGTAGTTCAGGGGGCTGTCATAGAAGGAGTGGAAGTATTGTATCTTCCCTATGTTAAAATAGGGAGAAGCCTGTGTCATGGCCTTCTTGAGTTTTGTCTAATGAGTTTTGCTGTGTCTCGATCTCATTGGCTGTGTGGCGCGATCTCATTGGCCGAATACACTCTGGACCGAAGTCGGCCATTATTATGGACGTACTTTTGGCGGTGTATTTGAATTCAGAGCCATCACGTTAAATTTAATTTTCATGGAGTTTTGAAAGCTTATGGTATCTTTTGCGGTATAAATTAAAACCGTTGAGAGAATATAGTTGATATTTACGGCAAAATATAACATTTTTGTTGGATTTTGTGTTTTTAGACTGGTTTGGGTAGAAGTTATGTACTTAGATGTCCACAAAATGGCCGACATCCCCTTATTTCTCTTACTTCCAGTCCCTTAGATGTCAGGTCCCTGGTGTAGTTGGTGGGTGGTTGTTTTATCAAGAAAGCCGTGATAATTTTCTACATATTCTATTATTATGGATTATGTATGAGCTATAGATAAACCATCAACTTTCGAGGTAACAATCCAGCAGTGCGTCAGCCTAATACCATTGAGAAAATCATGAAACCCGGTACTCCATAATTTACTCTTTCGGTCAATATTTTCAAAGCTAAAAATGTGTGGATGATCTTAAATTGAAGATAAACATTGCTAGAATTGTTGCTGTACTTCAAAATTTTATTACTACTCATGCATTTTTTTTATCAGAGGTTAAAATGAGTGTAATTCGCTACATATTCATCGACTTATACTGCCATTTTAAAATAAAAAAATTGAATTTTCAATGTTATACAACTATTCTACAGATCTTTCTGAACAATTTGGTTATTCTGAATATTTTCATGAGTATTATCGGTTGGAAAATAGCGTTCGAGAGAGATAATTCGGTTTGACCCTCTTCACTCGGGCATTGCAGGAATAACTTCGTTCGAATAAATTCAGGCAATTCAGGCCTCTAAGGCTAGGCGTACATGGATTAGTCAAGACAAGACAAGACGAGATTTGTCACAGTACTCCACATAGTTGCTTATGAAACAACACACACTGATTAGTCATTGCATCGGTGTGCTGCTTCATAAGCAACTAAGTGAATTATTGTGACTGAACGTGACTAATCTCGTCTTGTCTTGCCTTGACTAACCGGTGTACGCCTAGCCTTAAGGTGTGACTATACACGTTTCCAGTGTAGCACCTCAGTGCTACTCCATTGTAAAAAAATGAGGTTCTCCTACAGTTACTCAAAAAAGTGCACGCAAAATAGCCTTCATCAGTTTAAAAACGAAATATTTTTCAATTCTAAAACAAGGAAATTACCACAAGATAATATTGTAAAATCTCAACAAATACATCCATCATATCTATCTATTCATATCTCACTGTCCACTTCCCTCCATGTTGAATGTATTCCTTCTCAGCGGTAAATAAACAGACAGGAGGTACATATTGGGAAATGCATTTGCCCAGCTATTCATATAGGAATGTGGACATGTTTGAAGTGTTGATACAGTTGTTGCTTGTCTGTTGAGTGATGGATGATGCACTGTCGTCATTTCAGTTAGCGGACGAATTTCCAAGAGGAAATTGAATGCTACACTATGCTCCATCCTGACTATTTGACCGTAACAATGATGGAATCTGCGTATATCTACCGCAATCCCTGGTGCCGGTAATGGCTTTTGAGGAGAAAAAAATACGAGACTATAGGAAGCTGGTGCATTTATGAGGGAAAAATGAGTGAATATTTGTAGTTGAAACATTATTTCAAGGTAGGCTACTCTTTGAAGGAGAGTACCTTATTTGTTTGACTTGATCATGGTTAATTAAAAACGGGATATTGTTTGTAATATAAACGGTACAAGATTTTTTAATTCTTAATTGATACCCTATCAATAAAAATTTGATCTTTAACCCGGTCGTACACCGGAGCAATAAGCAATAGACAACTAGCAACATATGGATCATATGATTGTCTACTCTTTACAAACCAATACACACACCGAAACACCTGCTTTAGGTGTGCATTGGACTATTTGTTTCTATAGAGTAGACGATCATATGATCCAATATGTTGCTTATTGCTCCGGTGTACGAGCTGCCTTTTAAACAGATGTATTATTTGACTATTCGTAGCAATAAAAACATTATCCTTCTCTAATATGAATAATAGACTTCTTTTCTAAGGAAAGATCTACTAAATACATCCTCCCCATACAATCCTCCCCACAAGACAAATAGTGGAGTTATTTCTCACAAGCTTATTTACTGATAGGGACTCAATATTGTTAATATATCATTTTTAAGTTATTTGTGATATTACAGAGATAGAAATGACACGATGTATCCTTATTGAAAGTTTTGTTAAATTTGATAATATTATAGAAATAATTAGTTATTACTGAGACTTGAATAAGATTAAGAGAGACTTCTATTTGTTGATATCTTCAAATAATCTCAGAATAATAAAACATTTAAATATTGAAAAATTGTACCCAGGTTTGATTGATTCATCAATTTCCCCATTAACGGAAGTAGTAGTACCTTATGGTAGTGGTTTTGATAGAAGAGGAGGAGGAGGAAGAGGAGAAGGAAGAACTGGAAGAAGGGAAGGAGGAGAAAGGGGAGAGGAGGAGGAGAAGAAGGAGGTGGCTTTGGATTGGATTATTGTTGTGCGAGGTGGATGAACAACCAATGATTCTCTTCATCAATATTATTGAAGATGATGATTATAATTATTATTCCCGACTGCCTAAAAACAGTCGCCATCTCTCATCATCACCCCTCTCATTACCCACGCACAAGCCTAGAGCTCATGTGGGCATCACCCTCAAAAAAAAAAATAGCCATTAAAAGTTTGACAAACGTGGAATAATGCATTGTTTAATTATAAAGAAAGGTTTAACCAAAACATCGATATTCTTGAAAATAGAGGAGGTAGGCTAAACGAAAGAGAAAGGGAAACATTCAGAGGCAGATCAGATAAGACAGGGGGCGTACTGCATACACTCGTTACCCGAGAGGAAGCAAACGCAGGCAAACCAGATGTCATTGAGATATATGATCGTGTTGGCTAGATTCGCAGCCAGTGAACCAGAATGCAGCATCTTATCAGCCAATGCCATCTCAATCCATCCGGCGAGGATATCGATGCTCTGCTCTGAAAACAGCCGACCCGACCCACCCGCCAATACGTCATACACGGTGACATGTGTCAAATCACGGTGATGTTTCCTATATGAACTTCTGCATGTGAAATGGATACTGTGTTTAGAGTGGAGGATGCAGTGGAGAGGAAGAGTAGTAGTAGGAGGAGAAGGTGGTGATGGTAGGGGTTTTGATGGAAGAGGAGGAAGAGGAGGAGGAGGAGGAGGAAGGAGAGAGGAAGAAGGGAAGAAGAGGAGGAAAGAGGAGGAAAAGGAATAGAGGAGGAGGAGTACGAGGAGAGAAGAGAGAAGAAGAAGAGGGGAAGAGAGAAGAGGAGAGGGAGAAAAAGGAAGAGGAGGAGGAGGAGGAGGAAGAGGAGGAGGAGGAGGAGGACAAGGGGAGGGAGAGTTGGGGGAAGAGGTGGAGGAGTAGGAGGGGTGGAGGAGAAGCAGGTGAGGAAGAAGATGGAAGAGGAGAAGATGGAGGAGGAAGAGGAGGAGAAAGTGGAGAAGATAGTAGAAAGAGGAGGACGATGAGGGACCATGTGGAGGAGGAGTGATTGATTGATTAATTGCCTTTATTAAGGGCGGAGTTAGGACGGCTGGTCCTCTCTGCCACACAAGAAGAGGAAGAGGAATAGGAGAAAGGAAGAAGAGGAAGAAGAAGAGGAAGGGGAAGTTGAAGTAGGAGGAAATGGAGGAAAGAGAGTAGAAAGAGGAGGACGAAGAGGAAAAGATGGAGAAAGAGGAGGAGGCAGAAGAAAGAGAGGAGGGGGTGGAAGAAGACCAGGTGGAAGAAGAGAGGAGAGGAGGAGAAGGTGGAGGAGGAGAAGAAGAGAAGGAGGTGAGGAAGAAGAAAAGGAGGAGGAGGAAGAAGATGAAGAAGAGGACTAGGTGGAGGAAGAGGGAGAAGAGAAGGAGGTGGAAGAAGAAGGGGAAAAGGAGGTGGAGGAAGAGAAGGAGAAGGATGAAGATATGATTAGGAGGAGGAAAGAAGTTGGAGGTGATAGGGAAAGGAGGAGGAAAAGAAGAGAAGTGGGAAGAAAAGAGGTGGTGGGGAAAGGAAAAAAAAGACGAGGAAGGGGAGTTGGAGAAGGTGGAGAGGATTAAGTTGAGAGAAATAAGGTTGGGGAGGAGGAGAACGATATGGAGCAGGAGGGTGGAAAAGAGAGAAAGTGCAAGTTGTGGAGTAGGAAAAAAATGAGGAGGGAGATGGAAGAAGGAGGAGGTAGAAGAGTAGGATGAAGAAAGGAAGATAAGAAGAAAATTAGTGTACATCACGGAGTTGGAAATTGAGAGGAAAAAGTTTGAATATTGTAGGAAAGCTGCAGAGAGAAGATGAAGAAAGGAAGATAAGAAGAAAATTAGTGTACATCACGGAGTTGGAAAATAGAGAGGAGAAAGTTTGAAAATTGAAGGGAAAATGATAGGAGAAAGATTGAGGCAGTTTATAAGAAGTTCAATTTTGCTACCCTATTACCAACAATTAACTTTGATCTTTCAAAATTATTTTTTCTACAATACACTTTCTTCAGGCTTTTTCAAAGGGTTTTTATTTTGGGTAGATTATGAATTCAAGTATTTTTTTCAATATTTCAAACATTGCTAACACCACATTTCTATATTCAAAAATAAGGCTACGTTTACATTTGATGGAAGTTCTAAATCAAATCTACCATAACCTCAGTTTGATAGGTTTTTAGATTATTTTTTACTCATTCTAGTATGCATAAGTGATATTCTACTCATGAAAGTTCCAACTTGCATTCAGTGTAAACGCAGCCTTCTATTCACAATTTTCTTCAATAAATTGAAGTTTTTCTATCATCAAATATTTTTTTTAATAATTCTTCCACAAAACAAATAGCATTCAATCATCACAATCCATCAAATTTCGGTGCAATTGTCGAGCTCTCAGCATCGCCACTGTTTACAGAAGCAACATTACATCCAACAATCATTAGTGTATCACACCGTCTCTGAGGCATCTCACAAGAACGGTTCCGTACTCCTTGCCTACATACAAAGTGTCCAGAAACGTCCATCTCCATCACATGGGGCTGTTTATTTACATAAGAAGACAGTGGAGTACTCCAAGGCACATCATTGGTCCCTCGCCGTTCATCATTTACATCTTCTTACTGCTACAATATTGTGCTCCAATGCCATAATGTATATTTGTGCGTTTGTTTGTTTGTTGACAAGTGTTTGTTGTTGTCTCTCATCCGACAATGAGAGACAACCGCTGGTTTACAGTGGAAACAAACCGGACAGACTGGGAGCGGACCGCCCCACGTTGGGCGCCAAGCTTCATATTCCACTCATACGTGATGCATTTCCAAGTTGCATCCCTTCTGCTCACTTTGCTCCACTGTGTGATACGTTTCAAATGCGTACATCTCATCTCGCCATGGTGCATTCATGTGGTATTTGCATATCACACTCACACACATACAGTACCCTACATTCTACATTCATACCCTCCTCCACCACAGGTGTGAACGTGCCTGAGATGCATTGTGATTTCAACAATGCTTTTGACAGCCATCCTCTGGTCCTTAATTGACACACACTGTGACCATCTTTATATTGTGTTACCAAACTGAGTGTGTTTGATAGCACCGGTTCCAGTAACTGATCAAATACGTTGATGATTTGTTCAACTGTGTTGAGATTAGGGAATGCTTAACTACTGTTTGGCCATGGTAGGGATATTGAGAGAGTACGGTATCTAAATCACAACTGGATGGGTAATTCATCTTCACAATTAGCTGTTCTAATCAATTTGATAGCAAGGATGCTGACAGTGGAGGATTACTGAAATAATGTTTAAAAAGTATGATATAATGTAAGATGAAATAATGTTTTCAAATTATCATAAAGTTAGAATTTTAAACTGTTTGAACAAATAAAAAGCAGTGATATTAATTTCAAGCATCAATGATGAAATAATGTTTTCAAATTATCATAAAGTTAGAATTTTAAACTGTTTGAACAAATAAAAAGCAGTGATATTTCAAGCATCACAATCCTGGTTTTTCAAAGCTCAACTTAAAGCTATGTCCACTCATTTCTCACCATCACCCATGCACAAGTTGATTGCTTATGTGTGCATCATACTCAGCCCAATATATAAAACATTCTATTTTATATTATGATTAATAAATTCAACTTCAAATTATCATGTCTCAACAGTTTGCATTCCCTGAACATTGTTTGTTTTTTCAAATTGGTTTCTACTTTTTCGCAGATTTGACGTCTAGTGGGATCGGACTCCCCAAATAGGTTGGGTGGATAGGTTGAATAGAAAATGAATAGGTTGGGTGAGGTTATGTTAGGTAAGGTTAGGTAATGAATGGATAAACAACTAACTCAATGAATGAAAAGGCAAGCAAACTCACAGCAATTTATAAATGAATGACACTGCATGCATCAATGAACTAACAAGTGGATCAATATCATGAATTTAATGATATTAAATATAACAACAATATTATTCATTAAAATTGATCAATACACCGATTTTATGAATTAATTGATGAATGGACTTACTTGTGGCTATGGATAAATTGCGACTTCTTACTATGGAAAAACGACTGAATCAATAAATGGATGGACAAGCAAACAAAGATAAACTTATGAATGAATGACTGCATGAATTAACAAGTGAATCAATACACCAATTTTATGAATGAGTTAATTGATGAATGAATGAACTTACTTGTGGCCATTTCGACTAGCGAGGTGTAGTGGGGTGTGAGGGTGAGTGGACGCCTGACAGCTGCCTCTATTCATGTACGGCTCCACTAATTCCGGGTGCGTTCTCACCAATAGATCTACTGTTTCTAATCTGCAACAATACAAAAAAAAAATGAATAGACTTTGTTACGTTGCGTTTCTTTCAAAGCATTTCTAAACAATAATTGGAATGATAATGATGGGATAACCTTAGCCATTGAATATACAGGCATTGATATCCTTTGATAATATATATATCCTTTTAAAGGATATATATTCAATGCCTTGGCTTCTAAGGCGCGCACACACACTTGACATGCTTTTCATAGTTTGCTGCGTTATAATGGCGCATCTTTTCTTGTTTTCCCTTATGACTGGTTTTCACGATTCTAGTAGACGTTCTGGTAACTGGAGGCAGGTTAATGGTTTATAAGTAATAATAATAATTCCGTGTAACCTGGCTGGCTCAGGTCTGGTGTTAGAGTTTTCAGGTCACTCTTGATCACTTCAGGGTTCTGACGTGACTTAACGACTGTTTTTTAGGCAGCCGGGGTTTATAAGTAAGTAGATGGGATTGTGGTAACCTGCCTCCAGTAAGTAGAACGTTTACTAGAATCGTAAAACCCAGCCATAAGAGTAATTTATTAATGAAGGCGAGGATACACGTTGCATTGTATGCATGCTTCTCTGTACATCGTGTGGACTAACATTTCCCATTCAATGCAGTGGGAAATATGGTCCAAACGATGTGCAGTGAGCATGCATACTACGCAACGTTTATCCGCACCTTAACTTACTTCAACAGCTGAAATTCACAACCGCAAAATCACCACATCTAATGAAATCACACAAATGTAACTAGACACCTAGTGAGCTCTATAAGGCTAGGCGTACACTGGTTAGTCAAGATAAGACAAGACGAGATTAGTCACGTTTAGTCACAGTACTTAACATAGTTGCTTATGAAGCAACACACACCGATTAGTCATTGCATCAGTGTCGCCTTATGTCGGATGAATTCAATTGGATTTTAAAGCAACTGGTCACAAGTTCTGATGAATTTGATTATTAGAAATTTAGTTTCAAATTGAGTTCTTGAGTTCTGGAGAATTTAATTGAATTGAGTTCACTATAAAAGTGTTCTGATTATTATTAAGCTTATGGCGTTTTTGGTGGGGAGACCATCTCGGGTGTTCCACCACGCCTAATCATCCAGTGTTCCCTGTAATGGTTTAGGAAATATGAAAAACATATACGTTAAGTAGTCTAACACTGAATTTCAACTCATCATTTCTGAAAAATCTTCCGAAATCAAATTCTTTTGATTAATAAATTTGTGTTCTGATGAAACACAATGCGAAACACAAAATATGTGAGTCATATTACAATTATCACTATTTAAGTTATTTAGGGCCGGTTCATGAGCTCGGGATTTAGCTAAGTCCTAGACTAAAACGGGTGGCCACCATAGCATCGACAAACGTTAGCCTCGACACTATGTACTAAGGGCTCTCTATGCTGCTAACCCACTAACCTGTCGAGACAAACGCTTGTCGATGCTACGGTAGCCACCCGTTTTAGTCTAGGACTTGGCTAAATCTCGAGCTCATGAACCGGCCTTTAGTGTCTATATTTGATTGATAAATTTGATTTAATTTGAAGCATACCTTCCATATTGTGCAGCCAGATCAAGGGCCGTCTCCTGACGGGCGTTTCTAATAGTAGGATCACAGCAGTGCTCTAGTAATTCGTTGACTACGGCCGTGTGGCCATATTGAGCTGCGCAGTGCAGGGCCGTCTCGTTGTCCTTTGTCTGTTGGAAACATAAAATTAAGGAAAAAAAATTAGAAATCTGCCAAGGAAAAGTGTTCTGATTATTATTAAGCTTATGGCTTTTTTGGTGGGGAGACCCTCTCGGGTGTTCCACCACGCCTAATCATCCAGTGTTCCCTATAATGGTTTGGGAAATATGAAAAACATAATTATACGTTCTGATTAATCTACGTCAATCAATCAATCATTTTATTTACAAAAAGATAATATTACAAAAGATGGTAACCTTAGAAAGTTTTTCAGCAGGTGCCTATTTTACAATATAACTAATACATAAAATTAAATGCTTACTATATAATTAGACTAATCTGAAAAAGTTTCTATTTTAGAATATATATTATATAGAATTATTTGAAACCCAGGAATGGTGGACCTGAAGATAGGGAAAAAGATGTCCTTTGTCTGTTAGAAACATCAAATTAAGAAACAAATGAGAAATCTGCCAAGGAAGTCAATCAATCAATCATTTTATTCACAAAAATACATTACAAAAGATGGTAAACTTGAAAGGTTTTTCAGCAGGTGCCTATTCAACAATATTAATAATACATAAAATTAAATGCTTACTATAATTATAATTAGACTAATCTGAAAAGTTTTCATTTTAGAATAATATAGAATTATAGTATATAGAATTATTTGAAACCCAGGAATGGTGGACCTAAAGATAGGAAAAAGATTAAGGGCCGGTTCATGAGCTCGGAATTTACCGAAGTCCTAGACTAAAACGGGTGGCTACCGTAGCATCGACAAACGTTTGTCTCGACAGGTTAGTGGGTTAGCAGTATAGAGAGCCCTTAGTACATAGTGTCGTTGCTAACGTTTGTCGATGCTACGGTGGCTACCCATTTTAGTCTAGGACTTGGCTAAATCCCGAGCTCATGAACCGGCCCTAAGAAAAAACACAAAGGGGAAACAAATAGTGTCGTTGTTCTTAGTCTGTTGAAAAAACACAAAATTGGAGAAGATAATAAAAACATCATACTATTATGGAAAGATTCCACATCATCATAATTTGTTCTTCAAATATTATTTGATTGATTGTAGAAGAAACGATTGATGAAAGCTGAACAATACTTGAATCAAATATGAATCAATCCCTTGATTACCCTTATCAATGCCTACCCTACTCACTCTGTCTTGGACCCTAGAAACCCCGACAAGCATAACAGAAGACTGACTTCTGATGCGGTTGATCAAGCATATCAGATCCCAGGCAAACAGCGTTGGCCACAACATTGGCTTCACACACCCTTCGGGCCACCAACCATAACCTCAAACACACCAGTCAACATGTCAAGAATCTAGCATGGCCACATCACATATATGTGGGCTCCAATTCATCCCCCATCCCTTTGCCGGTGTATTAATTCACTAATTAGTCATCTTGCAAGATCTGAAGGCCTGCTAAATAAGCTGCACTAAGCCAGAAGTCAGGTAACTAGGACATCCCAGGTCGCATAAAACTGCGACTATTGAACTACATGGAATAGTTTCCAATCCTTCTCCTCCATCATCTACTTTTCCATCTTCTTCGTGTTCTTCTTCTCCTCCTTCTTTTCAATCTTTTTCTCCTTCCTTCTTCTTCTTTTCCATCTTCTTCTCCTTCCTTCTTCTCCTTCTTTTCTCTTCTTCTCTTCCTTCTACTTCTTCTTCTCGTTCTTCTTTTCCATCTTCTTCTCCTTCACCTTCTTTTCTTCCTGTTTCTCTTCTTCCTTCTTTTTCTCATTTTTCTTCTTCTTCTCTCTTCTCCTCCTCCTCCTTCTTCTTCTTCTCTTCTCCTCCTTCTCCTTTTCTTTTCTCATTCTTCTACTTCTTCTTCTTCATCTCCTTCTTCTCCACCTTCTCCTTCCTTTCCATATTTTTCTCCTTCTTCAACTTCTTCTTCTTTTCCATCTTCTTCTCCTTCCTTCTTCTCGTACTTCTTCTCTTTCTTCTACTTCTTCTTCCTCCATTCCTTTCCATCTTTCTTCCTTCTTCCTTCCTCCTGTTTCCTCTTCTCCTTCTTCTTCTTCTTCTCTCTTTTCTACTTCTTCTTCTTCTTCTTCCTCCTCCTTCTCCTTCTCTCTTCTCATTCTTTCTCCTTCTTCTCATTCTTCTTCATCTCCTTCTTCATCTCCTTCTTCTCCTTCCTTTCCATATTTTTCTCCTTCTTCAACTTCTTCTTCTTTTCCATCTTCTTCTTCTCTTCTTTCTTCTCTTTCTTCTACTTCTTCTTCTCGTTCTTCTTCTCCATCTTTCCTTCCTCCTCCTTCTTTTCCTCCTGTTTCCTCTTCTCCTTCTTCTTCTCCTTTTTCTTCTTCTTTCCTTCTTCTTTCTTCTTCATTCTTTCAATCTTTTCTCATTCTTCTCCTTCTTCTTCTTCTTCCACCTTCTCCTTCCTTTTCCATTTTTTCTCCTTCTTTCAACTTCTTCTTCTTTCATCTTCTTCTTCTCCTTCTTCTTCTCCATCTTTCTCTCTTCTTCTTTCCTCCTTCCTCTTCTTCTTCTTCTTCCTCCTTTTTCTTCTTCCACTTCTCCTTTTCTACTTCTTCTCCTCCTCCTTCTTCTGATCTCCTCCTTCTTCTCAATCTTTTTCTCATTCTTCTACTTCTCCTTTTTCATCTCCTTCTTCTCCGTCTTTCCCATTTTCTTCTCCTTTACTGGTAGGAAACCCCCAAACGACCAAAGAGAAGGAATTAATCAAATGTACGAGCAAATGGTCATGATATAATCAAGAACACATGTTAGAGATCTACTAGAGTAAATTCTAGCAAATTAACATGATGAGATCAAGCAACCATTATTGTAATCCAAATCCAAGGTAATTCCAAGAAGGAACACATCAAAGCTAACACCAGGGTGTCAGGAATAGTCAGATCACATCACCTAGAAGCTCACTGAGGGCGATACTCATTGACGCTGAGGAATAATCCTCATTTACGGTTGCGGTGAGGCAACCTACTGTCTTAGACACGTTCAGTGAGGGCCTCACAAGTTTGTAGAAACCGATGAGGACCCCAGAAACCCAGTGAGGATACCTCAAGCGTCTATAAATCAGTGAATACTGCACCAAGAAACCACTGAGTTGCTTCAGAGGACTCCTAGCGTCTAGATTAGCTTACCAAGATGTGGTTTTTGTCAGAAGATTGGTCACAACGACCGAATACGAACACGTGATTGGCTGATGGATTTCGGGACCAACCAATCAGAAGCTGAGTTCTGACTATTTGGGTGTGCTAATGAGGTAGTGGCTTGATTGGTTTCGGTGACTGGTTTGATTTGAAGGAATTAACCCGAAATCCAGATAATATAGGATTTAGTTACAGCTAAACATGTCACAACTACATGCTTGTTTTCATTGTTAAAATATAAATACTGGATGCAGATGACGATAGATTTGTTAATCATGAAATTGTAATTCAAGAAAGGGCTGTTCTAATTGTTCAGAAAAGAATAGTGGATGCAGAGAATTGTTGCCCACACAATTTTTCTCATACTTTTTTCAAATTCAATTTTTTTCCATTCAGTAATACATACTGTAGATGAGGAATCATGTATACATAATAATATGGATTGCTTTAATAGAAATTGATCTGGATTTAAAAGAAATTGTTTTCTAAATAAATTCCAACAAGCAGATTTGATTCATGCTTCTGTACTTTGATGTCATGAACATGTTGATCTAATTTGATAGACGATCACAAATTTGTGGCATTATTGCAAAGAGAGTTGATAAAAAATTACTTCATTTTTTTACAAGCCTAAAATTTTTGTTATTGAAGAAAAATTTGCCATTATATTGATTCTGAATTATGGTCATTCTGAAAGAAAAACTTTTGTAGTTGTCAAATCCCCTACTTTAGTTTTGAATTTGTGGAATTTAATTAATATTAATACTAAACTAATATTTATAATAAAACAAATTAAGCCTGCAGCCCTATACAGAAAATGGATTTAGATTAGTTGTATACCATTCACCACAATAGAATAAAACAAAATTAATATTAGTGTTTTATTTTATCGAGGAGTTCCACAACATCAATAGAAATTCTACAAATGGTCATTCTGGTTAAATTAACATTTAATCCCTTTTCCAATTATGCATCAAATGATTTCAGATTGATAAATTGACGATTAGAATTCTAAACAAGAATACTGCAGTTGAAAACAAAGTGCTCAATAGAAAATAATATTAATCGGCGGAAAAGGACAGTGAGTAAGCAACAATACTTCAGTAAGAGGGAAGTAGAGCATCGAACACTAATACATACCAATTTGACTGATTAAGTTTACGGTTAAACTACGGTACCGAACGCACAGTAATCAAGGGGATGTTGTTAGAATTGGGGAGAGCTCAACAACTAGATCTAAGAGAGACGAAGAAGAAGAAAAAGATGAAGAGAAGGAGGAGAGAGAGAGTAGAAAGAGGAGGACGATAAGGTACCAGTTGGAGTAAGAGGAGAAGAGGGAGGAGGAGGTGGAGAAGGAGGAAGTGGAGGGAGAGAGTAGAAAGAGGAGGACGAAGAGGAAAAGGTGGAGGAGGAGAAGGAGAAGGAAGCAGAGGAGAGAGACGAGGGGGAGGAGGAGGAAGAAGAGGTCCATGTGGAGGAAGAGAAAGAGGAAGGAGAAGAGAAGAAGAATATGAAGGGGAGGAGGTGGAGGAGAAGGAGGAGGGAGAAGAGAAGGAGCTGGAGGAAGGAGAGGATACGTAGAAAGAGGAGGAGGAGGTGGATGAGGAGGAGAGGAGAAGAAGGAGGAAGAGGTGGAGAAGGAGGAAGAAGAGAAGAGAGAGGAGGAAGATGAAGAAGAGGACCAGGTGGAGGAAGAGGAGAAAGAAGACAAAGAGGAGGGAGGAGGTGGAGGTGTAGGAAGAGGAAGAATAGGAGGAGGAGAGGTGGGAGTAAGAAGAGGAGGAGAAGGAGGAGGAGGAGGTGGAGAAGAAGGAAGAGGAGGAGTAGGAGGAGGAGGAGGCCGAGGAGGAGGCGGAGGAGAAGGAGGAGAAAAATTAGACAAAATTAGAAAATTATAAGTTTGAAGAAAAACGTGCAATATTCTGCAATCGTTATCACGATAACAACGCATTTTTGGATCCATGTATAGCCTATATGGAGTTTTTCCCATTATTTTGGTGTAAGGAATCAGCCTGAGAAGTTTGGCAGATTTCTTCTAAAACACCCTGTACGAGTATAACAAAATATTTCTGCAAACATTCTAGATTACTATAATAGGTATTCTATGAAATTTACACATTATAAACTGAATAATTGAACGATATGAATATTATATAATAATGTAATTATGTGATACGATTTATCTACATGAAACCGCAAAGCTCCATCTGAATGTCCGCTCTCTAAGATAGAGTATTGAAAAAGAGAGATTGAAAAAGAGAGAGTATGATTGGAAGAGAGAATGATTGAAAGAGAGAGTGTGTGAGAGATAAAAGAATATGATTGTGAGAGAGAGTAAGTGAGAAAGCGCACAGGAACAGAGATCGAGACCCCAAACACCCACCAATTCTGGTGACAATCAAGAAAATACACCGGGGCAAGATCTATACCAAACCGGTGTAGATGACAGTCAACCCCCCCCCCCTCTCACAAACTTCCGCCTTCCAAACAACAAGGAGAGGGGTCAGACGACACAAATTATCTGCCATTTCCCATTTCACCTCTGCACTACTTGGACCAACTACCCCTCAACAATACAACCCCAAACCCCTTGAAAAACTCCATACAATAATATATCCTCTGCTCCCTACAATACCGATTCTCTCCTGAAGTACATCTTTCGTTTCAAATACCTCCCTTCTACCCCTAAGATATAATTTCCAAAAACACGCTTTCCTCCTGTAACTGTAATATACCGGGTCCGGCAGGGAGGTATGGATGATTTGAGCAGGGCGCCGTGCGAGGTAGGGATAACCTTGGCGGGTGAAGAGTAGGGTTATCTGTTTGTCATGAATTGCCATTTTAGTAGCAATGGAGACGTGGTCGATAAAAAAATCGTGTGTTTGTATACGACACCTTCATTGAAACGGGCCGTTCCGTCGTTCAAACTCAGAGACGGTTCCGGAATCATTTCAAAGTTGGCCGCCATGGTCGTGTTCCGAAGTTTGAAACAATAATGAAGTGGGTAAATAACTTTCAACGAACAGGTTCTTTGAAACCTGGAACTGCACGTGGTGGTAAACGAACGGTACGAACGCCAGAAAAAATCGAAAGAGTGCGTCAAGCAGTTCAAGCAAGCCCTCGTCGTTCGGCTGTGCAACATGCTCGTGCTCTTCGATTGTCGGACCGATTATTGGGCTACCTCAAATCACGTGTATACATACACAAACCACGTTCACTTGAAGCCCTGAATGAAGCAATAACTCAAGAAATTCGAGCAATACCACGTCCAATGCTACAGAAGAGTATGGACAACTTCTCACAATGTCTACAGGAGTGTTTGGACAAAAACGGACACCACTTATCAGATGTTATTTTTCGTACATAATCAATGTTTCATTTTTTCCTCTTTAATTTTCATAATGGCATCATCCAAGGTACACACTGAAATAATAAAATTTTAGTTTCATTTGAAAATGAGTGTGTAGCTATTATTTCAAATCATCCATACCTCCCTGCCGAACCCTGTACTTTCTCAAAAACACATTTCTCAATGGTTCCTTCCCATTTTTATTAAGAGCATTTTGTCATTAAGAGACATATTTCACACTCATTTTTTGCACAATTCTCTTTAATACCTAAGAAAAAAAGGTTGTCAGGCGACTTGAAACTTTATCAAATAGAAAAACAACAAACAATAGCATGCTAGTTATAGATGAGAAATAATTCTCTCTGAAAGATGTTCAAGACAATATTTAATATTGTTTTTCTACCTAAATCTTTAAAACTTTTAAATTATGTAAGCAACATTATTATTGTAATTATTTTCGAGCAATAAGAATAATTATGTAATATGTATATTAAAGATTACTATTTAAGATTACTTAATTATTTAAGATGACTCATATTGTAACTATAATTTTCAAGCAATAAGAATGATTCATTCATTAAATAAAACATTTCAAACCACAAACATGCAATAAGTTGCATTTAATGTGATCAAAACGTTATCAGATTCGGCTAAGAAGAAGAAACAGGTAGGCCTACCGTACATCCTTGATAAAAAACCGTTAATCCAACTAGTTTGTTTGTAATAACTACTGATAAGTAGTATAGTATAGTATTTTCTCTATAAAGTATAGTAATTACTATAAAGTATAGTAATTAGGCTACTATAAAGAATAGTAATTATTGTCATAATTAATTGTTGAATTAGTAGAACTTAGAACCCCACCCCACAATCCTCCACCTCTTGGATTCATTGCCAACAACCTTACCTCCCCTCCCCCTGACACAACTTCGCTACTAATTTCCACCCCCCTTCACCAACCCAACAAAGCATCTTCTGTGACACCCTGTAGATGACACTCGCCCACCCCCAACGAGCAATGAAACATTAGAGAGGACAACCAAGTCACCCACCAAAACCAGGAGCAAGTTTCCAGTCGACTGCTAACAACTGTTAGTACACGACGACATGATCACTGTTATAGGTTAGGGAAATAAATAGGCAAACCAATTACACGCTTACTTCCCTTGAGCTGCTGTTCCCTAGTTGAACCCTGCACCCTACTACACCCTGCTCAGTAGTTAACGAGAATTGGGAAAATTGCTGTTTTTATGTCCGAGTAGTATGGGTTATTTTGGGGTCTCTAGTACAAATACATAGGGATGTTTGCGTCCAAGGTTACACTACTGTTTACCAACGTCTAAAATACTAATAAAGCACTAAAATCTTGTCAAATACGTCATATTCAATCTCAAGAAAATACACGCATGTTTCGGTACCATTGAACGATCTTCATTTTTATTTATATATTTATTTTATTTTTTTTGAGGTTGTTGCCCACATGAGCTCTAGGCTTGTGCGTGGGTAATGAGAGGGGTGATGATGAGAGATGACGACTGTTTTTAGGCAGTCGGGACCAACGGCTTTTCGTCTCCTCCGAAAGACGGGAGTGGCCGTTTCTGTCAAAATCCGTTCCGGCAACTGTATTCGATCTTGGAACCTTTGGATTATCAGACAGGCGCTTATCGCCCTCGGCTGCGGACCACTCCAAATATTGTAGTGATTAATTTATTATTGTGATTTATTTTATTCTATATCATTTTTAAATAAGATTTTACGCTTGTAGGTTGATCTTTCTCGGGTAATAATGTTTGAATATCACAACATTCCACCAGAAACTGTATCAGAAGTCTAAATTAAAGTATAGCAAGTAAATTTTTACAAGACCCACCTTAATTTTGTGTAGCACGTAAGTACTCCTAGCTACATTTAAAAGAATAATTGTTTATTTTCATGTATTTCATGATCAACCTTTGATTGCATTGCCGAATTTAATTTAATTTCATTTGTAAATGTTTCATGTTATTTGTAAATTCCTAATAGGCTACTTGTTGAATCACCCACACTATGCCTACAATATTCACCTACAATATTTCATGTTCTTTGTCATTTTGTAATATTATCAATTAATTAATACTATTTATAATGTAAATCATTAGACAATTCAAATTGAAGTAGTATTTTAATAGAAAATTTGAAATTGTGATTGGGTTGATAACGAAATTGTGAATTGAAATTATTTATATGAGCAATTAAATTACAAATCAAAGAGAATTCAAATGAACTAAGCGAATGGATCCTGCGATGAATATTAAGCCCAGGTTTTTTGAAGATTGATTGTTCCAGTTACTGGTTCTCCAGTAATCATGGCCAACACTTTTATTGGTAATATTCAGTTGGACAAGAATTTGAAACAAGAATCATCAATGGTAATTTCTACACAAATTTTTACTGGTAAATTCAGTGTTCAACTGGACAAAATTCTAAGAAAAAGGTCATTCGGTAATCTCTTAAGCCTGGTTTTCATTAGTAGAGTTAGTGGTCGAGTAACTGGCATACTAACTCTACCGAGCTAACTCTACTCTACTTACTTGGTCGAGTAACTGTTTTCACTACAATTGAGAATAGTAGGTAAAGTGTGTTGTCTAGTAAACAGATCTAACCTTAAAATGTCGCCGTTCAGCCTCTACTCTACTCTACTCTACCTCTACTCTACTAGCTCGAGACTGTTTTCATTAGAATAGTAAATGAATGAATGAATGAATCAATTTTATTTGATCTAGGTTAAAACTACCTAGAATAGGAATAGTGGTGGTAGAGTAGAGTGAGAAGCGGTGGTGGGGGAAGGCAAGTGGTAGAATACTATCCCACGGTGCTATCCCACTCTACTCTACTAAAAACAAGTACTCTACCATGACTCTACTCTACTATGAACGTTTTCATTGGGAGAGTTCACAAGATAGTTAGTACTTGCCCAGGGAACTCTACCACTAACTCTACTAATGAAAACCAGGCTTAACAGTGTTTTCTGAAAATTAGTAAAATAGTTCAATTGTAATAATCAATCAATTAACTTATAATGATAACTCACCGTTAGGTTGACATTGGGCACGGAGGGTCCATGATTGAGCAATAATCTGACAATGTCGACATTACCAGACCAGGCAGCCAGGTGGAGGGGGGACGAACCCTTGACATCGGCGATATTAGTCGACGCCTCATGTGTCAGCAACAGTTGCACAATTTGTCTGCAACAAACAAACATGTATTGCAACATGTGCCAAACATTTGATTAAGTTATCCAAATTATACTTTCGTAACTCATCTTCATACTTCCCATTACCCATGCACAAGCCTAGAGCTCATCAACCTCAACAAAAACAAAATTTAATAGAGTATATAAAACATTTTTTTCTTTTTTTTTCGAGGGTGATGCCCACATGAGCTCTAGGCTTGTGCGTGGGTAATGAGAGGGGTGATGATGAGAGATGACGACTGTTTTTAGGCAGTCGGGACCGACGGCTTTTCGTCTCCTCCGAAAGACGGGAGTGGCCGTTTCTGTCAAAATCCGTTCCGGCAACTGTATTCGATCTTGGAGCCTTTGGATTATCAGACAGGCGCTTATCGCCCTAGGCTACGGACCACTCCATTAACTGCATCATAAGCTAATATTTAAAAAGGTTATACAGATTATACTTTCGTCTCTAATAATCATTCTTCCGTTAACTTTCGTCGCTTTATCATCCACCCTTCAAATGTTTAAACATATTTTCGTTTATTCAAAATGTATGAGGAATTGTCGAAGCTTACACAAACTGTGTAAGCACTAATGAAAGCAAATTTTGCTGGACTTGTTAAACACACACAAGCACCTAATCTAATTTATTCATAGTTCATGTATGAGGATTGAACCGTACCATATCTAAAGGTGGGTTTTTGTTACTGCGACCGAGTGCCGCAGCGGATCCCGACCCATTATCTATAGTTTTATATTATTTATAGTGGGGATTTTTCATCAATTGCATCTAGCAACGCTGGGTCGTGCTCCGCTGCGGCACTCGGTCGCAGTAACGATAACCTACCTTTAGGGGCAAATAGGCAACATTTGTTCCCAGACAAGACTATGTTTACAAATTACTGTATTTGTATCAATAGATTTCTTGTTCAAAATATATATTGTTTGAAAAAGAACACCCTAGAATAATAAATGAAATGATAATTTGATGGAATAAGTTATTATCAACTGGTACAAAATTTTTTTTTAAAAAGTATCTCAATTCTCCAAGTTTATTTAGTTCAATTCAATGCACTTTAATTTATTCAGCCAAAGCCCAATACTCTATAATCTAGGACTAAAACAATTCATAGGAATATTATACAATTGGCTACTTAAAAATAACACAAAAATTGACACCACCGGCAAAATTAAGACTTGAACGCCAGTAGTGAGGTCTATTGAATGGAAATTACAAATATAAATAACTGAACTCAAATTATAGCTAGAAATAAACAATCTAAAGTTGATTCGACAATTTATCAATAATAATTCAAAACAACAACCATACCTGATTCAATAAAAATTAAAATTATCAACTAGATTAAGGGCCGGTTTCTCCAACGACAGTTTAGTTTAAACTTAGGTTTTAGCACTCACTAGAAACTTTTTTGTCAGGAAGTTCGATGTCCGAATAGCTAACCATTTGATTCAATGATGCTAACATTGAATCAAAAGGTCAGCTGTTCGAACACCGGACTTTCTGACAAAAAAGTTTCTAGTGAGTGGTAAAACGTAAGTTTAAACTAAAAATTGGTTTAACTGTCGTTGGAGAAACCGGCCCTTAGAAAATTAAATTAATTGACAAAATGAGAGTGCACTGAGGAAATAGGGAAATACGTTACAGTATACAAATTTTCATAATAGAAAAATATGAATTATAGTACAGTAGGCCTAATATACTATAAGCATATAATACCGTATTATGTTATACAGTACTATATTACATCACAGTATATTATACTGGTGCCCTCTCATACTATAGGCCTACATATATTTTCAATAAATGAATAAATAAAAACCTTTTCAATAAATATTATCAAGCCAGCTCACCACAGCAAACAGCATTCTGGCATGGGCTGAAGAAGGAGGCCTAGCCTCTGGAATATTTCCACCATAATGGTTTCTTTGTGATTTCTTGTTATCAGTTTGTTCTCCATCAGTGTTAATAAATATAATATTATAGATGTTAATACTATAATATTATATAATAATGAAGCATAATATAGCATAGAGAAAGAATAGCGCCTTGACTTTCTCCATGATTGTAGCAAAACAATACTCTACTATAAATAAATTGAGAAGTATTTTTCAAGAACTTACTTGTGACCATTGAGAGCGGCATGATGTAACGCAGAATAACCGCTGGCATCTTGTACATTGGCTCCTGGACCTCTTCTCAAACTGAAACGAAAGAAAACGTTTTTAGAAAATATATAATCCAAGTATTTATTTACTTCATTAATTGACAATACACACACCATGGGTGGAAAGAAACAACAAGCATTCGCCCAAAACTGTTTCAATCCATAATTTCAACTACGAGTAAAATTGTCAAGAGGTTATGTCCATGTACTTTTTCATTAATAATTTGAGTCTAGAAAAACTATTAACTTACAATTTTTATTTACTTATTGTTTTTGTATAGTTGTACTTCGATTTGGCCAGGGGTGGAAATTCTATTGAACATTCTTCTATCAATAAAGCATAATTCAGTTGACCAAACAAGTCATTTTCTTGAATATAGGGCAAGAGGCAAAGTAAGAAAAGGAAGCGTTATTGATTACAATAGAATTATAAACAGAGAAGAAAGGTAAATTATAATAGAAAAAATGGTTTGAATAAAAATTTATTGGAGTATCAACGAGTTGCATCTGGAAGTACAGTATCGAAAGAAGTTATTTACAAATTAAATTGCAAATGGAAGGTTAATTCCGGTCAAACAAGAAAATAGTTTTTAATCATTAATAACACTGGTTTCTTAGTTCCAGACGAATCCTGAGCCCAGGGTGATTCTGAGGGAAATTGTTTTGATTTATTGATCATCCAACTTTGATTGAAAGCACAATATTCAGTTGATTAACAGTTGACCTATTTTCTCGTATAACATAAATCAGAGTAAGATAAAAAAAGTTCGACCCCATTTATTGGGGTAGAAAGGAAACATCAGGAGCCTGTTGCATGAGAAAATACAAGCTAGTAATACCAGTTGTCACTATGGTAACTTGCCATCTGACAATTAGTAATACTAGTTGGTATTCTCTCATGCAATAGGCCCCTGGAAGATGATTTTAGAAATAAGTCAAGTTTCATATCATTCAAGTGATGTCACTCTTTTCTATGCACTGTTTTTTATATTAGATGTAACTTACAAAATCAAAAAACTTGAAACAATATAAGAACCATGAATTTCATAAAATTTTCATATTCACATTCAATTCAACTATCAACTTGAATTAACTGAGTCGATTATGGACTTGAAGGTTGAAAGGAAGGAGCCTGTTGCATATCAGAATGAAAACAAAGACGTTTAACAGCTTCTACAAGATGTGAGTACGTAGTTACCAAAGACAAAAGGGTGAAGGATGAGAAGAGAATGGAAGAAGACGAAGAGAATAAAAGAGAATGGAGAAAGGGGTGAGACCGGCGGTGAAAGCAAGACTGTGACATCTTCGTATAAATACTGAAGTGAAAATCAATACGGAGGTTTATGGAGCAAGCACTGAGGGGCATCCGACCTCCCAGACCCACAGCTTCGTAGTAGAACACGGCTAAAATTTATGGTTGGGCGCGGAAGGTCAAAAACCCCAAATAAGATTCTCTCAATGATGGAAATTGCACTTGAGAATTCCTTCAAAACATACTCTGTTGTAGAACTTCTCTCACCACAGAGTTTAGAGAATATAGAGCACACACGTGTATAACGTCTCTTGACCAAATTCACATTCCTCATCCTATTCAATGGAATAGGAGAGCTTCAAATCCAATCAAACTACATCAAGTTGCTTTAAATCTAATATTTGACAAGACTTTAAACGACTTTGAAGGAATTGTCAAATAATTGACAAGCTTTGAAGCAATTTGATGGAAATTGGACTTGTTTAAATCATATCAAATACTATTTCAAAATATTTTATAATATCATATCAATTTAGTAGGCCTATAATTATATAAATTTAATTAATGTATATAAATTATGTTATAAATAAGAATAAAACTAGTATGAGTCTTCTCCTTAAGAGAAATTCTATTATTACAGTATTACTAGTTTAAAAGCTTATATTTTTCAATATACTCGTAAGTTATATCCAATATTATATTTATTTTTCCTGTTATGGATAAATACAATTAGGCCTACATGTGGTTATGAATTAATGTGAAGGTCATCCTTTTCTACATGATTATGACAATCCAACATTTTTTCTAAAATGTATCTACTATTTTCAAGATGTTTCAGATGAGACATTTTTGATGTTTTGATGTTTCAGATGAGGCTTTTTTTCTGAAAAATGAGGCTTGTCAACTTTCATTTACAAAATAGAATTGATATTAATTATTTAAACAGTAATAAATTTTTTTGAAAAATGAAATAGACATTAAAACACAGAACTCAGCTTAAAAACATATAATATCGTCTACTTAGCTAAGCAAACTGTTTTTTAATGTTATAACTAGAGCCCGGATGTTAGGCAAAATGCCTTAATTTTGCCTATTCTGCCTTTTTTGGGTGTTAATGCCTATTTCAATATAAACAGCTTATTTCATGCTATTTTATATGTTTTGCCTATATGATTACCATTTTTTGAATTTTTAATATTTAAAAAAGTATTAGATTACTGGAAGAAGGAAATCCAGCGTGCATATAAGAATTTGAACTTGAGAAAAAGTATATGATCTCTAGAGAAGATATAATATTACATTTGCGAATTCCCTAATGCAGGCTAAAAATATCCTTGAGCCCATAAATTGAAGCTTTTTGTTGTTAGTAGTCGTCTATTTATAAACAGAGAAAGGTATGCATGAATGTGCTATAGGTTACGAGAACCTTAAAAATGAATAAATAATTTTTATTTCAATCCATGAATCAACATAATTAATTTTGTCTAACGGAAGTTTTGCAAGAATAAAGCTAATATTCAATATATTATCATTTGAAGGTAACCCTTTTTTGAATCTAGCTTCAGTTCAAATAAAATAGTGTGCTTCAGATATGCAACAGTAACAACAGTTGACGTAGAACTTCATACTGGAAAATATTCTTCCAGAAATAAAACCAAATTTAGAGTCAAAAAAACTTCAAGGAAAACATAATTAATCATGTGCAACCAGTAGAATATACGTTTTTCAATTTTCTTGTATTATTTTTTCACATAAATATATAGAATACATTATGCCTTTTTTCGATTTTAGAGTGCCTATTTTTGTGTTTTTTAGTGCCTTTTTGCCTGCCTATTTCAAGTATTATAAATGCCTGAACATCCGGGCTCTAGTTATAACTAACTTGAACTTGGGAGGATAAATTCAAATGACAAGTAATTTAAACAGATCATCATAAATTTTCTCATTATTAGATAACATAATTATATATGAATTAATGTGAAAAATAATAATAATGAGAAGTCCACTGCAGACTAAATTTGGTGATAATTGAGAGAATATTGAAGTCGTCTGACAAGATAATAATGTCAGTCTTGCTTATCTAATAGCAAGGCCATATGCTTATTGTTATAAATTGATGATAAGAGTGAACATTCAATGAATTCATAAAAAATTCACAAATTTTCATAAATTGAGAATCTTTATTCTTTGATAAGTCTCCAGTCATTCATGAAATCACTAGGCTTCCAAGCTAAGAATTATTAAAACAATCAGCTGTTCATCTGATTTTATCTTGTTATTTTTTCTATTAGCCTACGTTTATTTTGTAAATTAAATTAATACAGTATCATTGCAACAGACTTGTATCAGTGTGAGTTTCCTCTAGATTTCACATCAAATATCGCAGTGGTGGAAGCACAGTAGAAAGAAATGCGCCAAAAGTTTTTGTAATATAATAGATTCATCAAAAGTCAAAGTTGATTATTATATCTGGAATAGAATAGTTGAATAGTATATCTATTGAATAGTATATAGAATAGTATATCTGGCTCAAATTCATATGTTCTATTGAAATTAAATATTAATGATTATAAATAGTTATAAGAATTGATAAAGAATATAATATGAAGAACTATTGAAATATTGATTCAATAGTTTCCATTGATTGAATTTCGATTCAATAGTTTCAATTAATTGGATTTCGATTCAATAATTCATAGCCTTAATCAAGGCTATTATTATTATAAGCTAATAATTATTAATATTATAATAATATTATTAATATTCATATTCATTCATGAATAATTCAAGCCCCAACAATCATTATGGAATTTTCTCTCATTTATTAAAAGACAAGTATAAGAAAACTAGAAAATATTTGAACTGGAATTCACAAGGAAAGATAAGTGAAAAATGTGGATGCCTGAAATTATTTATTTGTTCAAGAAATATTTCATTCAAAAATTCAATATGATCAATGATAGGATAAAATGATTTGATAAATTCATTTGCGCTGTACTATTCAACTATTTATAGGAATTACACAAATAGGAATGTTGAAAAGCATATTTAAAATATTTGAATTAAAATATTAATATTCTATACGACTTCATATTGATAGAAAAAATGCAACAACACTTTTCACAGATAAGAAATGCTCTTTTCAAAGCTAGGTTCTTCATGGAAGCTGTGAAAACGCATAAAATAAATTTGAGAAATAATTTTAGATGTTCTTAACAACTGGAAAAATTCAATGTAGGCTTCATAGGAAAAATATTATTATTCTCACGCTTAGCAGTAAAAACCATGAAAAATTTCATTCTTTCAGTTATTATTCTTGTTTCATTTTCAATAAAAATTACCAATTACAAACAATAAAAAAATTACTAAACAGTGGAACAACAGTGAATCTCTGATTCCTGATATAGAAGTAAAATTGGGCTTAATTGAGTTTTGCAATTTATGCGGATCTGAAGCAAATTAGGGAAACGTCGAACCAATGCTAAACAATCATAATCAGGCAAATATCATGCAAGCAAAAGCATTGTCATCTGTAGTAAATATAACTAACAGATAACATTAATTTCATAACATTTGAACAACAATGGGATTGAGTGTGATTCACTTTTTCCAACTAGAAAAAAACTTTTTTCATCTCTCACAAAACAATGCAATACACACTGGCCCAAATTTACAATAAATGTATATTCACTAGCCTACATCCATCATGATTTCCACAAATAAATTATTTCCAAGCTCAATTTGTTTTGGAAATTCTCTAGTAGAAAAGTGACACATAAGTGTTTTTCAAGTGACAGTACCTAGTCAAGAGTCCAAAATATCTCGATTTTGTCAGCTTGTATTGATTAGAGACAAAACAATGTGTATCCCAGTCCAAGGTCTAAAAGTAGGTGATTTGATATTGTAATTTCAAAGAATTTAGGGGAATCTCAAGTTATCTTTGATGAGAGATTATAAATTGTAAATGCAAAGCTATTTTTCCAAGATAATAGGATTTCTGAAGAACTAGAAGGCATATTGAAAGAAATAAATTAGCAAAGTGAACAAAAAAAACTTGAAAACATACATAAATATTGAAAGACCTTTACAACCAAGTATAGTGTTATATAAATAATAATACAGTATAGGCCTATATAATTAAATACATTATATGCATATTCAACGGGATTAAGCTTTTCAACTGTCAATAAACATTGATCAAAGATCAACAGCAAGTGAAGTATAAGTGAACTAATTAATTGTGAAAAGTATTCACTAAAACCAAGCTATTGTACCCGGAATTATAAAAAAGATTTGTGGATGAACTTTGCAGTCAAATGTCAAAGATAATAGTCCACATTCCTGGCTATCAGCTAATGATGAAGCTACATTCTTTTCTTTTGAATTTACCAACATAGAACCTTATGAAGTTTATATAGTGAGGATCTACAAATTTATATCAACTGAAAACTGATTTGCAAAGATAATAGGCAATATATGATGATAATTCTCAATTTGAAACATCAAAACTAACACCATTGGAATTTTCAAAATAGAACAAGTCTGTACAAGTTGAGATTGACAGATTTAGGTTAGGTTACCTGATAATGTTATCAATCGATTCAGTTATCACTCAGTGAGCAAGAAATTGATACTTGATGACTAAATATGCATGAGTTAAGTCAATATACATCTGAGAATACTAAAAAGCGTTCGAATTTCAGCATTTAAAATGAATTTAAGCCATTGTAACCCCAAATATTGTACATCGATAACAGAGCTGGAGAATCATTCTGGGCATGTTCCAATATGTTACATTGGTTTTTAGCTTTGAGATTGATCCTAAAACCAATTAAAGATTGATTAATATCCAATAATTAGTTGGAAATTGTTAGAATTGTTGAAAAAATGAACAAACCTGGCTAGAGGGCCACTCCTTTTTGCTCGCTGACTGAGTATTTTTTCAACCACAGGTACGTTTCCATTTCTAGCTGCTTCCAATAGTTCCTGGTCTTTTCCCATATCACAAAAATTTTATTTCAATGACACTAAGCACAATTTAATCACACAAATCATAATTGAAGCACACTATCACAAATTCATTGATCCATCACTGCCATTTTAGGAGCTGTACTAGCGCTAGCAGCGGCCAAAAATACAAGCCTGACCTGTAATCAGTTGTGATTGTGAATGTTGTCGTTGGAGTGTTCAAAGAAGCTGTAGATCGATAAATTATGTTTTCGATGGTTAACTTCAAAAAAATATTATCAAACTCCAGTGTATAAACTTAGAAAAGTGTAGGCTTTGTACTAATCTAACGTTTTCTGTGATTTTTCAATTGAAATACTTGTGTAAAGACGATGCGTAGTTACAGTTTCTCAATTTCTAGGTTATGTGTGCTTATCGCCTTTATTTTGAGTGCTGAAAACTTTGAAGAAGTGGTTGGCTCATCTATTGGAAATGATAGCACAATCATTCATAATCTGAATAGAGGTGAGTTTCTCTTCTTTATTTTGTTTGCAAAGTTGAATTTTATTACATTTCAGTCTCTGTCATAACCTCTAAAAGCAGTTATGTTGCTCCAACCTTACTTCATGTTTTCCCTGTTTTATTAATATATTACTGAATACTTTGTTGAACAATTAACCGCAATTGAATAATAATAGGTTAACAAACGGCTGACATGCATGTCATTCAATAAATTGTGAAAAAATCCTTCATTGCTGGAGTCCAAAGATCAATTGAAAATTCATCTCCAGTGTTATGTAATCAAGTCTTTGTCACTGATTGAGTGATTACTAATATTTGTATGCTTTTCCTCGATAATTTCCTATTATTTCAACTCTTCTTTATTCCTCAACATTAACAAAATAACCTCATGCTTAAGCACTAGACTTAATTGGCAAAAAAAAACTTAAGTACCTAATGAAAAAAGAACAATCATCTTTCTTGCAACCTATTTGAAGCTCTGAGTGATCTGATTTGGTGATCGTTCTTTGATAGATCTCCTGATAAATTAAATTATTTAGGAACAAACTTAGGCTTTCTATAGGCTAAATAATACTTTGTCGAAATACATGCAAGCCTTGATTCTAATTGTTATTGACATTTCAAACTGTTATAACTATCTTACACAAAGCATGCTACTGTAGTAACTTACTTCTGGAATGGTAGTTATAGTGCATTAGATAAATGATTCCAACTCTTACAGCATTTTTCACTATAAATTGCAACTGTATTGAGACGTTTTCCACTTGATTCACTATGTTTTAGCTAGCCAACCATTACAAAATAAACTTTTGAGAATTGGGGCCATTTGTCTTCTGTTTCAATTCTTAATAGAAAGGAAAACTAATGGGATACATGGGTGACTAACTTTTAAACTAAGTTATAACTTACAAGTTTCTTCCTTTTTCTAGATTTTTTTTCTATTTTTCCAGTCACTACAATCCGTATGCCACTGGAAAATGTCAAACTGAAATCTTCTGGAGAAATTCTAGTTCAGAATATCAATGTTGTGAGTCCATTCACAAGTGCAATACTGAACATCACTAACATCGAGAGTGATGTTAACTTTTTTGTGACTGAAGTTCATTCACATTTGAATAATGTGACTCTGAGTTATCAACAGGAATTAGTGCCTCATACCTATGTGGTGGGCACTAATATTGGACTAGTCAGTTTAAGAAATGGGGCCAGTAATGCAATGCTTTATCTGCAGAATTTCAATATAATTGAAGTCACTGTCATGATAACTATTATTGGATACAATAAGTTCGGTGAGTGTAACGATATTATAAATCATTAAATTTAACACCAATATTCAATTATAATACACAATTCTAACCCATAATACAGAGTGATTCAAAAAGAATACCACAACTTTAAAACTTTGTATTTAATGAAAGAAATATAATAGAACCTTCTGTTATACATCATTTTAAAGAGTAATCAAAGAAGTTTTTTTTACTCACAAAGAAGTTCAGAGATGTTCAATATGAACCCTCCAGACACTGGAGCAATATCATCTCAAAACCCCACTCAAACTCTTTCCACTCTCACTGTAGCATGTCAAGTGTAACAGTTTGATAATCTGCTGTTATTTCTTGTTTCAAATCATCAATATCCATTCACCATTGATTATTTGAAACAAGAAATAACAGCAGCCATCCAATCTGTTACACCTGACATGCTACAGTTAGTGTGGAACAAGTTTGAGGGAGGTTTTGGATTGATATTGCTTGAGTGTCTGGAGGGGTCATATGGAACATCTCTGAACTTGTTTTGAGTGAAAAAAACTTCTTTAAATACTCTTTGTAAAGATGTATAACAGAAGGTTCTATGAAGTTTCTTTCATAACATACAAATTTTTAAAGTTGTGGTATTCTTTTTGAATCACTCTGTACTATGCAATTATAACATAACTATTTAATAATTTATTTTTGATAGTTTATTTTTAAATTTTCACAAATTAAACTGATTTTTTCCAAAATACGAATAATACCTGACAATCAAGGACCACTGACCTTTCTTTTGGTGCAACCCGCATCTAAATTTACCCAATATAACGGCTACACTGGCTGTTATTAGTTTTGCAAAACTCTTTTAATATATTAGGATAAATTCTGCCAAACAACCAACCTTACATCCACTGGTTTGGCAGGACTTTGAAATGTACAGTACTTGAATTATAAATGAAAGTTTTTGATTTTGAAAAAAAAAATCATGTTACCCTACGATGTAATCCTACAAAAAATATACAAGGTGTTTCTAAAATAGACCGACAAACTTCCTGAGTGGTTTCCTGACATTCAAATTAAAAAAAAGTTTCAGTAAACATGGGTCCAAAAATGCTTTGGCAAAAATGCCAAACTACAACAAAATTAGTCAAACCATTCTGGAGAATGGTTTGACTATGGTTTGCCCTCAGAGCATTGGATGGGTCAAAGAGTATCGTAGGTATTTTCTGCGATTTATCCAAGGCCTATGACAGGGTTAATCACGAGCTCCTATTACTAAAGCTATCTTATTATGGTTTCACAGCCGAAGCATTGGACTTTTTTAAATCTTATTTGACAGGGAGGCGCCAGGCAGTGAGAATTATAGATAAAAAAGGGTTCTCAGTGGATTCCGACTGGTTACTTCAGCCTTATGGAATTCCGCAGGGCACAATACTAGGTCCAATACTCTTCAATGTATACATGAACGATCTCCCAAATAGTCTAGATTCCAAGGTGATTTTATTTGCGGATGACACCACAGTACTGGTTGAGGGTTCAGAGGAGGACGTTCTTCTTAAGTCCCAAAGGACAATTTCAGACTTGGATATCTGGCTCAAAAACAATTACCTACAGCTCAATTCAAGTAAAACAAAAATACTTAAATTTTCTGCATCTCGACAGTCCTCAAACGGCATTGCAAACAATATTTTAGGCAACAATGAGGCAAATGTAACGAGGTTTCTCGGGGTCGAGCTGCAGAGTGACTTAAGATGGGGTTATCAGGTGCAGCGTCTTGTGCACAGAGTTTCTGCTATTCTGTTCTCGTTGAGGTGTGTTAGGGGTGCCGTAGGAATCAAATCCCTGCGTGCTATCTATCATGGCTATCTCATGTCTGTCATACGTTACAGTTTGATATTCTGGGGTGGCTATGACACTCACCTTGGCGTGGTTTTCAGAAAGCAGAAAAAAGCTCTGAGAGTTATGTTTAATCTTGGAGTACGCACATCTTGCCGGCCTTTTTTTGTGAGAGAGGGATTATTAACCCTTCCGGCCATGTACGTCCTGGATCTTATAACATACGTAGGTAAGAACTGGAGTGCATTCTCGGCGTCTGTGCTTGATCATCACTATAATACGAGGAACAGTGGCTCGATCCTCGGTTACCCGGTGCATAGACTTTCCCTTCTAAAAAAAGGTCCCTACTATTGTGGGATAAAATTAGTTAATGGCCTCCCCACAAGATTTAAAAACCTAACTAACTTCCCGGACATGATTAAGAAAATAAAAATTGTTTTATTGGAGAGAGCCCCGTACTCGGTCGAAGAATGTCTTAGATTTTTAAGGGAAGAAAACTAGTTGTATTTTTTGCTCCTTTTTCTCGTATTCTTCATTTTTATGATCTCTTCCTTTTTATGTCTCCTCCCTTCAATTTATCACCTTAATGAATATTGTTATGTTATATTATATTTGTGACACTTTCAATGTTGTTGAGTGTATACTCTTGTTAATACAACTTTACTGAATAAAGATTATTTGAATTTGAATTTGAATTTGAGAAAAAAAAATAAAAAGTGAAAAAAACGAAATGGCGACTAGGGGAGAAACAAAGCATTTTAGGACCCATGTTTACTGGAACTTTTATATTAATTTCAATGTTAGGAAACCGTTAAGGAAGTTTGTCGGTCTGTTTTCGAAACACTCTGTACAGGGTAGCGCAAAAAGAATGGATGGATTTGAGTAGGATAATATCAGTGGAGTGAAGCTGTCTGTGACCGCAGAGCGACACCATTTTGTAGATTAAGGTATCCAGTTTTAGTAACAATGGCGCAATTGACCTTGCAAAATCGCGTATTTGCTGTTGAGCAACATTTTCAATAGAATAAATCTGCAATCGTCGTTCAACGGAGCTTTAGCAAAGAGTTTAAGTCGAGCTTATTGACATAAGATTCTTCTTTATTTGAAATTCAAGTTTACTATCGTAAATATCGTTACATTGAAGATTTGAATACTGCAATTCATGAATGAATCGCTGCTGTATCAAAAGTTAAGGACCAATTTGAGGCTTTTAATGAGCATTAACGCATTAAGGGCTCCATCTTTCCTATGTAGTTTTTAAAAAATACTCAAGTGTTTTGGAGTTTTCCATACAAATTCTCAAATTGGGTTATTTAATTAGTATTTTGGTGTAAGGAAGATGAATGTATGATAAAAATAAACTTTCTTATAACTCATTGAAAAACTTCCGTTCCTTATGCGCCACCCTGTATAACTTAATTGAAAGATTTCACCATGAAAATCTAATTTCAGCTCCGATTCCCGGAGGTTGCAACATGGTATTTCCGGTATCAACATCACCATTTCTCATGGTAACTGAAACCGATTCCATGATAATAGTAGACAGCCAACCGGCAGCTGATGCCCTCATACCTCAATACCAGTGTATGGCTCCACTCAAGTACGACATCTATCAAATGTACATGCCCGAAAAAGATCTAACCATCGACACTTATTTCGATTCCATAAAGAAAATGATGACTGTGAACACTATCAAGACTAATGGAAGAAAGGTAAACAGAAAAATAAATTCATACACTAATATTTTTCACTACCTATTGCATAAGATGGGCCACAATTTCTTGCCGGTAAAGCTATTGCGAGGGGGGTAGCGCGGGTACTTTTCTGAAAACGTTTGGCTACCACAAGCAACGATCAGCTGAGAGCAGTTAGGGGGATTTAAAGATTTAGGGTCGGTTCATGAGCTCGTGATTTAGCCAAGTCCTAGACAAACGTTTGTCTCGAAAGGTTAGTGGGTTAGCAGCATAGAGAGCCCTTAGCACATAGTGTCGAGGCTAACGTTTGTCGATGCTACTGTGGCTACCCGTTTTAGTCTAGGACTTAGCTAAATCCCGAGCTCATTAACCAGCCCTTAAAGTAGCAGGCAATATTTTTAATGTGGTTAGTAGTAGCCAGCTGCCAAGTGCCAAGAAATTTTGGCCCATCTTTACATATGAGTCACCATAGTTGAGGAGGTTATTTTCCATTAATTGCTTTTTCTTGCTTGATATCCTGGGTAGGCTATTTTGTAGTGAATTTTTTTGCATGCATTTTTCAGATTTTTTTCAAAGAAATACATTTTTTAAAGGCTAGCCATAGATTTAAAAAAATTAAATTGAAAAATTTAATATTTAAAAGAATGACTTGCTGGTTTATAAAACTATTTGATAATTCAAGAGTTATTAAGGAGCAATTATGTTTGTATCCTAATTCTGAGAACTTGATATTTAAAAAAAAGAATTTATTTATTAAGCTGATGTATGCTTCGAAGATAATATTGTAAAAGAAGACTCAAGTTACAAGTTTTAAAAAAACAATTGATAATTTTAAGATATATTAATAATGATTTTTTGTGTGAATGTAAATATGCTCAAGTTTTATGACTTGAAAAACTTCTGATAGTATCTAGATAATTATGTATAATCTTATCTTATCTAATCAAATCAGAGATTTGATAAGTACCTTCATTATTTAATTAGTTGCTTAGCTACTGAAAAGGCTCCGGTAATAATAGCTAGCAAATCCGGTTTTTTAGTCTAATAAAGGGGTGTTGTAAGTTGGGAGCTGCCTCCTTTTCTAAGGTCTTCCCGCTTCGTTTCAATTCACTGTACGATTTTTATCTCAGCCTTTTTCGAATACTAGTTACAGTAAGTTGGCACTAACCAATTGCACATGTTAGATAAGAGATGAGCGCCTGCAAGTGAATTTATCAAAATTGATAACCCTCAGTTTTTTTATTTGAGAATTTGTAATCAATTATTACTCTACTCTACCACTAACTCTACTAATGAAAACCAGGCTTATGGGATGTCACATCCCATGTATTCCATGAATGAATTTTTCAGTGTTCCTGAACAGACTAAGACGTTTTACACAAATACTTGAACAGTGCATAGTGACTTTTCTTGCTTACTAAAGACCGAAGATATGTTTTGTTGTTTCAAACACTTGTGTTATTGTTAGTCTATAGATCTTTGACTTTTTGACGAACCAATTGCTGTAATGGCTTTAAATGCAATAAATATCATTTATCATTTATGAATCTCTCATTTAGAATAGAATAGAATATGTTCTTATTTCACCAGAAACAATAATTACAAAATACATTTCCAGCAATAAAATACAATTGTATAGAAATTTTCAAGAATGTCATATAACCTTAGTTTACTTAAAGTAAAAATTAAAACTAAAGCTGATAACCCATTTATTAGGAGCAAGGTAAAATTATTATAGCATACAAACTACTTATTGAAATTCATGAAAATAATCAAAACCGCATGAAAAATAACAATAAAGCTTTCCAGTGAAATAAACTACTGGCTTGCAAAGTGACAAAATCACTTGAAGGCAAGCAGGAATTACATTTTCATTCACATTTCAATTTTTACCACTACTTTTTCACATTTTCAAAAGTTCTGTTAATTTAATCAGTTCCACAGTCACCCCTAATCGTAGTTAATCGCCTGCTCTACCCCTAGGTGTTGCCATCTCTTATGGGGAGCATAATGCAGAGGATCTATAGTGCCTATACGGGCACGGGGTCTGTGTATGCCGTGATAGTATCTTCAGGCTTCGATCGTGAGTCAGCCTATGTGCCGGCGCAAACCTATGCTTGTGGCTCGGCTGAAAACGGAAATAGTAAATGCGCCCTGTTGTGTAAGTAATCGCGTGCTCTGTCAGACTTAAAAGTCTAATTTAATCTTCTATTAAAATTAGCTGAATTATTGAATTTAAATAACTGTAATTAATAAATTTCAATTTACTAATAAATTTAAATTAATCATTTCACAATTCTTTAATAATGTTGAAATTAAGTAATAATTGAGTTCAATTCAATTAATAATTTTTTAAAACCTCCGATATCAAAGGCCGATATTAAGAGGGGGCAGTAGTAGTCTGCCGTATAGGATTATGTCCCATAAGAACAATGTTATTTTTTGTAATCTTTTGAATCATATAGCACCGTCATTTTTAAAAATAGAATTACGTTTGAGGTGTCATTTGAAAGAGAATATTATTCTTCAGGGGGTGGTATTTTTCGAATTTCAAATATTCCTTTTTGAAAAATACAATAAAATTTCAAAATTTCCCTAATTTTGATATTTTATAGGGGTTTCTAGAAAAGAATATTTAAAATTCAAAAAAGACCACCCCTTGAAGAATAATACTCTCTTTCAAATGACACATGAAACGTAATTTTATTTCTTAAAATGACGGTGCTATATGTTTCAAAAGATTACAAAAAATAACATTGTTCTTATGGGACATAATCCTATACGGCAGACTACTACTGCCCCCTCTTAAGGTGAAAATTCACTTTTAAGTGAGTTTTAATGGCTTGAAAACTATTTACTTGCGTAATTAACCAACCAATCAATCTGTCATTTATTCAAAAATTTACAAAGGAGAGTACAACAGGCTTATGCCCAAAACTGTTCCTCTTCCAATTTATACAAACAGTCCAAATTCAGGTTATGTCATATCATCTTACTAAATCACCAATTTCCTCTTCGAAAACAAAAGCAGACCGATTTTAGAATTTTCAAATATGTAATAGGCTACTTTCTCTACGAAGAGCTCGTTTCTTGTAAGAATCTCAATTATTAAATTTATTTGTTTTCAGCTTCTTCTTCCAAATCGAGTTTGTTAATGTTGTGCTTGTTCTGTGCTGGCCTGGCACTATGCTACACTGGGCATGCCTATTTCACATTAGAACTGTTCATATTTGCAACAGTAACTGGCACTTTGATTCTCAACATTCTATTCATGTGGCTTCTTCCCGACCAAGGTTAGTAAAGCCATAGAGAAGAGATAGTAGATTCTAATCTGTTATCTATGGTATAGCATAGAGAAGAGATAGTAGTAGATTCTAATCTGTTATCTATGGTATAGCATAGAGAAGAGATAGTAGTAGATTCTAATCTGTTATCTATGGTATAGCATAGCGAAGAGATAGTAGATTCTAATCTGTTATCTATGGTATAGCATAGAGAAGAGATAGTAGATTCTAATCTATTATCTATGGTATAGCATGCTAGTATTCCAATCATAAACTTTTAATTAATGTCTGGTTTCTATAAGAATTGAATTAAAAGTATAGCACGCAAATTATTAAGTATGAGGGTAGGCTGATCTAAGTAATGCCATAGCCCCCTTTAAACTACATGGCCGCGGCCTTCAACGTGACAACGTCGCTGCATCGGCTTGCATGAGCAATGCAAATCGGTCATGTGTTTTATAAGTCATGTGTTTGTAGTATGTTTTATAAGTATGATTTTAAAATGAAACCGGCCGGGACTGCGAGGCTACCACATTGAAGGCCGCGGTCATGTAGTTTGAAGGGGGCTATGGTAATGCACAAGTGCTTGTTAAAGAAGAAGAGGAAAAACAAATATCAAGTTTGAATACGAACAAAAACAAATAGCAAGATTGGGTGGAAACCAAATTAAAGTATGAATCTTGAGCTTCAAAATAGTGTATTTATTTTTCAACATAGTCACCGTTAACCATTAGAAATTGCTCCCAACATGTTACAAACTTTTTCATTCTGTCACTGAAAATATCTTCCGGCTTTTCTCGTACCCAGAACTCAATAGCATCCAAATTTGCTATAGTCTGGCAACAGACAAAAGAACCTTCGCGCATCGTATCACTAAAATGATACAGTATCACATAGTACCACTACTCTAGTGAGCGAGTGAGATAAACTGCTGCATGGCATAACGTGCGCTCTCTCTCTGCGCAGTAGAGCTCTTTTGTCTGTTGCCAGACTATATTTGTTTTGTTCGTCTTCATAAAGCATGTTGCATTACTTATCAGCCTACCCTCGTAATTCCTAGATACCTTAGCAGTTGCCAGATTCAGATTTAGGACTTCGAAACTCTCTATTCAATTCTTCGCACTTTCTTCACAAATTATATCACAGACAATCAATACCTTAACTGTAGTAATACACCAAACGTATTGCAGTTGAGTGCATTCTCAGTTTTATATTGCTCCTATAAAATCCAACCTTCTCTTCTAACTTTTTTTACAGGTGTTCAGTATTTAATTAATTTTATTGTGTATTTCAGGAGTATTTTTCTTATCAAGTCTGACTGGAACAGCATTTGGATGTGTTTGGTGTATGCTATGGATACTTTTAGGAATACCGATATTTTCCGTCCTATTGCCTGTACTAACTTGTGGTTATCTCTGTACTGCATCTCTCTTCTATTTTCTGGGTAAGCTCAAAAATTGATATTCCATTCTCTTCCATCATTAATTTGTTTTGTACTGTACTCTTCTTATTTTGTACCCATTTTTGTTATTCTATTTGTCGTAATGCAATAAATAAATATCTTTATTGACATAATGAACGCCAGAATATAGGTAAACTGTCTTGTAATGATATTTAAGAAACAATAGTCAATCAATATTCAATATAAATCCTTAATATATTATAGTATTTTATTCAATGGTTGAATTATGTGAGCCTTTTAACAACGAGTCAGATACCAGGGTTGAAATACGAGTTATTTTAAAGTATCTCAAGAGTCCTTTGAAGGCTAAGATACCACCATTGCACTCACCATTTCATCTACGACCAACAAAAAACAATAATATCAACATTATCATTCTAAACTAACCTTGATTCAAACAACCATAGTTCTAGTTCAATGTTTACCTTAAAGGTTAGGAAGCTGCAAGCATGAGCAACTACAGTGCTTTTATCAGCTGCGATTGTGTTTTGTCCCGTTCCAGTGTGTTTTAAAACTGGACCAGATTGAACTAGGACCGTCTTACAATATACGATCTGTACTGTAATGAGGTCATTACAGAACAAGTTTGAAATTTTATTTCCAAAAAGCTACTGTCTTGATTTCAATCATGAAACAGTAATGATTGCGTTACAACACGGTCGTAGATAAAGAATTTTGTAAAATTCCATCTCCTTTTTTATTCTCCTTCAACTCTGTATATTTTTTCAAAATAATTACTATCTTGATAAATTTCTCCACTTGACTCTTTTTAATCACCTTTATCTCTTTTTGTTTTCAGCCGACTACATAGAAGTATTACAAGAAGTACAAGAGATCGACATCAACTATTGGCTATATATTTTAAAAATAATTATTCTCTTGATAAATTTCTCCACTTGACTCTTTTTAATCACCTTTATCTCTTTTTGTTTTCAGCCGACTACATAGAAGTATTACAAGAAGTACAAGAGATCGACATCAACTATTGGCTAGCTCTATTATGTGGTACACTGTCCTTCACCATCCTACTACTTTTGAAACCATGTGAAGCCAGCATCATATCATCAGCATTTGTGGGCAGTTATATGATAATTTTTCCAATCGACAATTATCTGGGATCGAATTTGAAATTTATTCTAGTCAATACTATAAGAAGAGCTACAGTGGAGGGATTCAGCTCTGCTATAACGAGTCCTCCTTTTCAGTACAGTGGTGAGTAGCTTTTATTTATTGTATTTTTTTAATTAAATATTATTCGATATGTACCTGTATCATTCAATAATACTGATCATTCATTTTGCTCATTATAATTAGATTTATTTAATTTGACGCTTGGCATTAGATAGATAGAGAGATATTATTTCTTGAACTTGCTGATGACCGTAGAGTACGATGGCGAAGAAATAATATATCTCTATCCAATGCCAAACGTCAAATTAAATGAATCTGATTATAGTAGCTAATAACATAGGAGAAATAGATGATTCATCACCATGTTGAACGGTAAACTATAGAAAAGCGACGTGATGGTGGCGATATCTCTGGGGAATCGAGAGTACTTCAAACACTTGCTGTGTTAATCAAGTGGGCGATCGACGAGACCTCTGAACTCGCCTAACACGAACTATTTTCGCCGTATATTAAAAATGTAAACAATCGTCCCTATCTGATAAGTCATCAACTATTTCTTCTATGCTCTCTCTCTCTCTCTATGATAATACTTCCCAATTTCTCCTATCGAAAAAATACTATTTTTTTAAATCAATTTATTGTCTACTCAATCCATCTCTTTTAACACGAACTATTTTCGCTGTTCATTAAAAATGTAAACAATCGTCCCTATATGATGAGTCATCTACTTCTCCTATGCTTTCTCTATGCTAATATTTTCCAATTTCTCCTATCGAAAAAATACTATTTTTTAAATCAATTTATTTCCTACTCAATCCATCTCTTTCTTGGTTTCTTATTGCAGATTTTATCCTGCTCATCACATGGCTTGCCCAGACAGGGTTTGGCTACGCTGTACAAAGGGTGTCACTGGTAGGAAGGCCTCCTTTCCCACATAACAGAAGACTTCTTAGGCGCTCGTCAACCCCTGATGAAAGATCTCCATTACTCAGACCCGGTGCAATATCTAACATTTACGTATCAAGTGCTGACAACTAGTCACTACAACTTTGTTAATTAAATTAGTCATTATTAAAAAAAAGCCTAATGTTTACATTCTTTAGAAATGATTTAATATCAAAATATTTGTATAGGACTCTGCAAAAGGACAATCAAACTTATATGTAACCAGTGCCATACAATCTTGCTAATGAATTAATTTTTCAAATTGAATTTGAATGAATTGATGTGTTTCATTAAGAATATATGAGATGTTAATAATTCTTCATAATAATTAGCAAAATATCGTTTTATTTGAAGATATTAATCAAACCAAACATTTCTAGCGGTATATAAAAAAATGACGGTACTTTCCTGTTATAGGACACGTCTACTCATCTAGAGATATCAATAGTCGATATCGAGCTTCAAAAGTATCGATGGTCATCGATATGAGAAATTATAGGTTATTAACATAACCTATAGGTTAACATAACCTTATTGGTTATTATAGGTTATCGATATCGACTATCGATATCTCTAGATGAGTAGACGTGTCCTGTAACAGGAAAGTACCAAAATGACAACCAAACATGTTGATAACTCTTTTCATTTTCAATTTTTTTTTTTCATTTTCGAGAAATTTCCAAAATTAAAATACCTCTAGAGGTTTCTACAGATATGAAAATCTTATCTGATGACATTGTTGACATTCAGGTCTTATTGAGAATCAGACTTTAAACTATTTATTCATTTTGCATGTAATATTGAAAATCAAAATTATTGTAGGGGTATTTAGTAATGTGAAAACCCTTGTCTGTTATCATTGTTGAATACCAGTTTTCCATATGTTGGGTTGCACCAACCGAGATCAACTATCTTGAATCAGCTGATCCCATTTAAATAGCATTGTACTGATCCTGGATCAAAATTGATCTTGCTTGGTGCAACCTAAAAATAGAGATTTAAACGTGATCAAATTAGCGAGGGAGAACCTTACAGTATCTGAGTGAAGAAGTGTCTTATCTTGACCCTGTTTCATATAACATATCTGTTCTTAAAAAAACAGCTAATTCACTGCAAATAAGGAAGACTGGGGTTTATTGGTGATTCTTTTGTATTAAAATATTTATAAGTTGTATGGAACAGGCCCCAGATATCACTGTAGGTATTCATGTTCTCAAATTTACTCATGTGATCAAATTTTATGAAATTATTCAATAATTTGAGATCTTAGGAGATAATCCATCTGTAATCTATTATCATTGTTGATCAAATGATTTTTATGAGAATCTTTTATGGGATAATCTCAACAAACTTTATGACAAAAAATGGGCCAGTCTAGTCGAATACTTATTATTGATGTACCTGTAATAAAAGCTCTAGATCTACTGAGAAAAATATCAACACATTATTATCATAATGGAAAATAAAACATTGTTATAATCATAATGAACAATTTTGTTAGCAACTATTGTATTATTTATAGGGAGAATATTATTGGTTATTTTTATAATCCATGGGCGTTTTCAACATGTTTATCAATATATTCATTGTCTTCCAATCTTTCAATGTAAGGAATACATTATTATCTAGAGTTAAGATTAAATTAACATTGAAGAAAAACAATTATTCTATTTAGTAGTAAGTAGAAGTTCTTAGAATGTTTCAAATGCAACTTGGCCTATTAATGATATCAATCAATCATAAGTAACAATTGACCTACTTTGATTTTCAACTAGTTTTTAAAAAATTTCATTGTGTCTTTAATATTCTCAGATGATTTTAATTGTGAAGTCTAATGAATGAAAAGGTAGTTGAAACTGTAATGTATTCTATGCATTATATGCAGTTTGCACTAGAAAATTTATACCTCATGTTTTCATTTTTTTATTAATATTAAACGATACGTTTTGTACGTCTTGATAAGACATTCATTGGCTTAAAAGTGTTCTATGAAAATTTTATGAGTCATTTTTCTACTGTCATGACATTACCATGACTTGGGATTTTAATAAAATATTTTTTTGAAAAATATAAGTAGTGGACAACTTAGCAATGTACTCTATTGTTTTGCTCACCCTAACTTCTGATCAATTCTATTGTTGGAACATTTATGATAATAGTCTTCCATTAGAAATAGAGATGATTATTCTCCTTTCATGACTATAGGCTATCTCATTATAATTGTATACTTTTTGATAATTTTTTACCAACTAGTGATAGGAATTCTATTCGTCCTCAATTGTCTTTCATTAAAATAAACATTCCATATGTGCCTACTCGAATTGTTATGAATGAAAAAATTATAACTGAATAAAAATTGAATAAATCAATATTTAAATTCCATTGTCTGAAATTGTATCATTCAATCCTTGGATCTCATTCAGTATGGTACATCATTATTGATGTGAGGATCAAATACCTCAAAGTTGGATATCTTTTTAAATGATTTCAAATTTGCTGAGCAACTAAAACTCGCATCACAACAAAATATTGATGATGCACCGGTATTTGAATCAATGTAATGAATAAGAGAAAATGTTTCTCACATTCCATCATAATAATTAAAAGATAAATTAATGTTGTATTTATTTATGCTATATCTATTGAACTCGGATTAGTAAAATCGACCGATTTCTTTTAATCATTATTATAATTATGCCATTTCTTTACAGTCATCAGGTATATAAAATGTGTTCAAATAATAGGGCTTAGAATCACACTTATAACAATGCTGGAAGTTTATTTTATAACTTAACTTTTTATGCTGGGGTAATGCCCACATAAGCTCTTAGCTTGTGCGTGGGTAATGGGGAGGATGATGATGAGAGATGAGTGGACCGACAGCTTTAGGTGGGTTCCGAACCACCGGGAAGTGATTTTGATTCTAATGAATGAATTACATTCAGCGGAAAAAGGCTTGAAGTGGTCACCTTTAAAAAACAGGTACAAAATAACCAAGCTCATTATTCATTGAAGAAACTCGTACTATGATTTGGCATGAAAAGCATTTTACTTACCTTATTCTTCACTGCTGGAAAGGCTATGCAACAAGTAGTAGGCCTACCGCAGGCTGTTTTTGGTAAAATACCATAGGCTACCGTATCTCATGTTCTTTATGTAGAAGAACTTCAATGTATCAATATCACTCTAATTTACTATTGAAAGTTATTAGACAAAATATAGCATAAATAACCACACAAATTATCACTATGATGTTCAAATCAAGTCCAAATCCAAAACCATTTTTCATCCGAGATGCAAGATCCATCCTGCAAAGCCTTCCTGAGGATGAACTGGAGTCTGGAGTGAGTAGACCATTAGAATGATAATAAAATAATCAATTTCGATTTTTTTTAATAATTAAGAATTTACTGAAAAGTTCACAGAAAATGCTCAACTCTTTCATTATTATTTATTCCACTCTGCAATAAAATTAGACATCAATATTACCATTAGTGACTCAAGTCCTCTGACGCACTTCGAGCATGTTCAATCACGCTCACTCTATTATCTAGTTCACTAGGTCAGTTGCCGGCTTATCATTTTCTGGTCCAAACGTGCGGAGTGGATTTCAGTGAATTTATCGTGCTTTAGCTATTTTTCTGGTGAATTATTTGATTTAATGCATAAATTGTGATATAAGTAACTTATTCAAGTGTTGTGAGCTTTCATTTTATTCGCGAACCGTTTTTACTGTTAAAAACTGTTACTCAAATTGAAGGAACTGATAAGGCAAATCGTGAAGGTCGTTCTCATTTTTCGGTGAGTAAACTCCTATTTTTGTTATTTTCAACTCAATTCAATGTAATTTTACAATTCTTAGCCAATTCATTCATCATATATAAGTATCATTCAATGTTCAACCTCCAAATTAAACACTTTATTCATCAGTGATAAGAAACCGGCATCAAAAACCGGTAACCTATTTTGAATTCACCGCTGTCTTGGCAACTGACTATGTTTCGACTATCGATGATTTGACCGTCGAGTGAATTTAGTAGCGCGATTTTCAAATTGAGAAATTAGTTTTCAACTGTAGGTAGACTGATAATAAAGAGATAAGAACACGTTATCCCATTCATATATTGAATAAACATCCGACAAATTTGATCATAGTATTTTTGACATCTTCTGGAGCCTATTTACCATATTTTTATAGCCTGCAAAGAGTTTTTCTGTTCACTGGTACGCATTTTGTATGCCAATAAATCTGATACTGTTCCTTCTATACAGTTTTTGATGCGTGTATTATTAGTTTTCACTCACGAATTAATCAATTTGACAAAGATTAAAAGTGGAACAACGGTATCTCAACTACTTTGAATTCTCATCACTAATTTAGGTACTGTTTTCTCAATCATAAAAATGATGAGAAAACATTGATTTCTCAAAGTGATTTATTTTATCACTTTTTAGTAGGTAGGCCTACGCTATGTTTTCTTGGTACGGTAATAATTATTTCCATTGGATTATTGATCTTATACTGGATCATAGAAACCAGTATATCAATACTGGATTGGATCCAGTAGAAACTTACACTTCACATTATTGCTTTTGGAATGAATAATTCAATTATCAATAGTGTTTGATATTTTCCATGCATTTGCAATAGTCTACAGACCTCTTATGAAATTCAGGTTTTATATGAAAAATTCAACAATAAATTGTTCCGAAAAGTAGATATATTTTATTATTATACTTCAAAGAAACTTTCACATACATACAATAAGGTACATGTTCCTAACACTATCAATAACTTACTAATAAATAAATTCAATTGATTCGCTCACTCAATCCATTATTGTTATCAATTTCTCATCTACTTTAGTATGAGATCACCACTTAATCAATATTTTCGTTTGCAGTTTATCAAGATTATATTATCAACATATCAAACAATAAGAGTTACACACATTCGAATAATAATTCATTATTTATCGTTATTTATGTAAGCTGCATAGGCTAATGTTATTAATATTATCATAATATTTTCAAATTAACAAATTGGTAGGATAATAGAAAACAAAAATAAACATTAATTCAAATTCATAACACAGTCAAACTATATGCTTAGCTATCATAATCCTCTATTTCAATTTTACATTTTTATGAATCAATCTCTTATAGATTGTATTCATATATGGCATCTCATCACAACATGCTATCTTACTAAGCACAAATAAATCAACAAATTTCAAAATATTCAATAGCCTAATTGGATTTTTTGTTCATGAATGACCTATGTTACATCAGCTATTGAAAAATATATGTTTCATTCATTAATAAAATATATAACAAAACTAGGTTGCTTGACTGTATGTTTTCAAGCACGTTGTCTTCTCAATTTGGAGCTATTTAAAAAAAACTTGGAGTAAAAAGATTCATTTTACATCCTGGGCCTGTTTCAAAGAACTTAGAAGTCACTTAATGAAGAAAAAGACTTTTACATTAGACTTTTGAATAGTACGACGTGCCTAACTTATTCCTGTGTTAAAAGACTCTTGCTTTGAAATAGGTCCCTGATATCAAAGAAAATTTCAAATTTTCGAAACAACTTCAGATACTAAATTTTATATTGGTTATAGCCTCCTTTACCAAATGTTATTCATTGGTAGAATATTATAATCAATTCTCTCAATGCCCAAACAAATGTAGAAGTAATCCTTGTTTAAAATACTGGCACAAATTTCTGTAAAATAATAAATAATAATAAGCGTATATTTTTACAATGTGACATTAAGTTATTGGGTTGTTTTATCACTCACTATACAAGTCAATCCCATTGAAGATTTATTACATTCATGATTTTTTGTACAAACAATCAATGGCTCTCAAAGTTTCTACATAGATTTTAGGATTCAGAAATCAATTAAAAAGTTTTTAATGCATTCTTTTGGTTCATCTCACTGAATTTATAGTGTGTAGTGTATTCTGTAGAATAAAATCATAGCTAGAGGAGTTGATTAGATTAAAAAATCATTGTAAATTTTTATCAATACAATATCGATTTCAAAGTTCAAACAAATAGTGATATTCATTTAATTTGCAGATGGCATTAGATAGATAGACAGATAGAGATATATTTTTTTGCCATCCAACTCTACGGTCATCAGCAACGTCAAGAGATAATATCTGTCTATCTATATATCTAATGACATTCTTCAACTTAAATGAATGTTACTCTACTATCATTGCTGAATAACAACTACATAAGTTGAAATTAATGATAATACTATAATTTCAAAAAAATTATTTAAAAAGATCCGAATTTCTAAAAAAATCTGAAGCACATCTGGGAAAGAGAATTTTCCATTATCATACATACTCAAACATATAATATTGTCGCAAAATGTTTAAAATAATCCTATGCCTGGTTTCTCAGTTGTTCAATTAATTATTGAATCAATAAAATTTTTATGCATTTGAAAACACATGGTTATTGATTCAATACTGCTACTGGATCCATAAACTGTTTATTGAACTACTGAGAAACCGGGCATTAAACAAATAAAATTTGTGAAAATTATAAAGAACCCCCAAGTTACCAATATTGATTCTAATTCCTATACTGTTTTTAAACCTCAATGAAAAAATAGTTGCATTGGGAAATATGAAACAAAAAAAGGTGTTTTGAAATAATAAATTAAAAATAATTAAGTATTGAGAGGTAGAGTCATTCGAAAGATAAGAAGATATTTATAGTTGATAACTCAGTAGGAATTTTCAGTGAATTATGCTTCATTTTCAATAATTATCATGTTGAATCTGATTAAAAAACGTTGGGTTTCCTTATGTTCCGATTATTATTGATTTCATCCCAATCGTTTTTCCTACGGACCCTGTTTCCGAAGTTCATGAAATCTATACAACAAAACCTCTTTTTCAAAAATGTTACTCAAAGAAAAAATCGTCTCACATAATTTATTTAGACGCATTCATTTCAGCCTAAACTTTTCCTTTAAATTTCAACCATTAAAAAAATAACTCCCAACTTTCCTCGCAAACACTTATACAATAGAAATGCAACTTACTAGTCAGTAGTCAATTTGATACAGTTAATATTATTACTTACAGAAGTAAACAGCTTATCACAAGACTTACATTTTCAAGATGGAATGTACATGATACAGGAATTATTGCTCTATTTTCATCATTGACTTCTTACACGAATTATTCTATGAAACACAGATTCAAACTTTCTAAATAGTTTAATTTTTATAAACTATCGTTATAGTAGTTCTAATTTGACTGGAACATGCTTGACTGTTAATTAATAACTGTTGTGTTGTTAATTCATGAATGTTAAATTAATCAAATCAAATCGATTTTCCTTTGAATGATGGAATAGATTATTAGTTATAGTGGAATTCTTTGCTCTGTATTTCATCTTTGTAGGCTCTATGCGGAAAAAATTTATTCATCTTTGAAATTTTATCTATGGACAAGGCAATATTATTGATTCATAGAGATTGATTACACCATCAATAAAAAAAAATTGAAGAAATTATAATAGAAGAAAACATTCCTCTATTTATATCATGTAGGCGCGCTCAAATTAATTTCACATATAAATCATTTTTAAATCTTCCTCTTTCATGATTTATCATCATATTATAATTTATTGATCGAGATTCCTAATTAATAATGCTATAAAATATTCGCAGTAGAGGAAGTCTTCAGAGTATTCTATAGCATCATTAATTAGGAATTTCGATCAATGAATTATTTGAATGAAAAAGCGATTGAAAAGTTGCAATATCCCATTTCCTTCCATTTATCATCATATTTATTGAACCAATCACACAAGATTTGAACGATTAATTTATTCCTTAGCAAAAATAAAAGTCAACATTTAGGCTACTCCATTTATGAAATAAATTAGCCAATAATAAATTTCATAAATTTTTGCGGAAATAATTCTGGATACTTGTTACTAATATTATCGATGTATGATTACATAGCCCCCTCTAAACTAAAGGGGGCTAGAGGGGGATATGATGAATATAATTTATTGTCAATGTTGAATTAAGGGTAAAGTTGAGGAAGACCAAAAATATTCAGAGATCAAAGAATGTTCCAGTCAAAACGAACTCACTACATAACCTATCTTTGTTGCACTATCATCACAACTCTCAATTAAATCGTTTCTTGCATTACTATAAACACAACACATCACTCACTATTCGAAATTTTTTGTACACTTTATAAAATTGTTTCAAATCCCCTAAAACGATTATTTCACATGATTCACTAATTTTTCCGGCGTTTTAATTCCCGACCAAAATTTTTTTACACTTTATAAAATTGTTTCAAATCCCCTAAACGCTTCCAATTATTACTCGTATTTTTCCAGCGTTTGTTTGTCGACCCAAATTTTGTAAAAGTTGTTACAGATCCCTCCACATGTATTTTACGATCACTTGTGGTCTCAGAAACGATCGAAGTTTTCATCAGCTCGTAGAAAGTTGTTTTTAGTAACTTTTTCGGTTTTCCGATGAGAGAAATGTCTTTCAACATCACACTGTGTTTTCCGGCGGTGTTGTCTGGATGATTTTCTTCGGGTTTCTCGTTGGTTAGGAGGGTTTTTTCTTCGGCTAGGTGGATTTTTCCGGTTGTTTTTCTCAGTTTAGATGTGACTCTGAACGGGTTCCTCGAGCAGTAGTCGACTGGCGGGAAACCCGAACAGCTGTGATCACTGAATCCGTGGCCAGTAGCTGTGGGGGTCGGACGCCTGGCTGGGAATTTGCACTGGCACCGAAACGCCTGCTGATATAACGCCTGCAACACATCAAGCAAGTTTGGTCAGATTTGTAGTAGTTTGATAGATCAAGGAAGTTAGGTCTGATTTGGGATTGGAGTGTGTAAGGTAACTGCATAATTTTATTATTTGCCATGAATTTTCACAATGAGATAGAGACCCTCAAAATGAAATAGAAAAAATGTTGGCGGTTGTGAAAATTCATGACAAGTAAAATATTATGCTCGGAAAATGTGTGACTGCTGGTAGTCGGTGACAAGAACGGGACCTTTTAAATTGTCATAAAACAGCTGACTGATGTACGCTCGTTTACTAACGTTAAATCAGCTGTTTTCTGACAAGTTAAAAGGATACTGCAGATTGTCCAGCCCGACTTCTCCTTGTCACCGACTACCATGAGTCACACATTTTCCGAGCATGATTTTACTTGTCATGAAATAACAAATTCTCAAGGAATGGGATTAATCTCGAAATTGAAATGTAATAAAATGTACATGAAATGAACATGGAGCAAATCCAAATCATTCAACCTTCAATTGACAAAAAATTTATAAATGAAAAATAAATTTTAAGGTACATCAACAATTCTTGCAATGATTATCTTAATTTCAAAATAATCCACACAATTATAGCTTTAAAAATAGCCACTAAAAGAGTAAATTGGGGAGTGCCAGTTTACAGGCTGTTTCAAATGGTATTAATGCATCTGGATAAGTTTACGAGTTTACACGTGCAGCGCAAAGCGCCGCTTGCTTGCTCAGTAGCCTACTGTATCGTTTGGGAATACAGTATCATTGCAGGAGACTTGTATCATTGTGAGCTTCCTCTAGATTTCACATCAAATCTTGCAGTGGTGGAAGCAAAGTAGAAAGAAATGCGCCAAAAGTTTTTTAATATAATAGATTTATTTATATTTACCTGTGCCAGTGTTGTTAGCCGAATTAGCGGCATTGGCGGCGCTGCCATAGGGGGATGCGGAGTGTGGCGGGGGTCCGGAGTGAGCCGGGTGGGGGGCGCAGCGCGAGTTGTAGCTGGACTGCAGTGAGTGCAGGGGGTCGTGGTGGTGGTGGAACATGTAGGGGTAGGCGTGCTCCCCCCCGGTGCCCCCCCGCGCACCCTGCTGCAAACAGCTGCCGGCTGACATGCTGCTCAGGCTGCTGGACATCGAACTGAAACAGAATGAAGAAATAGATTTTAGATTTATTCCTGATTTCTAAAATGAAGAATGGATTTTAATTTTAATCCATATTTACAAACATATGAATTGTATATAATACATATCTTCGAACTGAGACACAATTTAATTTCGGATTTTGGATTTCGAATATTTCCAATTGATTTCTAAAGTTTAGAATAAATTAAATGTATATTTCAAATTCAATCCTTATTTACAAACATATTCAAGTACAGTCAAATTCATTTAATTTGATGCTTGGCATTAGATAGATAGATAGAGAAATATCATTTCTTGACGTTGCTGATGATGACCGTAGAGTACGATGGCAATGAAATAATTATCTCTCTATCTATCTGTCTATCTAATTCCAAGCGTCAATTGTAATAGTACTGTAAATTGAATATCACTGTAATAGTACTGTATATTACATTGTATATTATGTAATTACATAATAGTATATACATAGCAGTATATTATGTAATTATAGTAGTAATAGAAGTGGTAAAAGGATCATCATTCATCACTCTGCATAGCTCTGAGGCTGATGTGGCAAAACATTCCAAAAAATATATAGTTCATGAGGAATAGCTTGCTCTTTATATGGTGGATTAGAAACTCTTCGACCGGTATTCAGTCTTATGTATAGCAGGATTCTTCTGTATTGTCAGAAAACAGCTGATTGATGTACGCTCGTTTATCAACGTTGAATCAGCTGTTTTCTGACAAGTTAAAAGAATCCTGCTATACAATCAGCTCAATCAGCTAAATGGATAACAATACAATACATTGTGCATTATAATATTCCAATTTATGTGATATCTTGATATTATTGATGAAACTATTATGAATAAGTAGATGATTATAATTGAAAATAACTATCAGACATTTTGGTGTTGTAGATTAATAATTGTTTGGGTCTTTCGCACAACTCCAATTACTGTGAGGGTGCTTTACAAGTCAACTGTTCCATTCAAAACTGTTTGATTAGATGACAAATTTGATTTTATATTGTACTCATGTGTTAATTTTTGCGAATAAAATTATTTGAATTTGATTGCATATAAAAACGCCTCAAAAAGTCTACTATAGTTTTGAATTGTGAATGTGAACATAACCCTCATCTGAAATTTTATCAAAATCAGGAAGAGCAGACGATTTGGACTCTGTCTTTGTTTTCATCCTGTTAGTTATATTTTGCACTCGATCAATAAGTAAATAAATAGATAAAATAACAGTTATAATTCAATAATTTGTGCAAACCTTAGCTATTCAATTCAATGTTATTTTATCACGTATATCATGGTCAAAATTATTCTAATGAATGGAATTTTATGAGAAGTTTGATAGTGTACAATTGCCTTTAGTAGAGCAATTCAAAAAGAGTCTCAATTCAGCCGGGTCTTCACATTGTACATGTTCATGGGACAACACACATTTGGTGGTGTAGTACCACCAAAAAAGAATAATCATTCTCGCAGTGAGACTTGCTGATGAGAGGATGAGCCTCACTCGACGACAAAGAGGATAGGAAGTCGACATGTTCAGGATTTTCCAGACGTAAAGAGGATATTTTTATTATATAAGGGGAAATGCACAGCTGAAGCCTGTCCTCTCCTCAGGTTTTGGGGGAAAAGATAAAAAGTCGAGTTACCTCTGAATGTCATCGGGGTGGGGGAAAAGCAGGAATACTTCCGGGGGATTTACGTTTGCTGTCTACCGTGAGATGTCGTGGTGAAAAGGGAATGACAGATTATAGGGGGAAAGGGAAGAGGAATGCTCAAAATTCTCAGTTTTGTCCCTTCATGGAAGAGATTACCGTTACCGAGTGAAGCTGTGTTATGAGGATGCGGCACGTAAGCGAGCTACAATGAATGAATAGCTGATGTAAGTTACTGTATTTCGTTTGTGTTGTTTTCTTGTTAGATTTTTGTTCGGTTGGGTATGAGTTTCCCCAGAAAATGCTTGCAGTAAGGAAAAGGGCACATCTCCAGAACCTTCCTTGAAACAAGTGTAGTTTTCAAAATGTCCCGATTTTTGGAAAAAAATTCCCCGATTTTTGGAAAAAATGTCCCGATTTTTGGAAAAAATGTCCCGATTTTTGGAAAAAATGTCAATATCAGTCATGAAAGATGATATTTTTCATGCACAAGTGAAAAAGGGGGTCTTAAATGCTCCTATAATAATACCTCAATTTTATTATGATTTTGATCGTTTACATTTATTTCGGAAGGCTTACAACACCAACCGCCTAATTTGAATTTTTGTTTTCTGGTAAAATATTAAACAAATCTTAAAGTAAACTTAACGTGAATTAGTACGATTGGTGTGCACAATCACAATCAACTCTTGCGATCAAATATCTCTTACGCCGGTCAAAGATAACCGATTAGGCTAGGCAATTGGCGTATCGCTTGTATTCGACATTAGTGCAACCGTGCAACTCATTGTATTATAATTTTCGTACTGAGTAGTTTTAACAATATAAATTTCTGATTTCCAAAAATTCCACATATTATAATGTACCCAGAACTAATTCCAGTTTTCTTTTCTCTCAAAAGTGAGGGAAATTTACTTGCACTGAAAATTTGGCAAAAGTATGGAGTTGGCGGGAATAAAGAATGTTCCAACACACTGTTATGGACCTTTTCACACCACACTGTTATTATACAATCTCTGTATATTACATAGTGGCAGAGCGTGGTATAGGCTAATTATCTCTCGTATAAAGGAAATAACAGGTATAAAATAAATAAAATAAAACACGTAAAATAAATAGGTATAATATAGGAATATAGGAAATATACCCAGCGATGACCAAATAAGTATACCACGCTTCGCCACGGATATTACAGTATATAAAAAAGGAAATAACATATCATATTCAGTTGAATTGAATTATAAATAAATAAAATATTGAAACTCACCTATAGGTATCAGCAATGGTGGGCATAGGCTGCGGTATCGAGTACATGGAGTTGAAGGTGGAATTGGTGGGTAGACGGGGCGGTGGCGGTGGCGGTGCGGGCGGACTGGAGGCGGCTGAATTGTGTCCTTCGCCACCCCCGGCTCCGCCCCCGGCCCCGCTGCGGCCCCGCTGGTTGCGCAGCTTCTCCTCGCGTCGCCACTTGGCGCGTCGGTTGCTGAACCACACCTGTGCCGACAGAAAACGGGCGAATGGCGCTTTCAAATTTCACGAGTAGTAATAAATAAATAAATAAATAAATAAATAAATAAATAAATAAATAAATAAATAAATAAATAAATAAATAAATAAATAAATAAATAAATAAATAAATAAATAAATAAATAAATAAATAAATAAATAAATAAATAAATAAATAAATAAATAAATAAATAGAATATTAGCATATACCTACTCATACATTACATAAATGAAATCAAAACAACATAGAAGTAAATCTGAGTAAAGTAAAATTCAATTTAATTGAATTCAAATTTCAATCACTTTGAAATTTCAGGCGCTTTCAAATTTGAGGACTAGACTCACTTTACAACCGAAATACAGTAATAAATAAATAGATAAATAAATGAATGAATAAACAAAATATTAGCATAATTATACCTACACATACAGTACGTATGAAATCGAAACAACATAAAAGTAAATCTGAGTAAAGTAAAATTCAATTTAATTGAATTCAAATTTCAGTCGCTTTCAAATTTCAGGTGCTTTCAAATTTCACGAGTAGACTCACTTTACAACCGAAATACAGTAATAAATGAATAGACGAATAAACGAATAATTACATTAAATATTAGCATATAAACAAACAGTGCATACGAAATCAAAACAACATAAAGGTAAATCTGAGTAAAGTAAAATTCAATTTAATTGAATTCAAATTTCAGTCACTTTCAAATTTCAGGAGTAGACTCACTTAACAACCGAAATACAGTAATAAATAAATACAGAATGATTCAAAAAGAATACCACAACTTTAAAATGTGAATTTAATGAAAGAAATATAATAGAACCGTCTGTTATACAGAGTTATCATAAAAGAATGGTGCGAAGATTGAATTTTTATAGAAACCAGCGTTCAAGCCAAACAACCTAAATTAGACAGGAATCATGAACTGATCCGCGTCAAATGTTTGTCAGAAAATCGCACCAATTCTCTTGAAACCGCACCATTCTTTTATGATAATCCGGTACTTCATTACAAAGAGTATTCGAAGAAGTTTTTTTCACTCACAAACAAGTTCAGAGATATTCAATATGACACCCTCCAGACACTCGAGCAATATCAACCCAAAACATCCCTCAAACTCGTTCCACACTCTCTGTAGCATATCAGGCGTAACAGTTAGGTAAGCTGCTGTTATTTCTTGTTTCAAATCATAAATGGTGGATGGATATTGATGATTTGAAACAAGAAATAACAGCAGCTTACCAAACTGTTACGCCTGATATGCTACAGAGAGTGTGGAACGAGTTTGAGTACCTATCGGGTTGATATTAGTCGAGTGTCTGGAGGGGGTCATATTGAACATCTCTGAACTTGTTTGTGAGTGAAAAAAACTTCTTTAAATACGCTTTGTAATGATGTATAACAGAAGGTTCTATTATGTTTCTTTCGTTAAATACACATTTTCAAAGTTGTGGTATTCTTTTTGAATCACTCTGTAGATGAATAAACAAATAATTACATAAAATATTAGCATATAAACAAACAGTACATATGAAATCAAAACAACAATAAAAGTAAATTTGGGTACAGTGAAATTCAATTTTTTTTGTTGCTGTGGTGATGCCCACAAGCTCTCAGCTTGCGCATGGGTAATGGGAAGGATGATGCTAAGAGATGAGTAGACCTACACCTTTAAGTAAGCTTCGAACCACCGTGGAGCGATTTTGATTAGATGAAATTAAAATTAATAATAACAATTCCGTGTAACCTGGCTGGCTCAGGTCTGGTGTCAGAGTTTTAAGGTTACTCCTAATCAGTTCAGGCCAGTTCAGGGTCTCTGACGTGACTTATCGACTGTTTTTAGGCAGCCGGGATCAACGGCTTAGCGTGTCCTCCGAAATTGAAATTGAAAATTGATTAGCATTGTACTGATCCTGAGTAATCGAGTATCACGCTAACCACTACGACAATATTGCCTCCTACCTATTCGAATAGAGAATAAAAAAAATATATTTATTTCTTGAGCTTACCAAGCTACAACTGGAATGCAAACTTGGAATCAGATAAAATGTTAAAATATATCGTGACATTTCGAGAACTGTACTAATACTCCTGTGTCAATTATTTCTTTCCATCTCGATCTATTCGAATAAATAAATAAAATAAATAATTATTTAATTTTCAAAAAATCCTATAACTATTACAAATACAAATTCAAAAATATTTACAGTTGATAATACAAAGATTTGTTAGTAGTAAAATCATAAGCAAAAATGTAACAGTACATGTGTTTGTTTGGGAAAATAGACCTATTCCACTATGGCAAGCCATGTCCTGGAGTAGGTTTGAATTGTTGTGAGCAAATAAATTGTGAATAGAGAATCAATCAAAATAATAAAAAAGTATTCCATTCGAAGTTCATCGTCCTTCAGCTGTAATTCAAACTTAGAATCCGATAAAACATCAAGGTATATAACGTAATAACTGTACTAATAATGTTTTCCAGAATCAACTCAATAAAAACAACCATTTGTAAGGTTAATTCAAGGGTTGGAGGTGTTTGTGCAACTGGCGTCGCCCTCAATTCATGCTGCATTTCTCTGTCAAATGAATGGCGTCATCTAACACCGTCACAGAATGCACGCTGAATAATTAACGAGCGACAAAATAAAGCGTCAAGTGCCTCTTAAATGCAACGCACACGGGAATATTTCGCGCCTTTTTATCCCGCGCGCGCGCTACTACTACTTTTCGCGCCTTTTTTGTCACGTTTCCCGCCTTTTTTCGCAGTGTTCTTCCATTTACCGCGTCGCTTTCACGAGGAATACTGGGTGAGTTGAAGTTGAAGAAAAACTGTGGAAAAGGATGGCGGAAAACCCCTGTTGAAAACAAAACCCGCGTTTCCCGCCAAAAGTAGTCGAGTGGCTTCACTGCCATCATGATCCGATTCGACGCCTTTCCAAATCATCTCTAGAAGCGCGCGCCTTAATTTCACAAGTGGCGTCACATTGAATGCAATGTAAGCGGGAAAAATCGTAGTGAAAACGAAGGCATTATAATTGAAGAGGTGTGAAAGAGAAGAGAGTCGTTAATCAGACGGATACGATTTGTAAAGTTTTTCACGCTTTTCACTTTTGTGCAAACTAAGCTCTCGTTGAACGCGTGGGTTTTTTTAAAAACTAATTAGAAGGGGAGCGAGCTATGATTGGGATGCCTTCTCAAGTGTGTAACTTGTGCCTGCATAGCAGCTTCCGAGGTGTTGGTGTATGCAACTCATTGTAGAACTGCAGTGGATTTATTTAGAGCTTCTGCGTTATGTAATTGGCTTACAACCTCAATGTATTCAATGAACACCATCGTATGGAATCGTTCGAATGATTCCAAATGCAATTTCTATGAATACTAAATCCCCAACAGATAGGCCTAGGCTGCTTTGGGAGATATAAATCCTCACCAAAGTTCCAGAACAGTAACAAAAAAATCAACTTTGGATTGATATAAATTTCAATTAGACATAGATGAGATGGAGGATTGAACGAGTTCAAGAATCGAACTTACAAATTGATTCGAAGAGAACATGTTAACTTTCTCTCTATATAACTTAATATATTTCTTCTCACTTTGTATTCTTTGCTTGATTTTTTGAATGTCTGTGTCTAGATAGAGTTATGTAAATTAATTTTACCCAAGTTTATGAGAATATTTATATGAGAGTAATATACTCATTAACTATCAATTCCTCTTTTGTCACCAGCGAATCCCTAGATGACCGGACGCCTCGCCTCAGATATTAATGTTTACTGCAAATGTTTTCTTAAATTATTGTTCACTTCCACAAGGATTTACTCGATTATTTTCATCATGATTAAAGCAGATCATGATAGTTACCTCTGCAGGGAACTCTTGAACATAAGTAATTTCTTATTCACAAACCAATCCATTCCTCATTCCATTTGCTTCTCTAGTCATCACATTTTGTAAAAATACCAGCACAACATCGACAGTAGACACTCAACATAATCAGTTACAATCCCCCATACTGTAACAACATCTCACAAAACTCCACTCTTTTTGTTCTTTTCAACAACTGGAATGAAAAGTCTTACCAATTCCACTAAATAGCCGGGGCGCTTTTCACGTTTGTATCTATCTGCCTGCTCTCTGGATTTCGCCTCTATTTTCTTTCTCTATCCTACGCAATCATCTACACTATTTTCATTTCACTCCACGCTTTTCACGTTTGCTACTTTCTTTCTCTATCCTTTGCAATCATCTCCACTATTTCTATTTCACTCCCGTTTGTATCAGGCTTTTCTTCTCTCTGTCTCTCGCAATCACTTCTGCTATTCTCCATCTCACTCGGTTCTGATTTCCGTCCGGGTACTTATCTTGATTAAAGTCGGCCGCGTTTTAATCTCGCCACAGATGTGGGAGCGCCATCGACAATAATCATGAAAATAGCTGCTGCTTTGATGCTCTTGCTGCTGCTCTTTTCTGTGTTGCTTCTGCCACTGTTTAACATTTTCGACATTCTGTGTTTGTGTTTTCACATAGAGAGTAGACTGACTATCTTTTCATCTGTTCTGCTTCATTATCTGGCAAATTACTAACCTGTTTCAACGAAATACAACTCGGATTGAAGCGTAGGGGGTATTTCAAAGGGTACAACCCTTTTTGGCGGCTTCGGTTTGGGTAAAAGGGTTTGTTGGTTCCCCTACCCCCTCTACCATAACTCATCCTCTCCCTCCTTTCAATCTGTTAACACTATCTCTTCTCCTCTCACTAAACATCTCCTCTCTTCATCAACATTTCTCTTTTTCTCTCTTCTCTTCTTCCGTTTACAAACATCTCTTCCTCTTTTTCCTTTCATGGATCTCTCTCAATCTCTTTATGCTGTTTCAGTTGGAAACATTACAATATCATATATGTGATTGCTATATTTATGTTCACTAGCGTTAATGGTTTGCGAATGCAGGTAAATAAATAGTAGGTATAGTAAAGTTGAATACTTTACTATTATAATCTAGAATTCAACATTTTATATTTGTAATCTACATGAAGAAAGAGGATAATCTAATCTAATCCCTTTCCCTCTTTCTCACGTCCTCTTTTTCTGTTTATACTAATCTTTTCCTCTTCTTTCTCTCATAAGCCCCTCTCACTCCCTCACACACACTCTCATTCACTCTCACTCTCTCAGACACACAATATCTCTCTTACCCAACTACCTTATCTCTATCGCTTTCTCACTTTCCCATACACTTTACCTTTCTCTCCTATTCTCTCCCAATCTTTCTCTCTCTCTCTCTCCCTCTTTTACTCGACTGTGGTTGCTGCTGTATTTATGTTCACTAGAGGTAATGGTTTGCGAGCAGCCTGCCAATGTAAAGGCCAGGAAACCATCCAGCTATCACATGTGCCCTTCTGATTCGTTTGTTTGATAAAGAGTGATGACTGACCGCTCTGCTCTGCTTGCTCTATCTCCATAATCAGCGGTGGTTACTTGTATAAATGCGTTTGTACAGACTGCTGTCACGTGGTTCAATTTGTGCTTTTGATGGGGGTTTTTGGACTTGTATCTTTTGAGTGAGGTTATGGTTGTATTATCAAGTTTTTTTCTTATATATGTATACATGTACTGTATTATGTACATTTTATTTTCATTTTTCACATGTGTATATACCGGGTTATCATAAAAGAATGGTGCGGTTTCAAGAGAATTGGTGCGATTTTCTGACAAACATTTGACGCGGATCAGTTCATGATTCCTGTCTAATTTAGGTTGTTTGGCTTGATGGCTGGTTTCTATAAAAATTCAATCTTCGCACCATTCTTTTATGATAACTCTGTATTATGTAAGAAAGAATTGTCTGTTTCAAGTGAATTGAAAATTGAAATTGAAAAGTACTTGTACTTGAATACGATTATATGCTCAACTACTTTCATTTGAATGCAGTTTATTTTCAACTTCTTTTACTTGAATATAGTTGTTTTCCAACTAGTCCTATTCCTTCTTTAATGTTTTTTTTCGAAGTAGAAAACGTTTATATTTTCAAGTATAGGTATATTCAATTAGCGGATGATGAGTTACTTCAATTCAACATTTGTGTGGTAAAGGGTGATGGTCTGTTGATTAATTTATAAATACTATAAATACTAATAAATACTATAAATTTATAAATACTAAATTTCTACATGTTATATACAGTATTTATGTGCAAAAATCTCAACAGAAAATCACCCGTTACCATGGAAATGTCAAATGAAAGTTATTCGCCAAATTAAATGGATATACCTGTACTTGTACTTGGGTATGTTTCTATTTTCAACTTCCTGAACTTGAATGTAGAGTATTTTCTACTACTTTCACTTGAAAATGGTTGCATTTCCAACTACTTTGAGCTGGAACTACTGTTTTCTTATTGAACTTATGGATTAAGGCCATTTTTCTTGAATAATAAATTAACACCATTCGAGAATCAATGACATAGATTTTAAGCTAATATTAGCTGATACATCTTGTCAAGTAATAGAGTTTCAAAATCATCTTTGAATTAATACTAGAATACTTATGAATGTCTCAGTTATATGAATGTCTGTAATTGTAAGTGAATGAACGAAAAATAAGGAAACCAGTCAAATGCTTGGAACTAATTTCGAAGAATTAACTTAGAAAATAATAATCCTCATGAATTGATTGAATACCGATATTATTAAAAATAATAATTTTCGGATATTTTTCATCACTTTGCTGTTTTGAATGGAACCCGAGAGGAAAGCCTTGGAGAAAACTATTTGGAGAAAATCTTTTAGAATAAGAGTGAAAGTGAAACGGAAGGAACTGGTGAAAAAAAAAGAAGAAAGATGAGGTAAAGAGAAAGGAGATGGTGAGATGAAAGAAGAGGAGGAGAAAGAGGATAAGAAGGACAGGGAGAGAAGAAAGAAAAGATATATTAAAGGGAGAGAAGGAGAGCGATTGAACAAATAGGAGGGAGAGGAGGAGGAGGAGGATGAGAAAAGGGTATAAGGGTCGGAAGAGACCCGCAAGCGTCAAGAAAAGGAGTGACTGGGCTTGAAGGGGCGGCTTAGAAGAAAAACGGGAAAATATCCAAAAAGAAGAACAATAATAGGAGGAAGAAGAAGGAGAAAATAGGGAGGGAAATACATCCGAAGGGCGAGAATATAGGGAAGGTCTGGCTGCCGGTAGGGAAGGCCCGATGGGTGCAAATAAGCGGAGGAATTTGCTTCCCTGGTTGAGAAGAAAAAGTGGGAGAAGACCCGTCGAAAGAAGAAAAGAAGGTGCAGGAGGTGGAGGAGGAGTAGGAGGAGGAGGAGGAGGAAGAGGAGTAGGAGGAGGAGGTGAGGAGGAAGAACAAGAAGGAAGTGGAGGCACTTTACTAAAATCAATACACACAGGAGGGAAGAGGAGGAGGATGAGGAGTAGTAGGATGAATAGGAGGAGGTGGATGAGGAGGATAAGGAGGAGGAAGAGGAAGATGAGGAGGAGGAGAAGGAAGATGAAGCGGTAAGGAAGAGCCGACTCGATCCTTGAAACATGCGTCAACAACCCTCAGATTCTGCTTCCACCTCCAGGGGGGAGACGTAGGAGAAGGAGAATAGGTCCTTCCCCCTCCTTGCACATTTTCCATCCATGACAGATTTCCCTGCAAGGCAGAGAGACTTCTTCACCTTCTTCCACTACTCTTCTTATTTTTATTCTACTCCTTAGAACCATCTCCGGAACACTCCGGATTTAACTTCAATTCGAAGGGTTGGTGAGGAGACGAAGGAAGGACAGAGTCACCCTCAACTCAACATGATCAACATTGGTCTTCGCTTCCTCTTTTCAGTTCAGCTCCTTGTTTTCATTGTACTGTATTTTATTCCATTTCATTCTTCCTCCATCATTCTTTCATTTGATTCCTTCTACATCTGTTCGTGAGAAGGAGCACTTTCATAGTGATTAACATCGCTCTCTTTCGAGTTCAGCTTCTTATTTCGTGTTATATTTTGCTTCATTCTTTCATCTGATTCCTCTACATCTCTGTGAGAAAGATCATTCTCATCATTATTAACATCACTTTCTGGTTCCTATTTTGAGTTCAGCTTCTTATTCGTATTATGAAGTATCATATTTTGCTTCATTTTATCCCGTTCTATCATTCTTCCATTGAATTCCTTTTCAATTTCTTTGTGAGAAGCATCACCATGAAAATTATTCACAACGATCTAGATAATATAGATATAGATTCACCTTATAGATAGTTAAATTTATAAAATAATATACAGGGTGTCCCACCAAGGTTGTATCAACCGTTAACCATAGATTCTACATGACATTTCCAACAAAAAATGTCCAGTAAAATTTTTTCCTATCGACCTTCGTTTTCGAGATATATCGATTTTTCGATATTTTTCAAATATGCATACTTACTGTCGTTAAATTTCAAATAACTCAAGAACCACTCATCGGATTTCAAATTTGAGGTCATTTTTGAAAAGAGCAGAGAATTTCAGATAAGATTAATATAATGGTTTTCGTCAGTTGATGTTTTGGAATTTTTTATGAAGGCTCAAACTTGAAAAAATGATATTCGTCGAATTCAAAGCCAATTTTCAAACAGCATTTTCTCAATATTTACCCAGGGTAACAATATAGTTTCAATAATGCAAAAACATCTCCATTTCATAAGCTTTCAAATGAGCCTAAATTTGTTAGGAAATATCAAATGCCAAAGTTTTGACAGCTGCAAAAACTGAGATGAGCGCCTTCAAAATGAGGAAATTTGCGAACAGCAGGATCATTCATAGCTATACTATTCATCAAGACCTTAATATTTCATGATTATCATGATTTCCTTATTTTAACAACTTGCATTATCTTCTGTATCCGCCTATAAATGCGTGGAATGTTTAAAAATTGAAAATATTAATAAAATTATCAAAACTGCATGTTCACCGCTCATTCAGTTTTAATTGTTTGAATATTAGTTGTTTTCGGGGTACTCACCTGAACTATTTACAGTTTTCAAAGCTTTTACATCAACATTTTCTAACAAATTTAGGCTCATTCGAAAGCTTATGAAATGGAGATGTTTTTGCATTATTGAAACTATATTGTTACCCTGGGTAAATATTGAGAAAATGCTGTTTGAAAATTGGCTTTGAATTTGACGAATATCATTTTTTCAAGTATGAGCCCTCATAAAAAATTTCGAAACATCAACTGACGAAAACCATTATATTAATCTTATCTGAAATTTTCTGCTCTTTTCAAAAATTACCTCAAAATTGAAATCCGATGAGGGATTCTTGAGTTATTTGATATTTAACGACAGTAAGTAGGCATATTTGAAAAATATCGAAAAATCGATATATCTCGAAAACGAAGGTCGATAGGAAAAAATTTTACTGGACATTTTTTGTTGGAAATGTCATGTAGAATCTATGGTTAATGGTTGATACAACCTTGGTGGGACACCCTGTATATAATTAATATGATAATTAATATTTCTCAGTTTCTCAATTCATCGAAATTTTTCGATATGATCATTGCATCAAAAACAAAGTAGGAGTCAATCTGTCCGATTTTGAGTCAATTTGTTTAATTTTAGTAGATAAAGATAAAGTAGATACTTTATAATTAATAAGACTCATAATATGAACATAAGTACATAACCTCTAGAACGTGTTATCTAAATTGGGGATTGAAGTAGTTTTGGGCTATGCCTGTTGTTTCTTCCCACATATTGTGCAGTATTAACATTAACACCATTCAAAACATTTTTGAAATCCTATTTTGAATAAATTATGATCTGATACGTTCCATGAATTTCAAAATAATTAATCGAAGATGATGATAGTTCAAAGGTAATGTTTTCAAAATGTATTCATCAATTATCCGAAAAATGTTGACAAAACTCATGTTCACTGTTCAAGGTTCGAATGCCCATAAATTACTTAATATTGAGAAAGACTTTTATTGATATTGAATAAGTTCATCACATCTGAATTCTGTAACGAACCCATCCTACCTTGTGGAGAAATATTCGCTTGCTTTCTTTTTTCTAAAATTTTTGAAACTAATAATAAAATATATTTAATTCCCAATACCTAATCACAGCATATCTCATCCTCTCAAAACACTGTGACCCCAACATGGAAATGTAACATCAATATTGGACTACAGTATTGTCATTGAACAAGAGTATTATTATTATTTCGTATTCAGAGCAGTATTATTATGTGCAGCTTTATGAAGCCCGCAGGCCAAATCAGTTGAGTCCATTTCACAATACAATATGCATGAAGCATGTCTATTACAGGAGTATGAAGAGAGAGATAGATATAGCGAGGGTGCGATAGAGATAATCAGAGAGAGAAACCAAGAGAGAGAGTATGAGAGTGTGGTGAGAAGAGTCAGAAAAGAGAGGGAGAGAGAACTTTGACACAAATGGTCATAGGATACATCAAACATTGAGAAAGATGATCATCTAATACGTGAACTATAATGGTTTCTCTCACAGGGAGAAAGAGAGTGTGAGAGAGAGAAATGGAAGAGAGAGAGAAACAGACCTATGATACCCAATAGGTGAGCCATGATAGTCTAGCAAATATTGCCTGCGGTATATGTCTAGTCAAGCTTCATTGATGGTCTAATAATATACTACTACTATTACTACTAAAGCCTATCTATGTGTATGTATTATGTTCCTATAGTTTGTATTATGAACCGTGGTTCACGAATATTGAAATCTGATAGAGGCTTGAATATGCATGTTTACCTGAATAATTATTATGAACTTCGATAGGTATAGTCATAGCCTCCTCTAAATACTCTAATACTGTATTAGAGGAGGCTATGGTATAGTCCAACAGATGTATATAGTAGGGATTGGTTTGGTGATATGACATGTACAGTACTATAAGCTTTCAAGATGTATTGTAGTCCGAAGACGTGTAATAGTTATTGACTCAATGATATATACAGTACTACCATATGTTATAGAGTTTATATATGTATTGTAGGTCTCTTATCTACTATTCTAATCAGTGATGGGAGGGGGAACATTTCAGATTACGATACCATCCTGAGGAACTTGGAACCATGTAATGTTGTCTTCCCCCCTTGTATTGAGAGGGGATAATACACCTTCACTACAAGCGACTTGCCTAAGGATTAAGTCGTCCTATAGGGTTGGTAGATCTTGTAGTCCTGTACAGGGGGTGGGGATAGTTGATCAGATTGGAATTAAACTGTAAGGATTTCTAGGATTGCTGACGGACTTTGTGTATGTCCTGAGTGGTCCAGTATACCCCAAAGGGGTTGGGTACCATCCAATACACTCTCAGATCTACCCCACAACCCCTCTCCGCTACGAATACACTGAAATCTGATCATGTTAACGCAGTACATGATATCGGGAGAGTAAAGCTCCTTCAAACCCCTTTCCACCTAATATGGAATTCACCATCAATGGAAGCAACTGTTGATGAATTAGCAGTAGGTTGAGGTTACCCCCTAGGTGTGTATTGCACATTCTGATACATGCAAAAATTATTTCTCATTGGTTTTTCCGCCAAACTCCGTTTAATGATAAGTATTATGATATATTATATCATAAAGCCTAACATGATAATAGATTGGACATGAATCGGCCTTGAATTCAAACAATACACTTGAGGGCAAAAGACTGCAAGGATTTTAATGAAGCTGCATTTTTGAAAACGTGAATTTTTCGCATTTATATGAAGTATGGAGCAGTCAAGGAAAGATTTAAAGGGGGGGGCTTGAAGGACCCCAAATTATTGTAGCTACTGCAGAGAATGTTATAAATGTGATAATATAATAGTTTGTAGCAAACATTTTATGTCAGAAGCCCCCAGGAAATATCCTCTAACTCCGCCCATGGGAGCAGTCTCGTACAAATTGGGTATTAGTAATTAATTAAATATATTCTTGTATGTTTTTGGATATTTCGCAAAAGAAACCAACAAGACATTCGTTCAGCAATGTTTCAAAAACTACTTGCTTCAATTAAATAGTTTTTGCTTATCCACATGACAAGTGCAGTCTATTTGAAAAATATAAGAGCTTACATTACAGTGTATTTCTATTAAGATACAGTCTTATGTTTTTTAAATCGGTTCTAGTTATAAAATGAAATAATTACTAAAAACAAATGTGGGTCCCTTCTAAAGAAGACCATTTTTTGCTTGGGTGATACCCACTTACTTTCTTGACTTGTTCGTGGGATATGAGAAGGATGATATGAGGGGTGGATGGACCTACAGCTGTTGTTGGGAATATATTTGAGTATATGTTCTGTTCTTCCTAGGTAAAATATCCATGTCATAACGAAAACTTGATGGGATATTATTCACTTTTATGTAAAAGAATTCAAGAGAATCCATCTAATTACAAAAAAAAAACGGTTTTTAAACCCCTAATTAAAACCTAATTAAATTAGATTATTATTATCTAATTAAAAACCTAATTAAATTAAAACATAATTTTTTTAAACTCCAATTAACCTCATGAATTAATTTGGAAGGCCATTACTCTTTCGAACAACTAAGGAACTAAAGGCCTGTTTCAGGCCTATTAGAAGTTTAGAAGTTTTAGAAGTTCAGACATTTAGAAGTCCTGTAATACAGGGAAAGACGAGCACACACTTGACCTGAATAGCAATACGTACAAAGCAATGAACTCATAAGTCTAGTGTATGACGGCCTTTTTTCAAAACGAGTTTAGAGAGTTTTATCTAGGGTTGATGCCCACATGATCTCTAGGCTTGTGCGTTAATTGGTGGGGTAGAGTGAGATGAAGACTGTTTTTCAAGCAGTTGGGACCAACGGCTTAACGTTTCCGAAAGAAACAGTATAAAGAAGTACCTTCAACTAAGCATGTGTCCAATCATTAATATTCATCGTTCTATCATCACACCTCCTAATTCACTTACAAATCCATCAACAATAAATGCCACTTCATGTTGCATATGACTCTCCAACAAAATAATGACTGTTGGAGTATCACTCGAGATGCCATCATCTAATAGTTTGTCAAACAGTTTCTACACGATGAAAGGGGGCTCGTTTTTCCACCCCATCTACAAAACGATACATCATAAATATGATTATGCACTGAGTATGAGGGAGCATGTCAGATGCTTTTCAGCACACACACCCCTACTATTAGAGAAATGCGTTGATACAATGAAGTTGAATTAACGGGGTTTCGGTTAACTACTTTTCAACTGCTTCATTTTCTGACATACCAATGAAAGGCTCTACTCACACTTGGACAATCAAATCGCGGAAACTCAGCGATTCGGATAACAAACATGTGTTTTCAAATGATGACGTTCAGACAGGATCGACTGAGCGTCATCATTTGAAAGCACAAGTTTGTTATCAGTTTCGCTGAGTTCCAGTGATTTGCGTTTTCAAGTGCTGTGAGTAGAGTCTGAAAGTCTCGAATTGGAACTGGCTTACACCTACAAGTAAATAAATAAACCTACATTAATTTCTTACAACTAAAATACTGGTAGGCCTACTGTTGAAGCTGGAATGAAAGTTTTCTTGGAAAATGGAAATCTGGAATGAAAGTAGAAATAGCTGAGGGTCTGAGACTTTTGGTCTTGATATTTTAGGCTGCGTACACACAGTGAGCAACTAGGTAATAGCATAGAGAAAGCATACGCCAAGTAGATGAATCATCAGATAGGGACGGTTGTTTACATTATTTAGGGCCGGTTCATGAGCTCGGGATTTAGCAAAGTCCTAGACTAAAACGGGTGGCCACCGTAGCATCGACAAACGTTAGCCTCGACCCTATGTACTAAGGGCTCTCTATGCTGCTAACCCGCCAACCTGTCGAGACAAACATTTGTCGATGCTACGGTAGCCACCCGTTTTAGTCTAGGACTTGGCTAAATCCCGAGCTCATGAACCGGCCCTTAGTGTTCAGCGAAAATAGTTCGTGTCAGGTGAGTTTCAGAGGTCTCGCCCACATTTCTTTGCTGTGGTGATGCCCATATGAGCTGTTATAAGCTTGTGCGTGGGTAATGGGAAGGATAATGATGAGAGATGAGTGAACCTACAGCTCTAGGTGGGTTACGAACCACTGGGAAGCGATTTTGATTCTCATGAATGAATGACATTCAGCGGAAGAAAGGCCTTAACCGAAAGTGGTCACCCAAACAATGGGAGTAACAGGTGCGAGTCTCTTATCTATTGTTTCTAATCTTGAGATTAGATACCGGCACGATCACAATGCCAATCGCTCCCAATTTGATTAACACAGCAAGTGTTTGAAGATTGAAGTACAGATATCGCCACAATCACATAGTTTTTGTGTCGTTCACAATTCAACATCGGGATGAATCGTACTTGCTTATGCTTTCTCTATGGTAAAGCAACGTAACGCAAACTGGCGCCAATTTTTCTTTGCATGCGCCAATCACGTAGCATCATAAAGTTTTCTTCTGTGAATTTAAAATTGTCAATTGCAATGAAAACATCCGCATTGGCTATCAAAAAGACAACATTCTTCACCTTCTAATTGGATGGTTGCATCTGAAATCTATTTAGGCTAAAGTTATTGTTTATCAACTGCTTTTTACTGTTTGTATTGTTGATAAACTGTATATTGACAACTAGTTAATTTCTATTTCGTTGACGTTGTTGTCAACGGCGTTGTTGTCAACCCCCTCTGTTGACGGAAGGATGTGATGCATTTTTCTGCACACGGACCCACCGAGGGTCATTGGATGGGTGACCCTCTCGGACATATTGTAATGACTGTCATCATTATGGGGCCCTTTCTGATGACAGTCAACCCTCAGCGGGTGGGTGGAGGGGACCCTTCTTCAAGTGCCTTGGAATTGTCTGACCCCTGGGTCTGTTTACATCTCATAGCACAGAAGACAGATGCTTTGTTTGTGTAGCAATCGGTTTTATCTGTTGCGATAACGGTTGGGTAGTTGGTTCTGCTTCTATTACTCTGGATTATTTTGATTACTGTGTGTTATCAAAATAATTGTTGACTGTAGGTTTCTCTAGATTATTTCAGTAATTCCTGCAAATTATTTCATTTTTGTAGTAGCGTAGGTGATAAGAGAAGGAGTGTAACGAGAAGAAGAAGGAGATGGAAAAGGTAGAAAAGAAGAGGGAGAAGAAGAAGGAAGAGAAAAATAAACAGGAGAGGAAGGAGAAGAAGAATGAGAATGAATCAGCCCTGATTGGTGTTATGATTTAAAATAACTTTACTTAATTGATTCGATAATTGGATAAGGTTTCATTGATGATAAAAGAGGAAATTAAATTCGATTCCCCATTTCTTCTTCTTCTCCTTCTCCATCTTCTTATTCTCCATCTTCTTATTCTTTTTACCTCTTCTTCTTCTTTCTTCTTCTTTCACTTCTTCTTCTTTTCTTTCTTCTTATTCTTCTTCTTTTTCTTCTTCTTCTTCTTCTTCTTCTTCTTCTTCTTCTTCTTCCTTATTATCGCTTATTCATTGCGTTATTCATGCTCTTACTGCCTCCTGAACCTTCTTTACCTTCTGGTAAATTTCTTTATTGGGACAGTCTTCAACAGATTTGTCGGATATTGCAGAGTTTGAAAATCCAACTGAAAATATAACTAGTTGAATTATAATATTTGTTTTAGCAGTTAGAACTGTTTATCGGAGACTGTACAGGTTTTTCTAATCAAATCAATCATGAGATCTGTGTTAAATGTTAGTGCTTTTATGATGGAAATGCACTCATTTTAAATAAAAATAATATTCATTCCCTCTCATTATTGTCTCCCGGTATTAATGATTTTAAAAATCAATATACCGTACTTGAAAATGTGTTACGAATTCTATTTAGAACACCAAATCCTCGCTCTTCTCTTCATCTCAACCATATTATTTGAACAGTTCTTGTTGGAGAAATGAGATACAAAATCTCAAACTTCGTGCTAAATCATTTCGTGGCCACATAATCTTGTCACACAATGAAATTCAACAACGGAGGAAGAAACTCTTGACGCGGTACTACGGTTAGAAAAGATTTGCAAGAAAAGTTTCAAGCTTCTCAGGAAATTTTACTGGGGAGATATAATTTTCCATCAAACTTTCACAAAATACAATCCCGAAAAAGTTTTCCAGTTTCTCTGCTGCGTTTTCCATACTTGAAGAAGCAGTATCCACGTAATAGCTTGTTCTATCTTAATTCAAAATCTCGAACTTTTATGTAGGTAGTCTCAATTACAATCAATTGCAATTTGAAAAGGCATCAGACGATTGTCCTATGAACACGCAATGATATTTTTGTATTGAATGGAAGAAATTTTGTAAGTTTTGTTTGTAAATGTTGTATAAATGAATTTGAATTTGAGTTTGTTTGTGAGATGCCTACAACTGAAAATCATTGTTTCCTGAATGAGTTTCCAATTTTCAAATATCAATTTGTTTGGTGAGTTGGTTATTTGGAAGGATATCATATAATTCAAGCTCATATTTGCCTTCCCAATTTGAAAATCATCACATTTAGTTGTTGGTTTAATTTGATCATACCCTAATTATTTCCTGACTCTTCTGTGATAATGTGAATCATGTTAAATGTAATAATGTGATAAGTCGTTGAGTTACTTTCAATCAAGTATCATTGTGACTTATCCAAAATCAATTAAAAGTTCAACATTTTAACATTGTGATTACTTGAAATCTATTTTCAAGTGACTGTTATTGTTATAAAGTTGAATACTTCAATTTTCATCAGGAGTTCATTTGATAACATGAATCACTTCAAAGGCCATTCTCTACTAAATGATATCATTGTAAAGTGACTGCATGTATTTAGCAGAAACAGCAACAATTTGACGTACAAAGGGCCGCAATTTTATGGACAAATTTACAAGCTCAAACCAATCTTACCAGCCGGAGGCTGAAAAACAAATATTTGATCCCCAAACACCACATTCACTCACTCACTCACTCTCTCTCCCTCGATCTTTCTCTTTCTCTCTAACTCTCTCTCACCCCTCAAAATTATCACATGTCACACTCACACGCACTGGGCTCTGATTAAATACCCGCAAAACATATGTTGGAAATATATAAGCAAATGCTAAAATAATTCATTGCTGAATTGCTTGCAACTGATTGTTTGACATATTTTGGATGGCTCTTTCAGTTTATTCGCAAATATTATTCATATAAATTCAAATAAATCTCATTGATTGCTTTGATTTTAGATTATAGTTGTTGGTTTAATTTAATTCATCCCCCTATTTACGTGGTTAAGTGGTAGAGTAGACATTATCGTCCAAACTTCGCCACGTCAGAAAAATAAAGAAGTCATTCTATTCTAAAAAAGTCATTTTATAATTCATTTCTGATCTATTATGGCTTATTTAAAGGATTTCTATTGGTGTTGTAGAACTTAATAATAAAAGAAAAGTTTGACCAATTTTGGACAGTTATTAGATGAAGAGTTTGGAATGAAGCACCAAAACCACCAAATTTAAAAAAAAAATTGAATTGAATAGAAGGACTAGAATACAAAACTGTGTGAGAAGGGTTTGCTTATTTACCTGAATTCTAGCTTCGGGAAGTCCAATTTTTTCTGCTAACCTCTCTCGTGCAAAAACGTCGGGATAGTGCGTTCTTTCGAATTCTGAAAACAAAATTACAAAAAATCAATTTCAATGTCTTCACACTAATGAAACCTTATTATTTGAAAGTAAGCGACTATCTACCCAATTTGAATGTATATTGATTTAATTTTGCGGATGGCGAATAACTTTCATTTAACATCTCTATGGCAACGGGTGATGTTCTGTTGGAATTTTTGTCACATAAATGCTGTATATAACAAGTTGAAACCATATTTATAAAGAAATCAACAGAACATCACCCGTTACCATAGAAATGTTAAATGAAAGTTATTCGCCATCCGCCAAATTAAATGAATATTACTACTGTATATTTTTATCTTTACGGTGTATTTCCGCTGGGTGAGAATCTCAAGGTGTTTGTGAACGATGAAAATTTTTCGCCAAATTCTATCCAATAAAATTATTAAGAACAGCCTTGAATTGAACAGCTGGATTGTAAGAAACACACAAGACATGCACTGTTATAACTGACCAAATTATTATATGTATGGGTACCTCAAAAAATGAGCTGTTCGAGGCCTTTCTATTGGATAAAATTTGACGAACAATATTGAAAGTTTAAAATCGCCTTTAGAAGCTAATTTGTTTTTGTGATTGCAATTTGTGACTTTCCCTTCTCGTATTCATCCTCTTTTCTATCCCCTTCTCCCTCCTACTGGAAATGACAGATTTGTTGCTGGTAGTCCAAGATCAAAGAGAAAGTAGGGAATGAGTCAATCAAAGTTGACGGAGCTTTGTAAATAGAAGACAATGCATAATGAAATAAGCCACTGAGCTACAGTGCAGGCTTACTGGAACCTTCTCTTTGCAGGACTAAAAATAATAATTATTACTTTATCGTTCCCTTTTCTATTTATAATTAATCACCACTACAATTATAATTCGAACATCACAAGAATTTATAATTTACCACCAACATTCACTTGAAAAATCCAAATTTTCTACAGCTACAGAGAGAGAGGTAAAACCTTCTACTAAACTCTCTGCAGCCACATAAAAGTAAACATTAGAATTTATCATTTAATCAATTTTTAGGTGTCACATTATGACTTTTGTTGATGGTTTTTTGTAGCTAAGCTATTTCAATATCAGTTGCACAATACCTTCAGTTAATGTTTCTGAATTATTCCAAAAATGTAAATGTAGTAAGTATTTAATTTGGGAGTTGCTGGCAGAGTGACTCGGGCCTATTTTTTCAGAGATGTATCTCTAATAAGTAAATTCAGGATACAGAGAACGAGACTTCATTGTCCTCTATGAATGATTAATTGCATGTCTAAACTAAGCAATAATAGTTGTACAAGATGTAGCTTTTTTATTCAAGTAACACCAAATATTTATTTTGTATAGCAGACGATGTTGGGGGGGGGGGCACGTGTCCCCCTGTGCCCCCCCGGCGTGACGCCTATGGCTATAATTATTATTTAGGCTGACTCGAAGTAAAGTACTATTTGGATAAACTGTACATGAATGTGATATTGATTAGCTATTTCATTAGTACTATTTTATCAACTTTCTATCATCGTTACAAATATGAGTCTCCATACTTTCAGATCAATATTCTATCATGCTATTTGACCAATTAAATTGATCACAATCTACATTAATCATGTGGATAGTTGGAAAATTGTTGTTGACTAACCTTTTTCAAGACTGTCTATTTGTTCGTTGGTGAATGAGGTTCGATTCCTTTGCAATTTTCGCTTGAGTCGTAACCTTAGTTGTGAGTCTTCGTCGGCCGAGGAATTGTGCTCTGAATTGCCATCTGATGTGTTCTCGTGTACTAGATCACCTGCTGGAAAAATTGAAAAAAAAATCATTAGATTGTTGGAAACCAGGGGCACACCTCACCTTGTGAGTAGAATGGGTGGGAGGGGGGCGGCTTAATTCAATTGGCTTTCATGCAACTGCCTGTAAAAGAGAAGTTTAATGAAAATGCGTTCTCACTACACTACTATGAGCTCAGCTATTTTCGTTAGGTCTCGAACATGCAAACCCCCACTTTCCACTATTGTTATGAAATAATATCCTACAATGTATTATACGTGTAATGATTCGCTTTTGAAAGCATCAGCAGTCTCCAATATGGTGAGTGGAGTAGCCTTATACGGTTTTTGAGTCACTAACATCATTTTTGGTGACAGCAGATAGTGTTTCAAGTGAATTATTGCACTTATAAACGTTACCTAAGAACAAGAAATAACTAATATTGGTACCAGTGGGCTAAATATCTTAACTTGTATGTTGAGATATTGAGCTCAGAGATTGGTACTATGACTATAACCAAAAACTAACCATAGAAATATGATATAACTATAACTACTGTTTGGTTGATACGGTAAATCATCTTCAATCTTCGTGAACTAAACCAAACGTGATGACCCATGAAAAACAATGCGGAAATGAATGGTAGAGATATAAGAGAACAATAATTTTGTTAGGTGAAAAATCCTATTTTTGTCTTATAACTATACCGGCTCCCTTATACAGGGAGTTTCATATTTTTATATGGTTATATTCATTGCTGTATCCGTATTCAAGCTTACAATAAAGAGAGTGCAGTAGTAGTCAATTGAATCCATGAAGAAGAAGATGAAAAAGAAGAGGAAGTGGAATAGGAAGAAGAAAAGAGAAAGAAGGAGAAAAAGAGGAAAAGGAAGCGAAAGAGGAATGGGAAGAGGAAGAGGAATAGGAAGAGGAAGAGGAGAAAGAAGAAGAAAAAAGAAAGAAGAAGAGGAAGAGGAAGAGGAAAAAGAGAAAGAAGAAGAAACAGAGAAAGAGGAAAAGAGGAATAGGAAGCGGAAGAGGAGTAGGAGAGGAAGAGGAAAGAGAAAAAGAAAAATATAAAGATGAAGAGGAATAGGAAGCGGAACAGCAATGGGAAGAGGAGTAGAAAGAGGAAGGAGATAAAGGAGAAGAAGAAGAAGAAGAAGAAGAAGAAGGAGAGGAAGAGGAAGAGGAAAAAAGAGGAAGAAAAAGGAAAAGAAGAAAAATGAGAAGAAGAAAAACAAGAAGAAGAAGAAGAAGAAGAAGAAGAGGAATAGGAAGCGGGAGAGAAATAGGAAGAGGAAGAGGGAGAAGAAAAAGAAGTTGGATCCTTCTCCGTCTTCTCCAAATTTTTTTACTATTCCCAATCCTTTTCCCTACATTATTCTCGTACTTATCACTCACTAAAACACTTTCCAACACTTTTCTTAGAACTCTTGGAATCAATCCCCCACACACACTTTTCTTATTACTGATCCTTTTTCTTTTTCTTCCCGACTGTTTTCTCTAACCTACACACTGTTCTGATAAAACTTTGGAACAGAGGAAATGCATTTCGAGCTTTCTTATCTCTGGAGAAAACTTTTCTTGAAAAACATCTACAGTTTGGTTGTCAGCTTTTCCATTAATGCTTCGATATTTCTTCTTCTTCTACAACTGCTCTGGAAAACTTCCATCACATCCCTTCTAAAACTCACTGCTTTTTTCGTAAGAAATCTGCACTTTCCAGTAATGCAAGATTGTATAATATTTATTATCATGGTCATGGCTCTGAAGTATCAACGTTCATCTATATCAAGATTGATCCATATTGGCTCAATTCTCATTTGGCTTCAGCTATCAGGTTCTAATAAAACTTCAAGTCAAGTTTTCATGTTTTGATAAACAATAATGGAATAATTCAAATTGAATAAATCTAACAAGATTGATGTTAATGTGATGATCGCCTCAATCTCAAATCTGAACCAAAAACCTTTGTTATCCACATGGATCTAATCTCATCTAATGGGCTTAAAGGCTGGATGCTGCAGTAGCAATGAGATGCGTGTGTTGCAACAGATTAATGCTTATCTGTATCATTACGCTTGTGCAGGTTTCTCCAGCCTACCTCTGTATTGAGAATAGAGCATGGATCCAATCTACTGTTAACGGCATTGCAATACAAGGCTCGTCCAATAATTGCCATCCTCTGTGTCCCCGCTTTTGAATGTGACTGTACCAGACGAGCGAATCCAATAACGTGTCCACTATATACATAGATTTGTATCTAATGTGTAATATATAGCAACTACAATCTAACTCTATTGTCTCTGTTATTAATCCATGCACTGGTCTCAGGATTTAGATTATTTGCTGGAGAGCTTTGTGGAGCGATTGTGGCGCCTCTATGTTTTGGGATTGGAACTTCGATTTCGGTACACCTGATTTACTATTGAAACCTGATCAATTCGCTCATAAACGGCTCAATTCATGTAAGTTGGCAGTGTGTGGAGATTATGTGGACACTCTGTATCCAGGCAGATAAAGATATCTTGTACAATATCCAAGAAATCTATATAATATGCAAATAGAATAATAATTATTATTGTTCAATAACGTCCACTACTATTGATGTATTCAATTCTGGAATAGAAGGCTATGCAACACACCAAAATCAGTTCATATCCCAATATGAAGCTGTTTGCTGAAAAAGTAGTTTATATTATCAAGTTATATGACAGAATAATAGTTTGGGATAGAGTAGGGTTGGATCAGTCTTGAAAGATTTCACATAAACTAATGTATCCTGTGATAGATTGGCTATATTATTCCAACTTTCTTATAAAATATTTCTGATTTTGTAGAGAAAATAGTGCGAAATGAATATTTATGAAATATCTTCTTTGTGGTTCGTAATCTATGGGTAATTAGAAGAAGAAGAAGAAGAAGATGAAGAAGAAGAAGAAGGAGGAGAAGAAGAAGAAGAAGAAGAAGAAGAAGAAAGAAGAAGGAAGAAGAAGAAGAAAAGAAGAAGAAGAAGAAGAAGAAGAAGAAGAAGAAGAAGAAGAAGAAGAAGAAGAAGAAGAAGAAGAAGAAGAAGAAGAAGAAGAAGAAGAAGAAGAAGAAGAAGAAGAAGAAGAAAAAGAAGAAGAAAAATAAGAAGAAAAGAAGAAGAAGAAGAAGAAGAAGAAGAAGAAGAAGAAGAAGAAAGGAAAAGAAAAAGGAGAAGAAGAGGAGGAAGACAAGAATGATGGGAAACAGGAGAGGAAAAGTGAAATAGAAAAAGGATGGTGGAAAATAGCCCCTTTTTACTGAGCACACCACACAGCACACACACACATACACACCCACCGGAGAAACGATTAGAAAAAAGTTTTTGTGGAAATGAACATAACTTCCATCTGGGTGGTTTTCACCCTCAAAGGGGTCTGCTGTCTGCGACGACCGACGACTGAAATTGGCGACCATTGAGTGGGGGGGGAAGTAGTGGTGGTGGGGGGGCAGAGTCTCCTCCAACACATCTCTGCCTCCCCCCACCAACTCGGAGAGAAAATGAGTGGGGAAACAGAGGACAGAATGAGAGAAAACAAGATTGAATGAGTGGAAAAGAAATTACCCGAGAGAAAATTTCGGACCCGGATCGTGATGACTATCATCCTCTCTCCTTCACACCCTCTTTCTCCTTCTTTACTCCTCGGTTTTCATCTCTTTTTCCTCTCTCTTTATCATTCATTCTCACTCGTCTATCGGTGGATTCCACCCCCGTAATTGTGTTAGCAATAAATTGCATCAGACTACCCCCCCCCCCTACACGGCAATTCCACTGGAATCCCTCGCTTTTTTGGAAAACTCTCTTTCATTTTCTTCTTCCCACTCCTACGCTCTCTCTATCCCCCCTCACTCACTCTCTCTCTCTCACTCTTCTCGATGGTGCTCTTCTTCCATGGAATAGACGGTAGTAGCCAGCTTGAAAACAATTCCAAACTCACTCCCAGTTTCATTCACTTATCCCCCTAACATGCTTTCCAATGGCGTTATGGGCTCTGACCGCCCAACTTTCACAGCTGTGCTGTAGCCTGCATTTGGCTCGTGATAAATATATCGAATGTATCGTATTTTGGAACAGAAAAGGTGGAGATTTTCTCCTCTCATTTGAAACTCAAATATGATTGAATTTGTAGAACATTATTCACTTCTAACTACAAAAAAATGAATTCTCAATTATAAGCAACCAAAAACGTTTTCGGCATATCCTGAGATGTGAGGATGGTTCGATATTTCAAGAATAATGATCATATGTCGGTACTATACTGTAGCAACAAAAATGTTTGGTGCACCGAACACAGTAATTCCACAATTAGCTAGTTGGTGACACGTGAAAGTTTCCAGTGTTCCACCGCTTTTACTCCTCCTTTTTTACAACGACAACTGACAATGGGTCCAGTCTAACATCACCCTACACAAATCGGTCTGACTAAAGAATATTACGTGAATCTTCTAAATGAGTATCATCCTTTCACTCAAATAGCATCACTTCCCTAAATCATTCATTACTTTCTGATATGCAAGTACGCAGTATGTAAGTTATCTGTGTATTTTACTCTTCCTTGAAGTTCTTCGTTTAACAAATTTTAGGTCGGTGGGACAAAAGTGGATATATGTCTATTCAAAAGAATTATCATTAATGATTGGACTTTCTGAGGCTCCAAATTTTACAGGCCTCAGTGCAGCAACTGGGAGATAGGTTCCAGATAACACTAATTCTTATAGTAGGATTCTTTTAACTTGTCATAAAGCAGCTGATTTAACGTTAGTAGACGAGCGTACATCAATCAGCTGTTTTCTGACAATTTAAAAGAATCCTGCTATAATTTACAATGATAATTGAATGAGATCAGCTGATTGAAAATAGTAAAACCCGGCTAGGGCAATCCAGCAAATAAGACAAACTGTTGGGTTGCACCAACCGGGATCAACTAAATTGTCTATCAGCTGATCCCATTTGATTAACGTAGCGCTTGGAAAAAATGCTTGTGTGGCTGTAGTCTTAGGCTAGGCGTACACCGATTAGTCAAGAAAATACAAGACAAGATTACTCACGTTTAGTCACAGTACTTCACATAGTTGCTTATGAAGCAACACACACCGATTAGTCATTGCATCAGTGTGTGCTGCTTCATAAGCAACTATGTGAAATACTGTGACTAAACGTGACTAATCTTGTCTTGTCTTGACTAACCGGTGTACGCCTAGCCTTAGGGAAACAAAAACCAAAAAAATGCCTATTTGGAAACTTACGAGGATATTTTACCAATTTTTAGCATTATTTCACCAATTTTTACCAATATTTTACTATTTTTTACCAATATTTTACAATTTTACCAATTATAAATATTTTACCAATATTTAGAATATTATTACCAATATTAGAATATTATTTTACCAATTTTTAGCATTATTTTACTAATTTTTACCAATATTTTACTAATTTTTACCAATATTTTACTAATTTTACCAATTATATATATTTTACCAATATTTAGAATATTATTACCAATATTAGAATATTTTACCAATTTTTAGCATTATTTTACTAATTTATACCAATTTTTTACTAATTTTTACCAATATTTTACAATTTTACCAATATTATATATATTTTACCAATATTTATAATATTATTACCAATATTGGAATATTTGACCAATTTTTAGCATTATTTTACTAATTTTCACCAATATTTTACTAATTTTCACCAATATTTTACAATTTTACCAATTTTCTGCTGCTAGAAATCGCAAATTATATTGTTTTCTGTGAATTTGTTGAGATATTTGTTGGACTCTGTCTCTGTTTTCATCCTATAAGTTATATTTTGTACTCGATCAATAAATAAATAAATACATATTTAATCCAACTCACCCCTCTTGTGCAAGTCGTCGCGGCTGACCTGTGAGCCGGCCAGGGCGGCAGCGGCGGCGGCCGGATTGGGGGGCAGCGCGAGGTGCGGGGGCGCGGGCGCCGCCCCCGGATACCAGGCCCACCCGGCGGCACCACCGTTGAACATGCGCAGCTTGTCGTAAACGGACTCGTTCTGCGCAGCCGAAACCTGTTGCTCCTTCTGCGCAGCCAAGTTGCGCAGCACTCGGTTGATCGACGACACCTGGTGGACAAAATGCGAAACAAATGGTTAGCAATCTGTGTGTTAGGGTCTTGAATCAGTTGAAATTTCAATATTTTCTTGTATCTTTCGTGTTCTTGTGTTGTGCTTGTGGTTTATGAACTTTTGGACTTTTATGTATCAAAAAGAAATACTTTCAAAATTCTAAATCATTCTGAAAAGTGCATAAAACTACAACCTAAGTGGAATTAGGTTATCACGGCGAGGTGGAACAACCTTCGGGTCTCCCCACCGACAAAAGCCATACGCTAAATAAATAATAAATAATCAGTTGAAGCATTCAGTTTTCATTAGGAATTAGCGTACTGAGTTCATAAGTAAGTTTGTACTTATAAACTCATATATGAGTTTGTTTGGGTATAAAATTTATTGAAGGATTCAGTTTCACCCCGGTCGTACACCGGAGCAATAAGCAATAGGCAACTAGCAACATAATATGATTGTCTACTCTATACAAACCAATAGTTCAATGCACACCGAAACAACTGCTTTACCCCCGGTCGTACACCGGAGCAATGAGCAATAGGCAACTAGCAACATATGGATCATATGATTGTCTACTCTATACAAACCAATAGTTCAATGCACACCGAAACAACACAACTGCTTTACCCCGGTCGTACACCGGAGCAATAAGCAATAGGCAACTAGCAACATATGGATAATATGATTGTCTACTCTATACAAACCAATATTTCAATGCACACTGAAACAGCTGCTTTAAGTGTGCATTAGACTATTTGTTTCTATAGAGTAGAAGATCATATGATCCAAATGTTGCTAATTGTCTATTGCTTATTGCTCCGGTGTACGAGCTGCCTTAGTGATTGATATGTGAAATAAAATTGTCATAAGCCTCCTAGCAGCATTCAATGGATGTGTTGACAGTACAAACGGTAAAACGTTCATAGATACAAAACAGTCTAAAGTTCAAAGCCAGTATAACAGTTCCTTTGTTATAATATTCGTAGTCTCATTTAGGCCTATATAACTGGAGAGATTCTTCTCTTCATATGGACTGTTGACAGTATTATAGCAGCCGCCATCTTAGCTCTCTACCCATTTCTTGGCTGAAGCCGGGGTTTTAACGCAATGACTTTAGCATTCTGTGTGTTCACCTCTAAGTCCAGGATAGAATTAATGTGTTAAATAGCATTGACATACGTCTTCTAGCAGAATTTGAAGGGTGTGTTGACAGTACAACGGTAAAAGCGTCCATAGAGTCAAACTAGTCAAGAGCGTCAAGAGTAAAAAGCGTAAAGATTTAAGGCTCAAAAGCGGTATCGCAAGAATCTCTTGGTCCACTTCCTGGTCTTGCCCAAGATATCGCTGTATCCACTCTATATGAAAATGTTTGTGAGTTGGTTTTATTCAATATATTCGGTGATATTCCTGTTGTATGGGCGAATCATCGATTTTATGATAATGAAATTAATTGTTAAACATTTGAAATTGATAATTTGATGGGTCACAGTTCTCATAACCTGTTGATTTCTTTATGATAACTATTCAACGACAATTTGTTTATCATAGAATCAATTCTGAAATATCACGAATTATGTCAATGAAACCAATTCACTAACATTTTTGTACAGCAACATCTGTGGGCAAAACCAGAAACAGCTAGCTATCTATATTCTAGATGTGTTCAAAATAACAATGTTTGATAACTTCTGAATCCTTCAACTACCCTCCAGTGTACATTGTTGGGGCAGCACAATGATCTTTAAACAAAATCTTTGTCTTTATTAAGAGAGTAGTGAGTACTTTGAGAGCAAGAGTGTATTTGACTACCAGCCCCCAGTTAAAAGTCCCTTCACTCGTCAATTGAGTGGTATGGCCCCTGTACACATACAACGTACAGATTATACTTTTCATTCCACTCCCTCATTTCTCTTCTTCTTTTTCTTCTTCTTCTTCTTCTTCTTCTTCTTCTTCTTCCTCCTTCACTCCCAGTTATGCAAACCCTTCTTTCTCTTTTTGTTCGGTCAAGTGTTAGAAATCAAAACAAATCGTGGCCTGAGTGTGCATTGTTAATGAATAGGGGGGCGTAGTAGTATAACAGGAGGACATAAGTAATAAAGATCCTTTCTCTCTCTTTTTCGTCTGTGTCTTGCTTCTCTGTCTCCTCTCTCTATTCTCCCTCTTTTCTCTATGTTTCTACCACCTCCTCAATCTTCTGCTTTTTTTCTACAGCTTCTCTCCTCAATTTCTTACTCGTCATTGTTCAGCTTGTTCATCATCATATTCATCATTCATCATCATCATCATCATCATCATCATCATCATCATCATCATCATCATCATCATCATCATCATCATCATCATCATCATCATCATCATCATCATCATCATCATCATCATCATCATCATCATCATTATCATCATTATCATCATTATCATCACCGTCATCGTCGTCATCATCATCATCATCATCATCATCATCATCATCATCATCTTTTTCTTCTTCTCCTTCTTCCTTACTTCTCTCCACTCCATTCTTCTTGCCTCCTCCTTCCCTACCTTTCTTCCCACACTCCTCTTCCTTTCTGGTTAGTGGGTTAGCAGCATAGAGAGCCCTTAGTACATAGTGTCGAGGCTAACGTTTGTCGATGGCCACCCGTTTTAGTCTAGGACTTTGCTGAATCTCAAGCTCATGAACCGGCCCTAAATGTCTAAACCCATTACTAATTCTATATTATACGTACTATTCAACATTTTACACTATTGGTGAAACTAGATCATCTTATCCAGAACGATATACGATTTGAATAATGCTCTACCTCCAAATGCGGCAAATGGGAATGAGACCTCTTGTTTTGAGCACTCTTTATTTAAAACAAACGACATTTTCTTTATAAGTAGAATTGAATCCGAGCACCCTTTCTTCAACCCAGCCGATAGCGACTAAAAGCATAGCAGTGTAATTCCGGCTCTTATCAAGTGGCTAACGATTCAGAACTGCAATCAATGAGGGGGTTCCGAAAAGGGAAAGAAGGAGGATAATGAGAGTATGGCTTTGAAGAGAGAAAGGGAAAAAGAGAGAGAAAGATAGTGTGAGATAGAGAGACAGAAAGAAAGAGAGTGATAAAGAGGGAGAGAGAGAGAGAGTGGGTGAGAGGGGAGGTAAAGAGAGTTAAACCGATGGTAGAGAGGAATGATCAAAATGTAGGTAGAAATAGATGAAGTAGTTTGGTAGGTGTTGTAGGATGAAAGAAGAGAAAAGAGAAGGACAGAGATAAACTGCAAGAGAAGCAGAAAAATAAGTATTGAGAAAATAATTAAAATCAGGGTGAGAAGGAGGAAAAGCTGAAAATCAAGTAGAAAAAAAGGCAGGATCAATATAAGAGGTCGATGGAGGTCCATGAGAATCGACAAATACATTGTGGAAGTTATCCATTTGAATAAACAGAATCGGAAATGTAAAATTTCGAGATACCGGTTTCGGTATTTATAGCATTATCAGTCTTTGGTAAACGCGGTACGACTCTGGTATCTCAGGAATACCAGAAAAATTTAATATAAAATTTATTTAAACATACAATACTTTATGATATACAGTATAAACAATATTCGTATTTGTGGTTGTGACAACTTCGAGTGTTTTTATTTATTATATGCTGGTTGTTCTCCTATTCTCAGAGGTAGCCTGAACTTCTATAGGTTTTATCAATGTAGTTATAACTATAATAAGATTACAAAACAGAATTTGTTTTCTAATTACCTATGGTTTCATCATATAGGAGAAACGGTTGAGACTCGGTTTTCAACACTCATTCTGTTCAAAAAACTATACAAATTGAACAGTCACGCCAAATTTCGGCACACACTCCTTTTTAAACTAGATGTGCTCCAAACACATGACGATCATCAATCATTATTACCAACATTTATGTGTTGTAGACAACATGTTTTCATGCGCCAACCCCTTGCCACCCCCCCCCCACAACTCAATGTTTTCCGAATACCGTACTACATAGATCAGTGAGCCCCACAGCGTGTCAAATACATCTGTATCAATCACGCGAAGGGTGGCTGTGCGCGTGCGCGAGTGAATGTGCTTGTTTTCACTACATTACACCACACTACACTAGCAGTGGATGGGGGCTCACCTCTCTCACTAACCCACGCAACTAAACTTTGTAATGTACGTCATTGCCAATTACAACAATACATTTATTAAACTGATGATATGCTAAAAATGTGATAGCGCTAGCAGCAGACCGTTTTAAGGTTGTTATTATTCTGACTCCGTCTTCCGTCACTCTTCTTGTTCGTCTCCTTCTTCTTCTTCTGCTTCTTCTTCTTCTTCTTCTTCTTCTTCTTCTTCTTCTTCTTCTTCTTCTTCTTCTTCTACTACTACTTCTCTTGTACTTACTCACTATTTCTCATTCTCCCGATTCTTCTCCATTCTTTCTGTTTCTTCGGCTTCGTCTTCCAGTTCCTCATCATCTTTTCTTCTTCTTCTTCTTCTTCTTCTTCTTCTTCTCCTCCTCCTCTCTTCTTCTTACTCTTCCCTTCTCCTTCTTCCTTCTCCTTCTTTTTCTCTTCTTCTTCTTTTTTCTTCTTCTTCTTCTTTTTTTCTTCTCTTCTTTCTTCTTCTCTTCTTCTTCTTCTCTTCTTCTTCTTCTTCTTCTTCTTCTTCTTCTTCTTCTTCTCCTCTTCCAGGCACTCCTTCTTACTCTTCCTCTTCTCCACTTCTCTGTCTTTTACAATTTTCTCGGCTCCGTTAGTTCTTCTCAACGTTTCTTCTTCTTTTTGACTATTTTTATTCGCCTTATTCTTACTCTCCTTCTTCCTCTCCTTTTCCTTCTTCTCTTTATTTATTTTCTATTCCCTTTTCCTCCACCATCTGTCGGCAAACACCATCGTAAAAGATACCATTGATCCAGATAATAAATGACAGGAGGCAGCAGGCACACAAATGGTACAGGAGCAGCAGGTACATTGATCAATAATAGATCATCTTCTACTTCTTCTCCTTCTCCCCCTCTTCCTCCTTCTTCTTATTGTTCTTTTTCTTCTTCCCCTTCTTCTCTTCTTGTTCTTGATCTTCTTTGTCTACTTCTTCAATCTTGATCAGCACTCCACATACACGTATAATACATAAGAGGCTTTTCAAAGTAGCCCAAGTAGTCGACTATTCTGTCGAAAATTTTCTACCTTTCATTTTTTTCTACCTCCATTGCCATCATCTTTACATTTTCTTCTTCTCTTTCTCCTTCTTCTTCTTCTACTGCTTCTACTCCTTCCGCTTCTTCTTCTTCTTCTTTTTCTTTCTTTAAAAAATTTTCTACCTTTCATTTCTTCTGCCTCCATTGCCATCATCTTCACATTTTCTCCTTCTTCTCTTGCTCCTTCTTCGTCTTCTTCTTCTTCTTCTGGTTCTTCTTCTTGTTCTTCTTTTTCTTCATCTCCTCCTTCTTCCACGTCCTCTTCCTTCTTCTTCTTCTTCTTCTTCTTCTTGTTCTTCTTTTTCTTCTTCTTCTTATTCTTCTTCTCCTCCTCCTCTTTCTTTTTCTTCTTTTCCTTATTCTTCTTTCAGACAACGCCATTTTTGTCGGCTGCTACAGCTCATCTTTATTATCCCTTTATTATCCCACTTCAAAAAGAGGCCGAGCCGCCTTTTTAGTTCCTTACATTATATATCTATAGTGCCTGCAGTTGTCTAAAGAGATAGATATATGCATTCGGCTTCTAGACATTATACAAGAATATTTGCTGAAGTTTTCCGAAGAGATACATAGATAATACAGATTTGGTTTCCGTTCATAATATAGGTATAGTGGCTGCAGTTGTCCAAGGAGTTATTATATAGTTATAGATGATTATTATATTATATTTGCTGAAGTTTTCTGAAGAGATACATAGATAATACAGATTTGGTTTCCGTTCATAATATAGGTATAGTGGCTGCAGTTGTCCAAGGAAATATTATATAGGTACTATAAATATAGATTTGGTTAGAATCTCTAATACATTGATGAGGATATATAGAAATATGAGTTCGGTTTCCATAGTTATATTGGCTGCAGCTGTCTGAAGAGATTACATATATTGATTTGGTTCCAATACGCTATCTACGTATAGTGGCTGCAGTGTTGTCTGGAGGGATGAATAGATATATGGATTTTGTTTGTAGACTGATGTTTGAAAATACCGCAGCCGTCATCTTATCAGAAAAAGAGGCCGCACTTAAGAGGGAGGTTTTGGGGCTACCTGAGTTACGGCGGCGACTCCAAAAGAAGCCGGATAGATGGGTTGAGCTGTCTGCAGTCTGAAAGTTCCGACAAGATGGCAACTGGATCCTTGAGAAGAATTCAGTAATAATGGATGTTTTGGGGAGTTCCTTCGAAATCCGTTTCAAAAATGAGGCTACAAAGTAGAGGCTGAAAGTGGAATTGATACTGGAATAGTCACGTACACAGCAAAACACAAGTTGTAATCAAATAAAAGCTGTACTCGAAAAGTTGAGTATGATTCAATAAATTAAAATGGAATCAAGAAATTGAATTGCGAAAAAATTGGGTGCACTAAAAAAATATGTTGCACGAAAGACTCGCCTTCGTTTTACTCGAAGAATTAAGTTTGAAATAAGTTATGTTTCGGAAGCTTTGAGAAAATCATTTCTGAACATTAGGGTAGAAGGGAGTTTCTTTTGCAACAGAAATAAGTTATGTTTCGGAAGCTTTCAGAAAATCATTTCTAAACATTAAGGGAGGGGGGAGTTTCTTTTGCAACAAAAATGTACCTAGAAAAGCTACCGTACACTCATTTTCAATTGATATTTCAATTGTCTAATCATTTTGTTTTTAAACCGAGTTCAACGTACCGATAGTATGAAATTGGTTTAAACTTGTAGTATTTTGTGTCAAACTGAAGACCCATAGTCCTTAAAGCAGCCTATGTTAGATGTGAGCCGAGGTTATTTATCAGATTGACTACTCATGAGAAATCATTCCATGATTTTCATCTTCATGAAATTATTCCAATACCTACTACAATTACCTCCACTTTTCTCCTTTTCACATTCACTTTATATCCTCTATCATTCAGAAAAATCTAGAAAGAAGCCAATTCAATAGGAATATTACTAGTCTTGAGATGGATTCGCCCAACATTGAATTAGTTCGAATTAAACTTATTGGAAGATCTAGAGACTACAATCCAACTAGTTGTGAAGAAAATCAATTTATACAAAATTCAATCTAAATGAATTGCTGCCAATAAAGTGTGAACTACACCATCGGTTACAACCTACACCACTATAATCTTATTACTCTTTCTTTTGTGCTATGCTCTATGTTGGTTGGACATCTATCCTATTTTACACTTCAGCCAACAATTCTGCGCCGTGTAATTGGTTTTTGGGGGTTGATGATTGGGGGGTGGGGGGGTTGCTCAGAAGGGGTAAGGGGAGGTAAGTTTGTTTGCAAGTGACGTAACATTGTGTAGTACAGGCTGTGCGTAACCGACCCTTAAACCTTACGCGGTAACAGGATAGAAATTACGCAGATTCTGCGAGAACAACACGCGTTTGGTTGGGGGGAGGGGTTAGGGGGGTTGAAATGCGTTTTTGGGGGGTTGAAACGCGTTTTAGAGTTCACCAAAGTGGAAAAACTAGAGGGATGCAAAACCGAGTGGGATGAGTTAGCCCCAACATCTGTCAAAGACAAACAGGATGCTAGTCTTCTAGGCTGTGCTATAGATAAATGGATTTGTCAGATTTTTGAGAGCCGGTGACGTCACAGTATGGTGAGGAGGAAGAGGAGGCGAAGGAGGAGGAGGAGGAGGAGGAGGAGAGGAGGAGGAGGAGGAGGAGGAGGAGGTGGAATAAGTGGAAGAGGAGAAGGAGTAGGAGGAGGAGGTGGAGGAGGAGGAGCAGGGGGTGTCTAAATGCCAGATGTGGTTGAGCGTTCATTGAAGCAGCAATGGACGTCTGGCGTGAGTGTATTGTTTAGGGGCGGTGGTATGGTATTTTCACAGCTGATGTATTTCAAAAAATGACTCGAATTGATTTCGGGATGTTCGGCTTTGTTTTTTATGTACATATTTTTGGATTTTTGTATTAAACTGGAGTTTTTAATTTGAGATCTTGGGGTTGTTGAACCCTGTTCCTAATTTCACCGGTTTCACGTGATTGAATTGGAGTCCCGAAAATGGTTTCAAATATTATTTATTCATTTCCTGATGCCAGGATATTTTTATTTTTATTGTGAATACTTGTACTTGTATTTTTTCTTTGGCAAATAAATTGAATTGGATTAAATTGAAATACAAGTATCTGAGGACTTTAATCGAACTCGTGAAGTATTCAAATAATAATTTTTCTTAAATACAATTTAGCATGCTCGTATTTTAAATCTTCAATTTCATGCTTGATTTTGACATCCATGTAAAAGTTTGTATTTTCGGATATTGAGTCACAAATGTTTTTCTCTTTTATACTGTTCTGATAGCTAGTGCAATCATTGATTTTTTATGGAATCAGATTTTTAACTAGTAGAAGGGAAATAAGAAACGTGTCATCAAATATAACCTACCGGTCTTGATTGGGACTGTAGAAATTTCGTTACACTTTAAATAAATACTTAAGTCGTATCAATCATCAGAAAAATCAATCTGAGAAGTCCAATAGGAGTGTATGAGTCTGATGTATGAATAATATGACTACGTGATTATTTTATTTTCATATAAATCATTATTTTCATATAGCCTACATGAAATATTTTCCAGGTCTAATTTTCGATAGTTATCTACCTTGAAATTTTAAAATAGATTCTAGCAAAAACTCTTCAAGTAAATCAACTAAAACTTAGCTCTATCTTTCTGTTGTGATTTATTGTCAATTCTTTTTCCTCCTAAACTAAGTTTCAAACGAGATCTGCCGCTAATTCGTTCGATAATTCTCCATCACCACCAACGTTTGGCGTTATTATGATTGTGTGGATGCATGCGTGTGTGCATGCGTGCGTTGTGTCAGCACAGCTGATGATGTGTTCCTATTCTGCATGTCCGCTGATGTGGAAGACCAGACCACTCTTGGGCGCGCCTGCTGCCACCAATCTGCACCCCCCAACCCCTCAATCATCCCCCCCCATCACCCAACATGCATCATCCCCTGCAAGCATCACCAGCAAAACCCTCGTACCCTTGAAGTACATGTGAGGCATGTGTTGTCTTGTTTCGCCGAGGCTGATGACTGCTGTTCAATAGGTTATGTCATGTTCTGATGGATCTTAGATGAGTTTGCATTTGATGTATTGGAAATAGATTTTTTATAATATTTTTTAATACTATTGCCCGGTTTTTCAGTCGCTCAATAGACAGTTTATGGATCCAATAGCACTATTGAATCAATAACCATGTGTTTTCAAATGCAAAAAAAAGTTATTGATTCAATAAGTTTATTGAACGACTGAAAAACCAGGCAATATGCCTGGAATATTATTAATGTATGGGTTGTAGAATAGGTTTTATCATAAGATAAGGATGGATGAGATTGAATTTATGTTTCATCCTGCATCGACAATATAGAAGATTGGAGATGAAAGAGAAGTAATAAAAGAGACAACACATGAAGCACGAAAGGAAAAAGGAAAGGAGAAAGAGAAGGTGGTGGAGAAGGAGGAGAAGGGAGGTGGAGGAGGAGGCGAAGGAAGGGGAGGAGGAGAAGGAAGAGTAAGAGAAAGAGGAGGAGGAGAGGAAGAAGAAAAAGTAGTGGTAGAAGAAGAACTCAGAAGGACAAGATGAAGATTGAGAAGGAGAAGGAGGATAAGAAGTAGATGAAGTAGAAGAAGAAGAAGAAGAAGAAGAAGAAGAAGAAGAAGAAGAAGAAGAAGAAGTAGATGAAGTAGAAGAAGAAGAAAGAAAAAGAAGAAGAAACAGGAGAAACATTACAAACGTTACAAAGAGGCGTTGAATATCTGCAGCAATCGTTCAGCTATTAATAGGGAATCAGTCTCATCGAATTTCCGCATACAACCGTTAGTACCCTGAACCTTTGCTCGGAGCAGAATTTCCTTTGATCATTTCAACAACATTTTGTGTTGTATTAAAAGAGAAACAGATAGGAATGAGCCACAGAGAGTATAAAAAAGCACCCGGAAGAAATGGAAAATGGGACTAAAAAGAAACTAAATGGAAACGAAAAACGTGCAACCGAAAAGAAAGCTGAACAAATGTTGAGCGCACGACAACAAACAACAAACAAACAAATAAATTGAAATAGACAAGTTGGATAAATAAACAGCGACAATAATAAAAAAGAACCGACACAGAGAAAAAGGGAACCGTTTTTTTTATTGCTAGAAAATTGCAAAAGAGCACGTGAATAGAGGGGGAGGTGGATTTAGAGAGAGATAGAGTGAGAGGGACAGAGTGGGGTAGAGAAGGAGAATAAAAGGAAGAGGCGAAATAATGGAAACAGAATCAAACTGAGGAAATGAAAAGCTTGGCTTACTTTTGATTGGGTCTCCTGTGAGGGAGTGAGTGTAGCTATCAACTCTCCATCGTGAGCTAAACCTATACAATTCGTTTGATTCTATCTCAATGCTGATAGAAAGTTCGCACACATGTATTATTAGATGGTCCACACATAGAGAAATGAGAGTTGAATGGTGGGTTTGAAAATGCATTCTATTACTTTATTTTATAGTGGTCTTGGAAAACATTTTGTATTGTTTAAATTTATTGCTTACACATGGATATTTTTCCGGTTTTTCCCTGTATTACAGTAGTTCTATATTTCTATAAAACAGGCCCCTCTTCTTCAATAGCGGTGATGAAAAATGTTTAACTTAAGAGTCAGTCAGTAAAAGTTTAAAGTTTTTGTAAAACTATATTTCTACTTTATATTATGTTGTTTAACTTCCAATAAAAAGGTCGAATAAATACTAAAAGTAATTTTAATTTGACATTTTAATGTTTTTTTTATATACTAATTTCTCTCATTAAGAGCATTCTTTAACTTGCTCTGTTCTTTACTTCAAACAGACTTTGAATTTTTCATTTTTATTTTATTCTTGTATCATCAAGATATCATTTTCATGCTTATTTTAGTCTTCGTATTATAAAGATAGTCATTATGATTGCTATTCGTTTTGAGCCTGTTGCAGTTAACAATTTATAATAATGAATGATTTTTTCGTTTGAAGTGTATCCTATCCTCAATTTTTCTAGTACAGTATATTCAACTCAACTAAGGAACTTTCATGCACATTTTAATGAGAAAGGATTTTTGCGTTCAATCTTCAGAACAATCTTTCATAAAATCTTAGAATTCTATAAGTCTTGTGAAACATGAAGAAGACAGTAATAGGACACTCACTGGATTGGTCGCAGTATTATGTAATAAGTTTATACTTGCAATGTAAATCCGCCTCTTTCCAGAATTAAAGTACAACTACATGTTTGTGAAACAAATTCAATTTATGTTTCAAATATAATTTGATTTCAAACTTCAACAGTGAATCTTAATTTGATCATTTCTTTGAATCAAAATATCCATGTCGTAAAAAATTATTGTCCATTTCGGGGCTGGATTCCGATTTCAAATTGAAAATACAATCCGAACTTTCATCCCTGAACCAAGCTAATAGCTGTACCCCCTAAAAGCGCATTGCCCCAAATTACATTCAACCCGCTGTGGCTAAAGAGGCGGCTCAACCAAGACTCTCCCCGGGGACAGATTGCCAACTCCACATGGGGTGAAGTGCTTCCCATACCCCGCCCCCACAGCCACCAACCCCTATGGAGGGGTTGAAACCTCCCCTTCACCCCCCTCAACCATCTAAAACAGTCTAGAAAACAGCGGGTTGCCAATCAACGAACGTTTCGCATATTAATTACCGCAGCGGTTTCTCGTTCTCAAGTGTTTGCCAATTTGTTTGGCTAGAGATGCGATAAAAAATAGAAAACCACTTGACAGTGTTGATGGTGCCTACTTTTCCGCTGTAATTGGAAGGCGGCACAGTACAAGTGTTGTAATTATTAATTGGGTGTGTGTGTGTGTGTGTGGGCCAATTGCCATGTTTTTATTGCCCGCTATTGAGTTGAGTAATTGTCTTTTATCAGGATATATATATTTATATACGATCGAGTGCATGGATACCGATTGATATGTGAATAAGAATTGGTTTGAGTATTGTCTTTTATCAGGATATATACGATGGAGTGCATGGATGCGGTTTTCTATGTGGATATGGATTGAAATCAGTAGATGTTGGCTTTTTCTAGAAAATCTGGAGAAACATTGTAAGGCCGTGGTTACACTGGATGCCAGTTGAAACATAGAATTTACTTATTAGAAATAAAGTTGAATTTCACACGTGTCTTTTAGTATGAACGTTTAAAATACTAGGATATAACTTTTATATGAAACTTAAAAATCTGAGGTTACACTGCATGTTTGAAATTGGAAACAAACTCAAAAAATCAAATTAAGTTGTAATTAATTCATTTAAATATTTATTTTTTGTAACAAAATTTGATTTTAAAAAATGAATTATGAGGAGGAGATGATTCTCCACAAATTTCGTTTCTTACATTAAAAACTATGACTGCATGTCGGTAGTGAAGTGAAAAACAATAGTGTATAATATATCGCAGTTGGTAATGGATCAAGAAATAATAATCTTTAACTCAAATCATAGTCATTCAAACTTGAAACAACTTTTAACATAGTCAAATCACTATTTTAATATTACTATTTCAAATCAGTAATTTGAATCATAATAACTTGACCAATTAAATTACAGTATTTCGAAAATTAGTTCCATTCTCAGAATACATTGAATAAGTTTGAAGCCTGTTTCAATCTGAATGTAAGATATTTTTCAAATCCACTTTCAATCTCCAAATACACTGAATATTATTCAACCCCATATCAATGCAGTTCAATTCAAACCTATCAGGAAATTAGGATTAATATCGCCAATGCAATTACCAATCTCCTATCGCCCACTTCACTGATACCATTGTTGGCTAACAATAACTGCCCATTGTCAAAACTGATGCTAAGTCCTTTCGGAATTATGATTGCAGTGTCAAACACTCTCCCACCCCCAAAGTCCACCCCCATGGTGACACCCCAGTTGGGCAAAAAAGGGGAGGAAATCTAGAATCGGGTGTGATACGTTCGGTTGCACATATTGAATGCGCTAACGCGATGACGTATTAACATTATTCGATATACCTAATCAGGGCATTCAGATCCTGTTATGTCGTTGTCATGCTTGGGGTGGGTTGAGAGGCGAGGGTGGTGTCTTATATTTGTTGGCGACAGGATGTTTGTGAGAAATGTGATGTTGGAACATGCATTTTGTTGTTTCATGAGAGACTGAAAACATGCTTGTATCTGAACATTATTCTTGAACTTATACGTTTGAACTTGGGTATTATTCTTCTGAAGAGTAAATTATTGATAAAAACAGAGATTTGTTAATAATTCCACCATTGGAACTATTTGTGTGTATAAATTCGGTTAATAATTGTGGTAATTTGTTGATAATGAGCTATTAATGTGGATACTCGGTAAGAGCGGTTGCCTAGTAATCATGTGGTTACGTAACAAACATTCAAGATTGCTCTTGGATGGGTAATCGACACAAAAAATTGTGCAATAAGGCGAGGTGGAACCTACCCGTAAGGTAGGTGCCAATACTTGAATGACTTTAGATGATTACTTTTCAATACCAAATTTTTTCCAATATATATATAATTATATTCCATACACTTCACTTCATCTCCAAAAAATTTATTATGCAGTGATTTATAATATTGTAATAAAACTTGCAATTCTAGATCCAAATAAAATCAATAATTATCGAAAAAGATAGCAGGTGATCTGAATCTCTGTTCTAATCAACAACTAAAATCTTCCAAGGCTGGACAAGAACCTGTCACTGTTCTGTAGTTAATAATAATAATATTTGCTACAAATACTAATAATAGTTTGTATTCTAGAATTCAAAAAACTTTTTGAAATTGTGAAACTCAACTTTTATGTAAATTTTAATAGAAGTGGAGTTTGAAAACTTCAAAAAGTTTTTTTTCTATTATGGAAAGATTCTACAACATCAATATTTGTTCTACAAATTTTATCAAGTTTGTATTCTGTTGTGCAATGTGAACACATACACGAATGATTCAAATATTTTGCGTGGCTTATGATGTGGGAGATTCAACACTTGTTTACATACCCTTCCAACATTTCCTCCGCATGTTATTCAAGTGTGGACCCTTCTGCTATCGCCTAGCCAAACCATTGCAATGATGTAGCACTATGTTACGTCACGCCAGCTTAGCGTATCTGTTACGCACGTTATTAGTAGCGCTATTAAGTTAGCGCATAACGCTAATGGCCTATTGTGTCCGAAAGAGTTACGTGTGGAAGGGGTGATCGACTCCATCCATCTTGCTGAGAGGGGTGAAATGAATTGGCTATACACTTGAATTTGAGATGAGTAACAAGTGACTATATGAATTTTTCTTTTGGTTTAGTGGTGTGGAAGGAAGTAAATCATAGAACAAGTGTTAAAAGAGTGTACATTCAAGCTCTATTAAAATTGTTCATTCATGAGTTGATTTGCAGATCCTTCTTGAATATTTTGTTTCAAGCCTAGATAACAGATTAGTGCTTATTCCGGATTAGACGCATTTTCACAAATACATTGAAATAAATTAATAAATAATAAATTTATTTCCTTCTTCAAAACTAAAACCTAAGAATACATTAATAAAATATTGACTACAAAAATGTAAAAAAACCATATAACATCAAGAAAAGAAAATTCATGGAAATTAACCCACTCAACTATGGACATCCATGTACTAGAGTGGGTGAAATAAGAAGTGGTAAATAAGAAGGGAAATTCGTTCTTCTGCCTAAAAAAGTTCACTCATTCAGAAATTTTTTTAGAAATTAACCCTCTCAACTATGGACATCCATGTACTAGAGTGGGTGAAATGAGAGTGGTAAATAAGAAGGGAGATTCGTTCTTCTGCCTAAAATAGTTCACTCATTCAGAAAAAAATTCAGAAATTAACCCACTCAACTATGGACATCCATGTACTAGAGTGGGTGAAATAAGAGTGGTAAATAAGAAGGGAGATTCGTTCTTCTGCCTAAAAAAATCGAATCATCATCCAATCCAGTAGACCAGGAGGTGGGAATACTAGGAAACCTAGAAGAGAATTCAGTTTCTTACGCCCAGTTTCTCATTCATCAATACAATCAAAGACAATAATTGGTGGAATTATTGTTATGATTAAAATATCTTCTTCACTTAAAATATCTTATGAACTTAAAATATCTTCAATCACTGGATTTAGTTAAAAATCATAAATAATCCAAACATCCTACATAATTATTTGTTTAATTAATATTGTTGCTATGTTCAAATTCTTGTTTCCATTAAATATTTTCTCCAAAGGAATGAACCACATTTAAATTATTATCGATTTTGAACTTTCTAAGGCTGTGAGAAAGCCGAAAATGTATCCTTCATTTAATGTAATGAAGCTACATATTGTAAGATTCATTTAATTTGGCGATGGCGAATAGATAGGTTGGTATTATTTTTTTCCATCGGACTCTACGGTCATCAGCAACGTCAAGAAATCATACCTATCTATCTATTCGCCATTCGCCAAATCAAATGAATATTTATATTTATACCAAAAAATTAATATATTTTATACGAAAAACTTTAGTGTGAACAGAAGACTTTGGAAATACTTTAACAGTGAGAATGGGACATCAATACAGATTTTATAGATCAATACAGATTTTCACTTGAAATACCAACATGGATTCATTATTTAAACTGTCAAGATTTTTCACGTACTTGGGTACTAGATCATTTTCAAGTGGAGTTGGAATTATAAACATTCAAGAGCACTTCAATCAAGTGCTTTTCATTCAATTTTAGTCAACAGTCATAACAAAATAAATTCAACTTTCCAACTTCCCCACCTCGCGTTATAGGAGCATCCAAAATCAATCCCACCATCGCATTCGTGCTACTACTTATCCTGGTTAGTTCATTAATGAGATGTAAACAAATTGGCCGACTGAATTTTCTCAGTTGATTAATTTATTCTCAGCAAAGGTGTCGGCTCGCCAGTCAATGAAAGTCGGAAAATCAGTTATTGACTGTGTGAAGAGGGGAAAATGGAAGAAAATCAGCTATTTACAGAGAGAAAAGATGAGCTAGAAGGGAGAGGGAAGAAGAGAGAAAATGCGAAACAGACCGGAAGTTTACGGAACAGTGTGGAGAAGAAAAATACAAAATGGCCGATTTTCAGGGACCACCGCACAATCAAAGTCACCGGCTTGGTGGCTTTCTCTCTGTCGCGCTAGAACGTTTCTCTTCTTTTTCTTTTCTCGATTGCTTTAATCCTCTCGAACTTTTTCTTTTTCTTCTCCTTCTTCTTTGCCTTTTTCCTTCTTCTTCTTTTTCTTCTTCTTCTTCTTCTTCCTCCTCTTCTTCCTTCTTCTTCTTCTTCTTCTTCTTCTTCTTCTTCTTCTTCTTCTTCTTCTTCCTCTCTTTTCCTTCTTCTTCGTCATCTCTCGCACCTATTTCTTCTACCCTAAAAACTTTCGGAGGTTTCGTGAGGTTTGCTTAGCGATGAAGATTTTCTCGCTCCATGTTCAGCTGCTTATCTCTTTCTTGTTTTCTCAGACCACCTCTCTCTCTCTCACTCCCTTCTCTCTCTCTTTTGTATTGAGTACGTTTTTGTTATGTATTTAATTATTTCAAGATGTATTTTGTATTGTTTTTTCTTGTTCAATGGGTCTCCTAAGACTTGGTAGAACTAATAAATAAATAAATGAATCTTTCACTGTCTCTCTCTCTCTCTCTCTCTCCATCTCCCATCCATCCTTCATCACTCTCCTCCTCCTCCTCCTCCTCTTCTTCCACCCGTTCCAAACCGAAGCAGAGCCGGAAAACAAAACCAGATCCGAAACCGTTTTTGGGCACGAGAAGTTCCCCGTTCTAGAAAATAAGGGGGAAATTTCTTACTTGACTCCCCTCCCTTCCTCCATCCATCTCCTCCCTGTGACGTCACTCCCTCAAAGACACAGAGGCAGAGCAGATAGATAGCGGGACTACCTCACAGCGCAACTCGCGACTCAGAAGGTGTTGCAAGCCTATTGGACCGTGCTGAGCATCGCTACCACGCTTCTCTTCTTATTCTCTCTCTCTCTCTCCCTCTTCGTCTACCAATTTCCTTTCCCTTCCCTTGTTGAGGGTCGGTATGAGAGTATTCCTCCTCTAAACCTGAGGGATATTGTTCGGGGAGAGAGAGAGAGAGCATCTCCCTCGCTTTTCCAGCGAGACGTGGAAACTGCTCTAACTGGAAACCTATCGATTTTCTCCCAAAATGAGATTTTTCCTCGTCTCTATTTTCCGGAGTTGAGGGAGTTTTTCCGCGTCTGTCTTCCTCCCCCGCCTTGAAAAGCCAGCCAGAATTTCCACATGTATGTATTGAGAGGTTTACTCCCACACATATACAATTTTCCACATGCGTATACTCTTGCATGCACGTATAGAAAGTATTCCCACATATATTGACATGTATAGACAGCGTTTCCATATATACACATCTAGATAAAGCCTTTTTCACAAACTATATAGCTGTAATTTGCAACATATAGCTTCTTTAACTTATATTTAGATCTATATAGAGCGGTTCCTGACTCTATATAGATGTATTTCTCGTTATAGATATAATATAGATTCTATAACTTATAGATCTATATAAAGCGGTTGCTCACTCTTATAAATATTCCGTGATATAGATATAATATAGCTTCTTTAACTCATATTTAGATCTATATAGAGCGGTTCCTCACTCTATATAGATATATTCCACGATATAGATATAATATACACTATATACATCCAATACGTCTAGATGGAGCCTTTTTCACTCACTATATAGCTGTATACTTTGATGTAATATAGTGACTGTATATAGATGTAATTTGTTACATAGCGCACTTTCCACTTATATTCGAATCTATGTAGAGCAGTATCTACATATAGACAGTTCTCCACATACATATCAACGCGAAGCGTTTTTCATGTATATAGGAGTGATTTGTACGATTTTCGGCTCGCTTCGATGGGCTTTTTCACCTGGAAATTTTCGTTTCCTCATCGCTGAGAGAATTTATGAAATACATCAACAATCGCCGCTCCCCCGTCGATGAGGCAGTACCTAATTGTGAGGAACTGCTGGCTATTTGTTTTGAATTTAATGCTGGAATGGCGGATTTAGTCTTGATAATATGACTCGCGTTTATGGACTGATTTAAAGGATGGCTGTCATTTTGTAGATGTTGATGTTGGATGTCAAAGTGTTCGGATTCGATTACTTAATTTTTTTTTAACGTTTTATATTATTTTAATATTGAAGTAATGGGCTCTCCCAGAAAAGCTAATGCTTGAGCTCTGGAAGAGAGTTCAAAAATGTTAAAGGTAATTAGGATGGATGTATAAGACAATTTAATTAGTATCAGAAGAACAATATGCAATATAAACACTTTTTGCTGGGGATGATGCCCACATAAGCCCTAGGCTTGTGCGTGGGTAATGAGAAAGATGGTGATAAGAGATGAATGGACCTACAGCTTCAGGTCGGTTGCGAACCACCGGGAAGCGATTTTGAAGCTCATAAATTATTTTACAGAATTATAAATTTGGAATTTCGTTCAATAAATTATTATGATTTAAAAATAAATTGAATAGTTGCAATACCTATCTCCTTCTATGTTAAAAAAGCATGCAATATAGCCTAAAACTTCTTCAATTCCCGGTTTTGGTAATAAATAGTCCTAATATTGAGGTTATATTGGATGTGTATCTTATAGATAAGATAGCAGTTTTTGTGAATATGATACTTTCAGTGGTGATAGGCTGTAAGTGATTTCAAAATCATCTTCATCACTAAAACAGTCCTGTTGTTATAACAATACTGCACAGAGCCAAGCCAAGCCACATTATTTGGGGTCCACTTTAAGGGTGCACAGACTGTACACAGTGTGTATCCAGCCAGCCCTCTTATCATCCCTTACAATCTATAATGCTCACCAATCCAGAAGTTTCAGTCGCCATCTTTTTAGTCCAACCCCTCTCGCTTTTGGGGGGTGAAACAAGCTCAACCACCCTTCCCTCCCGTCACTCACCGAAAAACATCCCTGTCTCTCTCGCTATCTGCGGCAGCTCTCACCCTAAACATGTAGACTCCCACACGCAAGCCTACCGACGAAATTCCCTCGCACGCTTTCCTGCGAGTCTGATCCTGTCACTTCCAATCCTCCCCTACCCCACTCCTCCACCCCCATACCAGACACCGTTGGTTGCAATCTCGTTTCCATTTGCGTCCGTAAACTTGACTGGGATGTTTTTGTCAATTTTTGGCAGAGATGGTATTTGAGATTATAATCGAAACTGGATTACAAGTTTTGGCGTTGAACGATGGATCAATCATGGAGTGTATATTCTCGATACTCGTCATTAATCGATACTCATTTTTAATTAATACTCATTATTAATCGATACTCATCATTACTCGATACTCATTCATTAGTTTCATGGTTCAAGATCACTTGTATTCGTTGATAAAATCGAAAAATATTGTCTGGTTTAAAACTCTGCGTCAATAAAATTTTGAAACCACCCTCTCATTCAGGATGTAAAGAGCAAAATAATTATAACAATCTGGATTTCTCCTTGATCGCTTTGGAATAATCAGATGTAGGCTCCACTCGCACTTGGAAACTCAAATCGCGGAAACTGAGCGACTCGGATAACAAACATGTGTTTTCAAATGATGATGCTCAGACGATCCTGCAATCTTAATGTTTGAACGTCATCATTTGAGAACACATTATTGTTATCCGAGTCGCTCTGTTTCCGCAATTTGAGTTTTCAAGTATGAGTAGAGCCTTAGCCAATCAGAATCAGTGTAGTGAACATGATTAAAATACTTCCCAAAGGTAGATTCATAGAGTTGAAGTTGATAGATAATTCTTTCTTTATTCTTACAAACGTATGATGTATAACAAGGAAAAATGGTTGAAATAGATTAGGCATAGGTTGAATAGGAATTCTAGAAATATTATGCATAAAAGAAAGGAGATAAGTTGTAATTGGAAATTGGCAAACAAATAATTCACATTAATCGATTGTTACAGTTGTAACAACAGAAATGTAAAAGAGCAGTAGGAGAGATGATCTTTCTTTTAAAGCGTAAATAATATACACAATATTTGAAACTTCTAGAGGATTAGATCAGTGATCTTCCTTCCAAATGGAGTCAAATTCAGAGTGTAAAAAATATGTGCAAAGGTCGGGATAGTTACAGTAACCTACTTTCAAAAATACTGCCGCAAGGTATAATCCAATTCCAAGGTCACATACTTGGAAAAAGTCCTCCAATTATGAACGAGTTATCACTTGAGAACTGTTAACAAGTTTACATTGTTTCCCCTTAATTAGAGACCAAGGACTGCCGCGTCAAGTATTCGACACTAGAACACGTTCCAAGCCGTCGGAGACGTCATCTTCAGTCGAGGATTTTTCACGGTGTTTTCCGCTAGTCTCCTCACAAGGGATGACGATTTTCCTGCTTTTCATTCATTTTGTTTGCAGTCGAAAGGAGCGTAAGACATCTTACAACTATGTGATAACCTTGAAAGAGAATTCTCTTCTCTTTTATAAAGAAGGTTTATGAAGAGAAGAGATGGTTTATGAAGTAAGGTTATCAAAAAAAAAAAAAACATAAGTTACTATAGAAGAGATACCGTCAAACTTCAGGTAGTTTATATAAAAAGGTAGGAGAGAGTGCATAACTACGACATATAAAACATAAAATTTGGACAAAAATATTTTCGAAAATAATTTCTCAAAAAAATAACTCAATTTTCAATTAAAATGGAGGATTCGTTACTTTTCTCAAAAGTTGATATTTTGATAAACTAATAATGTTATGTGATAGACAATACATTCAAGCATGTATGCTCACAATCACATGATTGTATTTACAACCAATTTTGAGATGATCTGTTCCAAAAATTTCAATTTTCGGCGCCCATATCTCACAAAAGAATGTTTTCCTGTAAAATTTATTTCATTTTGATAGCTTGATAGTATCCAAATCGTAAAACTTGGGAAAATTTCACTATAAATAAGTTTTTTTAACTGATGCACAGCCTCAAGCAAGCTTTACAACTTCTAATTTACAAGATAGCTGGGAATAATTTGAAAAACTGAAGCAGAATAATGATGATTTTCCAGGGTACTAATTGAACACCGAATGCCTTTAGTCACTCCTGTCAGCTGTGTTAGCTTAACGGTCATCCAGATCTCTGTTTACGAAGTCTTTCATTTTTTTCTTGGGCTCCAACCCTTAGCAATCCACCCTCTAGTGAGTCACACACTGGATTAGTTCATGAATATTCTAAAAAGACGCACAATATTCGCCCTGCACTGTATAAATACGGCACAAAGACTGGAGGGTAGTCAGGGGTAGTTTGTATGTCTCATTTGGACCCGGGTCCGAGTTGGGCATTTAAGGGTGGTTTCGCTGTTAAAAAGACGTACCGCAAAGAAGGTCTGTAATTTGGGTTGAAGAGAATTGTCGTTATTATTGCTTAAATTGGTGGGTAGGTCAGTGGGTACGCCTTCTTGCCTAAGGTGATACATATTCAAGACTTTCGTTGCATGGGGGTGACGTTTTGTGTCTTATTTCAGAACGGTTACAAAGGAAGCGTATCATCTGTTAATTCTTTAATAGATCAAGATGACTAGTCCTATTAATTTGCCTTAAATTCGGGTTTTACATCATTGTATTTTCTTTCTATCAACCAATAAAAAGTTTCTTGCAATTCGAAAACATTTGAGGGTCCTGTCAAATACGTAGCTTTTTCTAGACAGTAGCTTATTCAAACAATGATTGAAATTGAATTCAATTTGTCATCTAACCTAATAAAAGCATCTTTGGCTTCAATTTCAATGTATTTTTTCTTTGGCAAATAAATTGAATTGAATTGAAAAATTGAATCTAATAAGCTCTATCCAATTAGGAAAGTGAGAAAGTTCCATTTGAGAATTCTTTAGAACTGATGCACTATGGAATAGCACATTTATTCCACTATACAAACCAACTCGAAAACTTCAATCAAAGATTCAAAACGTTTTGCTTGTGAAATAATTGAAGTGAAAATAATAATAAAAGAATAATAAAAGCGTGAAATAATTGAATTATTTGCATTCCAAGCCATGAAAATTGTGAATTTAAAGCAACTGAAGGCATTATTAATTTATTTATTCATTTATTCATTTATTTATTTATGTATTTATTTATTTATTATTATTTATTTATTTATTTGTTGACAAGTAGCCTATATACTGCACAATATGTGGGAAGAAATAACAGGCATTTAGCCCAAAAATACTTCAATCCCAAATTTGGATTACAGGTTCTAGAGGTTATGTTCATAAAATAATTTTTGTCATGTAGTAATCTTAGAAATTCAAAATTATTGTTAGTTAATAGTTTTTTGGACTAATAATTTCAGTAAGATGAATCAACAACATAACCTTTGGACTATTTATCAAAATTTGAGAAAGAATCAGTTTTGGACGAATGTCTGTTGATTCTTCCCACATTGTAATGTATATTGCCAATAAATGAATAAATAAATAATGAGTCTTTTCCACTGATAACATTGATCCAAAAACTACAAAACAACAACAATTTTGACTCATGAAGATTAAGATGCCGAATACAAATTCACAAAACAAATACTGTATCAAACTTTAAAAAATTCTAGTTATTCACTTGGATTTTGCGTCGAATTGAACTCACACCCAAGTTCGGACTTCAACTTCGGCAGATTCCAAAGCTTTTTCAGTCGTAGAATTAACATTTTAGCATTGAATTGCATCTCCTACTGTTCTGTAACATGCGTTACGCAGCGGATTTTCTGCTAGCTACCTGCATTGACTAGGTATTGATGTCTTATCGTTTAGTGGGGACTTAATAAGGCTCGCACACCTAAGCCTATTCACCAAATAAGTTGAGGGGCTTCACGTGTATAAACAGGCTTGACATAACATGAGTAAACCCCAACCCCCCCTCCACCACACCTATCCTTTAAACAGGGGAAAGTACACATTGACCTATGCACTCTCACACACTCACTGACGCACACACGCATGCATCGTATCGCATTCGGTCTTTCACACATTATATTCACAGATAAAAACATTTTAGACGTATTTGTTTAGTCCAAGCTTGTATTGTCAACTTATTAGTGTACTTATATATGTGTGTGGCATATGTATTAGTGGTCAATGGTTTTCAAAAAGGTCTAAAAGCATCACCAAGTTTTTGAATGTTGGAAAATGTGTTATTCCTACTCAAGGGACCGATTTTAGAATGATTATGTTTGAGGAGAGCTAAAATTGGGATGAACAACTAATGTTTGTGGTAGTAAGGATTTGGAGTGACATAAGCATATCCACACCTACTTCTGTGAAAAGGTTATCATTCTGTTGTTTTTTTAGCAAACTCAATTGATTCAATTCAGTTTCAACTAATTCATAAAATTTGAGTGGTCAAGCTCAGTATAAAACTGAACTTTGTCAAAGTCGAATTTCCATACTTTTCACCTCTTCTTATCCATCTCAATCACATCATTCGATTTTATTCATTCGAACTACGTATTAATCAATTCAACAATCTCTATTTAATTTTGAACAGATTTCTTTTAGAAAGGTCTATCCTATCAATATCAATTTCTATTTAATTTTGATCGAATTGCATCATTCCAGTGTCTGAACTTTGTTAAGACTAGAACTAAAACGTTTTCAATCACGTATCCCTAAGCGACTTGAATTTTGTCATATAATGCATTAGGCTAGGCGTACACCGGTTAGTCAAGTCAAGACAAGACGAAATTAGTCACGTTTAGTCACAGTAATTCACATAGCTGCTTATGAAGCAGCACACACCGATGCAATGAATAATCGGTGTGTGTTGCTCACAATCAACTATGAAGTACTGACTAAACGTGACTAATCTCGTCTTGTCTTGTTACCAACTGTAGTTCAAGACGTGCTCTATTAGTAGGCGTACCGGTTGGTCAAGACAAGACGAGATTAGTCACGTTTAGTCACTGTTCACATAGCTGCTTATGAAGCAACGCATCTGATGCTATAACTGTAACGTGACTAAACGTGACTTATCTTTGACTAACCGGTGTACCTTAAGCAAAATTCTTCTAAAATCTTGTGAATAATTATTAAATACTCAAGATAGAAAGCCGTTCAAGATGGCCGAACATATATTTAAATAATAATGATGTCGACTTCAATTTCAATTATGCTAATAATATTATTCTACCAATCTTTTCTCCCAAAAAAGTAGAGAAATTGAGTCGACATCAATTTCAATTGTGCTGACAATATTCTTCTACCAACCTTTCCTCCCAAAAAATTAGTGAACTTGAGTAGGAAATTGAACAAATTGAATACGAAATAAATAACAAGCATTGGAAATGGAATTGAATAATAATGGACGGTCTCCGGGTAAAAGGGAATAAGTCAATTTTTCCATTTTTTTATTTTATTGAAAATCAACTTCTTCGACAGCTTTATCCTTGTGTAAAAGGCAATAAGTCTATACTCTACTATAACAGCTGTAATTACCCATGTGAATATTGCAATAAGTATTTAGCAGATAACTTTGTGTAGGTAAAAGGTAATGAGTCTATTTTTGACTTATTCCCTTTTACCCGGAGACCAATTGATGAGAATGTGTTTTGTACTCACACTGGGTATATTGTCGTTGGTACACACTCCTTCTGATAAGAGGCGATCCCTTATCTCCCAGGCAAAGATGGACGGACACTCTCTCTTGTAGTCGGCGATTTTCTTCACCACTCCGTTCGTGGCCACTCGTGGCTTCGAGCCACCGATCGCGCGTGGCTTGATCGAGCCGGTCTCGTAGTACCTAAAACAAAAGTGCACGATAAAACTCCTGAAACAAAAGTACACGATAAAACTCCCGCGTTCGATCCCAGTTGAATTCAAGATATTTTTCGTGTATGAGATATTTTGTATTCGTATTTTGGGGGACACTAAAAGCCTCCCGACTCTTATGAAATCACGTTTGAATGGCTGACTCGAGTAGTTTCCAATTCGTCAGTAATTCAGAACTTGAGAACCTATTAATAATCTAATAAAAATTCCAGAGCATAAAAATAAAAGAGATTTAAAAATAATGAATAGTTTCAATTATTTTTGTCTCTTACAAATGTCACTTGTCAGTACAAATTCTTTCAGTCTTAAGTTCTTCGGTCTCATTTCATCAGCACTTGATACCATTCATTAAATTCATACAAACGTGGTGATTCTTGCAATTCGCAGATAAAGAAGAATCAAATCGAATTTCCTATTTCCTTTCCTCGCTATCTTCCAACCGATAATCATGAAACGATGAAACTAGTACGGTACCAAATTTTTCAGAAAAGTCCGTATAATCGTTGTAGAACCTTGAAAATTTGTTTTTTCTACTTCAAATGACAGTAGTCAATGGATATGAGTCAATTTCAGTCATGGTTATCTTTAATTTAAAAAAAATTGTAAGTCATATTATATTTTTAAGGTACAGCAACAAGTCTATAGTGCGATTCAAGTCAACCTAAGTCAGCATTGTTTGCTATCCTTGTTCAGCACAAGGCAGTTGCTGATGTCTCCATCCTATTCCCACTGTGCATAGTTGCCGCACTGTGCATTCTTATCGCACACAGTCCCAACAAACAGCTTTGGTTCATTATCCTCTTTCGCCATTATCACGGCCAAGTGTTAATGGAAAGGATGTCCTGGACATCCTTTTCCAAGAATGGACATTCACATGTCTAAACTTCGCCGTTTCATGTAGATAAATCTCACTTTATTAAAATTTTCATATTGCAGATAATATCGTACTTATATTGTTGAAAATTGTTAGTCATGTTCATAAAATTGAAAATTATATTACTTATGCTCACAACTTCTGTAATCTAGAATCTAAGCAGTTATAATTATTGTTATCTACATGAATAAAGTAATCTAATCTAATCTAATCTCTCTCAATGAAACTTGGCATCAATGCTCCTCATATAAACAATGCTGACTTCTTGACGTGAATCGGATTATAGTAATGTTTATCTCCAATTTAAGACCATCCACATATTTCTGGCCTTAAAAAAGCGACCTAAGGAGTCAACTGCGGAGGGTCTGTTTTAAGCTTTTTCAGTGGTATGAAGGCCTCTTAGGGCCGCTTTCCCCAACGCTGCTTATCCTATACATCTAGCTTAAGCCTCATTCGGAGAATAGAAAAAGTATAGAAAAAAATTGAGCGTCAGCTGTTATTATTCAAGCCGCGTTGGGGAAAGCGGCCCTTAAGCGGTATAAAAATTATTTTATTGAATTCTATGAATTGTGTCAAAGTGAGACACAACTTACCTGCCGAGTATCTTGGACACACATCCGTTGGAGACCTGCAGTATGCGCGATATGTCGCAAGGCCGCGCGCCCGAATGTGCCAGCTCGACAATTTTCTGCCGCGTCGAGTCGGGCAGAGGCCGTCCGTTGACGTAGACACCGCCCAGCTGATTGATGCCCGAGTGGCCAGCTGTTGAACAGCCGAACAGCGAGCTCTGCGCGGCCATCGCCGCCTGTGCACCGCTACAGTGCTCATCCTCTGAAAAAGAAAAAAGAGAAAATGGTTAGGGAAATTGGGAACTAAACTTGAATGAATATGTTCTGCTGATAATGGTGCCTACATAATACAGGATTATCATAAAAGAATGGTGCAAAGATTGAATTTTTATAGAAACCAGCGTTCAAGCCAAACAACCTAAATTAGACAGGAATCATGAACTGATCCGCGTCAAATGTTTGTCAGAAAATCGCACCAATTCTTTTGAAACCGCACCATTCTTTTATGATAACCCGGTACTATAGCACGATCCATTCAACTTGTTAGAAATCAGCTGATCGGTAATAATTAAACAGTGATTTCGACACAATAATCAAAAGCCTTAAAAGTCTTAAAGACCTTTAAAGTCTTTAAAATACCTTTTCAAAGAATACCTTTCAAAGAATAAATTTTTGAAAGACCTTTTCAATAATCTGCGAGATTCAGCATTTGTAGGTTAAGTATTGTGATATTGCTCTTTGAAACAGCTGATCGGACACACTTTGAAACACTATAGCAGGATCCTTTTAACTTGTCAGAAATCAGCTGATCGGTAATAATTAAACAGTGATTTCGACACAATAATCAAAAGCCTTAAAAGTCTTAAAGACCTTCAAAGTCTTTAAAATACCTTTTCAAAGAATACCTTTAAAAAAATAAATTTTTAAAAGACCTTTTAAATAATCTGCGAGATTCAGCATTTGTAGGTTAAGTATTGTGATATTGCTCTTTGAAACAGCTGATTTCTGACAAGTTGAAAGGATCCTGCTATACATAATAGTGTAGCCATTTGTGTGAAGCACTCCATAACAGTATGTGGAGATCATTTTTTCCCCGCCGCCGCCATACTTTTGCATTTTGATATCGGATTACAGGCAAACATGATCCCATTCACTCATTTTCAAACTTATTTTGAGAGAAACATCATAAACACATAACTCACTTTAAACAATTCAAAGCAATAGTACAAAATTGCTTGATAAGCAAAGGAAGACAGAGAATAGAAACAGTGATTTTAAACCATTTATAGTATCACATAACATAGAAATCATACACACAAGACTTCAATCACTTAACACTTACTAATCTCACTTATTTGCTCACAACAATTCAAACCTACTCCAGGACATGGCTTGCCATAGTGGAGTAGGTCTATTTTCCAAACAAACACATGTACTGTAACATTTTTGCTTATGATTTTTTTACTAACAAATCTTTGTATTATTAACTGTAAATATTATGAATTTGTATTTGTAATAGTTATAGGTTTTTTTGGAAATAAATCATTATTTATGCATTTAAATAACTTCTCAAATAATAACTATAATGTAAATAAATAACTTTTAATTAAAATTGTGTTTCTACTCTTCGAATTGTTTTGAAAGCATAAAATAATAAGAACTAACACTGGCAAAGGCAAATTGTATGTATGAAGTTAATAACTCAAATATCTCAAATAATAACATAATGATTTGCTTATAATTTCAATGCAAATCTTATGAGAATCCTCAAAAGTATAGAGGATTTGTTCGAGTTAACCAATCAAAAAGGTGACATCCAATGTTCACACTGATATTATACTGTCTCTGTAATTTACATGAAACTATCTAGGTGATTACTCATTCCAATTGTTTAAATTAACTCACCGAATAGAGGAAAGAAAAGATGAGAGAGTGAGATATTTGATATTTATTTTGCACATCTTACGTTGCCAGGTCTGATGAGACCTATGGCAAACACTAATACAGAGTCAGCAATAAACAAAACAATAAGCAATGCTAAAATTATTTTACTGAGAGGGAGAGCCTATAAGTGTGCATAGGAAATTAATAATTTTTTCTACAACTAATCACATATATATTTTGACATGTATGATAGTGATCATGTACTGATACTGTCAAGTTATCGAAATAAACATGTCACTGTACAATCCCTCAATGGAGAAAATCAGCGTATCATAGTTTGTTATGAAATCAACATTACAAAGGACGCGTGTGCTATTGACACGCAGTAATCGTTGCATAAAGCATCGAACGGCGTCGCAATAAAACTGCGATAAAGAAATGAATGTGTTCTTTGCGCAGCGTTCACACAGGGCGATAATAAACAAACAACAATCAGGCAGACCGATTGTGCTGTAATGATGTTTGGAGGGAGGGTGAGAGAATTGTTTTCTGGTGGGGGGCGGGAGAAGAAGAGGAGGAGGAGAGGATGATGAAGAAGAAGGGAAGAGGAGGGTAGAAGGTAGAAAGTAATAGAAGGAGAAAGATAGGTGGATGGAGTGGTGAGAAGATTGGGAGGAGGAAAACAAGCCTAGATTGAAGAAGAAGAAGAAGAAGAAGAAGAAGAAGAAGAAGAAGAAGAAGAAGAAGAAGAAGAAGAAGAAGAAGAAGAAGAAGAAGAAGAAGAGGAGGAGGAAGAAGAAGAAGAAGAAGAAGAAGAAGGAGAAGAAGAAGAAGAAGAAGAAGAAGAATAAGAAGAATAAGAAGATGAAGAAGAAGAAGAAGAGAGGAGAAGAAGAGAAGAAGAAGAAGAAGAAGAAGAAGAAGAAGAAGAAGAAAAGAAAAGAAGAAAAAGAAGAATAAGAATAAGGAAGATGTAGAGGAAGAAGAAGAAAAAGAAGAATAAGAATAAGGAAGATGAAGAGGAGGAAGAAGAAGATTTAGACATGAGGAGAGAAGAAGAATAAAAGGAAAATAGATATAAAAGCACAGAGAAGAAAAGAGGAGAAGGAGGATAAGAACAAGAAAACAAGAAGAAGAAGAAGAAGAAGAAGAAGAAGAAGAAAAAGAAGAAGCAGAAGAAGAAGAAGAATGATAAGGAGAAAAAATTAGGCTAACAAAAAAACGTTTGATCCTAGTTGAAAAGAAATTTAGAATTAGAGAAGGAATTAATAGAGGGTTTGAAACGAAACTAGGGAGAAAAGGAGAAAGATACGTAGAATAATGGTGAAGAATGAGAGAATAAGAAGATAGAGGATAAGAGGAAAAGAAGAGAATGGAGGGAGAAGAAGAAGAAATGAGAAGAAGGGATGTGGGAGGGTGAGTATCGATTACACGGCATGGCACGTGTGTTCACACGCTTTCGAATTGATGGGGAGGAGGGAGGGGGTAAGGAGCCGACTGCCGGGTTCGGTTTATCCGAATTGGTATCCGGTTATCCGGCTCGCTTCGTCTCGGATTCATGCCCCCCACTAGCATGAGCAATTGGCTTCTGGAACTAGGCTTCACTACAGTAGTAGACTCAAACCTTCAACATAGACTGGAAGTTGTCAAAATTAACGGCCTGATGCAAAAAGTTTAATAATTCTCAAAAAGTGAATAATTAATTCTCAATTCATAATGAGTGAATTCTTGATCTTCAAATAAGTCTTAACAAAATGCTTAATCTTGTAACAAAATGCTGAGATCTGCTAGATGAAGTAATTATCTGGAGGCATTAATTGTTTCTCTTCAGGCCTAAACAAAATGATTTCTGAGCATTTTATTGAGTAGACTAACATCTTTACATCTAAAAGTACAGTTTTGTTGTATGCTTCCCGGCTCATATCACCCTAATTTTGATTAGGGCCCCCCTCCCCATTCATAGCCCACGCTTCGCCTATGGTCATAAAAATAAACATTGTTGACTGAAGATCAAGCTTACAGGCCTCTGAGCACCAAGCACTTTAGAGTTTGATTCTAAGCTCAAACCATGAGGAAATGAACTATGAGGCCACGAGGTAGTAACACATAACATTATGTCCCAGTTGCACAAAAGTGGTATTAAGTTAATCTTCAATTAATAATGTTGATTCTTATGGCTAATCGAAAATTAACTTCAATCAACTTTTGGGCAACCGGCCCTATATCTGTGAAATTCGTTACTGATTGGTTTAGAATTACCAGCCTCTTTTCAACAAGATATGCATATCAGTACAATACATTTGGAGGTTATGGCTGGTTTTCACGATTCTAGTAGACGTTCAGGTTACTGGGGGCGGGTTCGATCATATGATCGTCTACTCTATACGAACAAGTAGTCCAATGCACACTGAAACATCTGCTTTAGGTGTGCAGTGGGCTATTTGTTTGTATAGAGTAGACGATCGATCACATGATCCAACCTGCCTCCAGTAACCTGAAATTCTGCTAGAATCGTGAAAACCAGCCTTTAATCTTTGATAAGTCATAAGAATAAGCATTGAAAATCAAGCTTTAGGCTAGGCGTACACCGGTTAGTCAAGACAAGACAAGACGACATTAGTCACGTTTAGTCACAGTAATTCACATAGCTGCTTATGAAGCAGCGCACACCGATGCAATGACTAATCGGTGTGTTTGCTTAAGCATGTGAATTACTGTGACTAAACGTGACTAATCGTCTTGTCTTGTTTCTTCAACTACTACAGGCCTCAAAGCTGACATTTAAGTGTAGAGTATCAATTTGACTGCATTTTTCTGAAGCTATACTAGTTAGCAGCAGTCTATATGTGCTGCATTTGGTGTTCATTTACCAGCTACTTGAATACGCAACTACTGTACTGGGCTCAGAGGGCATTTGTAGGCATTCTCATTGTACAAGTCCCTCAGCTAATATAAACTGCTTGCTGTTCCTTCATTGCCCTAACTTCCTTTTTCGGCCCTCTTTCCCTTTTGCCTCTTCATCAATCTGACCCCAAATAACAAAACAGGGATGGAACTACATTTCATTAATCCGCACTCAGTCAGGATCAAAGGGATTTGTGCTGGGGAGGGGGAATTGCCTGGGTTGATGGAGTCTTCTGCAACTTATCTGAATGTGTTTGCGTCTCTCAATTGAAGGGATGTCAATGATGGTTGTGATGTGATGGAATTGGTAGAGGGATAGACGGGGATTATGTGGAGTGATTCATTCCAATATATTTTTGTTTGAATTTGAGATGTTTCTTGAAAACGTGCGAACAGTGGAGATAGTATACTGATCTTTATTCCAAAAAGTAGCTATTTAAAGACTGTAACTGCAGAAAAAAGAAACTTAGTTTTCAAATGGAAACAAAGTAAATCAAGCTATTGAAAACAACTCCTTTTTCAATTTTTTGAAATGCCAATTTCAGGCACTCCAAAACACAAAATTGCTGCTGTATATTGTTTGTATGGTTGTTTAATGAGAAATAAAATTATTATGAAGCTGATTAAAAGTGTATTTGAACTTCACATTTAGTTCAACATACAACAGACGACTACTTAACAGTAAATAAAACTTCGCCACATACATATACACCGACAGAATGATTACAGAAGTAAACTAGCCAAAATTGGGCAATTAATTCTCTAACAACCGGTTAGTCTAAACCAGCTCTAATGGCGTGTGGTGAAATCCGATTTTGTCATTAGTCACGGGCAAACTGGAGTTTATGCTACGTCTATGCGTTTATGCTAGTTATTCTTAGGTCTGATTACAACCAAGAACTGCAGTTTTAGTTCTTGGTTAAATCGGACCTAAGAATAACTATCTCAGAGAAACATTTCTTCTAGTTTTGCCCAACGGTTCACGGTTTCATTCAGAGTTTTCCACCCTAAAAATACCCCAACAGCATCACCTCAACACGTGACACATTATTATTCAGCAGCCATTCCACGACAGACGGGCGCATGCCCAAAAATACCCCCTTCATCATCCTTTTACAATTTCCCCCACTTCCTCCCCTTTTTACAATTTCCCCCTTCCTAACCGGAGGGAAGCGTCGTTATCTTTCTCGCGCACGCGCAAACACCAGCCACGACGACGCATAATAAAACGCTGGCTGGTAATAACAATGGGATGAACGCGCGTTTCCATGTGGCTGGGTTGCCATGGTTACCGCGCGTGATTTGCACGCTGCACGCCAGGTGGCGACACCGTCGCTAAATCGTGATTTTCCCGCGCGACAGACAATCTATTCCCGCCTGAAATTGTTGTTGTTTAGTATTATGAGCATCCTCTAATCACCATTTTGGCTCTTATTGGATGGTCTTGTATTGTCTTCCTCATTTTGATTCTATTTCGATTTCATCTAATCTCCTTATCAGTTCATCATTCTAATTCCAGTCTTTATTAATGACTTAATCATTTTTATTAATCAATCAATGAGTGATGAGTAAAACAAGTGATGAGGTACAAGGAACCTATTCCTACAAAGCAAATCAGATTTGTTCTCTCAAGTCTATAAACAGTACTTATCCATATATATCAGACAGACAGATTACTGGCTACTGTAACCTAACCAAAAATATGCTGTTATTTCAGTGAATTTCGTGTTTTTGTGATGTGTTAGTGTTTTATAAACTTTTAGAATTTCATATATCAAAAAGAACCTTTTTCAAAATTAGTGAACATTTAGCAAAGTGAAATAGAACTTCAACCTAATGGAATTAGGTTATAAACGGTGAGGTGGAACTACCTTCGGGTCTCCCCACCAACGAAAGCCATACGCTAGATAGATAGTGAAGATCATATCAAAATTACGATGATGATGATGATGATGATGATGATGATAATGAAATAAAAATAACGACATTAACGATGACAGAAGATTCTGTTGGTGATGATTGCAATTACCATTATTGTGCACCCTTAACGTAATGATAATTTCACACTCAATACACACCTACCTACCACTACACATAATTATGACGCGCTGTCCACACCCCCTTAACGAAGGGCATCCCTCACTTTTCTGTCCTCTCTTTATCCTCTTCTCTCCCACGATAATTTCCACTCTCTCTCACAAAACCCCTACTAACTACCTCTTCTCTCGTGCTTTCTTCTTTCTTTTTCTCTCGTTATCCTCTTCTCTCACACAATCCCTCCCTCTTCCCGTTTCTTTACCTCTCTTTATCCTCTCCACTCCCACGATAATTTCCACTCTCTCTCACAAACCCCCTACTAACTACCTCTTCTCTTGTACTTTCTTCTTTCTTTTTCTCTCGTTATCCTCTTCTCTCCCATAATCCCTCTACTATCTCCCTCTTCTTGTTTCTTTACCTCTCTTTATCCTCTCCACACCATGATAATTTCCTCTCTCTCACAAACCACCCATCATCTACCGCTTCTCTTGTACTTTCTTCTTTCTTTTTCTCTCGTTATCCTCTTCTCCCCCATAATCCCTCTACTATCTCCCTCTTCTTGTTTCTTTACCTCTCTTTATCCTCTTCTCTCCCACGATAATTTCCACTCTCTCTCACAAACCCCCTACTAACTACCTCTTCTCTCGTACTTTCTTCTTTCTTTTTCTCTCGTTATCCTCTTCTCTCACACAATCCCTCTACTATCTCCCTCTCTCTCCTCCTTTCTTGTCTCTTTTCCCTCTTTATCCTCTCCTCTCCCACGATAATTTCCACTCTCTCTCTCTCCCACAACCCCTCAACTATCTCCCTAACTACACTCAAGTGAACGCGTCCTTCTTTTAACCGGCAACCACCTTCCCTCTCAACGGAGCGCGTACTCTTTTTAGTTACACATTAATAACTACTGTACAACAAAAGCGGCGGCAATTTTGCATGCACGTGGTCGGTTGCTTCTTGTTGAAAGTGTAATTTATGAAAGTGAGCCCAACAGGCGTCGGTTAAATTCTGCTTTGATATGGTTTGGAGCGCGTCCTTTTAATAAGTGCGTGCAGCGTCCCTAATTTGAGTATGTGTGCGCGCAGCGTCTTTTACTAAGCTGATTACCTCGCAAACGTTAGTCTGCACTTGTGATGAACACTTTGTGCTTCAAAGGATGCAGATGAAATGAAATCAACGACCTGAATTGATCAATTGAACTAGTTATGATTAATGATACCTAATGAAATGATTGATCAATGTGAGTAGTAAATTGAGGCTGAATGGAGGCCGTATTTCCTAGCTGCCAGATATACTTACCATACCATTGGAATCTAGGTTATCCTAAATTATTATCTTAGTTTCTTTATCTTTATCTAGTTAAATTATTAGTTTCTTTTTTTGAGGGTGATGCCCACATGAGCTCTAGGCTTGTGCGTGGGTAATGAGATATGTGATGAAGAGAGATGACGACTGTTTTTAGGCAGTCGGGATCGACGGCTTTTCGTCTCCTCCGAAAGACGTTGCTACGACTCACAGTTTAACTCAGGGGTGGCATCTATTTTATTTTTCATTTTTGTAATATTTTATATTCCTTGTTTATTTTGTCAATTTGAAAAATAAAATTTCTTTCTTTCTTTTCGCTGTGGTAGCCTATTCAGCACTGACTCAACATACAGGAATAGGTACAGCCATTCACCTATAGTCCGATTCACGTCAAGAAGTCAGCATTGTTTATATGAGGAGCATTGATGCCAAGTTTCATTGAGAGAGAAAGAGAAAACTGCACCAAACGTGTTTGTTGGGACTGTGTGCGACAACAATGCACAGTGCGGCAACAGTGCGAATAGGATAGAGACATCAGCAACTGCCTTGTGCTGAACAAGGATAGCAAACTCCCATCTAAGCAATGCTGAGTTCTTGACGTGAATCGCACTATAGCTGCCAAATCAGGCAGCGACTCTACTTCGCTTTAGTAATAACGTGCAATACTCAAAATTCTGCAAATGAATTCAGCAGCAGTTTTCAGCTCTTAAGAAATTGTTATAAAAGTCCATGTCTAGTGTACATTATTGAGCTATATTGAAGGTAATATCATTGGAGAGTACACGATCATGAATGTATAGTAGTATTATTTTAATTTGGCGGATGGCGAATGACTTTCATTCAACATTTCCATGGTAATGAGTGATGTTCATGTTTTTTTTTATCGGTGGGTCGGTTCCACCTCGCCTAATTGCACAATTTTTTTTGTGTCGGTCACCCATCCGAGAGCGGTCTTGAATGTTAGTTACTTGATGTTCATGTTAATAGTATAATGTACATGTTACGAGAAAATTCAGTATTTATATGAAAAAAATCAAGAGAACATCTTCGGCTACCATAGAAACGCTAAATGAAAGTCATCCGCCATCCGCCAAATTAAAAAATTAGTACTACTCGTCGGCTTAAGAGAATCAATTCATTAGATTCTTTTAACGTCTAATCCTAATTGAAAAATTATTTTCTAATAGAATCTATACACAAAATCTTCAAGCCCTGATCTATTTATAAAGTTAAACTCTCACATTCTCTCAAAATACATTCAACTATTATGTATTGGGATGAACATCTGTCACAAGATTTTCCACAGACTTCTCTAATCCATTCACCGCCCCCTCTTGAGCATACCTCCACCCCACCCCCCACCTAAACCCACTTCAACAGAGCCAACATTGTCTCTTAATCTATCACTCTACCTTACTCCATCTCGCTCGCTCTCTATTTTATTCCATGTTTCTATCTCACTCCAATCACAACGAGGTATATTTATTGTAGGAAAACTCTCCTATATTGTGAGATAGCCACATTTCTATTATTATATACAGCGACGACAATAAGGCTCAATATTGCAACACAACAATGGGATTACTGTAAGAGTAGGAGCGATTGAGAGAGAGAGAGTGAGTGAGAGGGAGAGAGCTGAACTCACCGGGTGTGTTTTGGCTTACGGCTTGCCTCCTATTATATTATTGGCAGATGAAACAGAATGGGAACTCCGAAAAAAATATTATATAGAAAATGTTGTGAAGTGCCTGCCTCCGCGAAGTCTCTTCTGTGCAGTCGGATAAAATCGAACCAGGGCTTCCTATATACAAGTCGGCGGAGTATTTCAAGAGTGGAGAGGAGAAAAAAATGTTAAGAAAAGGATTAGAAAGAAAGGAGGGGGGGGGAGAAGGAGTGAAGGGGGGGTTGGTTGGAGAGGATGATGGAACGCTGAAGATTTCTTCGGCTGTCCTTAGAAGACGAATGGAAAAGTCAGCCAAGTGGAAAATGGTTGGAGCGCTTTTGCACCGGGTGGAATACGAAGGAGAAGTACAAGAAAAAGAGAAAAATGAAAAGAAGGATAGGAAGGTAAGAGGGTAGGAGGAGAGGAAGAAGATTCGGAAGAGAACGTGGAAAAGAATAAATCGAAATTTCAGTAAGGGCAGATTTTCAGCCAGATTCAGAACGACAAAAATAGTGTGGAGACATCTTTCCTTTCTCCTCCCATTCTTCTCTCTCTCTCAGTCTTTCTCTCTTCCTCTTCGTTTACGAGTAGATAGGACTGTAGAAGATAAAACAGTATAGGAAATATAGTAGATGGGACGGTAGAAGTTGTCACATGGAGAAAATAAAATCCGGATACTTTCTGTATGGTTTTATCTGTATACCGATATCTCAAAGAATTTTTTCGATTTACCTGAGATACAGTAGTAGGTAAATGCTAATAGAATGGAGATTGAGATTGTATACTTGATATAAATATTGCTTAGACTCTGTAGATATTAAATTTGTATTGATCTACTCCGTACAACGTTTTCTTGGGTTAACCTCCTGGAGATTGGATAGTAGTGTTCTTCCAATTTGTATCTTTTGTAGTATTCTAATATTATCTGCATGATTTCTGGTATTTGTTAAGCTCCTTTTACTCTCCGAAATTCTATAAAGTTAGTGTACAGTCCTATAGTAACTTGGAATGATACTTTTGTAACTATGGAGCCTACACTTATATTTTTTGTCACCATTAATAAATATAGACACTTTCAACCATAATGAGAACCTATACAACACATAACTGTACTACGAGTATAATATTGAACGGATATTATTAAAATTTTGTAATATTATTCCAATTTCATTTGAAATGATTGATGAAATATTTATTCCATCCTCATAGGTTACCAAAATCTAACCTAGGAGTTCAAATTTCAAATTAATTTTATTTTCCGAGAAAAAGTACACTGCAATACATATGTAAATTTCTCTGAAAATTACTCCTCCAATGTGGAACTAGTCCGTGTTTAGAGGAGGAGTCAATATACAGAACATTATCAAGTAGGAGTCAATGTTAGTGATATCTGCTCTACTATACATTTAAACGGTGATAGGGATGTAGATTATTATTTTTCTCTTATAGGATGTCCGTCACTTGATAAGATATCTATCATGTAGTACATGTTTTTTTTTACAAAAACGAACGATCTACTATATGACTTGATGTCTGTACCTCTATGCCTCTTTCCTGATGTCTATATGCCTCTTATACCTCTAACTGTATAATCATCAGCAGAAATTGTTATAGAATATGCTATTCAATTAATTAACTACTATCAAATTCTATTATTTTGTCGACTTTTATAGCACTGTATTCCAGCACATTAATTCTTGATACCCACCAGCTTTCGTAATCAAACAATTTACTCTCTCTCTCTCTCTCTCCCGATTTTATTAATTATATAATTAGGAGTTTTAAAAATATGAGTATTATTGACTCATTTTTAGTGTCATACATATTTGTTTTGTTTCATTCACCTTATGTAGATACTTCATTCAACAGTTCATTATTTAAATAGTTTATTCATCTCATTTTAGTATTTATCTTAAAGGTTTTATTTCCAGGTTTGAAAATTTAAATTTTAGTTTCAATTTTAAAAGATCTATTTAAATTCAATTTTTATTCCTTTTTTATCAGGTATTGATAAATCTCACGTATTTCCAGAATGGACATTTACATGTCCAAACTTCGCCGCATGTAGATAAATCTCACTTATATTAACATTTTCACATTGCATATAATACTTATATTGTTAAAATTATTAGTCATATTCATAAAGTTAAAATTATATTACTTATGCTTACAACTTCTGTAATCTAGAATCTAAGCAGTTATAATTATTGTTATCTACATGAATAAAGTAATCTAATCTAATCTAATCCCACTCTCTCTTTCTCTCTGTATTCTCCTTTCTCTGTCAATAACCTTTCACTGTCTCACTCTCTTTCTCTCTGCATTCTCCTTTCTCTCTCAATATTCTTTCAATCTCTCCCTCTCTTGATCCTTTCCCGACACCCCTAGCATCAAATTCCCAGCTGGGCTCCACTTCAGGTGCGATAATTCGCCAATGATTTTCTGATATCGCTCATCCTAAATCCCTTCTTTCTTTCCATCTCCCTCCTCGTTCTTCTCTCTATTGTCACATAAAAGCCGCAGCAAAATTCCGTCTATTGAGCTCTTTCTCCCTGCGACCCTTCCAAAAAAACCGCAATAATCGTTCTTCCCACAATGTTGGCACAACTGAAGCCCCTCCCTAACCAACCCGGGCCTCAGGCCGCAGCAATTTGTATCACATTCAAAGCCGACAGAAAGTTAAGTCATCTACAAAAACTGCATTATTCGATCGCATTTCACAATACCACTGTTGTATAATAAATACAATACCATAGTACACGAGCCAAGAGCTGCCATGAGGAATATTTGAAAGCAGCTGCTATTATGGTAACAAAAAAATCATCCACTCTGAGTTGTCAATTTTGAAGTTGCATGACAGGATACTATTCTACGAAATTGAAATTTTATTGCAGTAAATTGACATGATATTATTTTCCGAAATTAAAATGTTAATATATCACAGACCAAATATGTATCTACGAAGGAATATGATGTTTGTTGTGATAGATATTAGGATCGAAAAACAACATTTACTCTTGTTAGTATTCCAGCTGTATTTATTATTGTTGTGCTATCAAACAAACATAATTATTAAGGAAAGGAAGAAAAATCCAGTTTAAATAGAACAATACGTTCATTTCATGTAACAAAGTATAGATAATTAGATATACTGTATAATATAATGGGATTTAGTTACAGTATAGTATAAGAAATATGTATAAAATAGATCTGATTGTGTATAGAATGGTAGCAAAAGATCCAAACTCTTCTTCTACAATACAAATTCTTCTACAATTCAAGTAATTCCGACAGACAGAAGGATAATTAAGGTTGGGGTAAACTTGGCAACGTCGCAGCCGTGAGCGGTCGGTGGTGGGGGTAATTGAGAGGTGGTTGGGGGCATAACACCCCCGAGGGTTGTTTGAGGGGGGAGGAAGATTTTGCCCCTGACTCGCGTACCCAACTGAGCGTGTTACCGCGCCGTGTCTGAGGGGGAAGGGGGTGATTTGACGATGCAAACTCATTTGCAAGTCAAGTTTTGTGTCTTCTGTCTGCTCAACACGTTCATTGCTCGATTTCATCACTACGCTGGTCTGTTAAAAATAGGAACTGCACGAATATGAACAGACATTTTTACAAGTTTGGAAGTGTGAAACTTTTAAAATACTGTAATTAGTTATTGGGCCTGTTTCATAAAATATTCAAGAAGTATAGGTAACTTCGTTACTTCGGTTTACTTCGTGTAGAGTAGGAAAACGACAAATACACATCAAACTTTAATAGCACACTATAGTCTAGCCTACTAAGAAATATGAACTTGAAAGTCTTTTCGGGACTTTTTCCCGTTTCGTATAAGTTTTTTCCTGTTTACTAGTAAAATTTAATTACAATATTGTAAAATTTAATACAGAAATCCTTAGTAGCCAACTCATACTACAGTACCTTATTGTACAGTATTTTAAATCAATTGTCTATTGTGAAATAAATGAGAAACAGTGAAACTTAATTTTGGATAGAGTGAATTTCGAAGTTTGGTTCGTTTTGGCAGCATTCAGTTTTACACTTCAAATCAGCTAGGCCTTGATTGATCAACATTGGCAGAATTTGTTCTCAACTAGTTTTCAATAAAATTGGGAGCTTGAGCTAAAAATTCATTAATTTGTTATAGTGATTTCATCTTTTTTGTCATAATATATATTAAATAATATTATGGAACATGAATATTTCAAATTATAAGCATAATACATGGCCATAAACTCCTACTTTGAACATAGACAACTAAAATTTTAACAACTAAATTAGTCAACTCTCATGTTTGAAGGAATTCCTGTCAGACTACTGAATAGGAATCAGACGAATATTAACGAACTAAACATGAATAACATTTTTTCTGAGTCTCTGGTATAAATGTTTGGTTTTATAAGTCTATAAGTGTTCAAAAGTACTGCTTCCTGATAATACGTTGATATATTTGTATGTGTGGGCTTTGGTTCAAGATATAGCTGTGGTCTGAGCATATTGTGATGACAATTCAATTCGCAAATGTACAAATATGAATTATTTTGTTTCAGTATTCTCCCTTAATTTCTTTACATTTTTCTACTCCTGCGTATTGTTATGAAAACAATTCAATTCAAAACTTTACCAATAAGATGAAATTTTGTTCCATTGATTTCTTCCATATTATTTTGTGTACACTATCAAGTACAAAGCGAATGTTGCTGATTGGTTTCAGGCGTGAGACATGTTTTATACAGTTGAATCCAATTCAAACCCATTCTTCTGTAACTTTCCACCGTCTGAAATCTATTTTGGCGTACCTAAACGAGTTCTGCCGATCACATTGATTTACAACCGAAAAAAGAAAGTGATTTTCAATACATGCATGAACTGTTTTGCTGTGTCGGTCGGAAAGGATGACTGCTCGAATGTAGGTGTAGTGGGAAATTGCATCACGGGTCACTACACACACTAAACCCAAAAACGTGCTCCCCTAACGACCCCCTTCCTATGGAACTCCCCCCCACAAGAACACCCCCTAACTTTTCTGTAGCAGAACACATACACAATCACACACAAGTTCTCCAACGCACGTTCACGTCACGTCACTCTGTTTAAAGTTAACGCTTCTTCAAGCCGACATGAGGTGAGATAGGGTTGTCTAATAGTTTTTTGAATTCGGGGGGGGGGGGGCACAAATCAAAATTAGGGTAATATGAGCCAGAAGCATACTACAAATCTGTACTTTTATAATATACAATATTAGTCTACTCAATAAAATGCTCAGAAATCATTTTGTGTAGGCCTAAACTGAAACAATTGAGTTCTTTCAGGTATTCATTCTATAAGATTTGCTCTGTGGACACTCTGTTGATGTACTGAATTGATGTAAGAATACTGCATTTTGTTGAAGTGAATCTTGACAGATTTAGTACAGTTTGATTCCAATTATTCTTCTCACTGTCAGGAGATAGCATGAGTTTCTACTGAACTCTCCTAATTGAGTGTGCAATTTATAAAAAAATTGAATCAGAATGAGTGTTAATTACACATCTGGAATCTGCTAATAGGCTACATTATTTGGAATACTGTTTAGGATTATTCTCTCTCGTTGCAAAGTGGAATAAGAAAATTTGTTCTTCTTTCACGTAATTGTACTAATATATCCTACAATATTCCACAAAAAGACATAGGCAAAAATGAAAAATTCATAAAACTACACCTTTATTCCCGCAAAAAAAATGTACTTCTTCATTTTTGAGACATTCCTTTTTTTTAATTCTGCTTCAGAGACAATTGAGATATTGTTTGATTACAATTAGGACAAGCACAAAATAAAAATATACATGAAACAATCATCTTTATTCCCTCAAAAAAAAACAAATGAACCTCTTCATTTTTGAGATATTCCTTCTCTCAATCCAAATTCAGAGACAATTGGGATATTTTTGTCTTTGTTGGTACCAACCATTGTCACTCCCTCCAACACAATCGCACCTTCCATTGTAATCATTGATACCAACATATCATCATCATTATCGTAACTATCATCATCAAAAATTCACCAGTGTGATAGGAAGCCCCTCCTCTCTCTTTGTGGTCACCCCTCTGTGGGTTCACAATTTTGATATTGCCCTTTCTCCCTTCTTCTTCTTCTCCTGTTTTTCGTCTGCTTCTTTATTGCGGTTCTCCATCAATGCAAACCGTTGTCAATTTTCCATTCAGTGCGAGTAGCTTCCCTCTCGATTTTTTCTCTCTCTCTCACCCCTATCATCCTCTCTACTCTCTTTTCCTTTTTTATTCTTTCCTGTCTCCTCATGACATGTCATCACGCCTTTTCCCCTCCACAGTTGAGCTACCCTCTGATGAGATAGGGTTCCTCTACCCCCTCGAAACCAACCCCCAAATTTTGGTGCGCATCCTATTCGCTGGTTCTTTATGTATTGTCTTTTGTCTGGCGAGGTCTGCGAACCCCTCTTTATTCTGTGTTTGCATATGAGTGCATCACCACAGGAACTATATTTTCTAATGTATTTTATGAAAATGACGTAAATCCATCACAATGTTCAAAGTCTTCAACTATTGGGTACAGCAAAACTAGTCCTGTGCAATTGTACATTTAATTTGATTTAAATTCACACCTGGATTTTGAGGTGTGACCTACGGGTGCTCAGGTAATCTGTAATGATGTTTTACCACTGGATTTGTGCTTGTAAAAGGTCAACCCTAAAAATCCCTGATTCCACGCATTTTATAGGAGCAACCCCGCAAATATGAGTTCACACTTTCCAGTGAGAATGAAATTGAACCAAACATGGAACTACTTCATTGAGAATGTATTTTACAACAATATTTCATGTGGCGTGAATCCGACTATGATCTGACAAGCAATTATTTAGCTTATTCATATGGCTTACAAAATATATCTTTATATACAATAAAAAATATTTATATATAAAGAAGATGGAGAAGAAGAAGGAAAAGAAGGAGATGAAGAATGAGAAGAAGAAGGAAGATCAAGAAAGGAGAAGAAGGAAAGAAGGAAAGAAGGAGGGAAGAAGAAGAGAGAAGAAGGAGAAGAAGAAAGGAGGAGGAAGAAGAGAAGAAGAAGAAGAAGAAGAAGAAGAAGAAGAAGAAGAAAGAGATAAAGGAGAAGGAGAAGAAGAAGGTGAAGAAGGAAAAAAAGAATAAGGAGGAGAAGAAGAAGAAGAATGAGAGAAGAAGAAGAAGAGAAGAAGGATAAGAAGAAAAATAGAGTAGGAATGAGGAGAAGAAGAAGAAGAAGAAGAAAAGGAGGAGGAAGAGGAGGAGGAGAAGAAGAAGAAGTTCAATAGTCGCAGTTCTATGCGACCTGGGATGTCATAGTTTCATAAATTCTGGATTACAATATTTTAACAAAACGTTGGCGAATTCTAGAATTCAATAGTTATAAACTGAAGAAATATACTATATGAAGATTAGAGACCATGCAATGATGATGATATAATTGAGAGGGAAAGAAAGAGAAACAGAGACATGGAAAGAAGAAAAGGAAAAGAACAAGTAGAAAAAGACAGAAGGAAGAAGCGGTCTGGTGAAGGTAGACAGGTTATGTGGTATAGTAGACAACATGTCATATGTTGGCCTGCTCTCTAGAACGAAGAACGAAGATATTATTGAAAATGTAAAAGGACCGACAGGCCTTACCGCCGCCATAATATCATCTAGTTGTCTTGTTCTTAACTGTCTCAACTTTTCAACTGACTTTTGAAAGTAATTTCACCGCCAACTGGATGTCGGTTTCCAACGAGAATGTGGAGAACGAGACTGAGATGTCTGGCACACTTATTGTGAGATTTGATTAACGAGATAAACAGTGGAGCGACATTTGAATCATTTAGGAGATTTTAATTCAATTTTTCCAATCTACTTCATTGCCACAGTTGAACAAAAAGTATTGTTAGTAAATAATCAGTCAAATATTTAAATGAATTGAAGAAAATTAAGTAATATTGAAAGCGAGTTACACTAAAGTTGAAAACTGAAGTTCCTAAAGTTGCTGGAGAGGAGAGGATGCCCACATAAGCTCTATTATGTACTAGGCTAGTGCGTGGGTAATGGGAAGGATGATGATAAAGGATGTCTAGTGATCAATATGAGTGAAATTATTGAAAACTATTAGTTGAGAGTAGCTCAGGCAATAATTAAATAATTTGAATAATTATAAAAAGTCTTGGTTTAAAAAAGATGATAGAAAGGCTATTACACTAGGTCCTCAGTCTTGATAAATAAAGCCGAGAATGAGATTTGTTAGAAAAGAAGAAAAGAGAAGAAACGTTCAAGCTGAAGCAGGGTGGAAAACAATGACGGGAGAAGAGGGACGAGAAAAGAAGAAGAAGAGAAATGAAGGAAAAGAATTAAAGAAATGGAGGAGAAGAAAAGATGAAAACAAAAACAGAAAAGAGGTAGAAGCAAGAGAGAGGAAAAAAGAGTTGGAGAAAGAGCAGGAAGAACAATAGAGGAAGGAGAATAGGAGGAGGAAAAGAAAGAATAGACGAAGAGGAAGAATGATGAGAAGACAAGAGGAGAAAAATAAAATAGGAGGCAGAGCCAGAAGAGAAGAAGAATTGGAAATTGAGAGAGAAACAAAAAGAGGAAGTACAGGAATAGAAGGAAGAGCAAAAGTATCAGGCAATAGGGAAGGAGAAGGAGAACGAAAGAAAGAATGAGGAGTAGAAGTAAGAAGAATTAAGTAATGAAATAAAGTTGAAGATTTAAGTTGAAAATTAAGAAATGAAAATACGTTTATAAACAAAAAAGACTGAAAATAATCCTAGAAGATAATATGTAGAAGAAGTGGGTGGGAGGATGAAGTGAGGGGGGGAGGAAGAAATAGGTGGTGGAGGAGGAGTAGTAAGAGATGGAAGAAGATAAAGAAGAAGAAGAAGAAGAAGAAGAAGAAGAAGAAGAAGAAGAAGAAGAAGAAGAAGAAGAAGAAGAAAGGAAGATGATTCAAACCCAGTCATTCAACCCCTAATAGTGAAGTGAAAATTTTATGAAATTGAACAAATTCCAGTGGTAATTGATGACGAATGTGTGGGGTGATCACTATAATAAAAAACCGAGAATGAATTTAGTTCAATTGTTGAAAGGATCATCTAACTAACACGCGTGGTCTAGTAGGCCAAATGCACCCCTCTAAAATTTCCACCGCGAATTAAAAATTCAACCACAGACCGGTGACTTTCAATGGCTTGCAATCAATAGGCCGGCATTATCCGTGCGTTAAGTACAGTCTGCACCAAAAACATACCAAACTGGAACAACTAGTGTGTAATGAAAACTTCAATTGCAGACTGCACTGAATTTTTTGGAATGGACTATACCTACCAAGACAATTAGGCTAGGCGTACACCCGTTAGTCAAGACAAGACAACATTAGTCAAGTTTAGTCACAGTAATTCACACCGATGCAATGACTAATCGGTGTGTGTTGCTCATAAACTATGTAAGACTAATCTCGTCTTGTCTTGACTAACCGGTGTAAGCCTAGCCTCAAACTTTATTGTACTATACTTTTTTGTATTTTTTAGTACTATGTTTGCTACTACTTAGCTACTACTTAACATTCAAGACTGCTCTTGGCTCTTGGGTAGTTGACCGACTCAGAAAAAAATAAGGTGTGGTGGAACCTACCCGTAAGGGTCTCCCCACCGATAAAAAGCCATACGATGAAAAAAAACTACTTAGCTCAGTCATTAATATCTTTGAGAAAATAGTAAAAATGTATCACTATTTCATAATAATTTAGAAGTTCTATAATACTGGATCAAGGCAGACATATCGGAATTGAAAAGCCTTCAATCCTGAATAGGCCTGAATTTGTAGGTTTTTTACAAGAAGTTATTGATTACAAATCTATCTCTGGATGTAATTATCACATAGCATACTAAGCCATGATACAAGCTAATACATGTTTAGTGTGTATCTACCTTTTTACTGTATTTCAAAAATTTATGAGAGTGGCTCTTGAATATTTATTTGACCTTGAATAATTGCAAGACTGTCTAAAATGTAGTCGTCATTTCTCATCATCATCATCTTCATCATCATCATCATCACATCATCATCATCAACATTAACCCATAAGTTTTAAAGCTCATGTGGGCATCACCCTCACAAGAAAAATATCAAAAGTTAAAAAAAACTCAAAAAACAAATTCTCTTACAAAATTTACTTATTGAAAAACCTTATAAATTCTGAAAGGGCTTAGTTTGTAATGTTTTTTTACAAGAAGGTATCGATTACAATCTATCACTGATGTGTTACACTTGACACATACACAAAGGCGTTCTTCTGCAAAGAATTTCTAACCTAATAGTTTTTTACCAAGCTTCAACGAATATAGTATCAGGTTACATACAACTATGTGTAGTTTTCCTATTCATCTATCCATTTTTGGAATGGTTTTTTGTCCTACTTTATTGAACGAAGATACTTTCTATTGAAACATAATTATACTATACTCTAGCTGAATAGATCAACCTGGCGTTGCAGAGAAGAACATTGTATACAAGAAACTATGGCTTTTCATGAAAAATTCTATCAATATAATTTTTTTAATACCCCAGAAACAACCAAAAACATATCTTTAGAATTAAAATCCGAAACATCAATGAATCAATGTTCTATTCCGAGTTCATCAAAAATTGAATTGTAGTGTTGTCTATTACAAAACATCAATTACCAGAGGAGAAAGTTTCACACCAAACCATATGGTTATTCCACCGTAATCTTTCATGTAATTATTATCTCCTCAAGGATATGATTTTGATGAGAGTAATTATAATGCTAATACGTGGATAAATCACAGGTACGAGTATGAATTGCAAGAGAAGTGTGACTGAAAGATTTAACACTGTAGACTAAACTTATAGAATAATTGAGTCTTAAAATGCAGAAAGTTGGTACTATATTTCTCTAGGAAACAACGTAAAATTGAATGGAGAATGTTCATCTCTCTTCATCCGATTCTTCACATAAAACTAATTACATTTCAAATTTTATAACTTTCTAATTTACTTTTCAAATTCTATAACTTTCAAATTAAAAAATTCTCTATATTCTGAACACTATTCTGGAACACTATTTTCACAAATAAGCTTTTATATTATCGGTCCTAGTATATTTCAAAACTACAAACAATTATCATTCTTAATACATCAGCAAAATATCTTCAATTGTCCTGTACTAGTTTACAAACTCTCTGATTCAATACAGTTGTAACCAAGGGGACAAAAAATGAATAAATGGAGGACAATGTTGAAAACAGAAGACAGGTTGAAAGAGAAAGATGAAGAAATACAATAGAAGAAGAAGAAGAAGAAGAAGAAGAAAAAAGAAGAAGAAGAAGAAGAAGGAGAAGAAGAAGAAGAAGAAGAAGAAGAAGAAGAAGAAGAAGAAGGAGGAGAAGAAGAAGAGTACGAGTTGAAAAAAGTAAACAGTGAAAATGGAATAACGAGTGTTGAAAAGTGATGTGAGGAGAACACAACGAATTCGATCAAGATAAAAATTGATGATGTTTGGGTGTAAGAGAGACGGTGATAAGACTGAGAAATGATGAAGAGGCCTCAGAGACAGTGATCAGAGTGGAGGAAAAAATCTTAAACGACGATTCCAGAGACAGGTTTATCGTCTTAATAATCTTTCACTTCGTATCAAATAACCGACCGGTAAAGCTGAACAAGAAACAGAGCAATCTTATCTTCTCTTTTTTTCTCTCTCTCTCCCTCTTCTTCATTCTCTTCTTTCTCTCACATTCTCTTGAGAGAGGTAGTCTGTCTCTTGCCGATGTGGTCGATGCAAGAAATATGTTTACAGCAGGTGGATAAACCAACCTGTTATTCATAGTGTATCGGAGGAATCTTGTGAAATATCGAGTATTGGTGCTTGCTATTATCAAATTCCTGAGTCGTACAGAACGAATTCAAAATGTATTACAAATTTAATAAAATTTAAGCGTTTGTGATTCATGAAGTTCCATAGAAAACGTTTAAATAATAGCACAGAATAGAAAACGTTTAAATAATAGCACAGAATCTCTCCTATTCTGTGATAATAGTCTTTTGACTTTTTAGTTTAAAAATTATAAGATTTGATAGTCACACACACAGAGACTATAATATAGTGATAGTCTTTACATCATAGACTATATACATAATATAATACATTATATTATAATGTCTTTATAATAGAGACTGCATAATAGTGTGGCCATTGAATATATCATACTTTTGATTGGTTAGCTCGGTAAAATCCGCTATACTTTTGCCAATCTTATAAGATTCTCATATTAGATTTACAATTAAGGGGATCTAAATTCCTAAATTTCTATGTAACTGTTTTTGTATTTTATTTATTTTTATTTTATATTTTTTCAAGTAAAGTTAGTACATAGAAGAAAATAGTTTCAGTTTGTATGTAAATAATTCAAGTTTGATTATGTGGAATTAATATATCATTATTGTACTGTAATATTATGGAAAAAAGATGATTTGATTGATTGATAAGAAATAAATATTAATTTATGTTAAGTAATACACTTCTTAATAGTATCAGTAATATCAGTGGTCACTCGGTGAGAGCGGTTGCTAAGTAATCATGTGGTTAAGTAACAAACATTCAAGACTGCTCTTGGATGGGTGACCGACACAAAAAATAAGGCGAGGTGGACCCGTAAGGGTCTCCCCACCAATAAAAAGCCATACGATAAAAAAAATACACTGCTAACTTACAAATGTCCATGCCAGTGTTATTTTCACAAATAAGCTTTTATATTATCGTTCCTAGTAGATTTCAAAACTACAAACAAGTACAATTTATTCTTAATACGTCAGCCAAATACCTTTAATCGCCCTGACTACTCAATCATAAATTTGGAATATATTTTAAATTTGAATTTGCTCACCTTTGTGCGGCATCTTCCAGAATGCGTCCACACAGGAGGCGGCGTCCCTCGCCACCCCCACTCCCGCCCCCAGCAGCGTCTTGGCAGCCGCCCCGCCCCCCGCTGCAACCAATAAAAACAAAACAAACAACTATTAGAAAACAGGTTATTTCCATTCATCAAAACATTCACAAGCAAAATAATATAAGAAACCGTTTAATCTCATCAAGGACTGATATCAAAATTAGTTTGGTATAGGGAGATATTATAATAGAAAGAGAGGGAGTGAGGGAGAAGAATGGATAGAGAGTAAGTGAGGGAGAGAGAGGAAAAGAGAGTAGAAGAGAGGAGAAAGAGGACAAGGTGTGTGAAGAGGAGAAGATGTGAGGAAGAGGGGACAGAGGGGAAGGGCAAGAGGCACAGAGTACGAAAGTAAGAAAGGAAAGAGAAAGAGAGAGAGAGAATTATTAAGGGGGAGAAAGTGTGGGATAGGGTGTGAATACCGTAGGTATTTCAAATAAAAATCAAGGCACAAAATGTACAGAAATTCATAGAATGAAGAAACATTTTTGACCATCCGTCATCTATAATCAGGCTGAGCTTGCGACTCATAATAGCAAAACAATAATTCTTAGAAATAAATTTCAGATTCGAAAAACTACTGAATGAAATTCACCACATTCCACAAACCATACTAAACCACGAAGAATATACAGTGGTTACTATTAAATTTTTCAAACTTGAAAAAGAATTACATTTCAAAAGAATATCTATACTTGAAAACCTGACTTGGAATCGCCTTACTTTATTGTTAAATACAGTAGGCCAGTGTATTTGTTTTTAGAATTCCACCATGCATTGACTTCTTTATGACTAAGCTACTTTTCGATAATAACTTTTAAATAAGTTGAGATCATTAATGTATAAATTGTTATATTCCTGATAAACGTATTGAAAAAACCAATCACTCCTTGTCTTTCTGTAAGAAAACTAATGACTGGAACCCTCATGATACTTTAAAAAATTCTCATTTCTATGCAGTGAACATTCAAGTGTCATTCAAGAAGACTTGAAATGTAAAAAGAGTGGAACTCTTATCTTAATGCCAGGCAGGTGTAACAAAAACTCATCGATAAAACAAATTACTGCAGCACATCTTCTCATCATTTGGAATAATATTTTTCTAAAAATCAACTACAGTACAATCGAACAACAAAACTGTACTGGTTTAGTAAGAATGTTCCACCCGGATCACCTTCTAAAATACATTGCATTTGATCATTCTGAAGCTCGCAATACTTTTTCCTTATAGCCCAGATGATGTTATTACGTCATACAAAACGAACGGTCATGCATCTCATAAATGCTAATTCACTTCAGTGATTGAGAACAGAAATAACATTTCCAATAAATTATCTCGCACAATATCAAACAAATTCCAAGTATTCTCCCGCTTCTGTATAAAAGCATAACACGACAAATGTAGACGGATATTGCTTGTTGAAAACGTTCAATAAATAGGTTACATGTTTTCCTTTGTCTGAATGTATTTTAGTATCTGTTAATTTTGTGTAGCATATGGCGAAATTATTATAGGGGATGTCGAGTATTGTAATAAATGTGTTACAGACAGTAGGAAGATGCACTTTGGGAAGTATAAATATATGTTCGAAGCCAGGTGGTCTATCAAAAGTTGTAATTCAGCTTTAGTGCAGTTGCATTTGAATTATTAACGGTAATGCAGGTGTCATCCTCTTGAATCATCATCCGCAGATGCATTCAAAGTATTTAAGCATAAAAGTACAGATGCTCCTAGATGTAGAAAGTTTTTGCAGATGCATTTCAAGATACATGTACACTGAGCTTCTTGATTTGTTCTCATGCGGCTTCAAGTATAAAAGATTGCTTTCAAATTCATAGCTTAGATGAGCCTTTGATAAAAGTGAATTTTATTCCTGGAATGACTTTTGAGTTCTTACTCTCTGATGAATTAGTTTTGGGTTAGAATGAATGCACCCATTCTTATTGGTTGTTTATTCTCGAACATTGTAATGATCTAATGAAATATTAAAAATGAATAACGGATAATAATAACAATAGGTTTCAAAGAAGAATTCCAATGCACTAATCGTGGATAGTCTTGATGAACGAGACATCAATCAATTAAAAAGGGAGAATAAAATACGTTAATACGTTAAGTGTACATGTCTAGTCTTAAATCATTGCTTCTCTAACTTTTTAGAATGGGAACCGTTAATCCTGGATCTTTTTCAACAAGGTATGAAACAGAAAGTGGTAATAACATTATTGTAACAGTATTGGTGAATGTTATGAAATTAAAAGAATAAAAATAGAAAGCTGGTCAGGGTCTGGATCTTCAGACACGTAACCAGTAATGTTGAAAACTTAACAATTTGATTTGGTTCCTATTACGGAATTCAAATTTGATGCAACAATGATGTAGCTTTCTGCTCACGATGTTGTGTGTGCAACGCGAATAGTGAAAGAATGAGAATCAGTATTTTTCCAGGATGCTCCAGATTGGTTTGAATGTTAGTAGCAAAGAAACATGACATTTTCAAGTACTGTTTAGCAGGCTTTGAACCACTATACACTCTCCAAAGAGATACATGAGTCAAAGGACAACTCCAACACAAAAATGAAGAACGTTATCATCATCAGAGTATGCTGCTGTGCTTCAGAGAAAAAATATCTCTTCTACCTCAGCCATTAACGAACGCAAAAGGAATCTTTTCAAATCGTACACAATGGGAAAGGAGAGCAGAGATATCTGTAGCTGCGTGTGGAGCGAACGATGGAGTCATCATTATAAATGAAGAGCGCGCTCAAAACGACGAACATAACCTTACTTTTGAAAAGCCCGCGCGCGCGGGAAAGGTTGCTGTTGCCGCCATTGGTCAGGACACTCCATTGCTCTTTGATGAGAGGATGATGTTTGGAGTGCTCTGTCGCTTACTCCGGCATTCACTTTGATACACATTTTTCTCTCCGGCTTTAGAAAAATCGTCCGTATAATTGGCGACCGAGTGCGCCGTCTTCCCGCCTACGTTTTAACGAACAAATTAGAAGCGTTCCCGCGCAAAACGTGTAGTAGATTTGAGCGGGAAAGACGAGTGTACTTGCTTTGATCGCCATTTTTGTCGCCGCTGTCGACGACATCTTTGAAGTACCAACAGGATGCTGCAACTGAGATTGTGCGCCGAATAAAGATGCAGAACTCCATTCACTCAAGTTAGATCGTGGCAGAATTTTTTCTAATGAGGGAACTCTTTTCTACGAGAAATCTGTATTGGACTGTTGTAGGCCTTTAGAAAAGTGGGGAGGTCTTTCAAAGTCGTTTAATCACCCTCTTTACGTGTGGTAGGTACTTCAACAGAAGTCAACGAAAGCGAAAACTTGAGTACATTGGAAACCACATCCTCTTTTCACTAGTGCATGATCAAAAAGATTCCTTTCACCTTCATTTCTAAGCCAAATCTTGTGTACTTTCTCCTTAATAATTATTACTACCACAAACCCATTAATTATTGTTTGTCGGCATTTTTTGTAGAGATTATAATTAGAGGTCAAAATGTTTTTCAACACTACACGTGTAACACTGCACGCGTTGGGGCTTGAAATGTGGGGTTGGATTAATTGCGGCTGTGTTTTGATAGCCTCTTGACGATTTATAGGTTATGAACGGAGCGATACGCGATCCTGTTTCTCAATCATAACGAATATTGAGATCTTTTATGCGTGTGTCCCTCTTTCCTGCTCATTTGGGGGCAGCTTTGAAGTCGCCCTCGCTTTGAAGTTGTAGGCTGGATGCGCTTGCCACTTGAGGGATGTAAGTCCGTATGACGTGTGTGGTAGACGTATGCCCCTAAGTTCATCTCAATTGCTTTTCAAGTGTATGACGATATCTTCTTACAAGATCTGGCTGCTGGCTTTGATCAGTTGGTGTGGGTCAATTTGTACTACATAGGTCTATGGTACATGTTTGTTAGTGTTGGGAGGGGAGACAAAACATCCCTGAAATGGCTTACTCTAATCTTGTTGTCTTATTGAAAGGATTCATCTTCAGTTTATCAATCCAAAGTTAATTGCTTAGTTGATGAAGACGTAGAATTCACGTTTATTGTAGATTCTAGTTTATTGTTTTAGGCTACGTTTATTTTAGAATTTTAAGAATTCTACTTGAGAGTATTGATTTGTTAATAACTATCCTTAAAAGACTTGACATTGAAAAATTTAAGAAAGTTTAAAAAATTAAATAAATTGAATGATAGAATGGTGCATTGAATGGCTTTGAATGTCAACTGAATATTAGAAGATAATTTATTTGAATTGAGTTGACCTTTTTAAGTAACGTACTACCTGAATGAGGATTGTTTGAATCAATAATTGAATTGCCACAGTCGAATGAATTCAATTCATTTATTTCCAATTTAAAAAATTTACTGTAGTTTGAATTTGAATTTAGATTTCAAACAAACATCATTAAGTTGTCTACACTTGATTTTTGGTCGAAAAAAGGCTTTGAATGAAGGTAAATTCATGATATTTTAATACTACAGCATAAGTATTGTTTACTTATACATCATTAAGTTGTCTACACTTGATTTTTGGTCGAAAAAAGGCTTTGAATGGAGGTGAATTCATGATACTTTTATGCTACGACATGAGTATTGTTTACTTCACAATATTCGTCTTGAATGAAACAGAGACCAAAAATGATCATTTTTACTTTTTATTGAAGATTGAATCAATTTATAAGTGACATTAGCTTTTAAATAATTCATAATGACAACAATAAATAAATCTCGATGAATAAATAATTCAAATAATGACTACTTCTCCCTATTCTAATAACAATAGACTTATGCCCGTTTTCTCAGTTGTTCAATAAACTATTGAATCAATAAAAACGTATGCATTCAAAAACACAATATGGTTATTGATTCAATAATGCTATTGGATCCATAAACTGTTTATTGAACGACTGAGAAATCGGGCATTACACATTTTTGCATAATTTTTCTAACGCCTAATTCCTCGATCATTACTCTTCCACTCTACAGTTCAAGGTCCATAATACCCTATCATTAACATAATTCCAACTTTGCAAAAATAACAACAAATTTCTCAAGTGTCCATTACAAATGCGAACAAATTTTTGCCATTTAATATAATGACATTTGTCCGGAAGACATTGTTCTTGTCAGCATCCTGATTGCTAAATGGCGCGCATTAGTATCCCTTATTTATTGCTGACTTTATTGCAGTTTTCAGGCCAAAAATTACTGCCGACTATAAATATCAATAAAATGGTCGGATTTGAATTTCGGCCAAAATCTTGCAAAGTGGCTGCAAAAAGGACCGCTTGAGACTTCTGGTGGCTGATGAGAACCTAAATTTGAATAATTTGATGTCGTGCTGCGTTTTGTATTGCCACACATACAGCAGAGCGTTGGTGAAGGATTAAGAAACGCTGGAAACAGTCGAGAATAGGATGGGTGTTCGTTAGGGGTTGAAGGTTTATCAAATGAGTTCAAATCTTTTCGAGATTGGTTGGAGTTCAACGGATGAAAAAATTGTAAATTCTTTTCTCAGTAAAAACTTCAGTATAACCTCTCACTACAAACTAACGGAACATAATCATTGATATTTATTTATGTTTTTTATTATCAAGGATAGATTTTACTGGAAAGCATTCTAATATATAATATTCAATATTTATATAATATAATATTTCCATAATATTGTAATTCTTCCATTTTCCAATGTTACACACCAATAACACAAGTATCTCAGGAAGAAAAAATTATGCAAAAATGAAATGAATATTTTATAAGTATTGTATAATAAATAATATTCATCACATAAATATTATTTGCTCACAGAACATTAATAATCTCAAATTATTAATCTTCAAGACCTTCAGTATCATAAAGGTTTCTGATCAACTGTATTCGAACCAGGTTCTTCGGATTATCAGACTGGCGCTTATCGCCCTCAGCTACGGACCAACTATCTATTCATCATTATTATGTTTCTTCAAAAGATAACTAGGCTTGGTATTTCATTAAATACAAACTCTGTACTATCTTAAAACGATTATAAACTACCACAACCTATAGTAAACTATAAGGGTCGGTTCAGTACACTTAAAATTACAGTAAATAAAGTTCACAGTACAATCTAAAATTTACCTCGGGTGGTACCTAAATTTTCCAATATCTACTAACCTATATAAAGTGAAACTGTATCGAATTCTTTCATCAAGGAGTGATAATGAGCTATCTCAGCATAATAATGAGTTATTCACAATTTAGTATATTATCTCGGGTTGTATCAAAACTGCCGATCTCTACCAATCTGCAAGCTATAGCAGGATCCTTTTAACTTGTCAGAAATCAGCTGTTTCGGTAATAATTAAACAGTGATTTCGACACAATAATCAAAAGGCTCAAGAGTCTTAAAGACCTTTAAAGTCTTTAAAAGACCTTTTTGAAAAAGACCTTTCAAAGAATAACTTTTTAAAAGACCTTTTCAATAATCTGCGAGATTCAGCATTTGTAGGTTAAGTATTGTGATATTGCTCGTCGAAACATATGTTTTCTGACAAGTTAAAAGGATCCTGCTATACCAAAACTTTGCAACAAACTACCAAGCATTTATCACCAACCTATCTTATGAATATCATATTTTTTATTGGGTTGTACTTAAACTGCCGATCTCTACCAATCAGCAAGCTACCAAACCTTTGGAACAAACTACACTTTATTAACAAGTATTTATCACCAAGCCTTTACAGTAACCAACTATCCCAACAGCACACCACAGTAATCATTTACAACTGTTTCAATCAAGTATCAATAACCGGAGCCCGTAACAATACGAGTTGTCACCGCCCCTTGCGGTATACGGTAGCAATTGTGGGGTGCAAGCAGACTCCCCAGAGCATTATAAAACCCACAATGCTCGGGGCACTATAGGGGACAATGCAGCTAACAGCAGGGGCTCATCAGTTACGTCACAATTTGTGCCTTTTCTGAAATCATCACCGCGTTTTCTTTGTTTTCTTCTTCTCCTTCACCCTCTTCTTCTTTTTATTCTTCTCCACGCTGCGGGAGACCTTTAGCCACAGTTCTGTACTTCTTTTATGTTATCACGCGGGTTTTTTGAAATAGGCGTGTCGCAGTCAGCTTCTTTTTAAAAACGAGATCTCTGTTTACACCTATTTAACTCTTTAGTATCTTTACCCTCCTTTTTTTCTTACTTTTCTGCGGCTCTTCGAGTCGGTCTTTCCTTTGCACACACTTTTTATCCTTTTCTAACCTGACAATACATGTATCTACCCTCTTACTCCAACTTTTACACAGTAACTGTACAATTTTTGTACAGTAACAGTATCGTTCTTTTCTCTCTATTTCACCCTCTTACTTCAACTTCAAGTAACCTATTCTAACTTCACAAAGATGTATCTACCCTCTTACTCCAATTTCAAGTAACAGTGCTTTCCCTTTTCTCTTTATTTTCGTGGTCTTCTCTCCCTCTACATAGATCTTCTTACGTTGTTCACCTCACACTATTTATGCATCTTTTTTTCAATTTTTGGGCATCTTTAACCTAATATTTGATCTCTTCATCTCTCTCTTCTTCTTCATCTCTTTATCTTCTTTTCCCATCATTCTTCTTTTTCTCGTAGGCTATTTTATTGTATAGGTACCTCACAATACATGAATCTAATATTTTGTTTCAATTTTCTGTGAAATCACCTTCCAGTCTTCCTTTTTCATCTTCTCTCCTTGTCCTTCTCTCTTCTAGTCAAAATTTCTACTGTCACTATCATTCTTTTCTTCTTCTTCTTCTGTTCCTTCTTTTTCTTATCATCACTCCATCTCAACGCCCAATAAACGTATTTACTATCCTCTTCAAATTTTTCATATCTTCGCTCTCTTTTCCTTCTTCATCTATTCCCCTTTACACGCATTATCAGTACCTCTCTCTTTGCCTCTTCTTCTTTTCCTCATAATTTTCCATCTCCAAGCATTTTCTATCCTTTTCCTACCGCATAATACATGCATCCTCCCTCCTATTTTAATTTCTGTGTCTTACCATCGATTCTCTCTCTTCTTTATCGAAGTTTGTATCTCTTTCTCTCTCTTCTCTCAGCTTGTATCTTCTTTCTTGTTCTTCTCCCGCCTTTACCCATCTTCTTCTTTCCTTCTCTACCAATTTCACTTTCCCATCTCCTTTCTATACTTCTTCTTCTTCTTCTTCCAGTCTACTTCTTTCTACTCTTACACACATTCTTTTTCCTCTTCTTTTTGCTCTTTACTATACCCATATCTATCATTACTTAGTACTCATCAACCCTTTTACATAACCCTTCTATCCTTGTTCTTTACAATAGACATATCAACCATTCTCTTTTACCCACCACAATTCACGCATCGCTTAACTAAGTGTACCTTAAAGAACTTCTGCAACTGTTTCTTTGGGAAGCTGAGGTTGTATTCATTACCGAAAAGGGTTGAGAACAGCATGTGGGTTGAGGTTTCATATGATTGATAGGGGTAATTGTTGATTGACAGTGAGGTGGAACGATTATTTTGTTGTAGGATTTTCAACAGAGGTGGCTTTTTGTGGTATAACCACATGATTGTGACTTCTCATATGGAAGATAAGTGATGTAATTGTTAATGTGTGGTGTTTGGAATTATTCATACTTCTGTGAAATATTTTAACACCTAGGTATTCGATTTTTGAGGGTGTAAGAGAATAATGGGTTCATATCTCAGTCTCAGAGTAGAATTATTATTATCCTAGCTCCAATCTTATTCTCTTGTAGGCCTATACTTAGTAAGTTATTTCCATCTTATTCTTCATAAGATCTCAACATTATTCATTCCAATCAATATGCGACCTCTGTACGAATACTTTTAGAAACTTTTAATATATAAGATTATAAGACTTTGAGTGGATAAATTTTATGAAATACATGTTTCCCTCCATTTATTGAGTATCATTATTTCAGTGTCTAATATTATTGGAGATATCGCGTCTTAGAGAACAAGTTTCCTGAATTTCTAATAAATCCAGCCCATATATTATTACAGTATTATCAAGGAAGTATTATTACTACAGTGATATTCATTCAATTTAACGCTTGGCATTAGATAGATAGAGAGATATTATTTTTTGTCACCGTACTCTACGGTCATCAGCAATGTCAAGAAATTATATCACTCTAGTCTCTATCTATCTATCTGAATTCAAGCCTCAAATAATTAAATTAACGTCACTGCAAACGATATATTGTATTAAAAAACTTTTGGCGCATTCCTTTCTATTGTGCTTCCACCTCTGTGAGATTTGATGTGAAATCTAGATGAAACTTACATTGAATTAAGTATGTTGCAATGATATTGTATTGCCAAATGCTATAATATTGAGCAAGGAAGCGGCGCTTTGCGCTGCATGGGGTAACTCGTATAATTTTATAAAAGTTTCTCATATAAGCAACAAATGTACAAGAAAGATGAATTTCATGACATTCAGAATATTTAACAGATGACATTTTTTAATATTCAAGAAATGACAATAGTATATTACAGGATGTTCAGAGATTTGAAAATACTGTATCAAGGTTTCCAATAGAAGAAATTGAAATTTATGGAAACTAATAAGATTTAATTGAGACTCATATTCGAGTCTCAATTAATCCATGATTATTATCAATTACCGTTGTCCCTGCAAACAAGATACAAGCCAATTTTCTATTACTTTTTTCAGTAGCCCACCTTACTGGACGATGGGTTTGGTTCATTGGTTAAAAAACCTCATTACACTCAACAACCGCCTCATCTAATTAAACCCTTCTTTCATCAAACATGAAAAACATGCTCATTACCGACATTTCAATTATCGTTGGCTCCCGCCTGCTATTGGACAAACAATTCCACCAATCACAGAGCAGCCAGCCTTCATTGGACCGGAAACATTCGTAGCAGAAAACTGTATGATTATTTCAAATGTGTGTGCCATTATTTCAAAGGATCTTTGAAAAGTCAACAACAATCATGGTAATAATTCAGGTTGTTTTTAGAGGTAGGGATGGTGGTTTGTAACTAATTATGTGAGTCGCCAATGTACGCTGAAATAATAATAATAATTATGTCAATAAAAAACTGTACAGGTTCGCAAACAGAGAGAATTGTCAGCGCTATCAGAACGAAACGAAATTTTTAATCATCGCTCACTCACAGAACAAACCAATCACAGAAATTTTAATTAACTGTCTATTATTTGCTTTCAATTGCAGCAGCATTGATGTCGATGTTGTTGATGATGATGATAATGAGAAATTTTCAAACGAAATCAAAACAAAGATAATAATTCACCGCGCGCTGGCTACTAATTGAAAATTATAACGTTAATTATGTAAAATGCGGAGGCTACATGCGAATTGAAGCGGTATGTTTGTCACACACAACGCAGATGTGGAGCAGATTTTTTCGGGGGGAAAATTCGTCCATGTCGTTTGTTTAGGTGTACAATAGAAAATGTCCAGAGGGTTTTACAAAAATCTATATTGTATGTTGGAGTACGTGTTTACATACATCTGTACTTTGTTTATTTGTGTGATTGTGCATATATGTGTTTTTAAATCACAGATTTGACGTCTACTGATGAGATCGGACTCCCCTTGTATATATAGTATATAATACATGTCAATAACTCTTTATGTGATGTTTAAAATGTATATAAGATGAGGACTTTTTATCCACTCTATACCATGTATTGTCTTGTTCCAGTTACTTATTCATTAATGTATTCATTCTATCAATAGTTTGATGTTTATCATACAAAATATTGCGACGGAATAGTAGTTTATGCAATGGTTGAATTATTAGAGCCTTTAATTAAACCACGAGTGAGATACCGAAGTTATAATAAGAGTGGCAACGGCGCGAGTTATTTTAAGGTACCTCAAGGGTCGTTAAAATACAACCATTGCATACACAATTATCTACAACCAACAAAAAAACAATAATATCTACATTATCAATTTAAACTAACCTTGATTCAAACGACCATGTTCTATTTCAATGTTTGCCGTATAGATTAGGAACTGTTCTTTCCAGTGTGTTAATACTGGATCAGATTGAACAAGGAACGTTTCATAATATATCATCCGTTTCATAAAGTCTTCATTATGATTCAAGTTTCAAATTCCATTTCGAAATACCACTGAATATAGGCTCAAAGAGTTTCAAATCTCGAATCTCAACTTTGATAAATAATCTGGATCTGCCTGAGAATACCACACTTATATGAATGTAAATACAGTATATATGTATGTTATGTCTCACAACAAGTACCGGTTGAAGAGTGCAGATGTATATATGCATATAGCACATACATACGCGACATGTGTGTGAATGTAATGGTTTCCAAAGTAAACACATGGTATCGTTTCATTTGATTTATCGGTGAAAAACAACAGAAACAAAGAACAACTGTGCGGGGGAAAATTGGGTGGAAACTCCGTATTGTCGAATTTGATGTGATTGTTGTGAATTGGCAACGTCGCATTTCGAGCGAGTGCGTGTGTGTTTGCGTGGAAGAGTTTAAATTAGAGCGCGTGGTTGACTGTTGGTTGATTTGGGGGATTTTTAGAGTTTTGTGATTCAGGAGAAAGTTGCTGTAATACCCCAGGGATAGAAAATTTTTGTTCGATACAATTTCAAATCCGGACTTACTCAGGTATAGCTGGTTCATTTCGTTAAGGGACCTGGACTGACATGAGTTCCCTCATTATAGCGTTTTACAATTTTTAAGAAGTGTACAAAATTCATCCGCTGAGAGACAGCCATGTTAATATTGTGTAGTGAATGGATTATTTTACACTTTGAACATTCTAAAAAGTTGATATTACAATAATAATTCAAATTCAATCCAGGTGCCTACAAAATTACCTACAGGTACACACCACAATTAGCGTCAAATCCAATATATCAATGTATAGTAATATTCTTGAGTACACTTTTCATTAATATCTGCACGGTATTGTACTCTTTATCCGAATTAGGCCAAGAATAGAAGATTCTATATTTTTTCAAATATACTAAACTAATTATTCAATAGAGAGCTTCATTCATTACGACAACATCTTGAATGAACTTGCATTAAACTGTGTCATTCATATCTAAATCTTTACACTACGACAATGGATGACAAATTCTACATCACACCTTTTGTCTAATTTGCGAATAGAGAATGAGACTAGAAGAGTAACAAAGAAAGAAGTAAGAGAGAAGTAGAGAAAGAGAAAGCAAGTTAGGGTGAGTTTGTAGAGTAGGAAGGAATTTGGGGAGAGAGAATCACATATCAGCCAAAACACTCATTAGTGTAAAATTGTGACTATTTCACGGAGTCTTGAGGTGGGCCACCCATGTGAATCTATTGTTGAAAACCCTTTACACTGTTTGTACCACTGTTGCAACCATTTGAGAATGTCTTTGTTGTTTGACTGAATCCTACTACTACACCCTAGCATTAGGTCAATGAACTCTAGGGTGCTCATATTTGTCAATGTTGAAGGCTTTGAATAAATAGAGGTTTTGTATTAATGAATAGTTTTTATGCTTCCTTCATATAATCACACATTTCACACACAACATTAAAACAACATTACATACATTATTACATACAATAATAACATGAGAAGTTAAATAAAAAACAATAGAAAGAATGCTAATCCAGAAAAAAAGTTGTGGTGAAAAAGGGTAATGAATCTAAAGTTCTCCCAACTATTGATATCCTTGTCATAGGAAGGCTTTCAATTCAAGGAAGCAGAGGAAGGATGCAAGGAGAAGGGGTGTGATAGAGGAAGATGTGACAGTGCAGAAGAACGTCTGCACTAAATGAGCAAGCAAGCACACAAATCAGAAGAGTCCTCTATAAAGTTCTCTATAAGTTCTTATAGGTAGAAAAAAATTGTTCCTTTTAATCCAACTATTGATGTCTTGTTCTATTTTCTTTGTTATTTTGGCACAGCACATTGACAATACTTTGTTTATATTTTTTTATCTGATTACGGTTTATTCAGATTTAGCGACATCTTAGAGTGAACACTTTGATAATCATATTTACTCAAAATTTTCAATATTTATTCTTCAAGAAAAATCTCTTTCCGAACTACCTCAAGCTATCAGTTGAAGCTTTTACTTCAATATTCATTATTTAAAATATTTTTCTTAACTATCCTGTTGATTATCTACCACTCTCCACTGATACTTCCGGCGGCAGACCCTGTATTCTCCTTCAATGTAACCAAATACTAATCTTTTAAAAGATTCTGCCGATCAGAGAAATAGCTGACCGCTTTTGCAAAAGACTGTAAGAGAGGGGTGGATACAAAATAACTGGAATGGAGCAAGAGAATGAAAATAGCGTAACAGTTTGGCAAGGGAGCGAAAGAGAGGGGAAGATACAACAAAACTGAGATGAAAAGAGAGAGTGAAAAGTAGAAAGCAAAAGAAAGAGATAAACGCAACACAACTTGAACAAAAAGAGAAAATGATCCATCCACCATTTTGAACTACTAATGTATCATAGTCCGACCATCTGAGACCCTCCTAACCGTTCATAAGCTAATAACCCCCTGTGGTTTAGGGATTAAATATAGCCACTATAATGCGTGGCCCCACTATAAGCCTAATAGCGTACTTCACTGTGTGTTGGCTTTTCAAGAAGGAATTCATGGAGGGTACATTCTTACATAACGACTGGCTAACATTAGAGCATAATTTGTTACATTTTCATAGAGTTTGTCCAGAATTAAGATGAAAGATGTATTCTACTATTAGGCTACATGCCTTGCCAACTTTGGAGGATTATTTGTTACGCTAGCAAATGTTTTGTCAAGAATTAAGATGAGATATGTCTAGCATTATAACATAAAGTGTGGCTTACATTTCAGGATAATTTGTTACATTTTGCCCAAAACTGAGATGAAATATGCCTACTACTTTATTATTAATCCACTGGTGTGACTATTCGGAATATTTTCTCGCAATTAATATTTTCTACAATTAATTAATTAATTGAGGCGGAACACCCGAAAGGGTCTCCCCGCTAATAAAAGCCATAAGCATAATAATAATAATTAATTAATTAATTCTCAGGCGGTTATAGGGTTATTTGTAACGTGTTCCTACAATCCTACAACAGTAGCCTAAATATAAATGATGAAATATCACATCTTACGTAAATTCATGAACATTTTAGAGTGATTTCTAATGTTTTCTTACAAAGATTTCATAAATATGTGTAGGATATATAAGTTTACAAGTTGCATTCAACATCAATCATATATAATCAGATTCATTTAATTTGGCATTAGATAAATAGATAGAGAGAAATTATTTCTTTGTTATCGTACTCTACGGTCATCAGCAACGTCAAGAAATAATATCTCTCTATCTATCTAATGCCAAGCGTCAAATTAACAGTAATTCTTTACTGCTATAATTTCTAGTAATATTGGGAGTATTCAAAACTGTTTGAATGCTGTACGGCAGTTATCATGATATTATCATTGATAAATGAATGGAAGGAGATGATATTGATAATTGATAACATTGATAGAATAATAATTGAAGGGAATTGAGATACATTTCTCTTATCGTCATTTTTTTGTCAAGTACAGGAATTTCTTCAATTGAAAATGTTTTAGAAATATAAATTGAGCAATCTCTTTCTCTTATAAATTTAGTAAGTTCCTTTTTAAATAGAGGAAGCCTATATATGATTATAATTAAATGGCTAAATTAATAATTATTTCCTTGTTCCATTGTCCCACAATATAATCATGTAATTTCATTTCATGTATTCATTTATGATGTCTGTATATTTTTTCATGAAATAAATTGATTGATTGATTGAATTCATATTTTACTTTGTAACATACATTAAATTTTCCTAAATACTTCCGTTTTATATTACATGCTTTATAATGTTATAAGGACTTGTATATTACAAGCTTGTCTCGTTTCTATTTGCAATGAGGTTACTGTCCTTTTCAATAAATTTGAATAGCCTACTCTTCTAAATAGCCTATTATTTTCATTATTGTACCTGCTCATTACATAAAATGGTGCATTGGTAAAGTTCCGTATATCCCTTAAAAGAATAAAGGAAGCGTGTGAAACTTCCCACACATGAATAGGCAAAATCTATCCACCAGTTACGGAAATAAAAGAGAATGAATTATTTCTGGGTATCTTTCTACCTGACTTTGGGTGCAACGTGGGAAATTTATTGTTCTTGCACTTGTCATGGAATATTGGTGATTTTCCAATGATATTATTGCACTGGATTGAGAGAATACCGTATAAAATACCTGATGACAAATTTTATGGAATGGATTGTCTTGGGTTGGGAATACTGCATTTTTCGTGTAGCTACTTTGAAAAATAATTCAGGTGGTTTATTCCCATAATGATTATTGTTATTATTAGAAGTAGTTGCCACATTATGAAGTAGTTGTTATTATTATTAGTCTATTAATATTATTTATTATTATTATTAATATATTATTATTATTATTATTATTATAAATCATCAGATTGTAAAAAGTAGTCTTTGGATTGTAAAAACTTTGGGAAAACTCGGAATTCATTTCATGTTAATTGTGCGCGAAGCTAAATCCTATTCCACAATGTAATGGTTAATGAATAGATTGAATAAATTTTTTTGGACCTTCAAAAAATTATATTAGCCTAAAAATCTGTAAGATTATGTTTATTTTGTTCAACTTCGGTAAAACAGAGAGAACTTTTAGAGTATGGAGTATAACTATTTAAAAACCAATAAATTTAAAAAAAAAAGTAGAATGTATTATTTTTGACAGCCACTTTGAACTTCAACATTCAAATCCAATAATACTGCAATTATGGGGAATCTGATGGTAGCAAACACTTACAAGGCATACCAGTAATGTGAAGTCGGGCTTCGGCCAAAAATTCAAGATCTGTCTCGTAAATTTGTTAACTCTTTAAGTAGTATTCAATTTTAATCTACAATTATTGTGATTACTTTATTCTTTACATAGTTCGCTGCATACATTGTTAATTCTTCTCCTCATAAACTTTATAAGCAAACTAAATTTATTTTATTATTAAATTTAGTAATGTATGTTGTAGCTAATAACATTGTAAGCTACTACTTTATCGAAGTCATCGGTTTTCTAATAGATTTTGAAGCGAATTATTCCTATGGGACCCGGTAAATTATAGTATTAAAAACTTCATAATAATATAATGCTCAATTCAGCTCAGCTCATAATAATGCATAATCACTCAACTCGCTCCTCTATCACAGGCATGTGCCCATAAGAGGAGCCTCCAATGTATTGTATTTTTCAAATGTAATTGTTTTTGTTTTGTTATTTTTGGAGAATAAAGTATTTCAATTTCAACAAGATTATAATTAATAAGATAAGATGAATCATGATAGCCCTTCATTAACGCCCAGGTTTTATTATTTTACAGATTTGAGGCCTGGTGGAATAACAACCCGGATTGTAAGTAAATTTTGAGTATTTCAAGTAAAATTGACTATAACTTATTTGAAATAAAGTACTCCTCAATTTGAATTTTCTGAAAAAAAAACAGAATCTGAACTTCCTATATTTTGACACTAATCTGATACCCAGGATATTTTTATTAGGTATAAATAATTCGTTGATAATCAATACCATCACTTTTAAGACCAGTTTCACGCGACAGTCTTCTATTTCGCGATAGGTATATCCTCTATCATAGTCTTATCTTTGTCTTTATCATAGTCTTTATCGTAGTCATCGGTTTTCTAAGGTCTTCTAATAGATTTTGAAGCGAATTATTCCTATGGGACCCGGTAAATCATAACATTGATATTTTACAATACAATAATGATTTTAGTATCCTTCTAATTTTTCTGCAAAACTCATAATGTAGCCGAACGGGAGTTAATTTAAAAGAAATCTTTTTAGTTATCAATATCATGATGGACTTTACTTGTATTGCAATTCACATGCTGATTCTGTCTATTACAACAAAATTAAATCATTTACTTTCTCATTTATAATTTTGGATAAATTATGTCTATGATAGCCTACATTCTATGACACTCTGGGAGATAATCCTATGAAAGTAAATATTTTATGTTTGATGCAAAAATTAATTTTTTCTTTAATCACGTCTATTCTTATAATCTTCCTTGAAATAAATTTGATTCGATCAGGTTTGGAACAATAAATTAATATGTTTTGATATTACCATTGACTATTAACCAACAGGTTAACGTGTAGGTTAATAGTCAATGATATTACGTGTATTTTCGTAATCTTTTAAAAAAATCATCCTATGATTCGAAAAGGAAATAAAACAATGGAAGAATTTTTGAACTTATTGGAAACCCCAATTCTTATAAAACAAGTTTCAAGTATCCTACTCGCATATCTGATCTCTGGAAGCCGGTCTATAAAAAACATCCAATTCTAATATTTTTCTCAGAAAATAAGAGTAAATGATCACTGATCAGTTCAGTAGCCTACAGTACAGTTTTGAAAGAAAAGTATCTATTTAATTTATATTATTTTTTGGTAAGTGCTCTTTGGAATGAACGAGATTTTTCAATTAGATTTTACCACTACTTACCGATCAAATTCACGGGGCTCTCCACACTAGTAGCTTTTCAATAGCAGCAACCTCGGCAATCCAATATTTCCGTAGCTGCGCAGTAGAAGGAGTCACTTACAGCAACAGAGTCACCTTAACCTTAACTTCAAAAACACACTGGACAGTCCAACGCATTCACTGATTACTCACAAAAATGTCAAAAGTTGTTAAAGTCTAGCACAACACACATAGACGTTGTTTAGTAGGTGTCAGTTGGAGGAAATTGAGTGCATTGTGGTTTTGTTTTTTTGGTGAACTTGGTGTTCTTTTAAAATAGTTATGCGGGAAGGGGGAGATAATGTTTTTGAAGTAAGTAATATTTCGAATGTTTGCTCCGGTAACGCGCGCGATTCCACCGGTTGAAAAAAACGCGTGTCGCGATTCAAGCGGGAATAATCGCCGTATCGAAAAATCTCGCGCGGCAATTACTATCGGCCGGATAGTTTTGTACGCGGTCGAGTTCACACCAGCGGTCTCGGATCGTCCAAGTGTGTGATGGGGGTCTTCCTTCGAAAGAAGAGAGCTCAGTTAACACTGGGAGACTAGACACACGACGAGAGGAGAACAGTCCAACCCTAGAGCAGTCCCTGATGACTACCTACTGACTACTTGCTCGGCTGCTCCTCAAATCGACTGTACGTTCATTACCGAGTGTTGTTTGTCTCTCTCTCTCTCCCACCCTCTCTCGCTCACTACTTCTAAAGGGATGTTGATGATGAAAAGGGGCGGAAAAAGGGCGGAGCTTAAGGGCGCCGTGGTAGGGATTTGGGAGCTGGCGCGCTCTGTTGGCAATCGGTGGAACTACGCGTTGTTACCCCTCCGAGTTCCATGAAAGAGGAGCCAGGAGCTGCTCAGTCCAGTCTGGTGGCGATCAGGTTTGCAGTCGTAGCCTACATGTGAGATAAAGATATCGAATTGAGAGCACATGTGATGAGCAGAGTGAAAAACGGAGTCTGGAACTAGAGAGAATTATTAAAAAATTCTTTATTTCTATTATAATAAATAAAATTTCATTCAAAACTAAAGAAATTCTGAATTTTTGGATCCATAACGAACTGCGAAGTTAACACTATTGTTTCAACACTAGAATTGACGACATGCAGTCAAATTTTACTGTAAATAACATAAATGTTACTCACTGGACTGAAGCGCTTTCTAAAGAAATTAACAAATAAAAAAATTACATTCATATAATAGAATTTGTCTAGAAAGGATAAGAAATAAATGTTACTCACTGGACTGAAGCGCTTTCTAAAGAAATTAACAAATAAAAACATTAAATATTAGCTCGGAAATTCAAAAGACAACCGAGATATGAATAAAAATGAATAAAAGAAAATTAAATAAACAAATAATTTTCGATTATAATAATATAATACTAAGATTACAAGTAATCTAAGTATAAAAAATCATACATTTATTGATTATAAACACAATTACAATGTGGGAAGATGAAAAGTCATTTGCTTTCGAGAATAAATAGAAAAGCCATTTGAGACAACAATATTATAATAGTATAAGTACGAGATACTTCCCCGTTAAGGTATAAGGTAAGAATGAATAATTAATAATGTATACTTCTCGTATAACTATTACAATATTAATTCTTGAAAATAGAGATTGAAATCAGGTGATAAGACTTACATGAACCTAGAATCCTGGGCGCAGGAATGGACAACGTAAACTTTTGCAATGGTTTCTCAAATGTTGTTTCTCAAAATGGTTTCTCATCTCCCATCATCTTCCTTCCCATTACCCACGCACAAGATAATAAGAGCTCATGTGGGCATCACCACAGCAAAAAACAAAAAACAAAATGTGTTACTTTGAATGTGGAAACTCCCTTTTCACACTCAATTTGCTTTCTACATATTTATATTCAATGTTTTCTGCTGAATTTTAATAAGAAATAGATCCTTATTAGAAGAGTTGAAAATTGTGCAGTCCGTATTTGCAAAGGCAAGCCCTTTCCTTGTACATTTGTTGTAGAGGATTGTCAAATGCCGTTCAAACAAGAGCAATTATTTATTCGGGAGAAGCGTTGAAAGTGTTGTGTTTTTCCTAAATTGAAAGGGTCTACACCTCTACAGTTTATGAATTAAGACAGTATTGTGCTTTTTCGTAGTAAACAGTATACTCTTTTAATGCACTTGTTCAGATGATTCATTACCAGGGAAAAGAAGCATCCAAATTTGTACGGAGCAAATAAACTCATTGGCTAGATATTAGAAATTGATTGTTGTGTGATGTTTACTCAGAAAGTATAGAAGGATAAATATGTAAATTATTTTAGTCTAAATATGTAAAATTTTATGTTCAACCAAAAGGTCAGAGTGTTGATGAAAGGATATCCTTGATTATCCTTTTTCATGGATATCCTTATACACTTTGGACTTGGAAATTGTGTTTAAACTTCGCATTTCAATGTTGATACATTACAATATAATTATCTCTTTGACTTGTAGTATATAACTTGTATTACGGAACCTAACCGTAAGGGTCTCCCCACCGATAAAAAGCCATACGATAAAAAAAAATTATATATCAACTCTACCACATTGCGTCATATCTTCCCATTGTTGAATAATTTATTCCTTATTCATTATTTACATTTACATAATTCATAATATAGTTACTACAAATATCATAATCTAGTATTTAAAAAGGAAATTTTTTCATTTATATGAATAAAGTAGAAAATCCAATCTCTCATTCTCTTATAATTACTACAAATTTATCATGTGCGAATTATCTTTACCATCATATAATAATCATCAGCGTTAGGTTTTCCTTTACTCCCTTTTTTCCTCTCTCTGACTCAAAAAAGTGAAAAGAAATAATAAATCTCCTATTACTATAGCCTACTTTCTAGTATTGTAATATTACTTTCAAGTGGTATAATTTTATTATCAGGTATTATGATTCGATTTTCAAGTGAAATTATTATTATTTGTTCAATTTTGTGTAATTTTTCTGTAAGCAATGGGTATTTTCAAGACTTGAACATAAATTAAAAAATATTTGGATATGTGTAATCTCTGACCTAGCACAATAATAAATTACTCTCTCTTTCTCTCTCTCCCTCTCTATGCAACACAAACCTCCATTTCGTGTGTGGACAGTTTCAAATTTTGTTTTATTTCGATTCCTGTATGTATCGCTCTCCAGCCTTCTGCCTTCTTCCAGTGTCGGAGCGGTTTTTTAAAAGAGCTGGAGGCGCTGAAAGATTATTATTATTGAGGGTGACTGGTAGGAGCAATCTGGGGGGGGGGAGGGATTGGATGGAGGGGCGTGGCATGGATAGAAAAGTGGTGGGGAGAATTTTCGGGAAGTGGTGAGACTTGTTTCGGCTTCTCTCTGTCTCCAAAAAATAATCCCAACCTGAACTTGGAGCGTCACTTTGGGCTGGCTAGAAGCATCAAGCTGTTTGCTCTGTCACATTGAAAGTTTCAGGCTATCTTCTCGGCAACTCGTCATAATTATTCATTTGTCGTTCTCAAATATTGATGGCTGGAATGATGGAAAAATATTGAAACGATGAAAAATGTTTGCTTGGAGCTAGAAGTTTTAATATCTCCAACTCCAAGTATTGAAGATATCTTCAATATCTCGTGGTGTGTCTGTTTTGAAATTATTTTAAAAATCAAGTGAAGCTGATTTATGGAATATATAAAGGAAAGCTATTAATAAGAGATTACTTATACTTACATTTATCTAATATTCATATACGTTAAAGTTCATGAATTATCATGATACTGTAGTGAAAAAGTAAAATGATATTTAAATTGTCAGTTAACATATTCAAAATCTTGGTTCATGATATATGAAACATCCAAACAATCTTAGTAACACTGGGAACAATCTTAGTAAACAATCTTATAGTGACACTGGAATTAATCGAATTTTCGAATCTATCACTTTTGTTGACGATTTTGTATCTACACAACAGTCTTAAGACGAAAGTAAAACAAAATAAATACCATTTCAGAGAATGCGAATATATTAATTCATATTTGTTGTAATTGTACTCAATTTTACAATTAAAACCCCGTCCATTCCTATTCTCGACCCTCTTCCATGAAAATGTAGACGTCCTGTAAAACAGGAAAAAGGAAAGCACACATTAGACTTATGTTTTATAAGCTTATTTCTTATATTATCCATATCCAGTGTGTGTCCGCCTTTTACCTGTATTACAGGAGTTCTAAACTCATATGAAACAGGCCCCCTCATCCGATAATTAGTTTTTTGGCTGGGGGTGATGCCCACATAAGTCTAGGCTTGTGCGTGGGTAATGGGAAGGATGATGAGAGGTGAATGGACCTACAGCTTTAGGTGGGTTCCGAACCACCGGGAAGCGATTTTGAGGCTCATAAATTGCGTGTTTAGAGGAACCGGTCACCGTTACAACAGGAGTGGTAGGCGCCGTCTCATCTAATCTCACCGATTAGACCCGCCTGCTACCACTGAGACAACCGCTTCCCTAAGTATTCCCTAGTATTATTATCCAAACAATCAATCAAGATGATTATCTATCCATCATTTGAAATCATTATTACATATCAGTGGTCACTCGGTGAGAGCGGTTGGTAAGTGATCATGTGGGAGTAACAAACATTCAAGACCGCTCTTGGATGGGTGAACGACATAAAAAATTGTGCAATTTGGCGAGGTGGAACCTACCCGTAAGGGTCTCCCCACCAATAAAAAGCCATACGATAAAAAATTGAAATCATTCATTTTATCTTAGTAAAAAATAGGATGAAACAATTTTCAATTCAAAAGCTCAATGGACGCCTAATTTCCCATTACAGCTAATAAATAAAAGTTGGAATTACAATAATGTATTCCATTACATCCCAAATTTAAGCCTCTATTTCAACACAATGCCCCTAGTTCACTGATACGGCGCGGGATTTGAAGTCACTCTCGAATATTGTAATCGCATTACATAGAGAGAGCTATTTGAAATAGACAAATGGCAATAAGACTAATTGTAGTGAGGCAACAAATGAAAACTGAAGGGCATTGTTTACTCGCGCATGGATTAGATTTGCAGTGTTAATGGATCACTGCTCATTTATATTAATAATATACATTTGAATAGCAACACAAATGTATTCCTATTTATTTGCATTTGACAGACTGCTAAATCAAATAGCTCCCATATGCGTGGCGTTCATCTAAAATATCTGGAATCGGGTTTTGCATCATGTTTTGTTCGGATGAGCATGTGTGTGAATGTGAGTGAGTGAATCTAGATGAATATGTGTTTGATTGTGTGTCTGACCCATACATCATGCACAAACCTTTGATGTTGGTTTATTGATGTTTTAGCAAACAATGCGTGTTTATCAGTTGATGCATTTGGCCTCATGTGTTTATTGTGCGCTAGGATTTGATTAACTGCTTGTCGGCTATATTGCTACAGACAGTGGTTGGCAAACTTCTTGATGTGGCGCACACTGAAATGATTGTCGATATTGTCTGGATTGGAATTCAATTAGATTGATTAGTTCCGAGATTTGTGGAAAATATTGATGAGATATATGGAAATTGTTTTCTGGAATTCTCACAGTTTTTTCTCTATCAATGAATTTTAAATTTGGTTAAAACTGCGTAAACAACTAGCGAGGAGCTTATGGCTAAATGCCTACATAATAAGAATTTATATTTGAATTACTACAAAAGCTCTCAGGTTGATTGCAATTTTCTGTGTTACTAGTTGTTAATTAATGTAATTCCATTAATTAGAAAATTCCCTTGTAAGATGTGCCCGTTTTCCTATTAGCCTCTCAGAATTTAGCCTCTTAAAATTCAGTTTTCCTCTTGGAATTTAAGTTGCTTATCAATATGTTGTCTCTTGATAAAAGAAAACACTGTTTTATGTTGTCAATTCCCGTGGCGAAGCGTGGTATACTTATTTGATCATCGCCGGGTATGTTTTCCTATACCAAATAAGTATACCACGCTTCACCACTGGTCTATTCCACTTCCTCATTACTACAGTACTGGTCGTACTACATTTTTTGTGGCTTCACTAGTCACATCTTAAAACGTAGTCTTGACTTCTTTGAACTGTAAAAAATGTTTCATTACCACCAATAAATTACTAATTTGTGTGATTTGTTAGGTTTTAACACTCACTACTTGTAAGAGTCTTCATATCCACTCATAGAAGCATATTATCCACTCATATAACTTAGATCATAAAGCTGTTGGAATTCTGTAAAGGAATTGAACCTCTACTACTAGACTCATGTGTTATCAGTTATTAATATCATCTAATCTCCCCAAAATGAATATTTCATTTACTTAAAAAAGCTCCTTCTGTAATAAGTACTAACAAAATTGGATCTTGGATTAATTGAATAACTAGTATTTTAGTTTACTAACTGTTTTTTAGTTTACTAGAATAGCTCTAGTATTATTTGAGATTCTTTTCCATATCACATTACGTCTTACTACAGTAATTCTATTATTTCCAACGTGTGAATTTGTTTTAGAACAATGCTCAGCCATTTTTATCTGGATTGGACTGTCATTGGTTGGCACTCCCACCTTGTGGAAAGTAGGCGGGAGTACGCAGCCAATCAGAGACTCGAACAGCCGCCATTTTGTTGGACTGCTGCCATTTTCTAATTTGGCTCACAGCTCCACTTTGGCTTGTCATTGTAATGGTAATTACTGGCGAATAGATATTAAAATAACAGTTCATTCGTATTGAAAGTGATGGAACTATTTTATTTTGATTCAATAATACGGGGGCAATAACTGATTTTATTGAATTGATACAATCAATATTAGTAGCCTATTGATGAAATGCAATTATTATTAATGTAACAATAAAATTATTATCTATTATTTATTTTAAAAAAATTGTGTAATGTACTGGTTTACACCTTTGAATGAGAATTCAGAGTTTATTCTCAATATTTATCATTGAATATGAATATATTCATTGCTTCTTTGCTCTTAATTATGTCAGGAATTTTGGAGTCATACCTTCTTCAAGCCATATTTGATTTAGGGTCAGATCAGCGATTTGTGTCAGTTTTGCGAGTTGTGTCACCTGATTATATTTTGTTTGTTGATTATCACTACTGACTAATGAATGAATTTGTTTCAAAATCATAGATCATAATCGATATTGTGATTAATGGAAGGAATTATCCATATAATTGAAACGAAAGCCTAATCAAGCTTACAAAAAGGAAGGTCAACTTATTGAAGTACATTACAAATAATAATCTACGACTACAACATGAATGATAACGTGAAAGTCAAATCGGTGAAAACGAGGTATCAAAAAGACAGAGATGGTAGAGAAAGAGTATATAAGAATTTTGAGGGGAGAGGAGAGAAAAGATGGGAATGAGGAGGGAGGGGAAAGCTAGACAGACAAGGGAGAGAGAGAGAAAGAGATAGAGTGAGAGAGAGTAAGGTATTACTCACAGAGATTATATTGGATTACAATATTGATGTAGACTACAAACTATTCTATTTCAGATTGCTATAGAGTTATAAATATAAGAGTAATTATTTTATGAAATTTACAATTGATATACTTGGCAATTGACAAAGAGAGACAGATACAGAGGGAGAGAGAGAGATATAGAGATAGAGAGAGAAATTTAAAGAGATAGGTAGTGAGTAAGAGGGTGAAGAGGGTGTTTGTGAGAAAAACCGAAAAAATTGTTAAAGTAGTTTAATTTGCGAGGGATATTGTAGAATGAGGAATACAAGGGAAGAGATAAAGCGATTAAGAGAGAGTAAGAAGGAATTATGGAGTGAGAGAGAGAGAGAGAGAATAGAAGAGATAGAAATCAGAGAAACACCGATACGCCTTGGGGGAAATATTTGCAGCCAGAGTAGTACAATACAACAGCATCGGCTGGACCAGATTTTGACTTCTCTACCGCTCACCACCTCTTTACCACCTTCCCCCCTTTCCACCAACAATAAGTCCCCCAATTCCCCCCATCCCCCGCCACAGACTCAACACCAGCTGTTGTCGAAGTTGACTCGTTACCAACCCACCCCCTTCCCCTTTCCCCTTTTGTGGTTATTGCTATCTTCCTATTGGCTAACAGATTAGACGGCTGCACTTCCACCGAAGGCAACTGCTGCTGCTGAATATTATCGACTGACTTGAACGCGCGCGCGCACCCGCGCACACACACGCATGCACACGAAAAGTAGAAAACTTAAATCTGGTTGCCGTGCTGAGCCGTGGCATCGTCAGTTATTGTGTGATTGTTTTGCGAGTGGACCGAACATGAATTTGAGGTGGAACAGTGTTATAAGTAGACAAGGAGGTGTTGAATGTCGCTTTTTGGCAGCAAACATGACGAGTAAAGGAATTTGAGGCATTTGATTGCGGAGGAGAAAAGGGATTGATTTGGGAGAAAATTACTTCTTTGTTGATTTGTTAAATTACTGAGTTGGAAGAAGATTTGGACTTGTAGCAGTAAAAGTAGAAGAAAATGATGATTGATGAAGAAGAAGAAGAGAAGAGAAGAGAAGAAGAATAAGAAGAAGAAAGAAGAAGAAGAAGAAGAAGAAGGAAGAAGAAGAAGAAGAAGAAGAAGAAGAAGAAGAAGAAGAAGAAGAAGAAGAAGAAGAGAAGAAGAAGAAGAAGAAGAAGAAGAGAGAAGAAGAAAGAAGAGGAAGAAGAAGAAGAAGAAGAAGAAGAAGAAGAAGAGGAGAAGAAGAAGAAGAAGAAGAAGAGAAGAAGGAAGAGAAAGAGAAAGAAGAATATGGGAAGAAGAAGAAGAAGAAGAAGAGAAGAAGAAAGAGAAGAGAAAAGAAGAAGAAGAGAAGAAGAAGAGGAGAGGAGAAGAGAGAATATGAGAAAAGAAGAGAAGAGAAGAAAAGAAAGAAGAAGAAGAAAGAAGAAGAAGAAGAGGAAAAGGAGGAGAAGGAGGAGGAGGAGGAGAGAAGAATATGAAGAAGAAGGGAAGGAAAAATAAAAAAAGAATCGATAAAGAACAAGAAAGAAGAGGAGAAGAGAATAATGGAGAATTAAGAGAAGAGGAGGAGGAAAGAGAAAACAGAGAGGATTTACACATCAAGTTTTACCTCGATTTTCAATTCTCTGATGTCCTATTTAAACAACCCTCCCGCGAAAATGGAAATTTTTCACAGTTTTACATACTCTATAATAATCATGAGGTTCATTATATTGTCAAATGGAAGGTTCTCTTTGAATTATTAAATTTAGTGATGAAAATTCCTGGCAATCTTTGTTTCTCTGTTGATACAGTATAATATAAGAAGTACTGAGCCATTACTTCAATCTTTGTCATAGTATTCCATATCAATTTACCCATACCCTATTTATTTCTATTTTTTCCATAATAATTACTATTTTAATAGAATAGTATTCACCCCTACCCTACATCATAGGCCTATATCATTTAGTGATGAAAATTCCTGGCAATCTTTGTTTCTCTGTTGATACAGTATAATATAAGAAGTACTGAGCCATTAGGCCTACTTCAATCATTGTCGTAGTATTCCATATCAATTCACCCATACCCTATTTATTTCTATTTTTTCCATAATAATTACTATTTTAATAGAATAGTATTCACCCCTACCCTATATCATATTTTTATAGTGTGTAGATGTTGGGTGGTCGCTCTACACCAGGAAGCAACTGCTTCCAACTTATTTGATAACTTCTATTAGTTACTTCTTTCATGTAGCAATAATTCTAATAAACGATCTATTTGGTCATTCATGTAGCACACTTTTAATGAATCGGGACACACTACTACTTAATGGATGACCCTCGTACAGGGCGCGAAGGATGGGTGCCAATAAACGACAGTCAAATTCTCATCATCCCCTCTTTCTCTTTTATCTACTCTATTTCTCCCCCTTCATCCCTATCCCACCTCTAACACCAAAAAGGCGTCCGCATTCTTAGCGTGTTCTAACACTGTTTGAAATTGGCGGGTGAGATCAAACGTAAGTGCTACTTTGATCACGTGGCTTTTCGGGACACCCTTTATTTTCGGATTGGGAAAAATGCGCCATGAGAGGGAGTCAGGGGTGTCGGGAATGTGAAGGAGCAGTCTCTCAGTTGACCGAGTGCCGGGAATTCGTGGGGGATCTCGAACTATTGGGAGAGTGTCGATGACTTACTGCGTGCCATATATTATTATTGTTTGCAAGGAAGGTAGTTTTTTGCTCCGGCTGGAGTTTTGTTTCAGTGTTTGATAAATTACTTTGTTTGGATCAGTGTTTGTTGAATTAGTTTGTTTTAACACTTGTTTAAACAAGCCCCATTAATCTTTAATTAGTTTTGGTCTTGGCCAAACGAGATAGAATGTGAGTATTTGCATCAGCAATTTTTTGATGATTATCCATTCCTCCTGAAGTTCTCAGTCAAGTTATATATACTATCAACCTTGATTATTTGCTTACATGACGCAAAATTGAGACCTAACTGTATTTGGATGAAAACGTAAGAGATCAGTTGAGTCGGAATTGAATCGGAATCGGAACAAATGCCTACAATGAGAATTTGTGCAATTGTTTTTTAAATCATACGTCAATCACGTACTGCAAGAATATGCTCCAGATAGCTGATAAATGTGATATGACAGTACTTTAGACATTATTCATGAGGGCCAAAGTATACAAGGCAAAGAAAGATGTACACCAGTTCAATTACAGAGACCAATCACAATAACCAATCACGACATTGACGCATTTTTGTAAAAAAGCTTCGCAAAAATTAACCGCGTTAATGCCGCCTCGTATATTATGGCATTGGGAATATTACTTGTAAAGCTATCGTGTTAGTGATTCATTTTGTAGTACAAAACAGATTTTCTTCTTCATGAAGTTTTTTATTAATTATTTCTGGTATTCGACAAAAGTATTTAGTGTTTATTCACTTCGAAGTCTATACCAGTGTGTTAACAAGGTTCACACTACTTTTGAGCTTTGCCATGAACAAGTTACTTCTACATAGAAATGCCTTTTGAAGTCGTTCAAGATTATGTATAACGAGAATCACAAATACCAAGCATAGATAGTTAAGCAAACACACTCACAATACATGCTGTGCCATATCACAAAAATTATTAGGCTATGTTTAAGATTCAATATAAAGTAATAATATTCACTGATAACTGAGTTCTCAATTCTATATGATTTACAATATTGATTTTTCTACTGTATATGATTTTTCAAATCTATTTTCTGTATTATATTTCATATTCACTTGTTAATTTGATTTTATTCATTTGCTTTTCAAATTCTTTTTAAATGCTGCAGAAGCCTAATGCATTTGGTTTACAATTTTTGTGGCTTCTGACCTCACTACCGGCGCACAAGATTATCTTTTGCCGGTAGTGCCATATTGTTAATGATATTGTTGATGGTTTAAAATTCATTATCAAATCTCTAGGTAATTATTTATTTTGTATTTTATTCTAGTGTTGTACCGATTTACTTTTGTATTGTTTTCTTATCTTTTTGGCAATAAATATTGATTGATTATGCGGGTACCTCAATGTTATTAAATGATTCCTTATTTATTAATACATCTGTCATTCACATGCCTCCCATTTTCTATATTATATTTCATATTCACTGTTTGATTTCTTCGAAGTATATTATAATAATCATTGTAAGAGCTCATAGCCTGATCGCTTCTCACCTCTGATGAACTGAGAAAATTCTCATCGCTCCAAAATCATTCACTTTATTCTTGTCAAAAGCTGGACTCAATCAAATCGCGGTTGAGACGGCTACCTCAATGTTATTAAATGATCATCAAAAATCTCATCGCCTAATGGAGCGCACTTCAGACAACACAAAACGAATCTCTTCTTCTCTTTCTTCTCCTTCTTCTTATCCACCTTCTCTTTCTCTCCCTCTCTTTCATTACCCTCTATCATCATCGTCTTTTCATTATCGCGTTTATTAGGCCAGTTACACATCGAATAGAAAAAAGTTCGATTGTGATTCAGTGGCCTATGACTAACTGACACCTTCTTGAGTTGTATCCTGAGAACAGTGTAGTACTGCATTGTATAGAAGCTCATCAATCATTTCACGAGCGTTTTGATGTGTGAGTAAGAATTGATGATCAGCCGAAAAAGAGCGCGGCAAACGTGAAAGGCGGGAAAATGAAGAGCGGACGATGAAAGGGTAACAAAGAAACGGAGAAGCGGATGGTCGTGTGGTAGCGAATAGGTGATTAAATGATTCTAAGGTTGATTGGGATCAGATACAGTTGTGGTTTTGGATCAGTCCTTCAAATAAAATGTTGTTCCAGAAAGATCATTTCATCTACAAATCTTAGTTAACTAGTAAGTTTTTACAGTTGTGGTTTGAAATCAGTCCTTCAAATAAAATGTAATAAAAAAAATAATAAAATGTAATGTTATAACAAAGAATGTTGTTGCAGGAAGATCATTTCATCCACAAAAATTCATCTAGTATTAATTTATAAATAAATTAATTTTATTGTGATAAATCAGTAAATAAAATGTTGTTGCAGAAAGATAATTTCATCTACAATAACTCATCTAGTGCTATTTGGTCCGCTCGCTGCACATCACGTTCGAACTTTCTTAGTTTGGTGGCTCTTCTAATACATGGAAAAAACGCAAAGAATAACTGAAAAACGTCAATATCAGGCGTAATTTGAGGATGATTTTAAAATACTTCAATTCAATTCTTCTTATACCTTAGCTGAACCTGTGTATAAGGTTTAAACGTTCTTACTTCAGTCGTTGTTGAAAAATCTGCAAAAACGCATTGAAAACGCAAGGAAAACTGCAAAAACGCCGATTTCTGGCGTAATTTTGGGAGAATCTCAAACATTTTCTAACAGATTATTTTTAGACCTTAAACGAACCTAAGTACCAAATTTCAACATTTTCTGCCAATTAGTTCTCGAAAAAGCTGAGTAAACGCGAATATTGGGCGTATCTTTGGGATGTTTTCAAAATCCGTTCTTAGTGCGCGTCTAAAGGTCAACCTGAACATGCATACCAAATTTGAACGCATTTGGTTTAGTAGATTTTTAGATCTGGTGAATGAATGAATCAGTGCCATTTCGCTATTATCAATCAATCAATATTTTATTGCCAATAAGAAAAGAAAACAATACAATAGTAAATCGGTACAACACCAGAATAAAATACAAAATAAATAATTACCTTGAGATTTGTTAATGAGTTTTAAACCATCAACAATATCATTATATACTCGTGTATAGATGGATATATTCTATAGTTATTTTATACTCATAGCCTACCATATACCTTATACCATAATGCTTCATACCTTGGAAAATTCAGTGATTATACAAAGCAATCCATGCAAAAGTGCGTTGTTAACATCAGCTTACACGATAGTTCGCGATTATCCACGATAGTTCAGCTTTGCACACGATAGTTGTATGACGTCATAGAGCGTAACTAGCGATGCGTAAAGTAGGCTAGTTTTTTGCAGTGAGTGAGGGGTCTGTCGCTCGCATCTTATAAATCGAGACGCACTCGGCCGAGTAATCCTGGCCGCGTGTGCACTTTACAACACCCCCACCCTTACCCCCCCCCCACATAACACCCCCACTCCTTCCCTAGCACCCTCCGGGAAATCAGGGACTACCCCAATAATCGATTTCAGGGACATAAATAGGAGTCTGTGGATGAAATGGAATCGCTGTAAACGGTCTGCGAGCTTTCTGTCGTTTTCCTGAGGTATGAGGACGGTTTCTATAAATAGAAATAATCTTTACATCTTTTCCTTTTTTCAAATTTATCTATATTTTTCTTTTTATATAATTATAGTCTTTCAAGGTCACTTTCAAATCTATTGTCTCTCTCGTTATTTTTTCGATGGAAATGTCACAGCCTTACTAGAAGTTAGCCGATGTGGCTTATCGCTAGTCCAATATTTCAAAGGTTCCCGGTTCGATCCCTGTTGTCTACAACAGATTTTGACCTCAGACGGCCATTCCCGTCTTCCGGAGGAGACATTAAGCCGTCGGTTGCCTAAAAAGTAGTCGTCATCCCTCATGACCACTCGCAATTGGTCAGTACTCTCACGCACAAGCCTTAAACTCATGTGGACATCAACCTCACAAAAAGAATAAATGGAAGTTTAATTTAAGTTTTAATTACCAAATTCAAAAATGTTTAGGAATAGGCCTAGTATTATTTAAAGAAAATAAACGAGTTTTGGTGATAATTTTAATTAATGAGTTTGCTTTGTTGAATTATCGATTATCACTTCATTCAGGGGTTGCTTGTTAGTTTCCTTTTCTTCTCATCTTTCCTCTTTCTTTTTCTCCTGCCTTCATTCTCCTCTTTTACCGTGTTGCTCTCATTCTCTCCTCTTTGTTTTCTAATCTGAACTCTTTCCAATCCTAAAACAGTATCGGTGAAATTATAAAACTCTATAGAGTGGTAATTCTTGTTATGCTTCTAAAACATCATAAACAAAAATATATCTTCTCTTTAATTCTCTCCAATAATTATCTCACTACCTTCACTCTACTTTCACACCATTCCACATCTTTCTTATCAACATCTTTCGTTTTCTCTACTCTCTCTCCCATTCTCTTCTTCTCATCTTCCTCGCATTCTATCCTTCTTACCTTTCTCGCATCCTTTTTTTTTTGCTACCTTTCTCCCATTCACTCCTTATCACTTATCTCTAATTTGTAAATCTACCTGTAGTCTACACCATTCCATATTTTTCTTATCAACATCTTTTCTGTTCTCTAATCTTCCTCCTATTCTTTCTTCCCTCTCATTCTCCCATTCTCTCCTTCTTACCTTTCTCCCATTCTACCCTCTATTCTTCCTTCATTCTATCCTTCTTACCTTTCTCGCATTCTCTTTTTCCTACCTTTCTCCCATTCACTCCTTATCACTTATCTCTAATTTGTAAATCTACCTGTAGTCTACACCATTCCATATTTTTCTTATCAACATCTTTCCTTTTCTCTAATCTTCCTCCCATTCTTTCTTCCCTCCCATTCTCCCATTCTCTCCTTCTTACCTTTCCAACATCTTTCCTTTTCTCTAATCTTTCTCCCATTCTTTCTTCCCTCCCATTCTCCCATTCTCTCCTTCTTACCTTTCCAAAATCTTTCCTTTTCTCTAATCTTCCTCCCATTCTTTCTTCCCTCCCATTCTCTCCTTCTTACCTTTCTAACATCTTTCCTTTTCTCTAATCTTTCTCCTATTCTTTCTTCCCTCCCATTCTCCCATTCTCTCCTTCTTACCTTTCCAAAATCTTTCCTTTTCTCTAATCTTCCTCCCATTCTCTCTTCCCTCTCATTCTTCCATTCTCTCCTTCTTACCTTTCCAACATCTTTCCTTTTCTCTAATCTTTCTCCCATTCTTTCTTCCCTCCCATTCTCCCATTCTCTCCTTCTTACCTTTCTCCCATTCTACCCTCCTTATCTTCTTCATTCTCCTCACCTCTCCTCCTTCGCGTCTACTTACACTCAGCAAAGGTGTAGGCGTCAGAGGGGGATATCGTTACACAGATTCGCACAAGATAAAGCGCACACTGAAAGGCGTCAAGCGGCAAAAGGCGGCGGCGGGTGTATATTTCATCGTAATTGTTGATCAGGAATGCGTGAAACGATACGAGCATTCTTTGCGTGCCTTTATGCGTCGCCTCACCGGATAAGCAGCTACCGGCAAGAGACGGAGAGAAGGATAATAGATAGGAGGGAGATAAGACAGAGATGGATGGAGAGAAAGATAGGCGGGGTATCGGAAAGAAAGAGAGAGAAAAAGACAGACTGATAAAGAGTGAGAGATTTAGCGAGAGAGAGTGAGGGGGTGTGTTGGAGGGTGAGAGAGTGGTAGTGAGAGGGGGAGTGAGTGAGGGTGAAGGGGTGAGATGAGCGCCGCTGGACTGGATAAGGCGCAGCAAAACAAGGATGAAGAAGGAGGGAAAAGAGGCAGAGAGTGTGAGGGAGACGAGAGGTGTAAGGGAGGGGGTGATGTAGTGAGAAAGAAATATCATTTCCAGGGGTGTTGGCAATCACATGGATTTTCACGTGTTTTTTAAGCTTACCATTAGATGCCATCTTTGTTGATTGTTATTTGAACAAGAATAAAACAATATCTTTATTTTTATTATTATTAATATCTTATTATTGAATTATATCGCAAATGATGTAGCTGCCATTACAAGTATAGACACATAAAAGTATTATTGGAAAAAGTATGCGGAGAGAAGTGAATGAAATGAAATTATTTATGATAGGAAAAATGTCAAAAAATGTGGTACAAAATATGTCATATACTTAAAATAATGTGACGTATTTCATAACGTAGTTATTATTTGTGACGTATTTCATAAAGTAATGTTCAGAAATTCAAAATTATGTGAAAATGAGGAGGAAGGTAGAAATAAACAAGTGGAGACAAAAATACAAGCATAACAAGCCTAATAAGTGAATTCCATCATTGACTCTTTTCTTGGATGTATTTCGAGATACATGTCATATAAGTTCTGAGAAATAAGGGAAAGTATATCAACTGACTCTGGAAAGGAGAAATACAGAGCAGAAACATGGAAAACATTAAATACAGTGGAACCTCGATAAATCTATAAATGATAAATTAATTTTTCCAATTCCCTAGAACGTGTGTATCCTACCACATGTTATTTTACCTTTATAAATCGGAGATTTCATAGATATTACCTTGATTAATAAACGTTTTTAGAAGTATTGAGCTTTAAAATTAACTCTACAATTCAAAGGTTCGGCTAAAAACCCTTCATAATTCGGATGAATTATAATAAATATAATATAATAATCTATTAAATCGGAGATTTCATAGATATTACCTTGATTAATAAAAGTTTTTAGAAGTATTGAGCTTTGAAATTATCTCTACAATTCAAAGGTTCGGCAAAAAACCCTTCATAATTCGAAGTCTGCAGTTTTCGGACCTTTATAAATCGAAATTTTAATAAGAGAACCTTAGTAAATGGAAGTTGCGTGCTACACTATTTATGAATCTGAAAAGGTAATGCCCGGTTTTTCAGTCGTTGAATAAACTTATTGAATCAATAACTTTTTTGCATTTGAAAACACATGGTTATTGATTCAATAGTGCTATTGGATCCATATAAACTGTCTATTGAGCGACTGAAAAACCGGGCATTAAGTGTTTCGAACCTCTATAAAAAGAAGTAGTTTAAGATGGACCTTAATAAATTCGAAACTCGATATTTCGAAATCCTTGATAAATCGAATTTTTGACGTTCCCCTTGTGATTCGATTTATCAAGGTAATAAAACTCTACCTCATTTTCATTTCAAAATGATGAGAAGTGAACTGTAGTGGCTTGAGTGTAGCTGGTAGGAACTATCATACAAATGAAAGCTTTCAGTGAAAGATCAGTATAGTAGGTAGGAGTGATAGATACAGTGGAGCTGGCTTGTTTCTATCTTGATCCATCACCATCTTTTAGCTACCTCCTCCTTCACCTCCTCCACCACCTCCTCCACCACCTTCATCACCTCCTTCTCTGCCTGCAACATCATCACCACATCCTACCCACCTCCTTCACCTCCTACTCCATCACCCATTCCTTCTCCTTCTCTTCCCCTTCAACTTTCTCTTCTTCTTCTTTTTCTCCCTGTTCTCCTTCTTCTTCCTCCTCCCGCTACACCTTGTTCGGCGGCTAATCCTTCACTCGTGAGTATTTTCGGTTAGATGATCCCGAATAGATGTTCCGATGAGAAGCCGCTGCTCAAACATCAAAGGCCAAAAATGCCGATGCCGCCTAAGCCAAGAAGCACTGGAGGGAGGCTCTTCTTTGCCTACTCCTTATTTTTCATATTCTTGCTTTTTCTTTTCCCTGCATCTTCTCCCTCTTTTTCTTATCCTTCTTCTCCTCCTTCTTCTTCTTCAATCTTCTTCTTCTTCTTCTTCTTCTTCTTCTTCTTCTTCTTCTTCTTCTTCTTCATCTTCTTTTCTTCTTCTTCTTCTTCTTCTTCTTCTTCTTCTTCTTCTTCTTCTTCTTCTCCTCCTCTTCTTCTTCTTCCTCTTTTCTTCTTCTTCTTCTTCTTCTTCTTCTTCTCCTCTTCTTCTTCTTCTTCCTCTTTCTCTTCTTCTTCTTCTTCTTCTTCTTCTTCTTCTTCTTCTTCTTCTTCTTCTTCTTATTTCTTCTTCTTCTTCTTCTTCTTCTTCTTCTTCTTCTTCTTCTTCTTCTTCTTCTTCTTCTTCTTCTTCTTCTTCTTCTTCTTTCTTCTTCTTCTTCTTCTTCTTCTTCTTCTTCTTCTTCTTCTTCTTCCTCTTCTTCTTCTTCTTCTTCCTCTTCCTGTTCCACTTTTTTCTTCCTCTTATTCTTCTTCTTCTTCTTCTTCTTCTCTTCTTCTTCTTCTTCTTCTGCTTCTCTTCTTCTTCTCCTTTCTCTCCTTTTTCTAGTTCTTCTCCCTATATTTCTACTTCTTCTTTCTTGTCAATTTATTCTATTTATTTATAGTCTATTTCTGTCAATTATTACCCTACAATGTTTTCACTATTATTTGTTATTGTAAAATAATAAGTCACATTATTCAAAAGTAGCATTCACGTGAATTTATTTCTCTACCTGGAAATTACTCGGTGAACAAATTCAATTATTTTTAAACGTTGACATTACTGGAAAATAACTTTTTAATAGTGATTATCATACAACATTATTATACAATAGTGATTATTGTATTGTATTACTCACTTATCATTTATAGTGAAAGATTTTTCTAGTTGTTCAATAGCTATCTATCTATCTATCTTTCTAGCGTATGGGTTTGGTTGTCGGGTCTCCGAAGGTAGTTCCACCTTGCCGTTTATAACCTAAGTCCATTAGGTTAGTTGTATTAGGTTGAAGTTCTATTTCACTTTGTAAAAAGTTCACTAATTTTGAAAAAGGTTATTTTTGATATATGAAATTCTAAAAGTTTATAAAACACTAACACATCACAAAAACACGAAATGCTCAATGGCTGTACTAAATACTTGATACATACTAGACTAGCCTGTCATAAATCGTCATGCAGATATTCTACCAATGCTCTCTGTTTCTAGTCCCCAAATAGACAAATCGTTCATAGTCGAGTAGACAATTAGTGAGGGAAATTGTTACTTTGAAAAATTGAAATGTTTCAGTCCAAAATTTGATGTCAGTGTAATCAGTACTGCATAAAACACTTATTCCTAATAATAAGCTATCGAGAAGTATGTAGTATTCCATGAAGCTATAAGATTATCGTGTTACTAAACTAAGCCATATTTAAGTTGAGTGTGAACAAATTTATCTATTATCCACTGAATTCTTAAATGTTCTACAACACTAATATCGTAATCAATGAGAATTTTGAAACAAATCTCACCTGTACTATTATTACCTAATACTATTATTATTATTACTACTATTATTATTACCTGTGACCTCGAAATATCCACGGAACCAAACTGATCAACCTCAAATACCGAATTCCACTTCTGTTGAATCACTTTCAGTAATTGATAACTGATATTGTTTTCACTTATCATTTACTGAGAAAACGATTTTCAAGATAACTGCCATTCAAAACGCGTCTCGACTCAAGTTATAAATTCGAATACACGTGAAGTAATCAACTGAAACAACTATTTCAACGATAAAAATTTTGGTTGGTTTGGGAATTTATAAATCAATTATTTATTAAATTATTTAAAATAGTTTTTTTGGTAATTCGCACTGTTATAACAATAAAACAATTCATTCGGAAGCGTATTGTACCTGAAGGCTTCTTTACACTTTGAACTTGCCTTGAATACTGGGCACACAAGTGGGATTTCTTCATTTAAAAAGTATGAATCTGATGGAAAAACGTTACGAGAAAGTCAGAAGCCACAGACTGGCTAGTTAACGTCTCTCAAACGGCGGCAGTCACTTTTCTCATGTCCAGCTACCCGCTGCGAACTTAATGGACCAATCATCTATGTCCTGACATGTCCATGTCCATGTCAGCGCTGTATGCCAACATGACAATTTGGTGAGAAGGGTTTCTATAGATCGCGGTATCGTGACGTTGTATTTATTTTCGAAAACGAATTAGTAATTGGAAACTGAACTAGATTTTCCAGTCAACCAGTTGGGAGACTGGTCACGATGCATTCCAAAAATGTGTTGATTGCTGAAATGTAAATGAGCAGATTATAGTTGGGATTTGTTATGTAAGATTTTAAAAGAAATGTTCGTACAATAATACGTAACTCAATAGAAATGTTGCACAAGCACACGCTTAGTTGGTGAACGTTGATATTATTATTTTTTTCCATCTCCACCCATTTTTGTTAACTATATCGAACTAAAGAAGGAAATTTTGGTGAATGTTGTTATTATTTTTATACATCTTCACCCATTCTTATTATCAACATCGAACTAAAGAGAAAAATATGTGATAAAGGTTTTGGGCGAAAGCTTGTTCAATTACTTCATCTTTCTTCTGATTCCTCCCTCTCTTTCCAATTTTCATCCTCTATTATACTGCTTTATCCTTTTTTCGCTCCATCCTCTTTTTTATATTCTCTTTTTTTCATTCTTCTTCTGTTCAGTTTCTGCATTCCATCCTTCGTCATCAATCTTCATAGTAATTGTACAAATAGATGAATAGTTATACTGAATAGATAAATAATAAATAGTAGTAACCTTTTTCCAGGTGATATAATTATACTGTAGATATCTAGATATTTTCGCAACGTTTATCAAGTATCTTGAAACTCCCTAAAAATGATACTTCTTTTGAGTGAATTCTAATCATGGATTGCACTACTCCTGTAATTTTTGTTCTTTCTTCTTTCTTCTTCTCTTTCTCCTCCTCCCTGTTTTTCTTCTTTTTTTTCTTCTTCTTCTTCTTCTTCTTCTTCTTTTCATTCTTCTTATCCTTCTTCACCACTCCTGTTATTTTGGTATTTTTGAAATAATGAAAAATTATGATTTCAGAGACAATAAGTTGCGGCACATAAGATTTATCCAATATTGGAAAAAATTTTATCATGTGTTTTCACCCTGCAGTAAACATTTCACTTTTCAAGTATAGTAATAATCCACATACTCACTTTCAACTACTATACATTAATGGTACTGTACTTCTCATGCCAACTGTTATCTCTCTCTGTCCCATATCTTTCATAACTTCACTCTCTCACTCACTCTCTTTCTATGTTTTTCTCGCGCCTGTATCAGTTACAGTTTCTTTTCAACGCTTACAACAATAGAAAATCTTTCGGCAAAACGTCTTTTTGGCGGACACCCTTGATGTTCTACAATCTTATGATGTTCCCCGTCTGAGAAGCCACCGCCCCAAACCCCCGTATCACGCATTTGTGCTCTAAGTAGGAACTGTGAAACCCTGGACCAACGCTTTCAAAATAGAGCTTCAAAATCGCTGTTTGGGGATTACCAAGTACAAGGTACGAAATGGAGAACAAGAAAGAAGAAGAAGAAGTAGAAGAAGAAGAAGAAGAAAAGGTGGAGGAAGAGGAGGAGGAGGAAGAAGAAGAAGGAGAAGAAGAAGAAGAAGAAGAAGAAGAAGAAGAAGAAAAGAAAAAAAAAAGAGAGAGAAGAAGACGAGGAGGAAGAAGAAGAAGAAGAAGAAGAAGAAGAAGAAGAAGAGGAAGGAGAAGAAGAAGAAGAAGAAGAAGAAGAAGAGGACGAGGGAGAAGAAGAAAGATGAAGGAGAAGAAGGAAAGAAGAAGAAGGAGAAGAAGGGGGAGGACGAGAAGAAGCAGGAGAAGGAGAAGAAGAGGAGAAGACGAAGAAGAAGAACTCTTGAAGTTATAGGAGAAGGAGAAGGATGTGGAGAAGGAGAAGAAGGAGGACAAAGATAATAAGAAGGAGAAGGAAAGCGAAGATGATGAGGAGAATGGCGGAGGAGGAAGAAGAAGAAGAAGAAGAACGAGAAAGAATAACAAGAGAAATAAAGAATAACAAGAAGAATAAGAAGGAGAATAACAAAAAGTAAGACAAAAAGTGAATCAGGAGAATTCTGATGAGGAGAAGGACAAGTTGGGAAGGACAGGAGGAGTTATAGGAGAAGGACAAGGTGGTGGAGGAGAAGAAGGAGGACAAAGATGAGAAGAAGAAGAAGAAGGAAAGTGAAGATGATGTGGAGAATGGCAGGTTGAAGAAGAAGAAATATATGAAGACAGGATGAGAATAGAGAGGACCAAGACATTTAGGAGGAAGAGATCGAGCAGGAGACACCGAGACAAGATGAGAACTATAAGAAAACTCAGAATAAGGAAGCAATGGAATAGAAAAAAGATAAGGAGAATGATAATGAGATGGAGAAAACTAGGCATTAGAAGGCAGGAGAGGAAGGAAATAGGAGGAGAAGAATAATAAAAGAGAAAGAAACTAAGAAGAAGGCGGCAAGAAGAGAAGAATTAAGAGACAGAGAAAAGACAAAGAAGCATAATGAAAATAGAAGGAGATGAAGTTAAAGAAAAATATGAAGTAAAAAATTGGAAAGAAGTAGAAAGAGATTAGTTGATAGAGAAGGCGAAGAATAAGGCGGAATGAGGAGGAGAAGGAGGAGGGGGAGGAGGAGGAGGAGGAGGAGGAGGAGGAGGAGGAGGAGGAGGTGGAGGAGGAAGAGGAGGAGAAGGAAGGTGGAGGAGGAGAGGAAAGTGGGGGTGGAGGTGGAGGAGGAGAGGAGGGGAAGAGATAGGGAAGGAGGAGGAGAAGGAGAAATGAAAGAAGAAGGAGGAGCATAAAGGGAAGAACTAGAAGAAGACGGAGAAGAGGATGAATGAGAAAAAAGAGGATTTAGAGAAGACGACCGGTAGCCGCCCCGGCTATTATTCATAACCAGGGAAGATTCTTTTCAAAACACTCTCAGACACTGACAATGGGACTTTTGAGAACCCCCGGGGGGTCGCAGCCCCCCTCACCCACGAAACACGGGTAGCAATTTGACAAATACACTAAACAGAGATGTTCTTTCCATTGTTGGCAGTCACGGCGGTCACCAATCCACTGAGAGGCGGCGGCACCGTCCGTCTTATCTGTACCGACCGGAGGGAGATGCTCTCTGGCCAGAATGTTTTCAAACTTCGGAATGGCTTTCCAGAGTGGGATGGACCACTTTACATTCTGTGACTGCTGATTTTATCTGGAACACGTTTTCCCGTACAAAGAAAAACTGATCACATGAACTGTACTTTTCTTTCTCTTCAACTGTAATTTACAGTTATCATCTCAATTATTTTAGTATTGAAAGTAATATGTAAAAACGATGTTTACATAAACACTCCAAAGTCGTACATTCCACCAAGTCAAAAGTATCATTACTTATAATTTGAGTTTAACCATTTCCATTTATGAGTGGGGATGTTAAGAAGTAGTCTTTAAATTCACTTCTCATTATCACCTCATTCCATTACGCACGCACAAGCCTAGAGCTCATGTGGGCATCACCCTCACAAGAAACCTAACCTGAAAATGATCATAACATATTCACAGCGATCAATATTCACTGATCTATATAATACGCAGCATTATGGATTCCAATAGTCATCAATATTATTTGAGACTGTCCCCTTTGTGAGATACCTGCTGGCACCCAGAGTAGCTTTAAGCTGCAATGTTTGTGGGTTATGTGAGTGAGTGAGCCTGCTCTCAGTTTCGAATCCTCTCAAAGACCCTTGTCAAACTTATCCTTGCCGTCTATACTACCTGTTTTCATCTTTTTTTCTACTTCATTTTGAAGAAATCTGTTTTTATTTCGATTGTGAGTGTGTCGGTGGCCGCTGCTTTTGTGTCACGTCTGTTTGTGTGAGGTCTTTCTAGATCTTAATCCGGCATTCGACAGCGGTGCCGGAGGGGATCGGACACTCTAGGATGTATATGGGTCTGCTCTTATACATGAACACCCATTCCTAAATAAATAAATGAATAGATAATTTCTATTTAAGCGTACAAAATGTACAATACAACCGACTGCTTATGGCACAATGCCATTAAAAAAGTACAAATATATGAGTAGGCTATACGCATAGAAAATGGATAAAATAGACGATAAAAGGAAAATCCATTCTTTAGATAACGCAAATGAATGAAGGAAATCAAACGTAAAAAAGTACAAATATATGAGTAGGTTATACGCATAGAAAATGGATAAAAATAGACGATAAAAGGAAAATCCATTCTTCAGATAACGCAAATGAATGGAGGGAATCAAACAAAATATACATGGGTATTTATTGAAAAATATTATAACAGGTGAAAAACATTTTTGGGAAAAATGGTACATCCATCTCTGAGGTGGAGCGCCCACTGAGGTAAAGTGGCGATGGCGTGGCAAAACGCTAAATATTAAAAATAATATTTATATTAAAGATATTGCTGCTTGTATGTACTTTTTATTTTGGCAATAAATACTTTCATACTTTCAAACTTTCATACTTTCATATGAAACTAAATTGAACACCTTTCCTCAGTGGGCGCTTGGACCAAGCTATGCTTGTGCTGAGGGATTCGCTCGACAAACTAAAATAAATTATGAATGTACTGGAATTTATATGGGTTTCATAAAATAATGGGGAATACATAAATGTGAAGGAAATTTTTCTGTAGGGAAGTTGAAATTATTCAGTAGGAAGAGGAGAGGAGATGTACCTAGCCAACTACTGTTTCCCATGTAGAAGGAAGAGGGCAAAGGGTAAGGAATAAAAAGGTGTGGAAATAGGGAAAAACAGGGAGGAGAATGAGAAGATAAGGGGAAAAGTGGAAGACAAAAATGGTAAGCGAGTCCACTTAAACTTGAATTCTTTTATTACACTTCATCATGTATGGAAATAATGAAGAAAAGAATATGGAAAAAATAAATAGAAGAAGACGACGTAAAATTTTCCATAGGCTGTGACATAACCTATTAAAAATACCACGCGCTCTGTCTATGAAATGAATCGTGATATTAATATAGTCTCACACTACGCCACTGTTTCTAGCATCCTTTGAGGAAAGAAATTTTGATGGTCGTGATGAGTTGTAATAGGATTCATCCAACGTATTTCGGTGTAGCGGCTCTAGTCGTTCATTTTACAAAAACCAACACGATTATAAACGACATTGATAAGGCTGCATTCCTGCATTGCCTCTTTATTGTTATGTCATAACATTTTTCGATCTTATTCGTTTGATAATTTCATCCAGCGTAAATTTTACAAGCACATGAGCCGGGTATATTTCCTATAGAAAATATACCTGGCGATGACCAAATAAGCATACCACGCTTTGCCACGGGCTCAATCATAACCTTTACTTCTGATCATTTTTAATGCAAAATAGTAGTTCATGCAACGGTCTTTGGCATGGTCTAAAATGTTCATCAGGATTATGAGAGCCTTTAAACGACGAGTGAGATACAGAGGTTAAAATACGAGCGGCAACGCCGTTTCATAAAGTTGTCATTACGATACAAGTTTCTACTCCTCCTCCTCCAACATTATTCTTTATCTTTCTTATCCCTCTTCTCCTTTCCCTCATTTCTTTCCTCCTGTTCTTCCTCTTTTTTAATTAATATTTTAATAATTTTTAATTTCTTCTTCTTTTTCTTCTTCTTCTCCAACTCCTTCTTCTTTTCCTCCTTCTTCTCCTCCTGTTCCCCCTTCTTCTTCTTCGCCTTTTTCTTCCCCTTCTTCTTCTTCTTCTTCTTTCTTCTTCTTCTTCTTCTTCCTCTTCTTCTTCTTCTTCTTCTTCTTCTTCTTCCTCGTCTTCCTTCTTTTTCTTTTTCTTCTTCCTCTTCTTCTACTCCTTCTTCTTCCTCTTCTTCTTCTTCCTTCTTCTTCTTCTTCTTCTTCTTCTTCCTCCTCCTTTTCCAATTCCTCTTCCTCCTCCTTCTTCTCCTCTTCCTTCTCCTCCTAATCCATCTTCTCCACAATCTTTCTACTCCTCACCAACCTATCAGCTGCCCAAGAACACTGCTTAGATAGATAGTCGGAAGCAGCCAGGCCATCTCTTTTTATCGCGTCTTGCGTGCTGGCCCATCGAGGCCGATGATTCGATATTTTCCAGGTGCAACAATGCATTTTAATTTCGACGCTAGTGAATCGCCTAATTAGGCGTGCTGAAGGCGAGCGCAACGTCATTAGGGTCATCATTGAAAGCCGCTACCGTTGTTGTCAGATCCTCCTCATCCTCCTCCTCCTTCTCCTCCTTCTCCTCCTCCTCCTCCTCCTCCTTCTCCTCCTCCTTCTCCTCCTCCTCCCTCCTCCTCCTCCTCCTCCTCCTCCTCCTCCCTCCTCCTCCTCCTCCTCCTCCTCCTCCTCATCTTCCTCCATCACCTCCTTCATCTTCCTCTATAGTCATCCAACCCGCCCGCTAACAATTTTATCTTTGTACGTATTGTTACTTCATTTTCCCAGCACTAGACACAACTGCGTTTTCATTGTACATTTCATTTATATTGTTATTTTCATTGTGGTTTGACTGAGTTTCTCTTCTGAAAGATGACCCCTCAAGATGTTCATGTACCGTCACTTAAAATCAGCGAAATCCACTACCAAATTGACCTTTTGAATAGTTGCTTCTTTCGATTGCATTGTTATGCTGCTTTTACACGTTGCCAGTCAACTAGTTATCAGTGTTGTTTTTAATCATTTAATTTTGCATAATAAATCATTTTTAGAATTTTAATAATTTAAAAATTTAATAAATAATGTAATAATTTAATGACAATCTGCGTCAGCGTCTGCGTGTTTGAATCGCATCCGTCATCACACAACCTGTCAGCTAACTGTAGTAATGAACTGTTACACCTTTTGAGAATTAAAGGCTTTTATTAGCTTTACAATATTAGTAGCACACGCAGTAACAAGGAATACAGAACTGAATAATTATTTGACTGTGTATTGCGTTGCTATGAACTACTGTATTATTTCTTTGTACGTATTGTAATTACTTGATTTTCCCAGCACTTATCACAACTGAAATGAACCGTCACTTTTGGAGGAGTGCGTTTCTATGGTGCATTTCATTTACAGTATATTGTTATTTTCATTGTAAATCCTGTAGTCACTTATTTTATCAATGAATTTCTCTTCTGAAAGACAAAATATTAGATGTATAGTATGTAAAGTATGAGAAATATAAGGCTAGGCGTACACCGGTTAGTCAAGACAAGATTAGTCACGTTTAGTTACAGTAATTCACATAGTTGATTATGAAGCAGCACACACTGATGCAATGACTAATCGGTGTGTGTTACTTCATAAGCAACTATGTGAAGTACTGTGACTAAACGTGACTAATCTCGTCTTGTCTTGTCTTTACTAACCGGTGTACGCCTAGCCTAATGCCGCGTTTACACATTGTCAAGCGACTAGTACCAGTCGAATATTTCTCTCCTTGAAAATATATCAGTAATATTACACTAATTACATTGCCGATATAAGCCACTATTTACAATGGCTAAAATGTAATAGGTCGTTATCCAAAAAGGTAGTGAATAAACTTACAAAAGTTTGCAATTTTACCAATGTTATCGTTTCATTCAGCCAGTGAGTGAGGTGAAAATTTCCATAAATATTTTCCCACAAGCTTCACTGTATATTTATAAAATTGTATGAGAAACAACTGTTATGAACTTCAGTTATTTTCTAAGTATAGAATACACTATTTTCTCAGGTAGATGTAGGTATTGTCCAAGTACTGTAATATTCACCATTTCTGTCAAAGGACTAGGACAAACGAATAATTTATTCGTGGTTAGATTGATTCATTCATATTACTATTAGAAGAAATACCTTTTAGAAAACCTTCTAATTGGTTACCTGCTACCCAAACCTTCTTACCTGCCTCAGGAAGTGATGCTATTTTTATTCGCGGTCATATTATGGCTTTACATTCATTACTTTTATCAAGGTAGATGTCTATAAGTTCTCATGGTGCAAGGAAATTTCCATTTTCTGTATTTCCCATAAACGTCTATTATTTCAACTATTCTACGTATATCTCCCTCTGTTACTGTTAACTATAGAGAGTGTATAGCATATATCTATCTATCCTATCTATATCTATATATCTATATGTATGTATAGCATACATATATCTATACACTGTCTGTAACTGTTAGTATTGTTTCTTCCTCAGCATGAGAGTTATCGAGTGTTTTTAGGAGGATGATTTGTCATGCTTTATAGTAAGTGTTATTTCTTACCAATCTCTTAAACTGGTAGAACCATCTTGCCATAACTTTCCTAAAATAAGCGAATATATTACTGTACAAATATTACTTCAACCACTCCTACAAATACAGTACCAGCAGTTCAATAATTCAGACGCTTAATCGGCTCATGCAAGGAAGAGAGGAGTACCCTAGTAGACTCAACTTTAAAATAATATAGACCAAATATTACATTTCCAATAATAGTCTACTTTTCAACTAATAACCTTTTCAAGAACACGTACTTGTTTAAGTTTATATGTTGAAGGTAGGGACGTTTACAATCGTTTATGCGTTTGAGTTTGAAAAGTTCAGAAACAATTGCTCACACATTTTGTGTGGCTTCAACAAATCCTGAGGCATTTTGAATGAACAATATTTTGTTTTAACATTTGACGTGTGTGTGTGCGTAAACACTCACTCATGTTACTCATAATATGTATATAGGCATTTTTCTGTATAAATTATAGTGATGTACTATGAAGTAATTGTATATTTTTTTGACAAAAATCATTATTTATAATTCAGTAGCCTAGCCATCGAGTATCCCAGAGCACACACAACTTAAAAGTACCGGAAAACAAAAAAGTCAATTTCCAAGACTACTTTTCAGCTACTAACCTTTCCAAAAACATGTACTTAGCTGTTAGATGTCTAACCAGCAGCCATTTCGGTCCTGTATAATGTAGCGCTTAGAAGCGGTGTCCATCAAAGGCCTTGGCTAGATCCAAATCCGGATCATACATCGTTGTCAATCCGGTCTTGTTATTTTTATTTCTGTTGCTGTTCTTGTGGTTTTATCAACGGTTTTTTTTTAATATGTGGCTATAGCCTTGTTCAGTTAGTGGCTAGCCTCTCTATTGATACCGCCCACAGATGAAAACTATATTTTAATCTCTTGTTCTTCCACGGTGTCTCATTCTTGTTTTCTTCTCACTCTTGTTAGTGCTTCTCTTCTTCTTCTTCTTCTTCTTCTTCTTCTTCTTCTTCTTCTTCTTCTTCTTCTTCTTCTTCTTCTTCCTCCTTCTTCTTCTCCTCTTCTTCTTCTTCTTCTTCTTCTTCTTCTTCTTCTTCTTCTTCTTCTTCTTCTTCTTCTTCTCCTTCTTCCTCTTCTTCTTCTTCTTCTTCTTCTTCTTCTTCTTCTTCTTCTTCTTCTTCTTCTTCTGTTTCTTCTTCTCCTTTTTTCTTCTTCTTCCCACCTCTTCTTTGTTCTTTATTGTCCATATTTTCTTCTTCCTATGCTCCTCCTTTTTTAGTTTTCCATACATCATATTTTCATCATCTTCTTTGTTCTTTTTTATCAAGGTTGACGAATCCAGTACTAGTATTAATATTAGCACTAATGTTTATTACAAAAACAAAACAAAATTCAATTACTGGACAATTTCTTACTAGATTATTCTATCATGAAGACCACATTATAAAAATCATAATTGTATAAATCTTTGATTTTTTAAACTTGGAGCGGAATTACTACACAAAATCACACAAAAATGACGGGATAAGTAGGTTGATGAACAATATCTTATCATCGCAATAGATAGAGCTCTGATAGGGAGACTAAGGCCTGCCGTACACATAATTGAACAGAACAGAACGTCAAGACATTTTGACTGACAGTGTGATATGATTAAATCACATGCGAACTAATACTCTAAACCAGCTATTAAACTTCACTATTTCATCTTGATATTTCTTTTTATCATAATTATCATACTGTCAGTCAAAATGTTTTGACGTTCTGTTCTGTTCGATTATGTGTACGGCAGGCCATAGACTACACATGAACACATAAAATGTATTCTTAAATAGGGTGTTAAGAATAATAATTATTGGTATTATTCTTCAGAAAATTATTGCAGGTTATTGAAAATAAAAGCTTCATACTGAACAGGTCTATTAAAACCGGGGTTTTATCCCTTGTAGAGAATTACATAAAGTATCTCTTCTCTTAGAAACATCTTTACAGGACATTTACCAATTATGTAATAAAATCTAATATAACACAATAATTCTAAACATTCTCTTACCTATTATTGTCACCTGCTTGAAAGCATAACATTATTGTCACTCAATATTATTTATGAACTAGAATCAGAGGCTCACAAGAAAATTATGAATGTTGATTGTAAAGAAGGCAATTAGGCCCACCTAAAATTCTTGTTGGCTAAAACTGAGAAAAGATTGAGAAGATAAGAATAAGTGAAAATGGAAAAATAAAAAACTCAGAGACAAATGAGAATCAAGAATCGAAGTAAAAAGTAAACTCGGTCCTTTCTGTCTTCAATATGCCATCCCATCATCTGACATGGGACCGGGATTAGTCGCTTTTTCTGATTCTTTTCATTTTTTCTGTTATCATTTCTATTTATTTAATCCTCTCCAACAAAGATATATTTGAATAATATATACAGATACAATAGTCCTGTCGGCTACCCACATACAGAAGATTTCGATCCTGTTGACAAGCCGAAATTGTTTTTATAAAACTTCTCTTAATAATTATCAGACGCCGCTCTCGTTAGATCCATCCTCCTTTTTCCTTTTCTTCCTTTTTTTTCTTCTTCTTCTTCTTCTTCTTCTTCTTCTTCTTCTTCTCCGTCTTCTTCTCCTTCTTCTTCTTCTCCTTCATCTACTCCTTCTTCTCCTTCGACTTCTTCTTCTTGTTCTTCTTCTTGTTCTTCTTCTTCTTCTTCTTCTTCTTCTTCTTCTTCTTCTTCTTCTTCTTTTCTTCTTCTTCTTCTTCTTCTTCTTCTTCTTCTTCTTCTTCTTCTTCTTCTTCTTCTTTTCTGTTTCTTCTTCTCCTTCTTCTTCTTCTTCCCTTCTTGTTTTTGTTGTTGTTGTTCTTCTTCTTCTTCTTACTCTCCTCCTTTTTCTTCTTCTTCTCCTTTTCCATCTTCTTACTTTCCCCCTTTTTCTTCTTCTTCATCTCCTTCTTCTTCTCCTCCTCCTTCTCTTCTTCTTCTTCTTCTTCTTCTCCTTCTTCTTCTTCTTCTTCTTCTTTTTCTTCCCTTTCTGTTTCTTTGTCCCTCCTCCCCATTGTCTTTTTTCCTTTTTAATAGACAGATTTTTAATTTTTCAAAATATTCTTTCTTTTTTTCAAGAGTTTTGCATGAATAAAATTATTTTTTGTAACTCTCAAGTTCTATTTCACTTGTTGTAATACTCATTCCTCAACTAAATTGATACCTTTATTGAAAATCGGTTCTGTTGTCCGATGTTTGCTGTCGCAGAGGTCTTCTGAACTGTTTTTAAGCGTTTTTTGAATTCACGTATCAATAGTTAATATGATTTATAATGATTTACTGTTGCACTAGTATTATCCCCCATCTTGCAATCAATCATTGACTTCAATACTTCTTTTTATCTTTTGATTTGAATTCTCCGTCCTGTTCACTCCTATCAATCTTATCATGTACAATCAAATGTTCTCTTATCAATCTACTATCTACATTATTTTTATGCAAACCTTTCTTATAGATTAAGTGGGCTCGTACACCGGAGCAATAAGCAATACGAAATAAGCAATATTATCGTGAATGTGTATTTCCATTTAATTAGATTTCAACTGAACTAGCACACCGACGCAATACGATCAGGCCTGGATTTCCCACTAGGCACACTAGGCACTAGCCTAGGGGCGGCACGTCCTAGGGGCGGCACAGCTCGCGGGAGCTAAGTTAGTTTATATAAGTATTTGTAAATTTTTCGTTTTATCTAAGTATTAAGAAATTTTTCAAATTCCTGTAGCATTAGAAGTAATTTTTACAAATTAATTAGTGCTAATACCGTCGGTTGTACTAATCGAATTTGTAGTTTGATATTGGACTACTGCATACCAATCGAATATTCCCAATAACCCAATCATAAAAACTGAATAATTTTTTGTGAATACTTATAACGTTTTTTTCGAGTTCAGTTTCCTTTTTAAATTATTTTAGTAGTAACTTCATGTAAATACTCATGTATCTTATTCAGTATATGATTTCCACATTATTTGATAGTATTAATACCGTTGGTCTTGCTAATTAAATTTATAGAAAGTGATATTCGACTAAGGTATACCAAATCATGGAAAAACGGAATAAGTTCTCATGTATTAATACTGATCAAGTCTTTTCTTTAATATTTTGATAATAATTATTTTCCAAAAATAAAATTAGGTATTTAATTTTTCTACTTCAATAATTTATTAATAAGTTTATCTTATTGATTTTGTATCTTATTCAGTCTAAGATTTTTAGTAATTTGCTAATACAGTACCATTGGTCGTGCTAATCAAGAATAAAGTTTGATATTGTAGTTGTACATTTTGTTCGAACAACTATATTCCAAATAACCCCATTAAAAAAACTAAATATTTTTTTGTGATTAATGATCAAGTTTATTTAGAGTTTCATTTTTCGTCGTCAGATATTTTTTACTTTGAATGAGCAGAGACATATTTTTTAAAATATAATAAAAATCTAAAAGTGACTGATTGTTCTATTAAAACCATCATCATTGACTGGTAAATTTGGTAGTTTATATATATATATATACAGTCGACTCTCGATAATTTGACACTCAATAATTTGAATCTCTTGATAATTTGAATTTTTTGTCTGGTCCCTTGAAAAACTCTCAATAATTTGAAAAAAATCAATGTATTTTGGTCCCTTCGATAATTTGAAGTTTTAGGATACATCTTGACTACCAACATTCTAAGTAGGTTAAAAAGGGCGGTTCTGGGCCACCGTGACCTTGAACCCCCCAAGGTCAACCCCTCCCCTACCCCCACCTTGGCCACGCCCATTCCCCCACCCCCATTTGCACCAGAACCTACATCCCCTTTTCAAGGTCACCTAACCTAGCCTGACCTACTCTAACCTAACCTAAGTGAAGGTCACCTAACCTAACCTGACCTACTCTAACCTAACCTAAGTCAAGGTCACCTAACCTAACCTGACCTACTCCAACCTAACCTAAGTCAAGGTCAAGTCAAGGTCAAGGTCAAAGTCAAATGAAAACAAAAAAAATAAAAAAAATAAAAAAATAAAAGTTTATCAATTTTTAGAAAAATTTAGAAAATAAAAAAAAAAAAATCCAGAGGGACTTAGAATTGTAAAACCAATGTTATAAGTGAATGGTGGGGGCATAGAGTATATATGGGAGGTCTGTGGCCAGGAGAGATCATTACCAGTTGAACAGTGGATTAGTGTGTACAGATAGTGATCATAGTGCAGTTTTTGAGAGTTGAAATCAGTGTTAGTTTCAGTTTCCTGTGATCTTCACCTGTGATATAAAAAGTGAGTACAAGTGTTTTGTAACTTAGAAATATGTTGTGATTATAATAGAGGTGGATATAAAGATATGTATTGTAGTTTAATGATTGATTAAAGTACCTTCAAATATGTAAATAGGATGTAGTTAAAATTGAGTCCTCCAAATATAACTCAACTTATCAATGAGGAAAAGTGAACCAGACATCAGATATCCATTGTGGTGTAGTGGTTAGCATGTATGATTTCAAATGCAAAGGTTCCAGGTTCGAATCCCCCTGTGAGGTAATGGTTAGTATTATAGCTATCCTGGAAAAGCCATTACACCACAGTGGATATCTTTTTGCTGATGATAGTTGTGGATGATACAGGTTTCAGCTTTGAATATACATATATACTTTATGTTTCAGATTCCTGAAAATGAACAAGGCCAGCCGTTGTCAACAGACAAGAGAAGCACAGGGGGAGTTTGCTCTTCTAGAGGAGGCATTCAACACCTGCCTGCGAACCCTCTACTACAACAACAGCTGCCTCAAGGATCCAGCCAAGGACTTCCACTCATTCCTCGACAGCTTGGAAGTCAAGATAGTTGGAGTCATCACCCAGGAATTCCAGGAACATGGAAACATCAAGTTCAACCTCGTCCTGGAGGCCACATACCAGAAAAGCAGCCTGGACGAGAACAACATGGAGCAGGTGGACTTTCAAAATGTTGCCTTCAAGACCCCCAACTACTCTGTGTTCAGCATCACCGACATCTCCAACATAGTGGCACATGCCTGCAAGGTTATGTTGGAGGAGGAAGCCAAATTTGAAGGAAACTCAAGCGGGTGGAGTCTCCTGATCATTGATGGCCTCCTCATCCGGATCAGCAAGCATACCCCACTGCGAGGATCTTCATACATCAAGCTGCCTGCCAAAATCGCCTTGAGAAAAGCAGTCATCAACCCCCATAATGAGGACCAGCAGTGTTTTAAGTGGGCCATGCTTGCCAAACACGTTCAAGGAGGACATCCACAACGTGTTAATGACCAGTACTGGCGGTTGGAGGATAAATACAACTTTTCTGGATTATCCTTCCCCACAACAATCAACCAGATCGATATTTTTGAGAAAAACAACCCAGGGGTATCGGTCAATGTCTATGGGTTAGATGATGACAACAATATCTACCCAAGACGTGTTGTTGAGCATATGAAGGAAGACCATACTGATCTCCTCCTTCTATGTCAAATCCTTGACAAAGACAAGGTTACAACTACCACCACCACCACCACCACAGCAGCTACCACCACCACCACCACCATTACAGCAGCTACCACCACCACCACCACCAACCAGCTGGACACCGCCCAGCAGGACAACAATGCAGCAGATGAGGATGATCTTAATGTGAACAGCCACTATTGCTACATAAAGAACTTTGAAAGACTTGTGCGAGCCCAGCTGACAAAACATGAACGTCGTATCATCATCTGCCGACGCTGCTTCACCCACTATACCCTTAGTAGAGATGGAGAACGTCGGATGCAGGAGCATGACGAGTACTGCGCCAATAACAAGATTGCAAGGATTGTGATGCCACAGCCCAACAAAGACGGAAGCCCTCCCACCATGAAATTCAAGAATCATCTAAACAAGTTTAGACTGCCATTGGTAGCCTATGCCGACTTTGAATGTATTCTTGAAAAGCCGGAGCCGGAGGAGGATGGCGGATCATCTGAGCGATGGATTGGGAAGGTTACCAAGGTAATCCAGTACCATAAGGCAATGAGTTATTGCCTCTACTTTGTAAAAGATTCACAACAACTACCACCTTGGCTCAACATCAACAGCCTCATCCCGCAGGAACCAATTGTGTACCGAGGACCTGATGCAGCTGCCCACTTCATGAAAACCTTGACCAAGTATGCAAGAGACATTGCAGAAGCAATAGACAGACAGAGTAAAGCCATGAACCCCCTCTCCAGCCAGCAGCTCGCAGCCTTCAATGCAGCCCAGTCATGTGAAGCCTGCAACAAACCATTCACAGGCGACAAAGTACGAGATCACTGCCACATGACAGGGATGTATCGGAATGCTCTGTGCAATGGCTGCAATCTCCTGCGACGACGTCAAACTCATATCCCTGTGCTCCTCCACAACTCTAGGAACTATGACACGCATCTCATTGTTCCCCATCTAGGAGCTGATAATTTACAAATTTCAGTCATACCAAATAGTTCTGAAAAGTACATATCCTTCACAAAACAAATCTCCAACAGACTACATCTCCGTTTCATAGACACAATCCAGTTTACACCAGACAGTCTTGACAATCTGGTAACAAACCTTGTCAAGACATCTGAAAATCCCACAGATCTTTCATCCAAACTACCACACACCTCAAGCCAGTTTAGGAACGAATTGGACCTAGTTTCAAGGAAAGGTGTGTTTCCATATGAGTACTGTAACTCATGGGAGAAATTGGAGGAGACAGAACTCCCTCCCAAGGATGCCTTCCACAGCACACTAACAAATGGTGGAATCAGTGATGCAGACTATGCACATGCTCAGCACGTTTGGGAGCGGTTTGGATGCAGAACACTGGGAGATTACAGCAACCTATACCTCAAGACAGATGTTCTCCTGTTGGCTGACGTTTTTGAGAGTTTCCGAGACATGTGCATGAAGAATTATGATCTTGACTACGCTTCACATCACCTGGCTTCTCATTTGATGCAATGCTCAAGTGTACAGGAGTTGAGTTGGAGCTACTAACTGACTATGACATGTACATGCTCATTGAACATGGAATCCGAGGTGGCATCACAACCTGTGTTCACCGTCATGCCATTGCCAACAACAAGTATACAGGAGCATCTGTGAATCCAGAGAAACCAACATCATACCTTCTTTATACAGATGCCAACAATCTGTATGGCTGGGCAATGTGTAACCCACTACCCTGCCGGAAATTCCAATGGATGTGCAGAGAGGAACTGGAAGCAGTGTGTAGGGACATTGAAATTGTTGAAGATAAACAGCATCTTGGCTACATACTGGAGGTTGATGTTGAATACCCCAAAGAACTTCATGATGCTCACAATGAATTTCCATTCCTACCAAGAAACCGAAAGACTGATAAATCTGGATACATGCGATTGATGACAACCTTGAACTCCCATAAACGCTACATCTGTCACTACCGCACCCTGAAGCAAGCAGTACAGCATGGGTTAAAGATAAGCAAAGTCCATCGAGGTGTACGGTTCGAACAGGAGGACTTCTTGGCAACCTACATTATGAAGAATACAAAGTTGCGTCAACAGTCAAAGAACAAGTTTGAAAAGAACTTTTTCAAACTGATGAATAATTCAGTGTTTGGCAAGACCATGGAGAACGTGCGGAAGAGGATGAACATGGAGCTGGTGAATGATGAAAAGCGTCTCAAGAAACTGATTGCAAGACCAACATTCAAGGACCGCATCTTATTTGGAGAGAACATTTGCGCTGTGACACTACACAAGGAGAAGGTAACATTAGACAAGCCCATCTACATTGGGCTGACAGTGTTGGATGTGAGCAAAATCCTCATGTACCAATTCCACTATGACGTGATGAAGCCCATCTATGACGACCGCCTACAACTCCTATACCAAGACACTGACAGCTTGTTCTACCTGGTGGAGACTGAAGACATGTATCAAGACATCATTAGCATCAAGGAGCTGAGAGATGTTTTTGATACATCCGAGTACCCTACCGATCACCCATGCTATTCCAACACAAATAAGATGGTGCTTGGAAAGTTTAAGGACGAGTATGGTGGCAGAGCTCCTCATGAGTACGTTGGCCTTCGCTCCAAATTGTATGCCTGTCGTTGCTACAATACAGATCCGACCCAACCAGATACAAGTGGCCTGATCAAGAAAGCTAAGGGAGTAAGACGGCCAGTACTTGGGCAGGAACTGCCAAAGTCCCATACTGATGCTGGGAAATACATTGGTTTCCAAGACTATCTGGACTGTCTGTTTGAAGGAAAGGAAATCTATAGGGAGCAAGTGATGTTTAGCACAAGGAAACATCAGATCATGACCACAGTACAAAAGAAGAAGGCGCTGAGCAATGCTGATGAAAAACGCCACATACTTGAAGATGGAATCACAACCCTTGCATACGGACACTATAAGATTCCTACTGCTGAGGCAGCATCTGAGGAGGAGGAGGAGGTAGAGATGACAGACCCACAACAATTTTTGGAGATTGAGATGAAAGAGCCAGAGCCAGGTAGCAGCAGCTGCATCACAGATGAAGTGATCACTATATCTGATGATGAAGATGATTGTCCACCAGCTAAGCGGGCACGTACCTCAACCCCCATTGATGACAACAAAAATTATCAAGAAGAAGATGGAGTATCCCAGCACAGCATTCTCAGGAGATTGCTTGAAAAGTGATGATGATGTCATCATCTGATATTTGAACATGTATGTATATATTTAGGTGTAATGTTATGAATATATTTGATTTTTGTATAGAGGCATGGATGTATATAAACAATGGGTGTACAGCTTCAGTAGCCAGTTGTGCATGGAAGGCACAGTACCATGGATCAACTACCGATAACAATCCTGAAAGCTCTAATCATTACATTAGAGATTTGGTTAGCTTTGATGCTAATGTTTATCATTGCTATAAATTGTGGATGGGTAGCCCTTCTTCTACCAGTCATTGGCATTTGGATCTGGCCACACCGCCATCAAGGGGATTACAGTCTACCAATGACAATCTTGAAATTTCTAATCAGTATAATAGAGAGTTGGTTAGCTGTGATGGTAACGCTAATGATTGTGTCACATGTTGGATTAATAATCATCATTCTACTGGCTGTCGGGGGGAACTGCAGAATCAATTGCACAATGAGAAGCTTGGATGAAACAGAGGAGGAGACAATGATGTAATTGCTATAAATAGCCAGTTTCCAAGAAATGCAGGGTATAAAAGGAGGCCGAGTAGCAGCCAAGCATCATTAACAACCATGATATCACCAGTGTACTATCTCCTTGTGGCTGCAGCCGTGAGCGTCAACTCCTTCAAGCTGGATCCCCAGTACCAGAGTGGAGAGTTTCTGACATCAAGGGAGCATGGACTGGATACTTCAAACATATTTCACATGCAACAGTGTCTGCAGTCATCTGGACAGTTCAACAAGGATCTTGGAGCAATGCGTCAACACGTCAAAGACTGGTACATGAACCTGGCTGGTGAACGTGCTGTGGATAAGGAACTGTGCCAGCAAGTCCATTGCGCATATGATCTGCGCATGCCTCCATCCATCATTCACATCGTTGGAGTTCCTTGAAGCCATCATCAATGCTTCAGTTGAGGTGTGTGCACTGCACTGTCAAGAACCATCTTCTACTGCAATTGCACCGCCTCCAGACAACGTAACAGTGTCCATCAGCAATGGAGCCAGCAAACAGTATTAAAGGATGTGCCTGCGGTGATTGCCACCTTGTACAAAGCACTTGTTGGATTGTGGAACCGTTCTTCAAGTTTGGCTACAAGAATATTCCAGAACCGTTTGGGACACCAATCAACTTTATTCAGAAGATGACTACATGTTTTCCAACAGCATCAGTGTTCAACCTGGACTTTGACAAAGTTATTTTAGAGTTTCCAGTTGGTAGAGGACTATGTGAAATGGCTACCGATCTAGGTGACATGTACCCCTGGGTAAGCCTAGATATTATGTACTAGTAAACCTGTTTTAGCATATCATTTATTGTTGTAAATAAATATCACATCTCTGAAACCATGTGTCGACTACAGTTATTTCATAACCTTGAAACCTTAGTTTACATGACCAAATTGCACAACGCAGTTTGGCTCACAGCAAACAAATTGCGCAGGATAAAACCTGCTCTGCTCAAGTAAATATATAGCTATGTAAGTGTTTGATAGTCATTAGTATGGATAAGTCTGTGATAGCGAGAGAGTTGCACAGACCGGGGCGTAGGAATTTTCCTACAAGGATGGTTACTGTGAAAGGTCTTGATGACCTCTATCAGGCTGACCTTGTCGAGATGATTCCTTATGCTCGTCAGAACAAAGGTTACAGGTACATTATAACAATTATCAATTGTCTTAGTAAGTTTGCTCTTGCTATACCAATAAAGAGCAAGTCGGCTGACGATGTAGTCAAGGCAATGCGCCCTATTCTAGCTCAGTATCCAATGAAACATTTGCAGACTGACGATGGTAAAGAGTGGTTCAATTCAAAATTTCAACAACTTGTGCAACAGTATGGCGTCAATCATTATTCGACATTTTCAGATAAAAAAGCTTCAATAGTGGAACGTTTCAATAGAACACTTAAACATTTAATGTGGGTCAAATTCACTGAACGAGGAACTTATAGGTGGACAGATATTCTAACCTCACTTGTGAAAGAGTACAATGGCAGAGTACATCGTACAGGTATGCGACCGGCTGATGTTGAGAAGGAGCATGAAAAGCTTTTACTATCCAAACTTGGTAAACAGCGTCAAGAGTATCAGCAGGGCTTGTTGGATAAATCACAGCCCACATTCTATCCGGGCGCTCATCAGAAAATTGAGCCAGGTGATAAGGTGAGAATCAGCAAGTATAAAATGACGTTTGACAAGGGATACCTGCCCAATTGGACAAATGAACTGTTCACGGTAACACGTGTGCGACCTACAGTGCCAGTAACCTATGAGTTGGAAGATTATAGAGGTGAACCTGTGCAAGGAGGATTCTACGCAGAAGAAATTGTAAAGACAAAAGTGCCAACTGTATTTGAAATAGCCAAGGTATTGAAGAGAAGAGGTAACAAACTGCTGGTGCGTTGGAAAGGATACGATCGTAGTCACGACTCCTGGATTGATAGAGGTGACCTTGTGTGAGTGAGATGAAACAGGTTGTGCAACAGCAAAACAAATTCAAAATAATTGACTTTGATCAAGTTGTGAGAGGTTGTGGCTTGGAAATGGACACAAAGAAGCGTCACGGTCCTTTGTTCCCCAACCACATGAGATGCATTATTTGTGGACCATCTGGGTGTGGTAAAACCAATTTACTGTTCAACATGCTGTTTGATTGTAAAGGAATCCACTTTTCAAACATTTATGTTTGGTCCAAGACTACGTTTCAGCCAAAATATAAGTTACTTCATACAATCATGCAAGGACTGGGTGATGGAATGAGCTATGTTGAGTGTGACACAAGTGAAGAAATACCCACCCCAAATGAACTGCCAGCCAACTCAATAATTATTTTCGACGATGTGATTTGTGAACAGCAGGAAGCCATCAGACAGTACTTTAGTGCCGGTCGTCACAGTGATGTTGACGTGTTTTATTTGGCACAGACCTACAGTCGCATTCCAAAACAACTTGTGCGTGACAATGCCAACTTTATAATTGTGTTTGAACAGGACGAGCTCAACATGAGACATTTGTATAGAGATCATGTAGGCGCTGACATGACCTTTGATCAGTTCAAGAGCATGTGCAATCGGGTATGGTCATCAGCTGCACACGCATTCCTTGTGATTGATCGCTCATCCGAGAAGAATAGAGGGCGCTACAGGAATGGACTCGACACCTATTTAGTTGAGGTGTAAGCTCACTGGAGCTTCAGTACACTGGTGTACACCGAGCAGGATGGATGTGAAGCAGACTGTGGAGGAGATTGCTCCCACCATCAAGGAGATTGCCAAGCTGAAACGTAACATCAAGAGGAAGCATAAGGAGCTAACACTTGGAAGGGAAGTGTCAGAGGATCATCATGCAAAGCGCATTAAACCGTTGACTGAACCACTAGGCAACATTGTTGAAGCTCTCAAAAAACCCCCACCACCACCACCAGCAGCAGAACCACTGCCAGTGGTACAACGCCTTGCAGTACCTGTACGCCAACATAAACATCACACACTACCTACACCACCACTAACACCAATACAGCCACGACCCCTGAAACAAGCTCTGAAACAACTGCAACTGCCTGACATTGGAGAGGAGACCCCTACATCCTTTGAAGCATTTGGAGATGATTCACACTTTAGTCCAGCTCCAAGTACGTCTGGTGTTGTGAGAAAGTTGTGGAGCAATAAGGATTCACCTTTGAGTGAGGATGGTGATGTTCCAGGATGGTCAACGGATGAGGAGGAAAATAAAAGTGTTCAACAATTGATGGATACTAGCCAAGATGTAGTGGAATCTGAATTTGATCAAACAGAATTGGCTAAAACACCTGTGGGGATCTATGTTAAAGGTTTGATTAGAAAGGAGTTGAGCTTTGATGATACATTTGGACCAAAAGTGATTGACAACAGTTTTCGTTTGGGTAGCAAAATTTTAACCTTTGGAACTGGTGGTTCAAAGATTGTGTTGACTGATCCTAACAATGCTGGAAACGAACAGACTTTTGATGCTACACAAGGACTCTGTGAACTTATATTTAGGAAACTTCCAAGCACTTCAAAAGTAACGTTGGCCGACAAAAAGGCCTATGTAGACATATTGGAGTTTACCAATGTGTACAGAGATGACTATGCTGCAGGTGGCAGAATTAGAGACTACAACAATATCAAGTACAAGAGAACAATACTTCCGCTGTTGAAAAAGGGTAAAAAGAAAGGCAAAGGAATCAGTGGAAGAGGACTGGTGGCGCCATTCAATATGGTTGCAAACAATGATACCAAGATTGAATATGTCTACTACAATGACCCCAATGAGCTTGTAGACAGACTACAACTATTGGATCAATCCAAAGCAGTTGGCAACACTGGCCATGAGAATGAAATTAATTCGATTCTGGAAGAGTTGGTGGAAGGCGGTTACATAGTTGGCAACCCTGCAAACTAGTTGTACTATATAAGCGGACGATGTACTGACCACTTTGTATTCATCATGGACACATTGGGTAACATTAATGCTCGTCATAGACGGGTGATCAATTTAGCAAATCCTCAAAGCAGCAGAGATGCAATAAATCTTGGTACATGTAGAGATTTGATTGAGGTGTGGCTGCCAAAGAGAAGGGATAAAGGTACATTGCAAGTATTTACAAGTCTCAATGAATCAGTACTGACTGATATGATGGATCCAGTCAATGCCACAGATGGAGTGAACAAGCGATATTTGGAGAATAGGATGGATGAGCATTCTCGTGAAGTTGTTGAAAAGTGTTAACAGCTATGGTAACTTTGGTTAAGGAGCGTGCAAACGGTGATACAAGTTTTACAAATGAACAGGAATGGAAAGATATGGTCTTGAAGCGTATAGGACTTGACAAGCCTCCTGAGGGTATAAAAGAGAATGATGGGGCTAAAGTGAATCATTAGATGGCTGGGTGCAAAGGAAAGAAGAGGTACCAGGGAGAGGAGTGTTGTCGGCATCAAGAATGCCACTGGAACAATAGTCAACAAAGCAGTTGATATTTTACCAGTTGAACTTCATCTTCCCGGTTACCAATACTGCGGCCCAGGTACAAAGCTGGAGAAGCGGTTGGCAAGAGGTGATCCAGGAATCAACAGACTTGATCGGGCCTGCAAGCAGCACGACATTGCCTATTCACAGAATAGTGATACAGCAAGCAGAGCAAAGGCTGACAGGGACTTGGCTGAACGAGCTTGGAGTGTAGCAACGTCTCCAGAGGCAGGATTGGCAGAAAGGGCTGCAGCAGTAGCGGTGACCAACATCATGAAGGCCAAAGCAAAGTTTGGAGGAGGAGCGAAACGTCAAGGGAAGAAGAAGAAGGTAGCAGCTGCTTCCAAAAAGGGAAAAGGACTCTACCTGAGACGTCAACAGAAGACGGGAAACGGAGCACGCCGTCAATGCAAACGGCGACGGTAATTGCTCTTCCAGATCGGCGCTGACTGATGCAGACCTCTACAAGTATGCGTGTCGTCTGAAGCTGAAACATTTCCGAGGAGTGTTATGCGGATGCTCTACCTGCAACAGGACCTTTGAAACGAGAGTGTGGCATCATCAATTTGGACACCAGCGATGGAGCCGGCACACATTGGGTGTGCTATGTGAAGAAGGATGGAGCTGCCATCTACTTTGACGGCTTTGGAAACCTCAGGCCACCACAGGAGCTTATCGACTACATGCATCGGGTTTGGAGCCAGCAACAAGGATCGAGTACAATTATAACCAGAAGCAAGAGGATCTGTACTCTCATATTTGTGGCCATTTATGTTTGAAATTTTTGGTTGATGAAAATAATAAATGAAAAAGTTTAATATTGTACAACAAGTTTTAATCATTTCCCCTTTCCAATAGTATAAATAATGGACAACATGCTCATTACAAGGCATTGTGCAATAGTGCATTGAGCAGGCAAGACCATGATGCTCTGTTTTGGAGGTAATACATCTGTGCTGAAAAGTGAATTTTATCCACCGCTTGATACAAGCAGTGGTGAATGGGAAATTGGACTCATCAGCTTTACAAGCTGCAATTCAATACCCAATGTTGAGATGAACTACAACAACAAGTTCTATTATGCTCCAAAAATAACTCATGTGTTTAAGAAGAAAGGAGCAAAAGCTGAAGAAGAAGATGATCCAGAGCTGAAACATCATGAAATTATAGATGATAGGTCAGCCATATTCAATCAATGGTATAAAGTGCTTCTCAAAGCTAAGCAGACATCGGCTGGTGGAGACATTGATGACGAAGATAACTCTATAACAGGTAGTAGACGGACTGCAAGAGCTACTCCTGCAGCACCCCGTTATAAGATAATGGAGTTTATATCATTGCCGGAAGGCAGTTTTGAATTTCAAACAATTGCTAACCTGCTCACATCAAGGCTACATGATCGCAACATAAAACTTCAGATGGCTGTGGACCCATCAACCTTGAAATGTTCAGTATTGAGCAATGCCAAATTGGATTTCACAAAACCTGAGTCGATTGGAAGTCTGCTGGGATTCAGCAACACTCGGATCATAGAGGCTGACACAGAGGCTAAAGGTGATACAGCAGTGCAAATCAGTCGACCCAATGTGACACGTAAAGTGCAATGTTGTGAGTGGGTCGTACTCAAATGGTGTCAAGGATCACGTGATCTATGAGTTTTACCGAAATGTTGATCCAGGGTATAAAATAGTTGTGACTGCTGAATGTAATCTATTTGCCGGTGGACGCCAAGCAGATTGGTAACATTACGTTGGAGGTTGTTGACGAGAACGGACTCATTAATAATAGAGGTGAGGAGATCAATATTACTCTGCATCTGAGACAACGCAAGTGAGATGGTGCTGATATTTGATAAGTGGAATCGTGGACTGGATAATGAGGCGGCATGCGACATGGAGGTAGATTGTCAACCTACAGAAACAGATAAAAGGCCTGCAAGTGCTGCAAACGTCATTCGTCGTTTAGACTCTGTGGAGTTAACATCGAGGAGCATCAAGTATTTGAAAAAACGAGGCTGTCACCTACGACAACAACAGCAGCAATAATGGGAGTTTTAGATGTGACAAGGAGTGGACCTAGATCAGATAACAGCATCATTGGCTATGAGTACCATTCTCATGCTCCCTATACTACAAGCTTCAAAGCCAATGATGAAATACGGATACCGATTCAACAGCAGGACATTTACACAATCCCATCAGAAAGCTATCTACATGTGGAGTTTAAGGTGACAAATGCAGCTAATGCCGCCTTGGGCGGAAGTCCCTGTGTCTCTGGATTCTTTGCTCACCTTTGGTCAGAGATACGCTATGAGATCAATGGTGTGATAGTAGATAGCATTGGCACCCTGGAATTACCAGCCTGATGAAGAATGCTATGTCATTTGAGCGAGATGAGTGGACTAAAATGGAACGAGCTGGCTACAAGTTTGACCCAACAGTTGGATTTGCCACTTTTCCTCCCAATGGATCTGATACAACAATCATGGATGTGCCTCTACGCTACCTGCTGGGCTTTGCCGAAGACTACAAACAGGTTCTACTGAATGTGAAACAGGAGCTGGTTTTGAGACGCAGTGCTGACACTACTAATTGTTTGAATGCTGCCGGAAAGGTAGTCATTGAAAAACTTACATGGAGAATACCCTATGTGGAAGTGGCCGATGAATACAAACTTCGTCTGCTCAAACTTGTACAGAATGATACACCTATAAGCATGACATTCCGGCATTGGGAATTGTACGAGTACCCAACCTTACCTGCTACAAAGAAGCATACATGGACTGTCAAGTCAACAGCTCAACATGAAAAGCCTCGCTACATTGTGATTGGACTGCAGACAGCAAGATATGGAGTGGCAACTGCTAATTCATCCCAATTTGACAAGTGCAACATGAGAGACATTCGAGTGTTTCTAAACAACAAGTACTATCCGTATGAGAGCATTGATGGTGATGATTGTTGTGTATATGGCATGTATGAAGCTTTCAATGGAGCCTACAATCATGGACATTCCCAATTGGTCAATCCCCTGTTTGAAAAGAGTGCTCTAGAAAATGGCCGAATGATGTTGTATGCGTTTGATTGTTCCCGCCAAAATGAGTCACTTAAAACTGGCAGTATTGATGTGAGAATTGAGTTTGAAGCAACTGAAAACATTCCTGCCGATACACGTGCCTACTGTCTGATGATTCATGATGTGACAAAAGAGTACAAGCCAATGTCAGGTATTGTGCAATCGGCCTAGGGTATAAAGGCGAATGACAAGTGTTGGGATAGTCATTCTGGTAAGAAGCATTGGGCAAAGCATACATCATGTCTGCAGCTAAGAGAGTTTTACAGTTTTTGGATGAGGAAGGAGAGTTGCCTGAAAGTGAGGGCGAGGATGTTGTGGGATGCTGCATTGGCTTCTACTAAGCGTGGGAAGAAGGATGCTGATACAGATTCTGATGAACACGAGTACATGGAAATGTTGCCGAGAAGAAGAGCTGCTGACATTTTTGGTCCACTACCACTTTATCTGATGGACTTTCAAGGATTCGAGGATTGAACAATGAGTTTATTGTCAAGGAGATGGCCATATTGGAGCGTGATGACAGGCATCGTGTGACAACACATCATCATTCTTCAAATCACCCTATCAGGACATGCTGCTGAAGACAAGTGACAACAATGCTCTACATCGAGCAAAACATGGACTACGATGGTCTGGCAATGGAGCTGGTCAAGCACATCTACCCTATTCTGAATTGCGCCAGATTGTGTGCGGAACAGTTGAAAGATGGCTGCATGAAAACAACAATGCAATCAAGATCTTTGTCTACGGCTATGAGAAGATTACTCTGCTCAACACACTGCTGCAGCTGGACGACAAGGAGAATGTGGAGTATGTGGACCTAAGTTCGCCCTATCTTTTCCACGAGATGCCCAATCTGGAGACACTGATGAAGAATGCTACAGGAGTCTACTGCCCGGAACATTTCCTGATCAACTTTATGGAGACTTTGAGGATGAAGCTGGCTGGCGACAAAGGAACCCTGGATACTCAGCCATTTTGTGCACTCAATGTAGTAAATGTTTCACACAATTGGATAATGCAAACTTTGTTTAAAGATCAATATTTTTGTCGCAACTTGTTTATGGCAATAAAGAAAGAAATGTAATTATTGTGTCATCATTGACTTACCCCCACTACCACCTCTAGTATTTAAGGAGCTGCTGCTGCTCAGTCTACTAGCTTAGTAGTAAAACACTTGCAGAGTGAGTCACTAGTGATTGTTGAGTGAGTCACTAGTGACAGTTGAGTGAGTCACTAGTGCCAGTTGAGTGAGTCACTAGTGACTGTTGAGTGAACACTGAGTGTGTATCACTGATACTATGATTTTTGGTAATATTATTCTTGGTTGCTGGGGTGGGTTAGGTTAGGTTCAATGTGCCTCACCTAGCATAGCCTTCTTGGATGGTATGGCAGGCCTGTTGAAACAGGTGACTGAGTTACTATAGGTTAGGATAGGATTAGGCTGACGCCTAACCTAACCTAACCTATAGTAACTCGGTTTTTGTTTACCCATTCTTTTATTGGGCTTGGCAAGACCCCTCACCTTGACCTTTGGCTTGAGGAGTTGCAAGGCCCCTTACCTTGACCATTGGCTTGGGCCGCTGCAAGGCCCCTTACCTTGACCTTGCCCTTGACCGTGACTTGACCTAGGTTAGGTTGGAGTAGGTCAGGCTAGGTTAGGTGACCTTGACTTAGGTTAGATTGGAGTAGGTCAGGTTAGGTTAGGTGACCTTCACTTAGGTTAGGTTAGAGTAGGTCAGGCTAGGTTAGGTGACCTTGAAAAGGGGATGTAGGTTCTGGTGCAAGAGGGGGGGGGGGGAATGGGCGTGGCCAAGGTGGGGGTAGGGAGGGTTGACCTGGGGGGTTTCAAGGTCACGGTGGCCCAGAACCGCCCTTTTTAACCTACTATTCTATAATTTGAATTTTTGTTCCTCTACTCTCTATAATTTGAAGTCCACCAACACTCTATAATTTGAATTTTTCTTCTTCTACTCTCTATAAATTGAAGTCTGATTCTAGACCTGTTACTGCCTGTCATTTCTTCAATGAATCATCACACAGACCTGTTGTGACATGTCTTTTGTTTACTTCAGTCACAGAAAAGAAGAGATTATTCTCTTATTTTCTGCGCTTCAGTGTACTACCGTAATGGTTTGAGAAAGCTCTCAGTTCCCAGTTGAGAGTTCTTTTGGCAGTTGTTAACAGTGTTGCTTGGTTTTTGGTTAAGTGAAATTTAGTTGAGAGTGAAATTTTAAATTCAAGATGAGTGCAAAGAAGAAGAACATTAGTCTTTCTATCAGTGATAAGAAGCGTGTTATCAAAGCTGTGGAGGATGGACAGCCAAAAAAAGACGTTGCTAAGCAGTTTGGGATTTTGCCCTCAACCTTATCCATGATGGATACAAGTGATGGTTTCTTCTCAGCTCTCACAACGATCAAAAACTCATTGGACAGAGATAGATGAGGATTATTTACTCAAAAAAAATTACAGACTTTTTCCATTAATTTGAAAAACATCAATGAATGTGGTGAATGGAATATAAATAAAAAAATATTTTTCAATACAATATTACAGTAATATGTTTTCAATACAATATAAAAATGTTTTCAATACAATATAAATACCGTATGTTTTCATTACAATATAAATATGTTCTCAATACAGTACTGTAATTTGATTTCAATTAATTCATAATACAGTAATAAAGATTAATATAGTTGTCCAAATGAGGCAGCTAAAGTTTTATTCAACATTTGTTAAATTGAATTTTTTCCTAGCCCCTCTTGTTTATTTGAACTCTTTCTATTTTGAACTCTCGTTAAATTGAACTTTTATTGAGGTCCCTTGAATTTCAAATTATCAAGAGTCGACTGTATATATATAAGATATAATCAAAATAAAATAAATATATATATAATATCATAGACAACAATGGTTGTATAGTTAGTCTATGATAATATCTATACATTTGATATGCGAAGGGGCGGCAGCCATAATAGTGCCTAGGGGCGACAAAAGGTTGAAATCCGGCCCTGAATACGATATCGCTTTCGCCTATGTAGAGCAACATATATCGCTAGCAACACAACGTGTCGATTGAAAAGCAACATATTGCCTAAATAACATTTGATATTTCACTAAATATTTAGTACAGTAATCTAAATTTGAACATATTCGTTCATCTAGCGTTTGTTTACAAAATGTCTGACAACGCAGCATCTATCTTCTATCTTATCTTATTCTTATATTATATATATTTTATATTATATTAATAAAAGAGAGTTGGTGTCTGTACGCTCGCTTATAACTCGAGAACGGCTGAACCGATTTAGATGATTTTGGATTAGTTTGAATTGTAACAGCACTGGTTAACATAATATGTAATAAAATATAAGAAAATCCCTTTATAATTAATAAATAATTAGTAGATTAATGACCTAACCTATCAAACATTTTAAAGAGCTATGTTCAAACTTGACGGCCGAACGGGTACCTACAACGGAGAGATGATCGTGATTCAAGAACAGAAAATTAGCAAGTAGTTCCTAAGTCTCAGTAGCTCAGTGCATAAGTTTCTGCTTAAACCTACAGGTCCCAGGTTCAAACCCGCTCCGGACCGTTTCTTTTTGTTCTAGGTTTTCTACTCTAATTATTTTTTACGCTACAATCATCAATTAAGAATGAGTTATCGTTCGTATTATACATGTTTTATTGTTTCTAATAATTTATTTGAGGTATTGTACATTTAAGAATGTTAAATACATTATCTTTTCTCTGTTTCTGTGCTTCGATAAAAAAATTATTACTATTAAATTAAATTATTAATTTTATAAAAAATATATTATACTATAATAAAATAAATTAAATAATATTATAAAAATTATTACTATTAAATTAAATTATTAATATTATAAAAAATAAATTAATATTAGATACTCTTTTCTCTGTGCTTCAAGCTATCTACAATAGTACCTATATGATAGTATTAAATATATTTTTACTTCGTGACATTTTTTGCGAGGGGGGTTACATGAAGGTAACATTTGGAGGAAGAGGGGAGTGACATGAAGGGCATTTGGGGGATTACATGAAGGTGGGGTGTCATTTAGTGGGGAAGAGGGGGGGGGTGACATTTGGTGGTGAAGAGGGGGGTGACATGAAGGGGAGCATGAAATTTTTTGGGGGGTGGCATGAAGGGGGGACATTTGAGGGGGGAAGAGAGGGTAAATTTGGGGGGGGAAAGGGCGATACAAAGTTCGCCGGGACAGCTAGTTTAATATAAAATTGGTACAGCTTGTTGAGCAATATCAATGCATTTATGATTATCTACGAGATGATTACAGCAAAAGAGATGTTGTAGAGAAAGCATGGGTGCAGTTGGAAATGAAATAAATCTATCTGTTCAGTTTTTTGTAACAATTAATTTTTTGAAACGATCTTGATTAAACAGTATATTTATCTTGCATGGTCAGTGCTTGTCATTGATTAGTTTCCTTGCTTCATGAAATATGATTTCAAGTAATCACGTTATTCATAATGAGATTTTCTATCTTGTGTTAAATTTCTCATTCTCGAAATTTGCCACTACATTATCACTTCGTCTTCATCGTCAGAAGACATTTTGAACAACCCGGGTCGACAACCGGAGCAATAAGCAATAATTTCATATTGCTTTGGTGTGCGAAGTACAACAAAATATGTTGCCTGTTGCGTATTGCTCGTTGCTTATTGCTCCGGTGTACGAGCTGCCTAAATCATTCACTGTTGGTATTTTCTCTTCACCTTGCAATAAACCATCTTCTACTTGAATAATTCTTTTTTAGCTTGCAACTTAAACTCAGCTTCCTGTATACTCCAAACCACAATACCTACTACCATTCATAAGTCCTTAGACAACCTGTGGGGTCCGATTTTCTTCTAGTGGTTGACCAATAATACGTTAAAGTGTCGTCGTCTCACTTTAATTGGCATCCACTACGCTCAATAGATAAAGCAGGAGTTGCACTAATCCTCCTTCTCTCCTTTTCATCCTTCCTTATTTCCACCCCTTTCCTCTTTCCCCCTTTTCTCTTTTCCTCCTTCCCTCTAGATTTCTGCGAAGTGGGCAAACCCCCTTCTTCATTATTATGAGTGAGTATTCTTTGCTATTGAGGTGTCCACAGCTCGTCGTGTGTTATGTGTGTATTCGAGCACTCACTGTTCAACTCATTGAGCAGTGAGTTTCTACTCTATCAGGTCCATTGAGGTTGTAAAATTGTTGTCGTTCGACTCTGCCATTCATAAAACCTCGCAAAACTCAATGAATTAGTTGTTGCTTTCATTTTTTGAAAGAGGTGGCAGTTTCTGTATTAATTTGAACGTAAGACACCAATTTTCAATTATCTCTATATCCTCTCATTAGATTTCGTACGATCAACTCAAAAAAAGACAACTAATTTATCTCTTACTTTATTTTCATCTTCTCCCCTTCCATATGCTCTATTAGTTTCTAGTCCAAACTTCAATGAATCAAGTAATAAAGCAATATTGTTTATAAGTGTTTTAAAGATTGGTAGTCATTTGCAGTGTGAATTGTATCATCTCATGAAAAACAATTTAATTTTGATCAAGAGTGTAGGAATAACAAAAGACTGGATTCATTTTCTCACAGTTTATCTGAGAGAAATATTAATAGGACTAACAATTCAATCATAAAATTAAATAATTTTAATCATGTAATTGACAATTCAATCTGGAGAGCTTGTAAATAAACGTTCTCCCTCTTAATCAATTAATGGAAGTAGAAAAACTAGTCTTTGAATCTTGCAAATCATATTGTTAACGTTTTTACAATATTATTTTGAAGCCGTTTAGTTTTTTCTAATCAACTTTGGCCTATTATTTATTTAGTAAAAACAATGAATTTTTCACAACCACTACAATTAATGCATTACACAAGATTAAAACTCGTAAAAAACTACGAGGTTTTTACTAAACCTCGTAGTCTCTGATAAAAAGAAACGTTTTCTAAAATCTTTAAAAATTTATTTTTTACATAATCCCACGTTTATGCCAATGAGCCCCAGTCAATATTCACATCCGGTCAGTTAAATATTCATCAATGAGTGCCAGACTACAAAAGTTGTAAACTAGCAAAACTATGAATGAAACCTGACCTAAACCAATGTCCAGCATCGAAATTATGAATGACAAAACGTCAACCACAAGAAGTAGTGGTAGTATATTATAACAAAAGGTCTCCATTAGAATGAGTGAATGAATGACAGGCATTTGGAGATGTTTTCAGAGTGTTGGCTTTTTCACGGAACCTTACGATTCATAAGCTGGACGAAAGGGTTATGAATGAAAAGGTTCAATAACCTCATAAGGGTTATTGACCGCTGTAAAGTACGGGAGTTTTGCAGAAGCTTAGGGAGGTTGTGATGGGTTGGGAATAACAGGGAATCTCTATGGTTAGTTTGTATAATTGTGATTATTTCATTTTTGTTGTGTATTAGTCAAAATATTTATTAATTTGCAATTTTATGAGAAATTAATAAAAATAAATAAAAAATGAAAATAGTTCAGGCACAGAAATGGACTATACTATCAGTCTTTTCTAGTGTAAAACAAGTAACTTTTGCGGAGGATTCGGATTGAAGATGTAACTTTATCGGATTTGTTTTGTAACTTTATGGCAAATAAATTTGAATATGAATTTGAGATGATGAATTTCGAAGTTCTTGATCGAAATAACAATCCCGCGATATCTTTCTATGGAGTCATAGTTTACTATGTCGCAATATTCTTTAGTACAATTCTTTAGTACCTCGCATCTCATTTCAACTTTTTATCTACGACCGTGTTGCAAAGCAATCGTTACAGTTTCACAATTGAAATCGTAGCTTTTTCGGAATGGAATTTGAAACTTGTACTGTAAGGCTAGGCGTACACCGGTTAGTCAAAACAAGACAAGGTGAGATTAGTCATTGCACCGATGCAATGACTAATCGGTGTGTGTTGCTTCATAAGCAACTATGTGAAGAACTGTGACTAAACGTGACTAATCTCGTCTTGCCTTGACTAACCGGTGTACGCCTAGCCTAATAAGGTCATTACAGAACAGATTGTATATAATAACATGGTCTTAATTCAATCTGTTCCAGTTTTAAAATACCTGGAATGGATCAAAACACAATCGCAGCTTATAAAAGCACTGTAGTTGCTCAAGCGTGTGTGCTTTTAACAGATACCTAAATAACTCAGGACATTTTTTCCAAAAATCGGGAAATTTTTTAAACATTGAAATAGAACAATTGTCTTTTGAATCAAGGTTAGTTTAGATTGATGATGTAGATATTATTGTTTGTTGTTGGTCGTAGATAAAATGGTGTAGGCCCCTACGCAATGGTTGTATTTTAGCCTTTATTAAACGACTCTTGAGATACATTACCTTAAAATAACTCGCGGCGTTGCCGCTCGTATTTTAAACTCGGTATCTCACTCGTCTCACTCTTTTCAAGGCTCTCATAATACAACCATTGCATAAACTACTATTATCTCATTCAACTTATTTTAAATTTCGTTCAATTATTTTCTTTCTTGTACCGGTACTGAAGTTTTGGAAAACAATTTACTAATAAATGATCACAGAGTTCTTAATCGAAATGATCTCTACATCGTTTCTCTTCCATCCCTCTTATTTCAAATCCTGTACAAGTTCTATAACACTATAACACAACATACTCCATCTGTCAAATCGCTGTTGATAACAAACAAGCCTATTTGTCGCTGACAAAACAACAGCATATCAAAATTAATTGGGTGTGAAGAAATATGATGTTAACAAGAAATTTATCAACGCTGGTTAAGCGACACGGAGGGCGATCTGTTATGGATGGGCTGCCACTATCGACTATCTTATTTGAATACTTGATCTCGAAGCCGTTAATCATCATTTCCTCCATAACCTATAAAGGCCTTCATAACCTCAACTTGTTCTGGAATTCGATAGTCGATTATTAGTATCGATAAGCGCAGTCCTGTTGACTTTATGATGGATGGTGTGTGTAGTTTCGAGCGCTTGTTTCAGGATAATGTTATTGGAGCAAGATTTTTTGTGATAGGGTCGACAAAGTTGTAGGCTGACTTGTGGAGCAGTTTATCTTGAAATCGAGTTCTATGGATGATCCAGGACCTGCTTTTGAGCTTTTCAACAGGTATGAAAGCCACAGTGTTCATCAACTTCGTATGCATCTTGCTTTTAACTGGTACTTTCTTCTACGATCAACCCAAGAATCTCTTATTGACAATCAATTAACATTATATTATAGAGTCCTTCTAGGCTCATGTGTGATTTACATTGGTAAACCTATCGAATCACGAGTATAGGGACTTTTTTAATTTGGATTTTGTAGGTTTTTATTTTATCTAACATAATGGGAACGAGGCATGGATTGATGCATGCCTCAAATACATCTTTTTGAATAAATTGGAGTCAATGATTATCGTTTGAGTAAGGTATCTTATAAGGTATCTAATGAATCAATTGAACGAAATTCCATAATGCCATATAATACTCTGAAGACTTCTGCTACTATATACTGCAAATATTGACAACAGAATAATAGCTAGTAAGGTAATTCGATGAATGCTGCTGCACAAAAAACCTTTTGAATAGTAGCAATATCTCATTTCCTTCCATCTTCATTGGTTGATGACATAAAGGATTAATAAAGTTGATCATTAAGTTGATAATGATAATCATCATTATCATTAATAAAGGATCATTAAGTTGAATAATATTTTAATGAAACATTTACACGTTTAACTAGGGAAGAAATGACCATATAATAATCATGATATTGAATGAATGTAGATTCACAGTTTACTTGCTTCTCATCTTATTTTACCAAACGATGCCAACCAAGAAACCAGATTCTCGGTATTCAGTTATCAACTTGTCACCTGCTTCGTTGATTCGCTAGCCAAACCCTTGAAAAAGTTAGCTAAAATACCATTTTAATGAGACCACCAGCCAGGACGCTCTCCTTCATCCTTTCTCTGACGTGTTACGCTTTTCTTCAACACACAATAGACATGGATAAGCCATCTCGTTTTCAGCTAATACTTCTGTAATAATTAGTGGAGGTCTCCAATAGCCGGTTCACTCAAGAACTCGACATTTTTCTTCAGATATTATAATAGAGTTAACCGGGCATAGGCTGAAAATTGGGTCTTTTGTCGACTACAAGGGAATTTGAATGGATTTGAAACTTAAGGAGAAGGCTGGTTAGATAATAAATTTTCCTGTATAATTTTCGTGGCAGCTGAATAGAATTTAACAAATCATCAAGCGTAGATTGAGTGCAGAAATTTGTTTTGAATAAACATAGAAAATTGAACTGAGAACTGAATGGTTTGTTAGGCCTACCGTACGCATAATCGAACAGAACAGAACGTCAAGACATTTTGTCTGACATTGTGATATGATAAAAAGAAATATTAAGATGAAATAGTGAAGTTTAACAGAGTATTAGTTCGTATGTGATTTTATCATAATTATCACACTGTCACTCAAAATGTCTTGACGTTCTGTTCTGTTCGATTATGTGTACACGGCAGGCCTCATAGGATGCAGATTACTGTATGATGTACGATATGAAAATGCTACATTCTATCAGTGATTTTCTGTGGAAGGCTGGCAGCTAGATAAAATTTTACAAAGGAGGAGGAGGAGAGGATGATGATGAGGAGGAGGAGGAGGAGAGGAAGAAGAAGAAGAAGAAGAGGAGGAGGAAGAAGAAGAAGAAGAAGAAGAAGAAGAAGAAGAAGAAGAAGAAGAAGAAGAATTAATTAAGTGATCAGTGGTCAATTTAACCATTGAATATATATCCAATATATCCTAGAATTCTCTTTTCAAGCCTAAACTTGACTTTGGATGAGCTTTATTCTGTGAATACGGTTTATGATAATGGTACCTAAATTTTCATTGTTCAGCTGCATATCCTCTTAACTGAAGCACGGTATTCAATGCGTACTGCGTAAATCGTAATATTCAATAAATAAAAGAAAAGGGTTTAGGCGATGTTGTAATGAACGTTCACTATTCATTACAGTTGACCGTTTCCTAAAAGCCTGATAATTATCATCAGGTATGAAATAATCAATGTCCTAACTTATTCAAAGTTCAAAAATAGCTTCCTACCTTTTCAATTCAGGTAACATACCAAGTTGGTAAAACTATTTGCATATTACTGAGGAATATGAAACTGTAATAATGTCTTTGTTGAAGGATATTATGTCCCAAATAACAATAAATAAAACTTTGCATAATGAATACTCCTTTGAATGTTCCAATAATAGACCAGGGTGTCTTTTGTGTTCAATTGATTCAACCTGAGTTAGTTGGTACCTGCAGTTGTAGGTATGCAAATTTTTCCCAAGATTCACACTAATTTCAAACAAAAGACACGTCATTAGCTAAGGAATAGTTTGTCGTTATTATAGGGAATATTCTAATTTTGTGATGGGGTCAATAGTTCCCATTGAAGAATTTATGGTTAATGTAAAACTATTCTTAAACAGTTCACGTGAACAGTTCACAGTATCGCGAAATGTACATCAACACATAATTTGTGATTACTATCTTACGTTCTAAGTCAATTTAGTGTCTATATTCTTTAACATATCCTGTTCATAGACTCATTGCGTCTCAAATCAAATCGAATACTTTACTTACTTCATATTACAGTTTATACAAAAAATATATATAGAAAAGATAAAATCAAGTGCATTCCTCATTAGGCTAAGCCTGTCTCGTCTTATCATTAAAAAAGCTTATTCTTACAAAAAAAAGCGAAATACATCAAGCAGGTATAAAGGAAATAGAACAAAAATAAAAATTTCTAATTTACCTGCCATCAAATATTAATATATAGTTAATCAAATAATATTAAAGTTACCTTAGACTATCGAAAAATCAATATAGTACTTTGAATATTTTAAATATTATAATGAAGTTATCTGGATTACCTACATTTTCATACTCGTGATTCGCGAATTCTTTACCTGCTTCCACAGTTCATGTCAATATGCTGATAATTCTGTAGTCTACTAATCTCGTGAATGTCTTGTTGGTATTGAAAAATATTTTGGAATGTTATTTTTTTGCAAAATAACGAACCATTCACACATGTGATATTCCGAAAACTTGTTCGGTTTATTTTTATGCAAAATTTGACATTTAGAAGCTTTACCTGTCAGGTTCCTTTCCCTTTTCAAGTTTTATAATCTACGAGGTCTACTCAAAGAGTTTATACAAATTGAGTTTTACTCAATCAAGTCAATACTCATGTTAACCAAGGATGGTATGCGTTATAGCCTAGCTATGTCCAAAAACAATAATTTCTCATTTCCAAAGTTTTTTCTGTCTTGTATACTTGTCATGAGCTCCCTGAGTTATACTTGTACATTATACTGAGTTAGGCCTATACTGCTTATACATTTATACTTGAGTCTTTCCCTGTCATGAGTTCTTGAGTGGAGATGGCTAAAGATGTGGATGTAAAGGCAACAGGATATAAGTAGCAAGAGCCAAGAGGCAGGCCAGTCGAGAGGGGGGTGGGAAAGGTGGGATTCCCACCAGGCCTGGAGTTTCTAGCGGGCCTGGATTCCAATCGAAATCTCAAAATTTGGGAAAAGTTTAATATGCATTTTTGCAATCTGATAAAAAAATGTAACTGATGTATTATCTACCTATCTTAATCAGAAATTATGCAGATGGGCCCTATATTTTACCACTATATAGTTATTGAAAGAATACAGACAAGACGAGATTAGTCACGTTAAGTCTCAGTACTTCACATAGTTGCTTATAAAGCAGCACACACCGATGCAATGACTAATCGGTGCCATAAGCAGCTATGGGAATTGCTGTGACTAAACGTGACTAATGTCGTCTTGTCTTGTCTTGACTAACCGGTGTACATATTCTATTCTAAGATAATTTATTTATTGTGTGGCACGAGCTTACAACTTTTATGAAACTGAATATTGGGGGTGGGGGGGGGGTCCTGACAAGTGGAGATGTAATGTGTAAAGAGAAAATGGCTGAGGGGAAAGATGGTGATGGCGTGATGGCAAGAGAAAAATTGGAAAAGGTAAACAAGGCAAGAAGTGCAAGAGACAAGAGATTCAAATGTTTCCCCCCGCAAGACAAGTTTTAGATTCGCCTCTGTTGAAGCTATTCAGGACAGCCAGCGCTACCTAGCAGTCAACTCCCAGTTCAACCAGCTTTGCATTGTGTAGCCCACGATCTCTAGCGGCAGCGCGTTGAACTAGAACAGTTCCGTCGTGAAGCACCGTTATTTCTGCGAGAGTTTTCAATATTCAACCTGATTGTTCGTGATAGGTTCCCACGATAATGAGTTATGAATGGTGGCAATCGAAGGTGTCTGTATTTGATCGTCGATTGGTGTTAACATTGAAGTTAAAGGAAGTTTGGAAGATTTGTGGTTGGAGGTTAAAGTGGCACTGAAAATACAGCGAAAACATGATGTTTAGCGGGTTGGTGCAGTATATATAGGAGAAATTTTCTGGTTGTAGGTTGGAAGTGTGTGTCAGGTGATGGCACAACTGAACATTGATCGCTTCATCTCATTTAGTAGGCAGATCTGCTCAGTTAGGTGTTGTCACAGGATTTCTTTATAGCCTGCATGCGCTCCTGATGCATTGTCTCCTCGCACTCTGACGTCATCTCACTCCGGTGGATGATGGAGGGGTGGGAGGAGGCAAGTCGCTCAGTCGAGTACATAAGGGCGAATAGAATCACTGCGATTTCCTAATACTAGGGCAACAGACAGATTCCGGTATCAAATTACTTTAGTCACTTCCATGAAACGGCACTGCCAGGTGCAGTATGCCATTTTTTTTTTTAGGGTGATGCCCACATGAGCTCTAGGCTTGTGCGTGGGTAATGAGAGGGGTGATGATGAGAGATGACGACTGTTTTAGGCAGTCGGGACCGACGGCTTTTCGTCTCCTCCGAAAGACGGGAGTGGCCGTTTCTGTCAAAATCCGTTCCGGCAACTGTATTCGATCTTGGAACCTTTGGATTATCAGACAGGCGCTTATCGCCCTCGGCTACGGACCACTCCGTAGTATTATTGCTTGCTTCTTTGTTTTTTTATCTCACCAAGCAGAACCTACAAACAATATTGCTAATTATTCACAATTTTTATCAGATTTCTTTCTTTGGTTGTTACATCAGGCACAGGCGGGTGCAGTATGCCATTTTTTCCTCTTTCAAAAATATACCGTAACGTAACCATGACTTAGTCACTTAAGTTTATGTTTATAAAGAGTTAGTAAAAATTATTGCCAATTGCCGATTATGTTCAATTTTTCTTGAATTATACAAATTTGATTCATGATACAAGGTAAAATAATAATAATTCCGTGTAACCTGGCTGGCTCAGGTCTGGTGTCAGAGTTTTCAGGTCACTCCTGATCAGTTCAGGGTCTCTGACGTGACTTAACGACTGTTGTGATAGTAAATGATACAAGGTGATAGTAAAACTCCATATGAATACAATTAATGCTTTATTTGAAGATAATATAGTATTCAACATTATATAAAGGAATTACACTTGAAATATTTTACCAGCTCTATTGATGTTTTGCAAAATTCTAAGAACTGAAAATAGTATGAAGTTAATCTATTTCGTGGATCTATCTCCTCCATAAGTCTCGCAGATATTCTTGTGTTTTGGCCAAGCCTTCACCTGGCATTCCCTGCAATTAAATTAAAAATATTCTTATTAAAATAAACCCTACATTCACCATCAATAAAATTGAATAATCAATGATATTCTAATAATTCTTTGAAATTAAAGTATCTATTTTCTTTGGGAACGTAACACCTACAATAAAATAAGTCATAAACGTATTCAACTTACTTATATTTCTTAATTGCATGTGATAAAAAAAATGACATAGAACATAAACATAAACATGATCTTTCATCATTATTCTTTCCATTGCCCACGCACAAGTCTGATGCTCATGTGAGTATCATCTTAAGATAAAATGACAATGTAAGTCTTAAAAATGTATGGTGAACTTAGATCCTTTCATCAGCAGCATCATCGTCATCATCATTTTGAAACTACAGGTGTAGTACATCATATTCAGCAAACTCAAGTTTTGAAAAATTTATAAAGTAAATCACGATAAGTAATGTTATCTACAATATGGAAAAGAAAAATAATCAAATAATAAAGAATAATACACTACCACATGTGGGGATAATTATTTTTATTGTTGCATGTTTATTTTAAATCTTGTATTTGTATATTTTGTTGTGTAGCCTACTTTTCACCATTGGATTATGAATGAATGAACAAAAAAATACGTATTAACAAATGAATTAATAGAATATGAATATGATAATATGACCATCCTCATAAAAAATTAATTAATAAACAGATAAGTGAATATAAACTTTTAGAATTTCATATATCAAAAAGAACCTTTTTCAAAATTAGTGAACATTTTGCAAAGTGAAATAGAACTTCAACCTAATGGAATTATGTTATACACGGCGAGGTGGAACTACCTTCGGGTCTCCCCACCAACCAAAGCCATACGCTAGATAGATAGATAATAAATATATTCATATACTGATGACTTAATAAATCATAATTCATAAATACCAGAGTACAACTTTGAAACTGACCTGCCACAGTAGTATTCCAGCTTACACCTGGAGCAGAATCGTTTAGCCACTTCGCCACAATTTCCACATTTAGCTGACTCAGCATCCACCTGATCCAAAGTCTCGTAGGCGGCAGCCATGTCTTTAGCCAGATCCACAGCTCCGCCATCTCTCAGCAGCGAATCAAACACTTCCAGCTGATTTTTGGCCAACTTTTTGAAGTATTTTCTCGGCTGATCGGCCAGTGAGCTACGGTAATCGGTGACTACTTCAAGGATGAACGGTTTTTTGGAGTCTGTGACGCGGGTGGATGAAGGATCCATGATTTCCAAGCGACTGAGGAAGTATTTTAGCTCTGCCAGTGGTGAAATTTGGTCGAGAACTGGCTCTGATAGATGACACTGTAACTAAAACATAAGGCACGGTTCAACACACATATCTGTAACTGTAACTGAGATTATTAGTTTAGTGGGGAGTCCGATGGTAGCAAGCATTCAATAGGCATACCAGTGTCCTAATGTTAAGTCGGGCTTAGGCCAAAAACTCAAGTTCTGTCACGTAAATTTGTCAAACTCTTTAATAAGTATGATATAGACATTGACAACATTTCAATTGATATCACTTTTATGTAAGTGGTCCATTATCTGTGTTGGAAATTGACATTTATTTCTCCAAAAAGCAATGGAAAAATATAATTCAAATAGCACGTGGGTCTGATTGGCCAGATACCAGGACCAGCGTAAATAAAATCAAAATTCAAGACACTTTATAATATCTAGGAAGCTCCTAGATTTGTACAATGTACATGGGTACATAGTCCTGACATTTGTGAGAGAGGAGCGAGCTCTACTTGAAAATAGAGTTATAGTAAAAAAGAAAAACAATACCGTATGACCAGTATTCATATCCTGATAGTTAACACATCAGTACTGAGTACATCAAATAAAGTAGAGCTGTACCGGTATAAAAAATAGTAATGTTGAATGAATCGAAATCCACAAAAAGAATCAAGAAGATGACTAGACTTATCCTTGTGAATACTATATTTTTCCTTTTTTATAAAGTTGAAAGTACGCTTTGTGAAAAAAAATTGAGGATCGGCAAAGAAACATATAACAAATATGATAAATATATAACAAAATAAGAAACTTGAAGGAACAGGCATTAAAGTTAGATACGATGCAATTGTTATTATATACCGCAGGCTTTATATAACTGTGTGTGTGTTTCGTGTTTGGTTTTATGCTATGCATGTATAAAATACTTACTACGTATAAAACTATATCATTGTGCAATGAGGCGAGGTGGAACCTACCCGTAAGGGTCTCCCCACCAATAAAAGCCATACGATAAAAAAATACATATTCTACGCATAGCTTAATCTGGGTAGATGATTAAAGTTCGAAAGCATTCCAGTAATAGCAGAGTCTACAGTCAACTAGTTAGTCTATGCATAGACGTCTATGGTTAGTCTATGGTCTATGGTAAAAGTTTCTATTATCAATTACACAATTTTTTTTATCGTATGGCTTTTTATCGGTGAGGAGACCCTTACGGGTAGGTTCCACCTCGCCTGATTGCACAATTTTTTGTTTCGGTCACCCATCCAAGAGCGGTCTTGAATATTTGTTACTTAACCACAAGATTACTTAGCAAACGCTCTCACCGAGTGACCACTGATATTACTTAATTACACAATTTAAGACTGCTCTGTCGTATAAAAACAAGTTAGTAATTAAAATAAAATTTGTTGACTATGAACTAGTTTCTACAGAGTTTTAACTATGTTTGAATCATGTTGAAAATCTGTTATCCAAACTGTAAAAATGTTTCGAATATTAAAAATTTGGTTTGATCCCGGTGAATACCTTGAGCAAATGACTGCGTCGACAAGCATCAATCTCGTAATGTGTTTGACACCTCTCGTCAAGCAACAAGTGTCTGAGAGCGAGCCAGACCTGACCTTCAGTGACAGTAACCACGTGTCTGTCAGAGGCGGCTATTTGATTCCACTTGCTGTCAACGTATTTGAAAAGACGGCCCTTGTCGTCAGTCCTGGTCCACGGAGAAACGTTGACCAGTTGACAAAGCAATAGGGGAACGTCGTGTTTGTCGTAGATTCGTGTTGTTACACTCAGTGGAAGGCTGGAAAAAAGTTTCATTTCATTTATTTACAAAAGAAAAAACTAACTAGGCCTACTAACTAACGAGTGATCAATATTGAATTTTTTGATCATTTTTGTATTGATACTGTATTCAAACTTTAAAGCTTTCTGAGTTGAATGATGTTTCATTTTTTAATAAAAGTTGAACTTACTCAGCCAAAGTTTCAATCAAGAATCGTATCACCGAAACACTCCTCGTACCAATATCGAATGCAATGTTTTTCTCTTTATTTTTCAGATTATCCAGCAAAGGTAGATCCTCCACATCATCGCTCCTGAAATCATCATTAAAAAAGGTAATGAAATTATACTATAAAGTGTTTATAAAGTAAATAGAATACATTAGATGGAATTAATTAGATACAATCAATTTATTATTTACATTCGACATTTAAAAATACAACTGAGTATTCAATTAAAGGTGTGAGAAGATTCAGATGTTCTGGAAAACTCGTTCATTTTTTTCATTGAATAATTTCTTGCTTTTGTTATCAATATTCATTTCCACATTTAACCACTCTCAATGTCGTTTCTCCAATCAAAATCCCATTCATCAGTATGAAAGCTATCAAAAGTAACAAGGCTATCAGAATGTGATATTTCTGTTTTGCTTTAGGCCTATCATTAAATTTATACTTGATGAACTGCAGTAATGGCTAGAAAAATATAATCTTTTTGCTTCTATGAATCTTGTTACATACTGTTATGAAAGAAGTTTGGATCCATTTGAAATTAGTTAATCTCATCTTGACATTTTTTCTTAGTTCTCTCACTTCCGTAACTCTATTCCTCTATTGCTCATTCTAGTGGCGAAGCGTGGTATACTTATTTTTAAAATAATTCATTCATCACAATGTTTATATTTTTAACAAAATTACACTATCAAGTACCTCAAGTAGATCCTAAATGAATGAATTGGTTTTGTTGGTTCTTGTACAGTAGAAAAAGTGGAATAATAGCAATAAAGGAAAATAAATTTTTTGTGATATTAAATAGTATAATATTAGAGAAATAAATAAATAAAAGAATTTCTAATAATTTTCAAGTGCTTACCTATCATTGGCAGTTTAAAATTAATGAAAAAATACTAATTGGTTCTGTTACTTTTGTTATTTTTTGTTATTTTTCCTGATACAGTACAAAAAAAAACGAAATAATAGCAGAGGGTTTTGAAATAGATGAAGGTTCTTCTTTATATTTGATAGTAATAATTAGAAACCCATTTCCCATAATTTACAAGTGTTTATACCAATCATTGGCGGTCTAAAATTAATAATAAAATACTACTTGGTTTTGTTATTTTTCCTGATACAGTAGATAAAATAAATAATAGCAGTGTGTTCTAAAATAGATGAAGGTTCTTCTTTATATTTAATAATAATTAGAAGACAATATCCCATAATTTACAAGTGTTTACCTATCATTGGCGGTCTAAAATTAATGAAAAAATACTACTTGGTTTTGTTATTTTTCCTGATTCAGTAGAAAAAAAATAAATAATGACAGTGTGTTCTAAAATAGATGAAGGTTCTTCTTTATATTTAATAATAATTAGAAGACAATATCCCATCATTTTCAAGTGTTTACCTATCATTGGCGGTCAGTCGAATTATATTCGCTGCACAGTAATCGACAAGCTCCAATGCAAAATCTCCCAGCTCTGACGCAGCATCCTGATGGTAAAGAATGTTTTGCAGCAGACCCAGAGCGGTTGTCTCGTGAAACATCTTTGAAACAGAGAAAATATGAGTTTAATTGGTTTGTTCTAGCGAGAAAAATATGTTGACAATGTATATTAATAAGATTATGTTGAATGGTGCCCGGTTTTTTAGTCGCTCAATAGACAGTTTATGGATCCAATAGCACTATTGAATCAATAACCATGTGTTTTCAAATGCAAAAAAGTTATTGATTCAATAAGTTTATTGAACGACTGAAAAACCGGGCAAAAGTCTTTATACGTATGTAATGGGCCAACATGTTTTTTGTAATCAAAACTCCTCCGTGGTTTCTCAACCGATTTTGTTCGTTCACGTCTCATTTGAAAGATCTCATTGAGTAGATGTTTGATAAGGTCTTACATTTTGAAAAAAGTCATCGTGGAGATGAGGAATGAACGATCACAGTTTCAATTTTTCCCATTGCTTTAACAGAGGGATAGGTGCGAGCTGAAAGAAAATTTTCACATTGTCAAATTATGATTTGATGATCAGCTGTTTTGAATCCAAAATTTTATTTTTTATTGTTTATTGCATCGGTAAGGGCATTTGAGAGTAAAATGGAAAGACAGAGTGTGAGAACGAGAAGGAGAAGGAGATGGAAAAGAAGGGAAAGGAGAAGGAAGGGAAGAAGAAGAACGAGAAGATGATGGAGGAGAAGGAGAAAAGAAGAAGAAGAAGGATATGATAAAGGAGAAGATGGATGAGGAGAGAAGGAGGAGAAGAAGAACGAGAAGATGAAAAGAAGGAGGAGAAGAATGAGAAGTAAAAGGAGATGATGAAGAAGAAGTAGGAGAAGAAAAAATGAGATGATGGAGAAGAAGGAGGAGGAGGAGGAGAAGGAGGAGAAGAAGAAGAAGAAGAAGAAGGAGGAAGAAGGAGGAGGAGGAGAAGAAGAAGAAGAAGAACACTAACAACAACAACAACAAGAACAAGAAGAAGGAGAAGAAGAAGAAGAAGAAGAAGAAGAAGAAGAAGAAGAAGAAGAAGAAGAAGAAGAAGAAGAAGAAGAAGAAGAAGAATGAGAAGATTTGGAGAAAAAGGAGATAAAGGAGAAGGAGATGAAGAAGGTGGAGAAGAAGGCGGAGGAGGAGAAGAAGAAGAATGAGGAGACGAACGAGATGAAGAAGAAGAAGATGATGAAGAAGAAGGAGGATGAGAAAAAGAAGAAGAAGGAAGAGAAGAAGACTGAAAAGGAGGTGATGATGAAGGAGAAGGATTGGAAACTATTGCATGTAGTTCAATAGTCGCAGCTTCTATGCGACCGGTCTTAGTCTTTATAAAATAGCTGTTATAAAATAAATTAAATAATAGATATATTTACTGTAATCCATAATCATATTCTACTAGAACAAGCTGAACAACCGAGTGTAGCCTTTACTGCCAAGTTAATAGAGTACTAAAATAAGTGCTTATAGGTATTCTTATTACCTTGCTACACTGTATGACATCAACTTGAGATTTTACCAACTGAGCAATTATTTACTGTTTACTCAAACAGAAGACAAGCAGATACGTTTCTAGAACTCATGAGGTGTCTGGATTTTTTATAGGATTGATAATGTGGAAATGTTAGAATTCTTATTGATGCTATTTATGCACTGAGAAATAAAACAATACTGTACTTACAATCACATACACAAAGAATGAACACTCTTGTTTTATGTCAAGTTTCAGTAGTTCCTTGAATACTTTCTCTCTCCATATTGACATTGAGATTGCCTCTTCTACTAGGTTGATTATCTTGAAAAAATACAAAATACAAATGTTATGAAAAAATTATTGGTACCTACGGTACCTTATTTATCAGTTTTTCCGTTTGTTTTTTTTTTCAATTTACAATCTAATGAATTTGTAATTTTTCCTTAAAACTCAATACAAGTTTAACTGACCTCTGAATACCTTATTAATTTTATTATATTTCATTCTAATTGTTATTTCTTGAACACTACGGTACTCTAAACCAGATGTTCTCTTCGAATATTTATTCTTCTAGAACTCTGAACCAGATAATATGATATAATAATAACGTGTAACCTGGCTGGCTCAGGTCTGGTCTCAGAGTTTTCAGGTCACTCCTGATCAGTTTTTAGAACGTGACTTGACGACTGTTTTTTAGGCAGCCGGGACCGACGGCTTAGCGTGTCCTCCAAACTATTGTATAATATGATACAATGAACACTCATTCCTCAATCATCATATCCTTATTCCTTGAACACTCTAGACCGGGGAGCATAGTATAATTTCAAATATCAAAGAATTCTCAAATATAAAAAATCCACAAATATTTAACAAAAATGCTTAGCAACATATCTCATCTAATTTATAAAAATTATTCAGCTGCTCAAAGGTAATTTTCACCTTATATTTTATTGATTGAACATTTTCTGTTGATTCCAAATATTGTGTGTGTTGTGAGAGAATATTTTTCTTGATTCTTATTGTCCATTTTATATATTAGGTATTTATTCAGTTTTTTAGAGTTTGCCTATTACAACCAGTAAATGTAACACCAGTGGCTTCTCCTCCTTATCTCTTTTTATGCCAGTGATTTTCATGATAGCCTGAACTCTTAATTTTCTTCCATATCTTAATCAAATAGCAGGCCTATGTTGGAACTAAAATCTTAATAAATTTGTACTTGGAACATTTTCTTACTTTTTTATGAAAAGCTGTCAGCTCTTTCACACTCTCAACCATTGATTCATTGACTTCTAAAATGCTTTGCTGGTGCAACTGGAGTAATCTTTTGTGCTTTCCAAACCATCTGAAAGATTCAAATATTAAACAAAGAATATAATTATAAATTTTGTAATAGTAAAAAATATTAAAATAATACGTTAATCAATGCCTGTTGACCAATTTTAGTGCTCAGTTTTCTATATTTTAGATGTGGGAACTTATAGAAGATCTTACACTTATCTCGATTGTCATCTCAGTCCTAGTCCTGCTAGTCATCCTTGTCATCTCAGCCCTAGTCCTGCTAGTCCTCCTAGTCATCTCAGTACTAGTTCTGCTTATCCTTTTAAATGATATTATAAGAGACTAAAGTTAAAGTATTAGAGTACATGAAGTTTTAGGGTATTATAAATGAGATTTAGTATTAAACTTAAATAGTATTTAGTACTTTAGTACCGGTATTTAAATCATTATGTCCATAATAGGGATCAAAAGTTAAAACCCCAGTCAAGAAAATAAAAAAACCGTTATAAATTTCAAAAAAGATACCGGTAGGTAATATATTATTTCAAAAAATTTATAAATTCTTTAAATAAATAGACTGGAATATTCTATGCAATCTTTATTGTAAAATATCTGAAATTGTAACAACATAATTGTGTGTTGTTTATTAATTTATTAAAGGAAAATTAATGTTTATTCAAAAACATACCCCAGTGAGCCAATTTCTTCAAGTTTTGATGTTTTAAAACTACTTATGTAGTAGTCAACTTCTGAAGGATGTAAAATATGCCCCATTTCTAAAGACAAAAATGTTTTTTTATGATAACCTGATAAAATGTTGGATACAGTACGTATTATCAACTTTCTTTACTTGTTTATTTGGTTGTCAGGAGCCCCGGGCCCCCTGGCCATCAAGCTTGCAAGCGAAACTGCGCAAGCTCCACAAGACAGTCTCCTTTCACAGAGCATGTGGCAGTTCTATTATTTAGTTGCTCTATGCTTCAGTATCAGATTCTAATTTCTAACCTCAAAGTTTGCTTGACCATCTTTTCTTGTCGGTGCTCTGAGTAGAGTTGTGTTATTTGCTATTTAATTTCTTGATTTCTGTTATTATTGCATTTATTTTTACTTTAGTTGATAAATATAACAATGATGCATATTTTTACCAGACTACCATCGTCCATTAGATGTTCTTGCAAGGACAATCGTCTCCTCAATCTTACAAGTACGTAGCCTAAGCCCAGTTTATTCTTTTATAAAATAGACGTGCCATAGTATTTTTCAACATAAGAGTTTGAAGTACTGAATTGTGTTTTCTGAATACGATTATCATTATCATGTAGTTTCGCCCAAAAATTTAGAATCCACTGGATCGCAACAATATTGATCGGTATTGTAGATCTATTAATGCACTAGGCCTTTTCATTCATTGATTACAAAGCCTAGGTAAAATAGGCTACATGCTGCAGTTTGTACTGTAAATTATGCATATCAGATTTCATTGTATTCTTAATCAATTCCACTTTACTTATTCTGTTGAATATCTATTACTATAGGAGAGTGAAAGTGAATGAATGCGTTCCTTTATTTTTTCAGAATCTTTCAGTACCGGCTCACCTGCTGTTGATACGAAACAGAAACGGCAAAGACGAAATGAAATCTTTGATTTGGAAAAGAAGCGTCAAAAAGAAAAGGTTGGCCGTATTGAGAAGATATCAGTTAGCTACAAAGGTCCGCCGGAAAACATGGAATTTGTTATGAACAGAGGCATTTCAACTCCTTATAATATTGCACAACGTAAGTTTTCATAATTTATTATTGTACTTATGGAATGTTTGTTTATGAAACTCATTGTTCATTTGATATAGATTGTATAGTTCCATAATTTGGAGGAAAGGGGGCTGAAAATTAGTCGATCAAAGACAGAGTACATGGCATTTGAAAACAATGATGGACTGATCAGGAGGCGGGTTTGGCCATGTACAGAGACACAGATTATGTGAGAGTGCAGGATTTGATCTTGGATGGAGTGTGAGGACGTGGTAGACCGAAGATGAGATGGAAAGACAGAATAGCAGCGGACATGCAGGAGAATGGTTGGAGGAGAGAGAAAGCATTGGACAGGGTGTTGTGGAGAAGCAGACTACGAAGAAGGAATGCCGATCGAGAAAGAAGGAAAGGCAAAGAAGAAGAAGTAGCTATAGTTCCATAATGCTGATCATCTTGGGATAGCCTATTCATAATCATTTATCAACATCCGATTATAATTTTAAAGTTCTGTGATAGCAGAGATAATTGAGTAGTCAGCTTTCCTATCACCTTTTTTGTGGTGATATTTAAAACACATTCCTATCTTCATGTTTCTTGAGTGAAATTCCAATAAAATTTCAGCTAACTCTTCTTTGCCAGCTGTATCAGCTTACGTTGATCAGTCAACTTGTACAAAAATATTGGCTATTTGAAATTCAAAAATGTACCTTATTGAGTAAGTTTCGGTTCTCACGATTGGTTTTTGGGGCGGTTGAGGTCACTGAGCTAAATATCTAATTCCGGATGTCCAAGATGTTTGGGGTTCATTGGGATTTCAACAACGGAGGACCGAGGTTTTACTTTGAACTTAATAGAAGAATATTTGACAAATATTTGATTAGGCTACCTTGAAATGAAGTTAGCATCCGGCTATGATGAGATGAGTACCCCAACTGCAGGTCTGACTATATAGTTCGTTAAAATTGTCACTAGAAACGTTTTTGTCAGAAAGTCCGATGTCCGATCAGATAACCATTTGATTGAATGATGCTAACATTGAATCAAATGGTCAGCTGTTCGGTTATCGGACTTTCTGCCAAAAACGTTTCTAGTGAGTGGTTCTTGAGCACCAGGCCAAGGGACAACTAGTTTTATTCGAATTATAGCTTATATAGAGTAGGGTAGAGGCAGGGGTAAGGGAAGGAGCGTAGATAATATCACTTCTATAGACAATTTGAAGCAGAGTTTATTATTGCAGTCCTTACCACTCATATTGCCCCCATCCAAATTCAACCCCTTGAATATTTCATTGTTTTATTCTTTTCTTCAATATTATTTTGCAGACATTTCGGAGGCAATAGTTAACAAAATGGCGCTGGCTTTGATAGACGACACAACACTGTGGGACGTGCACAGGCCGCTAGAGAACGACTGCACCATGCAGATTCTTCATTTCGAGGACCAGGATCCGTTTCATGTGAACAAGGCCTTCTGGAGGACCTGCTCGTTTCTGCTGGGTGCTGTTGCCGACAACGCCTTCAAGGATCATATACCTGTTTCACTGCATAGCTTTCCACCTCCTAATGGTGAGCAATATTCCAAATAAAAACATCATAGTATATGCTAAAAAGTTTTATTTCCTCGAAACTTATGTTCCAATACTGATAGCATTATCTTTAGTTGAAGCTTGAGTCGAAATTTTTTTGCTGGAAACGAGTAATTGCGCCATTATTTTCTAAACAAAATAAATTATGCATGAAACCACAGATAATGTACAATCACAGATTATACCTTATCTGTGATGAAACCAATCAAAAATTCGTTTGCAAAATGTATAAAATATCTACACGAATTTCAGTATAGTTTTTTCTGTGGTGATGCCCACATAAGCTCTAGGCTTGTACGTGGGTAACGGGAAGGATGATGAAGAGAGATGAATTGACCTACAGCTTTAGGTGGGTTCCGAACCACCGGGAAGCGATTTTGAGGCTCATAGATTGTATTTAGAGGAACCGGTCACCGTTACAACAGGAGCTGTCTCTTATCTAGATGTCCAAACTTCGCCGTTTCATGTAGATAAATCACACTTTTGTTACTAACATTATCATATTGCATTTAATACCTATATTGTTGAAAATTATTAGTAACAATTCATAAAATTATTAGAATAATACTACTTATACTCACAACTTTTGTAATCTAGAATCTAAGCAGTTATAATATTGTTATCTACATGAATAAAGTAATCTAATCTACACCGATTAGACCTGACTTCTACTACTGGGACAACCGCTTCACAATTAACAATGGGCCGCACTGCATTTGGGTACAAGGTAATTAGAATACAAGGTAGGGTTCACACGCATCTCAGTGTATTCAAAACCATGAGCTGATCGAGTGACAGTATTGGAGATCAAGAGATTTTCCCTATATTTTAAGATACATACAGAGTGGCGCATAAAGAACGGATGTTTTTCAAAGTGTTATAAGAAAGTTTTTATCATACATTCATCTTCCTTACACCAAAATACTAAGTAATTAACCCAATTTGAGAATTTGTATGAAAAACTCCAAAACACTTGAGTATTTTTTTAAAATTACATAGGAAAGATGGAGCGTCAATGCTCATTAAAAGCCTCAAATTGGTCCTTAACTTTTGATACAGCAGCAATTCTTTCATGTATTGCAGTATTCAAATCTTCAATGTAACGATATTAACGACAGTAAACTTGATTTTAAGTAAAGAAGAATCACATGCCAATAAGCTCGACTTGAAACTTTCTGATGAAGCTCCGTTGAACGACTATTGCAGATTTATTCTATTGGAAATGTTGCTCAACAGCAAATACGTGATTTTGCAAGGTCAATTGCGCCATTGTTACTAAAACTGGATACTTTAATCTACAAAATGGTGTCGCTCTGCGGTCACAGGCAGCTCCACTCCACTGATATTATCCTACCAAATCCATCCATTCTTTCTGCACCCTGTATATATATATATATATATATATATAGATATATATGTAAAATATGTTTTTATGATTAATTTGCTACAATTTTTTTTTGTTATTTGCAGTGAAGAGTGGCAGCTTTGTCTATGACGTGCAACTAGGCCTGGACAGTTGGGTGCCGGCGAAGGACGATCTTCGAACTTTGTCGGCCGAATTTGTGTCGCTCGCCAAAAAAGATCTGCCGCTCGAAAGACTTGAAATCAGTTCCGAAGTAGCGCTAGACATGTTCGCCGACAACGCCTTCAAAGTTGAACAGATTCCTGATATTGCATCGTCCAATCCAGGCGAGTAATACTGTTATTGCATATTCTGTTGCATATACTGTTATTGCAATTCCTGATATTGCATCGTCCAATCCAGGCGAGTAATACTGTTATATTTAAAAAAGTGTTCACCTATAATACAGAATAAATAAATAGACTTGAGATACACATGAACACTACCTTGGGTTATAAACACTGTACTCGCTTCGTTCAATTTATCATTCTAAATTTATTTATTTATTGATTTATTTATTTATTTATTTATTTATTTATTTATTTATTTATTTATTTATTTATTTATTTATTTATTTATTTATTTATTTATTTATTTATTTATTTATTTATTATTTATTTTTTTTCTCATAAAATTACAAATACAACTTTTCAAACAAACAGCAAAAATGAATCAATCACAATACAGTATTATACAAAAGAACATAAGAAACTACTTCCCCAAAAGAGCAAGCTCGAGCTAGAAAAAATGAAATTCCACAATCAATAAGTAGGAAAAATAGCGACAGGGAATTCTATTTCAATTATGAACTGATTTTTACGTACTTAAACATGTTAAATTACCAGAAAAGATGCATACGATTATCCTCCAGAGCGCAACACCGTAGATGCTCACAGCGAATACTGCCTTTTAAAGTTGAAAAATCGAATTTTTATAGTTATACAACAATACTGAACAATTTGGTTACATTTATAAATTTATTCAATTCATTTTTATGATATTTGGTTGGAAAATAGCGTCCGAAGGAGTAAACTTTGCTGGGTGGTGCCAAATGGTTTTTGAAGATAGGTTATTTTTGTTGAAGATTTGTTTTTTTTCTTCTTTAAATGTACGTTACAGTATTAGATTTATTTTTTAGGTATGCGAATTTATTGTTTATCATTGATTTTTTTCTCTCTTCATCATTGTATTGTGAATTAATATTCAAAATTTGAATAAACAAACATTTAGGGCCGGTTCATGAGCTCGGGATTTAGCTAAGTCCTAGACTAACACGGGTGACCACCGTAGCATCGACAAACGTTAGCCTCGATACTATGTACTAAGGGCTCTCTATGCTGCTAGCTCACTAACCTGTCGAGATAAACGTTTTTCGATGCTACGGTTGCCACCCGTTTTAGTCTAGGACTTGGCTAAATCCCGAGCTCATGAACCGGCCCTTAATGTACAGTATAATTAAATGTAATAAAAATATTTCAATTTCAAACTCGTTTTGACCCTCCTTCACCTGGGAATTGCAAAATTAATATCTTTCGTATAAATTCGTGTGGTCTGAAGAATCACAATATTTCAATATTTTGTTTACAATATTTCAAGTTAATTCAGTCAATGGTATCAAAGGCTCTTAAGCCTGGTTTTCATTAGTAGAGTTAGTGGTAGAGTAACTAGCATACTAACTCTACCGTACTAACTCTACTCTACTTACTTGGTACTTAAAAACAAGTACTCTACCATCACTCTACTCTACTATGAACGTTTTCATTGGGAGAGTTCACAAGATAGTTAGTACTCGCCCAGGGAACTCTACCACTAACTCTACTAATGAAAACCAGGCTTTAATGTCAAATAAAAACTTGAAACTAATCTCTTAACTAATTATTTGTTTTTAGGCAATACGGTGACAGTGTACAGAGCCGGTGACCATATAGATATAAGCCGTGGACCGATGATAGCCGGAACTGGATTCATTGGTCGTGCCACCATTACCGCCGTGCACCAGATTCAGACCGATCTGGGCCAGTTCTACAGGTTCCAGGGTGTCGCTTTGCCCAGAGGAATTATGGTGAGTTGGAAAATACAAACAATTTAAACGCTTTTCATTTCATATTACATCGCATTGCTAATGCTGGGTTGGACCAAGCGGGATCAGCTATTTAGAATCTGCTCTCCGTACAATTCATCATTGTTCCAACTCTAAAGCCTGGTTTTCACTAGTAGAGTTAGGGCCGGTTCATGAGCTCGGGGTTTAGCCAAGTCCTAGACTAAAACGGGTGGCCACCGTAGCATCGACAAACGTTTGTCTCGACAGGTTAGTGGGTTAGCAGCATAGAGAGCCCTTAGTAAATAGTGTTGAGGCTAACGTTTGTCGATGCTACGGTGGCCACCCGTTTTAGTCTAGGACTTGGCTAAATCCCGAGCTCATGAACCGGCCCTTAGTGTTAGAGTTCCCTGGGCGAGTACTAACTATCTTGTGAACTCTCCCAATGAAAACGTTCATAGTAGAGTAGAGTTATGGTAGAGTACTTGTTTTTAAGTACCAAGTAAGTAGAGTAGAGTTAGTACGGTAGAGTTAGTATGCTAGTTACTCTACCACTAACTCTACTAATGAAAACCAGGCTCAAGTTTGAAAGATATTTCAATTTATTGTTATTTCCACATTCACAATATTTACAATTCCTCACTGACTTCCACCAAAAAAACCTAAAAATAACTTGAGTTATCAATTTTGTGACATCAAATTGTTAAAATCAGTGTTTCATGAATCATGGAAAAACCAATTATGAGAATGAACCAATAAGATGTACTTCAACTGGTTATTGTTTTTCAGCTTAATCATTTCGGCTATGGTATTCTCGAGGATAGAGCTCGCAAATTGGTAAGTACTGAAATCATTTCCTTGGTATTTTTCAATCTGGATTATTAATTCATTTCCTAGAAATACTGGAGCGTGAATATGGTCATCTGTTTACAAGAATTAAATCAAGTCTTCTATCGACTGAACAATTTTCTTCGTATGAGCTCTTTATTTCAAAACTGTTTTTAGTATTCCCTGCACAAATATTGATGAAAGTATATGATTGGGTGGGCGAGCATATTAAGTTGTATCATGAGAACGTCACTATGGACCGTATTTATGAACGTTCCTTGAGGGTTCCTTTCCGAAAGGGACTCTTGAAAAGCGTTTCATGAATGAAATCAGCTGATTTTTCATGAATGAAACGCTTTTCAATGCGCCCTTTCGGAAAGGAACCCTCAAGGAACGTTCATAAATACGGCCCTATGAGTTTTATTTTATCATTTTTCACATGTGTATTTTGCAGATTTTTTATTTAATTTTTGATCAAGTTATCTAGAAATAGTTTCCTTTGTATTATATTTCATCAAGTTATCTTTCATCATTATTTATATTTGGTAATGAATTATTCGCATAACTGTTATTGTTTCTTAACAGTTGTTAAGAGTGACCAACTGCAACTCACAAGTCATCTTAAGTTGGCAGTGCCAAAACTTTCTATTAGAAATCTAAAAAAACTTTTATGCAGGGCTTCACCATCCTGGATCAAGTAGTATTCTGATCACACATACTTGGCATGAGTTGATCCTGGATTAAAATTGATATCACTTGGTACAAGGTATACCAATTATATAAGTATATAGTCTGTTCAGGGAAAAGAGAGACGATGTAAATAAACCTGTGCGTGCGAGAGTCTAGCTAGGAGCAGCTAGACCGATTCACAGTTGAACTACTGAAATAATATTATTATCATCTGCAGTACCATAGCCCCCTCTAAACTACATGGCCGCGGCTTTCAATGTGACAACGTCCCTGCACCGGCTTGCATGGCCAATGCAAATCAGTCATGTGTTTTATAAGTCATGAGTTTGTAGTATTTTTTATAAGTATGATTTTGTAATGAAACCAGCCGGTATTGCGAGGTTGTCTATTGGAATTGGAGAGAAATCTATCGAAAAACAGCTGTGAGTCATCGCTTCTATACGCACACAAATGCAAACTGCCTGTTTTGGCCGTCTCTCGACTCCGTGAAAAAAAATATAGAAGATATATTTGGCATACTTTGTTTGGTCTATTTATTCTTTCATATTATATTTTATTGTGAATATTATGTTTGATTTTCGGCAATTAATTGAAATTCAAATTCAAATTACAGAACACTGGAAGGTTACCGAACCAAACAGATGATTACTTCACCCCCCTCGGATCCAGCTCTGAGATGGCCAGTTGATTATCTAATCTATTATTTAGTGTAAGCTTATTTTGCAGCAAAAATAATACAGTTTGTTGATAAATAGTTATGAAAATAATCATTTGTCGTAAACCTTATTTCATATAATTTTTAGTGTAGTGGGATTTATTTAAAAGAATTATTATTATTATTATTATTATTATTATTATTATTATTATTATTATTATTATTATTATTATTATTATTATTATTATTATTTTATTTATTCTCATTCTTCTTGAATGTGCTTATCCATAAAATACGGGCATGATAATGCCAGGTATTATATGGAACTATTGCTGTGACAGAAATTTTCTCACTATATGGCATGTGTTCAGTATGACTGATTTCTGCTGCTATCAGATAATCCATCTCCAATTCCTTCAAACAAGCTTTAAGGGCTCCTGGTACAACTCCAGTGCTAGACATGACAACTGGGACAATTCTCACACAGTCCAGATGGAATAATGCTCTTCTTCAGCCAAAGCCACATACTTATTGATTTTCTCAGCCTGTGTACTTCTCAAATTGTGATTGAGTGGAATTGCCACATCAATAAGGAAGGCAATTTTCTTTCTTGTCCATCATCATCACATCCGGTCTGTTTGCCATTATTGTCAAGTCAGTTCTGATTGACCGATCCCAATATATTTTGCCTTGTCATTCTCAAGCACTGGTGCTGGCTGATATATAATTATTATTATTATTATTATTATTATTATTATTATTATTATTATTATTAGTATTAGCCGTCAAGCTCCCAGATGGAAGACGCTGAGCAAAATTTGGTTCATTTTTTGTTTTTCTTGTTCTTTTTATTAATCCACCAGTTTTTCATTTTTAGTGAGAACTCCGCTTTCCTTTCTTCACTCCATTTTGTTCCCACTCTTGGCACAGTCATCTCTGGTTAAAAGAATTATTATTCTTATCAAATTATCAATAGTGTTGTGGCTTATAACACACATAAAGGACTATCTTCATGTCATTGGCGTACTATATTCATACATAGCCCACCAATGTGGTAGTCTAATGCCCGGTTTTTCAGTCATTCAATAAACTTATTGAATCAATAACTTTTTTGCATTTAAAAACACATGGTTATTGATTCAATAGTGCTATTGGATCCATAAACTGTCTATTGAGCGACTGAAAAACCGGGCATCAGACTGTATACTCATCTCAAGTTGTATCTGTGAGGTAGCTCCACATTGTTGGGCTTATTTTATCACATAACGTGTGATCACCTTCAAAAAGTAGCGAGGAAATATGCACGGTAATGGCGCGGTTTCACGATACCGTACCAGTAGACGTATAGGTTACTGGCAGGAAGGTTGGTCATATGATCATCCACTCTATTAGAATGACTGGTGTGCATTGCCCTATCTGTTTGTATGGAGTGGAAGATCATATGACTAACATTCCTGCCAGTAACCTACACGTCTACTGGTATCGTGAGACCGCGCCATAAGGGAAATCTCAAATTGTTCTTCACAATCTTTGATTGATCCAGCTGTAATCCCTTGATATATATTATTCGCCTAATCATGCATAAAACCAAACAAGCAATTAATAGCTGTATTACACAAGAACACACGAATAAATCCAAGGTTAAGTTTCCTACTTGCACCATTATACCCAGGATATAATTATTATAATGAAAAGATGATGAGCAGGGGGAAAGAGTTTGATTTGATAATTTCCAATTCAAAAACTATATACTTGCTCTACTCAAATAAAGCAGGATTATTTAAAATTGTCAAAAAACAGCTGATTTAACGTCAGTAAACGAGCGTACATCAATCAGCTGTTTTCTGACAATTTAAAATAATCCTTCTATATATTCCCAATGGCTATGCAGTGCTTGGTCTCACTTGAGATCAATTCAGACTCGGATAATCTTATAATCCTTAGTAATACCTTGCAAGAAAGGAAATAAAAAGAGTACCAATTAAACATTTTCAATAGAATCTCGAAATAATAATTGCAATAATCATAATAATGCATTTTTACTAGAAGTTGCAGTGGAATTCAAAAATAGCCTACTGTTCAATTATGAAAAAGCTTGATACTGTATTTGATACATTGAATTATTAGTTGACAATAATACTATTTATTATAAAAATATTATTTTTTGTAGTTGACATCGCAATCATTTTCCTATGTTGGAATTCTTCATAAACTGCAGATAATTTATCTTCACATCTGAATATACATTCTAATAACATTGGAATTACAATGTTATTCTCTTTATACAATAATTAATATTTGTTTTATGTTCTAAGTATTATCGTATAAAACAATCCTTGAAAAATGTTCAAAAAGTTTGAACAGTAACTGTTATAGCTGAGAATTTGAATAGTTACAAAATGACTATTAACTAAAATAAATAACTAAAAAATAAAATAAATAAATAATTAAAAAATGAAATGAAATTTTAAAAAAATAGATTATAAAAAATAAATAAAAATGTTTAAAATTAAAAAATAGAAAAATAAAAAAAATTAAATTAGATGTACATAACGTATTTTGGGGGGCGCCTGACAACATTTCTCTCGATACAGTTGACAGGACCAATTCTCTACACATGGACAAGAAAACCGCTAATTTACGGCTAAGCGCATTGACAGCTGATTTCAGCTAGCATGGCTTTTTCGTGAGGTCTACTGTTCACAGAACTACTAGTGTAATCCATAGCAAAACTAATTTAATTTGGCGAAAAACAGCTGTTTCGGTGATCAGCATCACAATACTCAACTCACAAAATGCTGAATCTCGCAGATTAAATGAAAGGTCTTTTAAAAAGGTATTCTTTGAAAAACCTTCTTTAAAAAGGTCTTTTAAAGACTTCAAGGGTTTTTAAGACTCTTAAGCATTTGAATTTTTATGTCAAAGCTGCGTGAAACTGTTTACTGATTGCCAAAACAATTGTTTTTCGCCAAATTAAATTATTCCTGCTTGTATATATTGTATATAATGCAATATAATATGTCAATTTCATCTTTATTTTGCACATGTAGGAGTGAATTCTTTGTTTTCCTTTTTCGACAATAAAGTGAATTGGATTGAAAAGAAATCGTGTAGGAAATTGGTGGTCAAATTATTAATAATAATTTATTTGTGTCTTACGTTTTTCTTGTATTGTGTAATCAATTGTTTCTCATTTCTTACTGTAATGCTTTCTATGAGTATATTAAGTGATATTTTATTATGTACTTGTACCCATACCCATGAATTTATTTGTCTATTTGAAATAAAAATATTTACAAGAGAAACCGTTCATTTATTCAACCTTAACGAATATGAATTAATTGTGGGCAGAATACAGCTCCTGCTGCAGAATTTGAAATTTCTCAATAAATAAATTTAAATTTTCATAGAAAATTATCTAATTCGGTTGATTTGCTAATGATTTTTAATCATTCCAGTCCTCTTAATGGTGATATTTAGGCTGAAAATGTATAAATTGACAAAACCAACAGAATTGGATAAATATAATATAAATCAGTTGAGTTTTTCTAGTCGTTTGCAGTTTGATAATATTCAAACAGCCCGCCACGTAAATTAGATGTGAGCGCCTTCATTTCATCAAGGATAGGCAACCAACAATACACGAATGGATAAAATTCCTGCCAAATTTTCGATTATCGACTTTAACTTCGATTTTTAATCCTTGGTCTCGAGCAAATCTGTCTAAAAAATAAAAGTTGCTTCCAGCGCTAATAGTTCTGTACACGAAAATTCTACCAGGCAACCAGGAGCGACGAAGAGATACACTGGACTCTTTCGTTTCACCAAGGAGGAAAGAAATGTATTCTTTACTCCATGTGTTGCACTGAATTGCCGCCAAAAATTCAAATGTACGCTTATCAGATTTATCAACCAACGACATTTTCAATCAGCTGACATTCTTTATTTCAGTTCCAGATATCAGAATCTTCATTTATGGCGGTAAATTCAAACTTTTGAAGTCCTCGACAGTGAGGCAGTTTCAAATGTTCAGTGCATTTTCATGCTAATTTGACTTTTTCACGGCTCTCCACTTCGTTTTAAACTTGAAAAAGATCTATTTATATGTAAATCCATATGATAAATCGATCTAGGTATGTTTCAAGAACGTATCTCAAGCAGTTTTCGAGTAAAAATTCTTTTATTTCAAAAAACTCATAGGATATATTGTTTTTTCATGAAAATCACTAGAAGTTGAACAAAATTAGACAATTAACTTATTAGGCGTACATTAGTCAGAGTCAGGTATATTATGAAGCAACACACACCGATTAGTCATTGCATCAGTGTGTGCTGCTTCATAAGCAACTATGTGAATTACTGTGACTAAACGTGACTAATATTGTCTTGTCTTGACTAACCGGTGTACGCCTAGCCTTATTGTGAAATTTCGAATTCGATCTATACTCTGCTCACGGGAACAAGTCAGTGCGCGTAAAGAAAGTGTGCGTGCGTGTATCGGGAAACAGATGAACACGCGATTGGTTGCATACGCTGAATTGTGGACATGCCGTCATGCAATACACTCACAAAAGACACACACACACACACAAGGTCACCCAGCTGTTACATAATTTACTGACTAGTTTCGGTGAACAGAGTATAGTAGAATATTTGGCCTACACTCATTCTTACTGTGCAATAGCGGAAATTGTATTCGGCTGAAAATTAATTCATATTCAGCCTTAAAATATTATGTGTTTTTAAGAGTTCGAAGTTCTAAGACATGGTTTCATGGGGGTTGTCCCATAACACAACTTTGCGTTGAATGAGATAAATGAAATATAATTCAAATACTCACATAAAATACACATAATTCGAATTTCAATTGCATGAGAGGCTGAGTATGAAATGATTATGACCAGAATACAATCACCAACCAAGCACTTTGAGGTTTAAAATGCATTTCAGAAAAATAACTATTTTCAATAAATCACACAAAGTTCTAGAACCTAGAAGAAGATTGTACGGATTCATAATTGTAAGGAATACAGTGGATATTCAAAACATAAATGAGATCCATCAGGAAATGTTTATTAATTATTTACAACTTTAATAACCTATATTTCAATGTACAAAAATAACTCCTTGTAAAATCATACTTTCATTCTAGTTTTTCTTTCCCTCATCATCACCCTGCACCTGAAACAAATCGAATTTTATGATTTCTGAAATATTGAAGAAAACTAATCATTTTCAAAATATTTAAGAAAACTAATTATTTACAAGATATTATTGAGGAGTTTGTGAAGGACATAAGAGTCTAACACTGGAAAGGCAAATTGTAGGTTAGAAGTGAATTACTCAACATAACATATGATTTGCGTTTCATTTCAATGCAAATCTTATGAGAATTGGCAAAAGTATGGTGGATTTGTGCGAGCTAACCAATCAAAAGTGTGACAATCAATATCCACACTGATACTATACACTCTCTGTAATGAAAACTAACACTGGCAATGGCAAATTGTAGGTAAGAAGTGAATTACTCAACATAACATATGATTTGCGTTCCATTTCAATGCTAATCTTATGAGAATTGGCAAAAGTATGGCGGATTTAATCAAAAGTGTGACATGCAATATCCACACTGATACTATACACTCTCTGTAATGAAAACTAAGGCTAGGCGTACACCGGTTAGTCAAGACAAGACATCACAAGACTTGCATAAGTTGCTTATGAAGCAGCACACACTGATGCAATGACTAATCGGTGTGTGTTGCTTCATAAGCAACTATGTGAAGTACTGTGACTAAACGTGACTAATCTCGTCTTGTCTTGTCTTGACTAACCGGTGTACGCCTAGCCTAACACTGGAAGAGGCAAAATACAAGACAAGACAAGATTAGTCACGTTTAGTCACAGTAATTCACATAGTTGCTTATGAAGCAGCGCACACTGATGCAATGACTAATCGGTGTGTGTTGCTTCATAAGCAACTATGTGAAGTACTGTGACTAAACGTGACTAATCTCGTCTTGTCTTGTCTTGACTAACCAGTGTACGCCTAGCCTAACACTGGCAAAGGCAAATTGTAGGTAAGAAGTGAATTACTCAACATAACATATGATTTGCGTTTCATTTCAATGCAAATCTTATGAGAATTGGCAAAAGTATGGTGGATTTGTGCGAGCTAACCAATCAAAAGTGTGACATCAAATGGCCACACTGTTATTATACAGTCTCTGTAATAAGTAGGAATGGTCCTTAAAGCCCGGTCTAGACGCTACGATAAGTTTGTCAAACTTATCGTTCCAACTATAGCAGTATCCATTTAACTTGTCAGAGAACAGCTGATTTAACGTTAGTAAACGAGCGTACATCAATCAGCTGTTTTCTGACAAGTTAAATGGATCCTGCTTTAGTTGGAACGATAAGTTTGACAAACTTATCCCACTTTAAATGCTTATTAACTTTACAAAAGGCAGTTATTAGGGTTATACTTAGTGTTCATAGGCAGACCAATTCTTTCCCGCTTTTTAAACATGTAATGAAGGCTCTTCCACTTCGGTACATGTACGTATTCAAAGTGCTAGCACTTTTTTACAGAATGAGTGGTGACTGTGATAGGCTTGTTGTGATTGAAAATGAACGCACACAGCTTACTCGGCAGATTTCACAACAGCTGGTAAGGTGCCCAAAAGTCAACTGCACTCTATTCAAGAAGAGTTTTGTTTTTCTTGGACCGAAGTTCTTTAATCGGCTGCCACTTGACATACGTATACTAAAAAGTGTCAAAAAATTAAAAAAAAAGTGTGTTGATATGGCTCTGGAAATTTCCTCCTGATCATGTTGAAAATTGGTTTGCGGTAATTGAATGATAATTCATTGCACAAATTTGAAAAGAAAAAGTTTATTGTAATAAATTCTCGTTTAGTCTCTGCTCTTCTGCTCCACATGTATATAGATTTAAGTATAAACATTTGTAACATATATTGTCAGTAAGCATTATTATTATTAAGTATTATTATTAGTATCTGTTAGTGTGAGTGTACGGGTATTTCTGATAATATACTTATGACTCCTGCTTGCCTTCAAGTGACTTTGTCACTTTGCAAGCCAGTAGTTTATTTCACTGGAAAGCTGTATTGTTATTTTTCATGCGGTTTTGATTATTTTCATGAATTTCAATAAGTAGTTTGTATGCTGTATTATAATTTTACCTTGCTCCTAATAATCTGGTTATCATCTTTAGTTTTAATTTTTACTTTAAGTAGGCTAAGGTTATATGAAATTCTTGAAAATTTCTATACAATTGTATTTTATTTCTGCAAATGTATTTTGTGATTATTGTTTCTGGTGAAATAAAAACATATTCTATTCTATTCTATTCTATTCTACTTATCGTAGCGTCTAGACCGGGCTTAAAACCAATTCAATATTGTGTTCACCTTTTTCTTCTTGCCAGTGGCGGCGGTGTCGGGCAGTGAGCTGCGTTTGCGTTTGCGCGACGAGTCGCCGGTTGACGGCTGCGACGTCTCCGCTTTGCCGCTGCGGCCACCGCGCGTCATTTTTGTTATGTCAACGTCATCGCTCTCATTTCGCAGCGGCACACCTTCACCCATCGCTTCTACCATCAACTGCAAATCGAATTCATTTATTATTGAAGATATATATCTCATCTTCCACCAATTTGATATTTTCGAAATCATTTTACTAATATTTTTGGTGTTTCGTTTTGGCTTTTATACAGAGTGATTAAAAAAGAATAGAATAGAATAGAATAGAATAGAATAGAATAGAATAGAATAGAATAGAATAGAATAGAATAGAATAGAATAGAATAGAATAGAATAGAATAGAATAGAGAATAGAATAGAATAGAATAGAATAGAATAGAATAGAATAGAATAGAATAGAATAGAATAGAATAGAATAGAATAGAATAGAATAGAATAGAATAGAATAGAATAGAATAGAATAGAATAGAATAGAAATATATTTTATTGAGCATCGAAAAGAAACATAACACAATGAATGAATAATTACAAAATATATATATTTGACATGACCAGCTGGTCGTCTGCCAAGTTGAGCTGTAAATATGTACTTGCTTCGGCAGTACTACATATACTAAAATTGGAACGATTCAAAAAGAATACCACAACTTTAAAACTTTGTATTTAATGAAAGAAATATAATAGAACCTTCTGTTATACATTATTTCAAAGAGTAATTAAAGAGGTTTTTTTCATTCACAAAGAAGTTCAGAGATGTTCAAGATGACCCCTCCAGACACTCGAGCAATATCAACCCAAAACCTCCCTCAAACTCTTTCCACTCTCACTGTAGCATATCAGGCGTAACAGTTTGATAAGCTGCTGTTATTCCTTGTTTCAAATAATCAATGGTGGATGGATATTGATGATTTGAAACAAGAAATAACAGCAGCTTATCAAACTGTTACGCCTGATATGCTACAGAAAGTGGAAAGAGTTTGAAAGGTTTGATATTGCTCGAGTGTCTGAGCATATTGAACATCTCTGAACTTCTTTGTGAGTGAAAAAAACTTCATCAAATACTCTTTGTAATGATGTATAACAGAAGGTTCTATTACATTTCTTTTATTGAATACAAAGTTTTAAAGTTGTGATATTCTTTTTGAATCACTCTGTACATCTCATCTTCCACCAATTTGATATTTTCGAAATCATTTTACTAATATTTTTGGTGTTTCTTTTTGGCTTTTATATGTTTAACTTTTTAAATTAAAACTTGATAACTCATAATTTCAGCTTCGGAAGTGGAAATTTGTGATAAATAGTGAATGTAAACAACCTTCATTAGAAATCATTACCAAAATTAGGAAAAGAAGACGTTTTGGACTTTGTATAGGTTTTTTCATCCTATGAATTAATTTTGCATTCTCTTGAATAAATAAATAAACTAAAAATAATGATCAATAATGGTAAAAATAGAGTGGTCTACTCAAATTTCGTTGTTCACAATTCTTTTAGGAGGCTTCCAGGTGCCTGTTTCATAAAAATTTATTTATGTAAAACAGGTAAAAGGCAGAAACTTTCTAGACATAGATATTGAAATAGGCATATAATATTGAATTAGGCTATATAATAATATTATAATACAAAAAATATGTTCAACAGAAATGTATATATCTACTGTATACTGTAATACATATTTTTTAATTTCGCAGATGGCAAATAATGAACGCTAATTGAATCATAAGACCATGGTTTCATGTTAAGACCCAACACATCTACGGCTGTAACGTCGAAGCAGAAGGCTTCTAAGGCTAGGCGTACACCGGTTAGTCAAGACAAGACAAGACGAGATTAGTCACGTTTGGTCACAGTACTTCACATAGTTGCTTATGAAGCAACACACACCGATTGGTCATTGCATCGGTGTGTGCTGCTTCATAAGCAACTATGTGAATTACTGTGACTAAACGTGACTAATCTCGTCTTGTCTTGTCTTGACTAACCGGTGTACGCCTAGCCTTATGGTATAATTTCATTTTTTTTTGTTAATTTAGTTTATTTTGTTAAATAAAAAATATTAAAAATCGTGACATTTTTGAATTAAAAGCCTTCTACTTCTAAACAGTACAGCCGAAGATGTGTTGGTTCCAACACCAAACCACTGTCCTGTGATTCAATAAGTGTTCAATATAGTGAAATTAACACTTTCAACAAGTTAAATAAAATTATTTCATGATAATTGTCAATCAATGTGTACTTGTATAGCCTATAAATGAACACATTCATAAATTTTGACCATTTGTGTGACAAAATTCAGGATTAGAACACACTATTGGATCTGCTTTTTTCGGATCTGCTAGAAACCAGTGTACTTAGATAGAGTATTGAATAAGTAAGCTTCAAATATTAGAACAAAGCTAACGTATTTTGCGATGCAGATTTAATTCACTGTGAGCTAATTCAAACTCCACTGTATGTTTGTGAACGTTGAATCAATGAATTTAAATTTGAAAACAATACAGAGTCTGCCAATAAAGTTTAAAGACATTCTCATAACGTGAAATTTAGTGGTCTTTTTCAAGTTTGGGGTAATTTTCTTTTAAATATTTATTTTAAGAAACCATCGATGCATAATAAATTTTCGGATTCTTTTCCAAAACTCGATAATTATAGACTAAAATTCATTCAAAACTAGAATTATTATTGTTGCACCATAATACTCGCAGCATGTTCATGTGAACTTCTATTAATATTTTAAAGTTCTGAATTTTTGAATGTGAGTAACATTTATGTTATTTACAGTAAAATTTGACTGCATGTCGTCAATTCGAGTGTTGAAATAATACTTTAAGCTTAAAATGAACAAATGTATGATTCAATCCTCCATGAACATTCTGCATCGTACTATTGTCTTCATGTAATAGTATAGCAGGATCCTTTTAACTTGTCAGAAAACATATGTTTCGGCCACCAGCATCACAATACTTAACCTACAAATGCTGAATCTCGCAGATTATTGAAAAGGTGTTTTGAAAAGTTATTCTTTGAAAGGTCTTCTTTAAAAAGGTCTTTTAAAGACTTGAAGGGTCTTTAAGACTTTTAAACCATTTGATTATTGTCAAAATCACTGCTTACTTATTACTGAAACAGCTGTTTTCTGACAAGTTAAAAGGATCCTGCTATATATTTCGCACCTAGGGCGGAAAATGGGTGTTTGCCGGCTTGAGATCGCAGTTTTCAAGTTCGAGACGAATGTCGAGAACTTGAAGCGATCGAGAGCCGGCAAAACATTTTTGCCCGCGTTGCGAACGCTATTTTTCGCCACAACACAAAAAACAAACAAAACAACAAAAATAATGCAAAACAAACAATGAAAATATCAACTTAGTGACCAACAAATCTTTGAGGTTAGGATTCCTGCAAGAACACATACAATGCTGTTGATTAGAAACAGCTGTCATTCAAGGTCATTTTCTTTTCCGTCCTAGGGCCGTAAACGTTTACAGGCCTCCAGCTGACCTCGTCGGAAATCGAACATTTTCGGCCTCCAATAGAGGTATGAAAAACAGTTCATTACGTCCTAGTGTGGCGAAAATACTGTTTCGCCCAATTACTAGGCTCAATTCTATTTCATGGGTCCACATTCAATTTCTACCTGTAGTCGACAGGGCAACAAGTTTTCAGGGTGTGGGAAGGCACAGCTATTGTTCTTATATCTATGAATGCCCATTGTTAGTAACTATAGGATGAGAACTCTACCAAATCTAGTTCCATCTAGAGAGAGCACGAATTGGAGTAATGCCAAGTTTACTGACTATCATTTTGGCAACTAAGAAATTTAGAAACACTTCCGATTCAACTAGTAATTTACTATGCTTGAAACTATTATTTTCTAGTGATATAAGATATAATTTCTCCTCAATTGATTACTGCATTACAAACAAACAGAAGTGTTATTCATTTTCGCAGAAAATTATCTTTGTTAAATGGAGAAAAATTTCATCCAAATGTAAAATGTACTAGGATTACAACTAGATCAAGTACAAGTACTTTGACTTGAATGTCAATAATGATCGATCATTGCTTGCCCCAACTCCAGGGTAATATTTGTTAATCATTATTCATTGAAATCTTACACTTCACTAAGCTTAATTTCTCTACTACTGTACAATCTTAGTACTACAAATTAGTATTACCATCTTACATTTTACATTCTACCATCTTACAAGAAAACGTTCTTGAAAATTCGATACGAATCATACCAGATATTCATTTGATAAATCTACCTCTACCTCTAAAAAGAAAACATTCGATACTCTGTCTATGTATTAGAATCATTTCAACAGCTACATGAATTCCTACAAATTCTTAACTAGATTTCTAGAACCTGCAAAATTTATTGATTTCTATATAAAACTAAAATTCTCGTAATTATAAAATAGGCAGTGGCTACGCGTCCGTCAACCGTACGCCGCTTAGACGTACGTCAAGAGAGTCATGTGACCAATGACGTCACGTATAGCGCTAGCGGCAATATTTGGTACTACGAGCTGTCGCTCTAGAATCTAGAATGTCAAGTCGTCATTGACGATTGACGGACGGCGATAGCGCAAAAATTATGGTAATTGATACAGCCTACTGCAACTCATATAATTTGGCGGATGGCGATCTATAACAATAGATTGTTATCACTAATCATTACCCAGCTGTGACACAATGATCTGCGAAACTTTTGGCGAGATTTAGTATTTGTAGGTTAAGTAGGTATTGTGTCAAAACTGAGTAGGCTAACACAAGACCCTCTACATTTTAGAGGGTCTTGGCTAACATCAGAGCTGCTTCAATGATCGCATATTCGGTTTACCAGGTTTTGTCGATACTTTGACAATTAGGCTACGCTTACACTAAAATTGGTTAATCTCTTAATTTCCAGTTTATTTAGTGTATGAGACCTATTTTTCAAATCCATTCTTCAAGATAGCCCCCTAGGAAAAAATCTGGAGGCTTGAATCGGGAGACCATAACCTGCCCTTGGGAAAATGACATAGTAAAGAATTCAACTATTCAGCTGAATAGTTGAATGAATTCATTCTCTTCTTTTCTTCTAATGAATGCTAATAAACTGTTGTATAGCACGATCCATTTAACTTGTCAGAAATCAGCTGTTTTGGTAATAATTAAACAGTGACTTCGACACAATAATCAAAAGGATTAAAAGTCTTAAAGACCTTTTAAGTCTTTAAAATACCTTTTTAAAGAAGACCTTCCAAAGAATAACTTTTTAAAAGACCTTTTCAATAATCTGCGAGATTCAGCATTTGTAGGTTAAGTATTGTGATCGTCGATCATATGTTTTCTGACAAGTTAAACGGATCCTGCTGTAACTATCAAATTTCAGCCCTTCCGCATCCATAGCTGATAAACAACTGAGTTCGAGTTGATGTGTGCCAACTGCCAATACCTTATTCGTCCGTCAACCTACAGTAACCGTGACGTCATACCTTATTCGTCCGTCAACCCACAGTAACCGTGACGTCATACACCACGTGACACTCTTGACGGACGTCTAAGCGGCGTACGGTTGACGGACGCGTAGCCACTACGTATAAAATATAATAACCAGTGATTGAATCGTTTTCTCCCTTGATTTTTGTTGAAACTAAATTCTACAATGAAGCTCTGAACTGAGGATCTTATATCAATACAGTGGCGTCATTTCACCAAAACCTTGGGAGGGGCAAACACCGGGGGGGGGGAGTGGTTATGGAATATCCTTCACCAGAGAGAGGGGTCCGGGGGTCCTCCCCCGGAAAATTGAGCACTTTTGAAACCAAAAAGAGGGTTTTAAGCTTTTTTTTAAATGTCAAATGCACTTTGAATTATAACAGAATTATGAGTAAAATTTCCTTAAATATAAGCAGAAAATTGAAGAAAAACGACAATTATTATTGACAACAGACATGATCATAGTAATATTCTGGTAAGTTGGTCATCTTCTTAGATAAAAACGATAAACGTGATCAATACGCTCAGACGTTCGTACTAAAAATAATACATTGGCTCTGCTGTTATTATTCAGACCTATATGTGTACACTAATAAGTACTATTGAATATTACGTGTTTGAAGAGTGTTAATAGTAGATAGTGTAATAAATTAATATTTTTTTAAATTACAAGAATACAAAGATTTTTACTCTGCCGCTAAGTTTTTAACATTTGACCGGATGAAATGCTTATTTGTACATTAGCTAGTACAGAATATTTTCTGTAACCCAGGAATCAGGGGGGGGCAAATGCCCCCCCCTGCCCTCCCCAAATGACGCCCCTGTATCAATAACTGTTGTAATATGAAAATATAACGGTACAATATGAAAATATGCCAGGTTTATCTTTGAGCTCGTTTTGCTTGGCTGAAAATGGATGAAATACAACTTACTCACTTTTAGCGATTCTATTAGGAGGAATCGTGCTTGTTCTGAAGAGATGGATGATAATTAGATGTTGATTTGAGTTGAGAATATTGTGGCGTCTGGCGGCTTGATACCGATTCGGCGATTGTATTAACTCTTTGTCAGTCATTTAAGAATAGATGAGTGGGATGTCTCTTCATATCAAAATATTTTGTGAAGTATTTTTTAAAGATTATTTTTATTTACCGTACTATTTTTATTCTCATTTTTTATTATTTCAACTTACAGGTTACGTTGATTGAACTAAAGTTTTCATCCCAAATTACTGCATTAATAAGATTTGAAAGATCAACTTTTTCATCGCAAGACTACATAAAATATCAACTCCAAAATGTGCGCTCTTTAGCCATCGAGGTCTAAAATCAACAAATTGGTTGAACTTTCCAACCATTGTAGAACAATGGAGAAAGGTTCAGCGTGAGAATTTCACAAACAATGGTGAAACCTTTTCCTAATGAGCTACCTGTTGCTTCAGGTAGAAATTGGATGTGGACCCATGAAATAGAATTGAGCCAAATATTTATTAATAGGAAAAATAAATAACTTGAATTAGCTGATGACGTATATTTCCTACCTGTATATGCTGTATGCACTCTGCCTGCATCTGAGTGGCCATCTCGTAAACAAGCGTATTTTGGTTGTTGTACATGATTGCGTTCTCAAACATCAGCATCATGTCTCGCTGGAACTCAACTGTTGTTCGTAGATTGCCCAGTTCAATATTCTTTTTTATTGTCGACAAATCCATTGGCCTGAAAATAGATTGAAAAATACATTTGTTACAGTTATACATGGACAGATATAATAATAATAATTTCAACTCTATAAATTGACCCTCAACTATTATTACTATACATAACCATCATTATAAATTTCAACTTATAAATTGACCCTGAACTATTATCACTATACAAGTACATAACCATCATTATGGTATTTATGTTCTTGTGTCCAAGTACATGAACGTTATTTGCTGAACTTACACAATAGAAAATTTTAATGAAACTAGGAAAATGAAGAACGTCCCAGGTCGCACAAAACTGCGACTATTGAACTGCATGGAATAGTTTCTAATTCTTCTCTTCCTCCTTCTTAATTATTTTCTCTTTCTTCTGCTTCTTCTTCTTTATCTCCTTCTTTATCTTCTTATTCTTCTCCTCCTTCTTTTCATCTTCTTCTAATTCTCCTTCAATTTCTTCTTCTCCTCCTTCTTTTCATCTTCTTCTAATTCTCCTTCAATTTCTTCTTCTTCTTCTTCATCTACTTCTCTTCCTTCTTTTTCTCTTCTTCTTCTTTATCTTCTTCTCCACCTTCTTCTTCTTCTTCTTCTTCTTTTTCTTCTTCTTCTTCTTCTCTTCTTCTTCTTCTTCTTCTCCTTCTTCTTTCTCTTCTTCTTCTTCTCCTACTTTTTCTCCTCTTCTTCTTCTTTTTAATTCTTTTCTCTTTCTTCTGCTTCTTCTTCTTAATTCTTTTCTTTCTTTCTGCTTCTTCTTCTTCTTTATCTTCTTCTTCTCCTCCTCCTCCTTCTTTTCATCTTCTTCTACTTCTCCTTCAATTTCTTCTTCTTCTTTATCTTCTTCTTCTTCTTCTTCTTCTTCTTCTTCTCCTCTCTTCTTCTTCTTCTTCTTCTCCTCTTCCTTCTTCTTCTAATAATTCTCAACTTACTAACTCAATTGATCTAGAGGAAGAGTCATTTGGATTGGTGCTGGAAGAGTTATTTTTGATTTATCAGTTTGAAGGATTTTTTCTAATAATTCTTAAACTGCCAACTTAAATGATCTAGATTCTTACCTGTGAATAACTGAATGATATCCACGGGCCTGTTCGTTGGTGATAGGCTTCAGGAACAGTGAAGCATACTTGTGAGTTGCAAGTCGATTGTAAACCAACATTATCGATTTCTTCCAGGCGTGTAGGGCTGCTCTCTCCTCTCTGTTGAAAAAAAAAACATTTAAATTCAATAATTTAGTAAATTAGTTATTCACTGTAGGATCTGTGACGGAGTTAGGATAGAGCATTAAAAAACAATTCACCATTAAACCATTGTTACAAATGGAATTGATCACTTGAAAAATAGACAAAATTCTTGGAAATCAATGCTTTTGAAGGATTAGATTTGGAAAAACGTGAAAGTATATTTTTCAAGGAATAACTAGTATAATTTGTCGATATTGGAGTGGTCCGTAGCTGAGGGCGATAAGCGCCTGTCTGATAATCCAAAGGTTCCAAGATCGAGATATGTCATTTGGCCATAATGACCATTTTCAGTGCCTGCTATACTAGATCTACTAAAGATTGATGTTATAAAACTGGATCAATCAATCATTTTATTTTATGAAAAGCACTTTACAAAATGGTCCCGCTAAACCTACAAAGATTTTACAGCAGGTGCCTATAACGAATAGAATAAATAAGTAAGATAAATGCTTACTATGAATAAAAACAATAAAATGAATAGAAAAATATTATAAGTTTAAGGAAGGGGTTCAGGTATTTTAAAGGAACTACTGTATAAGGAAGTATGTGGTTCCCAGGATGTTAAGGCTAAGGCCACATTACAAGGAGCTTCGCTTTGTGCTAAGAGCCAAGTAACTCGCATAGTGAGTGATCATTAACGAAGCACCTACCTTAGCATATCGCTCGTATTGTGGCCATCTGCAATAGTACGCAATGCGTTTGTTCACTAGAATCAGTCATTATGCGAGTAACTTGGATCTTAGCACGAAGCGAAGCTCCTTGTAATGTGGCCTTAGCCTAAGAGGTTAAAGTTAACCTAAAAGGATAGTGGGAGAGGGATTTAACATAATAATTATGAATGTTTTCATAATTCATCGGAGTCTCAATTTATTATACATAGATATTTCTCAGCATAATAAATTAACCGAGTGCAATGCCATATATCACATATTGTCACTCACTTTGTATTTTTGTCAGCCATAGGTAAAGCTATTCCTCATGAAATGACTTTAAAATAATTTTGAAAAGGTTTTAAATCTGCATAAAAATATATAATTCAATTAATCACCAAATATTAAAAAGGGCCTGTTTCATAATGTATATTATAACATGGTCCTAGTTCAAGCTGTTCCAGTTTTAAAATACTGGAACGGAACAAAACACAATCGCAGCTGATAAAAGCACTGTAATTGTTCATGCTTGTGTGCTTTTAGCAGCTTCCTAACCTATAAGATAAACATTGAAATAGAACAATGGTCGTTTGAATCAAGGTTAGTTTAGATTGATAATGTAGATATTATTGTTTTTTGTTGGTCGTAGATAAAATAGTGTATGCAATGGTTGTATTTTAGCCTTTAAACGACTCTTGAGATACCTTAAAATAACTCGCGGCGTTGCCGCTCGTATTTTAACCTCGGTATCTCACTCGTCGTTTAAAGGCTCTCATAATACAACCATTGCATAAAGTACTATTAAACGTTCTGTATGCCTCTACTCACACTAGGAGACTAAAATCGCGTCGCTCGGCAACTGGAATAACAAAACATGTGTTTTCAAATGATGACGTTCAGACAACGCGGTTGCAGGATCGTCTGAGCGTCATCATTTGAAAACACATGTTTTGTTATTCCAGTCGCCGAGCGACGCGATTTGAGTTTCCAAGTGTGAGTAGAGCCTAAAGCAGGACAAGCTGACTGTAAGATGCCCACACACTAGATAGCAATAGGCCAACTCTATGTTGTCATAAAAATGTATGTCTATGGTGTGGGCATTCAGAGGTCGCTGTTTTACAAATTTCTAAATTTTTATGAAATCCCCTGATATTAATTGATATATGCTAATTATCGATATGTTAATCGATATTAGCGTTAATCGAAATTATTGATATCAATAGTCCAATTATTAAAAACTATCATAAAAACTGTTCACTCACTGAGCATTGATTGATAAAGGACTGTTAGGAAGCGAACTAGAGCCTGAAAGTCCTCCATGTCTTCGGCTAATCTTCTTAGCAAGGTTCGCCACAGGTTCGTTGTCTTCTTCGGTAGATGGTGTTTCCGGTCTGGAAGTCTGAAAATATATTTAAAAAAAAGTATGATTTACATGTAAAAACAAGCGATAATTCCATTATTTTCTCTAGCAATCGCATTCCGTAATTGAAAGCATAAATTTAAGATTTATTTCATTGTAGACTTCTCCTGAATATTTTGTCTTTCCAAAAATCAATTAACAAAAATTATTTTTTCAATCATTGATACAGAAGACATAATTGTATGAAAGCAATGTGATTGTCAATTAGTGGCATTACATATACAGTATATACATTACATATACATTATATATACTTCATATTACATATAGAGTAACATATCATATTACAGTATAGACTACCCAGTATACAATATCTTCATATTACAGTATAGAGTAACCGGGAATTATAAATGTTTGAGAGAATTGAATAATTCAAATTCAGTTAATAACATTTCTATTATATTTTAATATAAAAATATCAATATCAGACGTAATTTGAGGATGACTTTAAAATACTTTAATTCAATTCATCTTATAACTTAGCTGAACCTGTATATAAGGTTTAAACGTTTTTAGTTCGGTCGTTGTTGAAAAATCTGCAAAAACGCATTGAAAATGCAAGAAAAATGCAAAAACGCCGAATTCTGGCGTAATTTTGGGAGAATCTCTAAGGGCCGGTTCATGAGCTCGGGATTTAGCCAAGTCCTAGACTAAAACGGGTGGCCACCGTAGCATCGACAAACGTTAGCATCGACGCTATGTACTAAGGGCTCTCTATGCTGCTCAACCATTAACCTGTCAAGACAAACGTTTGACGATAGCCACCCGTTTTAGTCTAGAACTTGGCTAAATCCCGAGCTCATGAACCGGCCCTAAGTTTTACAAGAGATTATTTTCAGACCTTAAAAGAGCCCAAGTACCAAATTTCAACATTTTCTGCAAATTAGTTTTCGTAATAGCTGAGAAAACGCACAAAATTGCTAGAAAAACGCGAATATTGGGCGTATCTTTGGGATGTTTTCAAAATCCGTTCTTAGTGCACGTCTAAAGCTCCAACTGAACATGCATGCCAAATTTGAATGCATTTAGTTCAGTACATTTTTAGTAGTGAAAGATGAATGGTCCTACTTATTAAAAGAACAAAATTTGATTAATTTAGCGATTATCCACCCGCAATTCCCCAACCTTTCGGTGGTTTCCGGTATGCTTGCTTTCTTGTTAACAAATAACCAATCTATTTGCATTAGACATCTTGGTTTACTCAATTGGAAAAGCAGGCAATAGGAAAACTTCAAAGGACAAAATTGGACTGAAAATAAGTAACAAAAATAATATATTTCTTGAGATGAGCTCTGCATTTAACTGAAATCAACTAATGATTAGCTAAGTTTAGAAATAATAGAGAACTTTAATATTCTACTTACTATTAAACCCATTCTGATTACAATCTTTTGAGTTCGTGACGATTGCAATTATTCTAGCATAAACACTAACAAAATAATGCCTGTTCATCTGTTTGACCGAAAATAATAAATGAGGTTAGGTTAGGTTTAATTATGAAATAAAATGGCGCCATTTGACAAGACACGCTGCATGTTTTGGGTTGGAGACTACTACCAAAATAGCACATTTTATATGGTTAGAATTCACACATGATCCGACGCCGATCCGACTTTGCGTTTTCGTTCTGCGCATGCATCACGCACGCATGTCCAATGCTCTGATTGGTCCATGTCCATCGTTGTTGATGAATAATCGTCTTCCGTGGACCCGTTTCACGAAAGTCACCAATCAAAAGTTACCAACGTAACAGGTTATCAATATGTGACTTTGAATTCTCTAGTACAGATGTTTCTCGAAAGTAACGAAATAATGAGTGACAGTTTCAAAAAGATAATAACTGACTTCCGACTTCGTTACTTTTTGAGAACGTCAATGAGAATAGATGTGCCTATCCTCAGTCATCTGTTACAAGAAAACGAGTTATTTCGTGATTTGATTTCAAAAAAATTAGGTTATCTTAGTTCTAAATCTGCATGTTACGTGAAAATCGTATATGTTTGTTCAGAGATAGCCGAAAATTATTCAATATTTCAATATCTTGGGCTTAGATAATATCACTGGATACTGTTAGGCCTATTAATAACTTATTGTCATCATGAGTAATATGTGACTGACACTGGCGAACAGCCGAATTTTAACAGCCGACAGAAAATTCAGTTAATTTTCAGAGTGAAACTATGAAAAGATCCAGATTGGTTAAAATTCATTGGTGAATTGGTAACTTGTGACTTTCGTGAAACGGAAATATAATATAAATAAACCGACAAGAGTACAAAATAATTCAGTGAAAAATCTTGCAGAGGATGGGCTAAATGCTTGATGGTTGGATACTCAAATACTTTCCCTAGCTGTGAAGCTGTCATGGCTGGATGTGAACTCACTCACATTAAACCACAAAAAAACCGACGCCTGGGGCCTCTCGTTTTTCAGGGGCCCTGAACAGCCGTGAACCACGGCTTGGAAAATGAAATAACGCCAGTTTAGCAATAAAGGAAAATGTATATATCATAAATAATTGGCAAAACTACGATCCTGCATGCCTAATCTACAGTTTTTGTTTATTTGATCGCTGTTGGTGGGCATAAATTAGCTTGTAGATAAGGATAATTAATAATTATTGTAGTTTCAATATTTGCCACACTGTCGACTGCAGCGTTGAACTTTGCCTTGGGCCCCGCAATTTCTAAGACCGCCACTGTGGTGCAGCCAACTGCCATATGAACAATTTTGTCATACAAAAGAAGATGATAAGAGCAGTCCTGGGTAAACCTGCGCTCTATCCAAGTTGTGAACGTTTTAGGCGTTCTCACCGTAAAACAATTATATAATAAAAGTATGATTCAGTATGCAAATAAAACTAAATTCAGACTGAACATGCGTGTTATTTCATACAATTTGAGAAACATAACCATAAATCAGCCCAGGATAGACTTAAATGACAACAATTCAAATACAAATTAAGTAGAGTAATACACCTGGTTCCCATGAGAATTAAATATAGAGGTCAGCTGCAAAAGGTATTATGATAAAGAATTGGATTCTTGGTTGACAGTGAATGATATCACTGATTTCTTTGTGAATGATTTTTATGTCCACTAAGAACCTTTTTAATTATCTTCCACGCTTAAAAAAAGAGAGAATAGCCGTCTTGAAAAAAAATATGTTTACAGAGAGATTTCCCTTCTTTAATATTGTGTTGCTCTATCTTATAAATGATGAAAAATCTAAATAAATTAATGTAATAGTTTTAATGATAGTTACTTTGTTCAATGTTAAGAGACATTTTTTTGTAGCAATGTTGTTATTATTTATTTATTAGTTTTTTCTTTCCAATTTTCATTTTGTATTCTTCCATATTGTATTCTATTAATAATTCAAAATCATACTTTAGCACAACTCAGATCATCCGCGCTCAGATTTTTCTTTGCGGATGCTCTTTTTTGCAAATTGTAATATGTTTTAAAATAAATTTGATTCGATTTATAAGTGTTCCCTCACCTGAAATACTAGAAATTTTATACCCATCGATGTTTTTCAACCGATGTTTAGGAGGAAAAAACATCGATGTTTTTTCTATCGATAACCATCTCTACTTCACACAAAACTATGTCCGTAGTAAACGGAGTTGAATTCATAGATTGATGAAAGATTATAGCACTTACCGAAACAGTATCAGAAGCGATAGACAAAATATTGGGCAGAACAGCTGATGTAGGTGTGCTAGGAGTAGACGAAGAAGACATCATCTCATTAACCGCCACCGCAATAGCAGAACTGACATCAGCCCTTGTCTCTCCATCCTCCTCCTCTTCCTTCTTTTCTGCTTCATCCTCTTCTTCCCCTCCTTTCTCTTCCACTTTCTCCACATCCTCCTTCGGTGCTTCTTCAACTGTCTCCTCCGCTTCCGCGATTTCTTCCTCCTTCTTCTCCCCTCCTTCCTTCACCTCCACAGTTTCGTCCACCGGTTTTGTCTCCTCTTCTTCTCTTGTGTCTTGACTTTCTTCTTCATCGGTTACGTTCTTGGTCTCAATTTCGGTTGCTTCTTCAGTTGGATCCAAGGCGGGTTCTGCTGATTCAACCACTGTTTCTTCGACACTAGAAAAATGGAATATTGAAAACAGAATATAATATTTACAATGGTTTTGCAAGATCTACTATACTATCCTAGTAATACTCTATCTGTTCCGGTTTTTTTATTTTATTTTATTATTATTTATTTTTGGTAAGTTATTTATTTACTCTTTGTTTTTTCTAATTGTATATATTTTTTCAATTATAGTAATTTTATCTGGTTTATTTTTTATTTGTAACTTGATTTTCTAGTTTAATTTTCCTTTGTTTTGTTACTTTAGCTGTTCTTGTTTGTTATTTTTTACTTTTCATCAGTCTTCAGTCTCATCAGTCTTCACACCGATTAGTCATTGCATCAGTGTGTGCTGCTTCATAAGAAACTATGTGAATGACTGTGACTAAATGTGACTAATCTCGTCTTGTCTTGTCTTGACTAACCGGTGTACGCCTAGCCTTATGAGTAATCGAAGATCAACTTCAATCCACTTCAATTATGAAAGAAGAATAAATTTATTTATTATTATTCATTACTTTTGTGCTAACGGTACTAAAATGTAAATTAAACGAAAATTACAAAGCGTTCAACACTCACCTCACAACTTGTTCCTCCTCAGTCCTCTCCTCATCCTCCTTCTCCTCCTCCTTCACTGCCTCCTCCACCTCCCCACCAGCCTCCTTCTCCTCCTCTCCTTGTTCCTGCTCCACCACCTCATTCATCACCTCCTCCTCTTTCACAACTATTCCGCCCGTTTCAACCACGACTTCGTCCTCCACAACTTCTTGCTGCTCGTCTTCTTCCCCTCCTCCTCCTCCTACTTCCTCCGCTACAACCACTTCCTCTTCTCCCAACTTCGCTTCCTTTTCTACATCTTCTTCTTCTTCCATCTTCTCGACCACCTCTTCTTCGACAACTGTTTCTTCGACTATCGAGCTGCCGAAATCGACGATATTATCGACTATGACGGTGGAGTCGACCACAGTTTCCTCGATGACCGCTCCAGTGGCTGCCTCGCCTTCTACAACCACTTCTGCGCCCTCTATTATCTCCTTCATCGATGCTGCCGCCGCGGCCACCGCCTCTCCAGTTGCCAAGTCTATGTCGGTGCTGGTTATTTCGACCAGTTCTTCTTTAATGCCACCGGCCAACTGGAAAAGAAGATTGCATGATTTGATAGATTTCGTCAATTTCATGCACAGTTCACATCGAATTACAATAAAGCTGTATTGAAAGCTAATAGGTTCCATTGGTCGAAGACGTTAAACGCATACAAACCAATCCTGAATGTGCATGTTATGCGATAGAAAGAATCTCTACGATACAGTATTTAGGGCCTGTTCATGAGCTCGGGTGGCTACCGTAGCATCAACAAACGTTTGTCTATAAAGGTTAGTGGGTTAGAAGCATAGAGAGCCCTTAGTACATAGTGACGAGGCTAACGTTTGTCGATGCTACTGTGGCCACCCGTTTTAGTCTAGGACTTAGCTAAGTCCCGAGCTCATGAACCGGCCCTTAGTAGCTTAAAGAAGCGTTTATATGTGCAATGATTCGTTTGTAAAAATATCAGATGACAAGCGAATCATTGTACAGTAGGATTCATTTAATTTGGCGAAAACCAGCTGATTTGGCGATCAGTAAACAACTGATTTTACACAGCTTTGACACAATAATCCAAAGACTTAAAAGTCTAAGGGCCGCTTTCCCCAATGCTGCTTAAGCAATACATCTGGCTTAAGCCTCATTCGGAGAATAGGAAAAGTATAGAAAAAATTGAGCATCAGCTGTTATTACTTAAGCAACGTTGGGGAAAGCGGCCCCCTAAGACCTTTAAAGTCTTTAACAGCCCTTTTTAAAGAAGACCTTTCAAAGAATATCTATTTGAAACACGTTTTGAATAATCTGCGAGATTCAGTATTATTTGTAGGTTAAGTATTGTGATATTGATCGCCAAATCAGCTGGTTTTCGCCAAATTAAATGAATCCTGCTATAAAGAATTTGATCCAATAAATAAGAGTTTGGTTGCGCAACGATAAGGCTGATTTGGCCGTTTGCCCACGGAGCAACTGCTATCTGATTTCAGTCAGCAACCCAGTGTTGCCATATGACATTTGACTGTTTTTCGGGTAATCGGGTAATCTAATATATTAGCCAATGTCATCTGGCAACGCTGGGTTGCTGACTAAAATCAGATAGCAGTTGCTCCGTGGGCGAACGGCCTTGGGCTGACCGGCGTCAGGAATATTTGACCATAATATATTCGTCTACTCTATACAAACAAATATTCCAATGCACACTGAAACAGCTGCTTTAGGTGTGTATTGGACTATTTGTTTGTATAGAGTAGAGATCATATGATCCAACCTGCCTCCAGTAACTAGAACGTCTACTAGAATCGTGAAAACCAGCCATTACTGCTGTTAGCTCACATTTTGTAGGTTATGTTTATTGTATCGGATTACGTAACTGTAAATTAGGCTGTCAATGTTGAGTTGCTCAATCAATATTTAATGAATAACAATGAAATTATGCTTATAGATTTTTCTTATCAACTTCAGAATCAGCCATAGATTATATTACAGTGTTGCCAGATTATGCCACGTCGATTAGCAACAGATAAATTCACTTTTATAACGGTTAAATAACACATTGAGCTCCCTTTTTTTTATTGGCTTTCTTGCAACTAGCTGATTAGCGAATGAGATATATTTTTTCATCGTATGGCTTTTTATCGGTGGGGAGACCCTTACGGGTAGGTTCCACCTCGCCTTATTTTTTGTATCGGTCACCCGATGAGATATTAATTGGTTTGTTTTCTTAATCTGGAAGAACTTACAAGCCTGAAGCTATTCTATTTTATTTTCTATTAATCCGAATGAAATACTCTAGAGAAGCGAACTGACCTGTGCATTTGGTCCAACAACGATCATCTCCACAGTTCGTGAATCGAGGTCTGCGAGTTCGCTCAATGTTTCTGCTATTAGATCACTATCTGGTGTGTCGTCTATCGCTGAAACTGAGTCCTACAACAACAAAACAGTATCTATTTATAATCATAATTTATTTTTGGAAAAATTAAAAAAAAATCACTCGTACACGTGAAATAATATCACAAAAACATACAGGGTCATTCACGGGAATCGGATGTATTTAGAATAATCATAATCATTTATTAATATAATTAAACCGATTGAAATTTGAGAAATGTTGATCAAAACAAGACAGCATTCTTGTTGTCAATATGGAAATATTGAATAGAGCAATAAACATAATAGAAAATTACTGAATTAAAAATTGATTATACATACCCCTGCTGGATTTGATATGATAGATGTGTTTTCTTTTCCAACAACTTCTTCTGTTTGGATATTTTCGGCAGCTACAATCACTTCAGTTGGATCCACGTCTGTTGCAAAGGAATTACTATTAAAATTATGAAGCTAACAACAACTATATTGCATTTGTAAGAGTTCATTTACCATGAATAAAGTTATTAACCATGAATAAAGATAATAAGAATGAGAGAAGACTAATAAGAATAAGACTAAATAAATAATACGTTTTTATTTTAGGACACCTTTTAGGACGAACTTATCTAAGGACAACAAAAAATCCAGTAAGAAACTATGAAAATTGTTCTAGTACATACTGTATTCTATCTATTAAATTAAAAAACGTTTGGCGCTTTTCTTTCTACTGTGCTTCCACCACTGCAAGATTTGATGTGAAATCTAGAGAAAACTCACACCGATACAAGTCTGTTGTAATGATACTGTATTCCCTAACGATGCAGTAATGAGCAAGCAAGCGGCGCTTTGCGCTGCACGGGGTAAACTCATTCTATGTTAAATAATGTTGTTCCACGAATACTGAACTGTTTTCCCCAAATTAATAAAATAGAATAATACAAGATACTGCCATAGATAGCTTGTCATGAAAAATTTATTGGGATGATGGGAATGATACCTTAATGAGACATATAAACGTTAATAATATTACTATTATAATACAATACTAATACTATTAATATTATTTTATAATATTATACTGTATATTACTGTATAATGTATATTGTGTAGCTGTTACAGTGATCGATAATATATTCCTTTATTGAAAAATAAAACCCAAGGATCTTTCCCCATACATAAAAGAGAAGTTGTGAACTATATTTCTCATAACTAGACTAACTTTATTTATCAGACCTATAAGCAATTCGCAATGTGATTCGCAATTCGCAATATATTTCATTTCCTCATAATCGAGTTGATTATATAATCAGATTAATTTAATTTGATGCTTGGCATTAGAAAGATAGATCAATACAGCGATATTATTTCTTGACGTTCCGTGGCGAAGCCCTATAGGAAATATACCCGGCGATGACCAAATAAGTATACCACGCTTCGCCACTATTGACGTTGCTGATGACCGTAGCGTACCGTAGAGATGGCAAAGAAATAATATCTCTCTGTCTATCTATCTATCTAATGCCAAGCGTCAATTAATTAAATGAATCTGATCATACCAAAGCACAGGTTGATTATATCGTAATATGATCATAATTAAATTAAATACATTTATAAGCAATAAGGAATAAGAAATTATCATGTGTGGATATAAAAACAGATGAATGATGACATGAAAGAATCAACCCCTTATCCTGTAAAATCCTTTCCCTTTAGTATTGTAATACCCCATTATAAGTTGCAAGGGGAAACACGTCATTGATTATAACAATTCAATGAACTCAATCCACTCAATTCATGTAATTTGTAATTTTAATTCGCTCATTTATAATTAGAATTAATTCAAAAATTTACCTCCTACTTGACGATCAAGAAAGCTTATGATTTGATATCGTTTATCGAGTAGAAGGTGAAAAATCCCTGGATGGGAATGTCCGTTATCACAAATGTAGTTTGCTTATCAGTTGAGGTTAATTACCCCGTTATTCATTACAATAAAAGTTTTCAATAATAGCATATTATTATACTAACCAGATATGTCTTGTCTTGCCTTATCTGCGATAATAGACAGTATCTAAAAACTACTCAGATAAGTTTCGAATTAGTTGAGTTCCCACTATCATTTAACTGAATTATTCATTTTATTTGAATTATTATTTTTTCAATCGTTCAAATATATATTTTTTTAATCTTCAAACTGAAAACTCATATTTTTCAATTCTGTTAATCTCATTGATAATAAAATTCAATGAACTCAATCCACTCAATTCATGTAATGTATCATTTTAAATTAATTGAAGATAATTACTTGTTAAAAATTAATTGAAGTTTTGAATGAGAAGAAGGTGCCAAACCACCCTTGAGATCGAAGTGAATTTTCACAATCACAGTAGATTGAAAAAATAACGAATAATAACAATTATAAAATACAGAGCATAACTTTTAATAAAAAACATTTAAGCCTACCTGTCACAACCACCGAAGGATCTGTCTCTACCAAAGGAATGTCCTCTATCTTTACATCAATCAGGTCATCCTTGACATTTTCTAGGGCTAGGACTTGTTCTCCTGCAATAATAAAATAATAACTTATTAATCTGAGGATTATCACAGATAATAATTATCACATTATAATAATAACAACAAATATTCATTAAATCATTACTCCTAATATATTTTTTTAAAGGAACGAATTGGAATAACTCCAACAAGAAGGCAATTATATCTTTTACTAGAAGCCACCCGTGCTTCGCAACGGAGTTCCACAAAACAAAGCTAAAATTGATTTCTTCTCTACAATGTGTATCACAGATATTATTCTTGTTTTCTGGATTAGGCCTTAAAAATGGTATAGCCAAATGCTATGCTAAAACTGGATATACATAAGGTGGGCAAAAATAGTTTAAATTAATTGAGAAATTCATTTCATCCAATAAAGTAATAAATTGTACCAGTTCAGAAATTAATGAGAAAAATATTAGGAAGGAGATGGAGAGAAGTATAATTGTGGCATAGGCTCCATATGTTATTCTTGACGGGTAAACACATTAACACAACTGTATTTACTTAATGTAAGTAGTATTTATGCTACTTTATAGTGAACACATTCATCTTTTGTCAAGTAAGTTACCTGTAAGCTCAATATTCCCTTTAGCAGTTAGCATTTTTTAAGAAGGCCCGGTATTAATCTCATTACTTTTGCAAATGCCACAAATGACAAAAAATGTTCTTAAACTGCGATACTCATAAGATACTGAGATACTCAGTATCTCATGAAACATTAGATAATTATCACTTAAATTGATAGTCATTTCCAAATGACAAGTCATTACTTCATAGAAAATAATCATAATTTTGTTAGTATCTTATTTCTAGACCAAGTACTGAATTCCATGCATTTATTTCATTCCTGTGTTAGTTTTTGGTTGAACCATTAGCATTTCATCCATTCCACCAGAATAAAAGATCTTACCGACACCAGGTGGAATGAGTTCTGTCAAAAATTCGGTTATTTCTTTCTCAGACAACTCATCGTCTATATTTTCATTCTGAGGCGGATTGTTCGCAGCTGAAAACGTACAATAATTTAAAAAATAAGATGAAATTTAGAAAAGAAACAAAAAAATTTGAATAAATCGGTAAAACAAAAAAAATCAACAGAAAGATGTAAAATAAAAACGAAACGCTCAACTGAATGGAGTTGAAAAATGAAAAAAACCTTTGAAAATAGATTAACATAAACAAATAAGCTGACAGTGATAGAAAATAAATGGGAAAGTGACTGAAAACTATCCATCTATCATGAAAAATATTGGAAATTTTAATAATCGACTCGCTTCCTCACACTTGTTGAAATCAAATAATCATCCTAACAAAAAAGTTGAGATAAAAATTATATTTGATAACAATGATTGTTTGGAATCAGCAGGACATGGAACATTGTTCAATTTAATAGCTGACAGAGAATTTCACACTGCACTCGTACATGCCACAATCGCTGATTAATAATTAAAATATCTGAAAAACTGTTTGACCTATCGATGTGCGGTTTTCGCCATTCATTATCTCTTGAAATTCTGTATCGAAATCATGTCTAACATTACCACCTTATCATTTAAAAAAATTAAGTTACATTCAATATGGCGGATCCAAGATGGCGGACAAGATTTTTGAAGTCACAGTATAGTATTTTCAATTTTAGTATCAATTTTAACCGTCAAATTACCTTCATATAAGAAATATTAAGCCGTTTCCATAATTTTCACCAATCCTGTATATTTCTCTGCACAGAATGTTTTGATCACCCTGTACAACTGAAATCCTGAATTTTCAACTAATCCTTTCGTATTTTATTGAACATTTTTATTCTCAAATATTAAATTTAATATAATTATTTATTTATTTAGCGTATGGCTTTTAATAGTGGGGAGACCCGAGTAGGGTTGTTCCACTTCACCAACACAACCAATTATCCCTTGATAGGTAACATGGTGAAAGTTTGTTTTCACTTAGAAAACAGACATCAGCATTTGAAAAAAGTATTTTTTGATTAATAAATTAATATAATTATAATGTTATACTTACGAGCTGTAGCGGCCGGACTTCGACTGGGACTTTTCTGTAAGGCTGGAACAGCAATCGTAGGACTCTCCAGAAGCTGCGATAGGGTTGTTGCCGCTAAAATAAATAAACAAACATGAAACATTACACACAAGATGTGATTATTAAAAAATATAATTTTTTTCAGCTTTTCCTCTATTACAGGCAATTTTTCAAATACTATACTGGATTTTAATACAGTATTAAGGTAAACTTTACAATATAAACTTTAGTTTATCAATTCTTATTGATTAGTTGCAACAAAGCCCCATTCAATAATAATTTATGTATTGACAATTTTGGCTAATTCAGTTTCTTCAAATTTGCATAGAAAATTGATTAAAATAATCTTCTTCTCCAACTCCATTAACATCTTCATTATGTTTTTCATTAACATAAATCCAATTGTGGTTCACACCATCAGGCTCTGTGGCACCCATAGTTCTATTGCTCACAAACATATTTATGTGTATTCAAATTATTGAAATTCAAGTTTTCAAATTATGAAGCTCAGGCGATCCTGCAAGCGTATTGTCTGAACGTCATCACTTGAAAACACATGTTTGTTATTCGAGTCCCCGAGCGACGAGTCGCTTCCCGATTCGAGTATCGCAAGTGTGAGTAGTGCCTCAGAAAGATAAGTGGAAACTGTGTTTGAGTTTTACGTCTTTATTTTTGAATTATTTGAAATTGCTTGAATAAATAAATAGATAAATAAATGAGTAAAGCCTGGTTTTCATTAGTAGAGTTAGTGGTAGAGTAACTAGCATACTAATTCTACCGTACCGTGTTTCTGTAGAGTAGACGATCATATGATCCAAATGTTGCTTATTGCCTATTGCTTATTGCTCCGGTGACAGTAGTGGTCGAATGGCATACTAACTTACCGTAACTACCTACTTACTTGGTCGAGTAGCTGTTTTCACTACAATTGAGAATAGTACGTAAAGTGTGTTGTCTAGTGAACAGATCTAACCTTAAAATGACTCTACTCTACTAGCTCTACTCTACTCTTCTAGCTCGAGACTGTTTTCATTAGGATAGTGGTAGAGTGAAGCGGTGGGGAAGGCAAGTGGTAGAGTACTATCCCACGGTGCTATCCCACTTTACTCAACCAAAAACAAGTACTCTACCATCACTCTACTCTACTATGAACGTTTTCATTGGGTTTTCATTAGTAGAGTTAGTGGTAGAGTAACTAGCATACTAACTCTACTCTACTTACTTGGTCGAGTAGCTGTTTTCACTACAATTGAGAATAGTAGGTAAAGTGTGTTGTCTAGTGAACAGATCTAACCTTAAAATGACTCTACTAGCTCTACTCTACTAGCAGACTCTACTAGCTCGAGACTGTTTTCATTAGGATAGTGGTGGTAGAGTAGAGTGAGAAGCGGTGGTGGGGGAAGGCAAGTGGTAGAGTACTATCCCACGGTGCTATCCCACTCTACTCAACCAAAAACAAGTGCTCTACCATCACTCTACTCTACTATGAACGTTTTCATTGGGAGAGGTTACAAGATAGTTAGTACTCAAACTCAACCACTGAGTTCATGAGTTCAGCCAAGTCTAGACTAAATCGGGTGCCACCGTAGCATCAACAAACGTTAGCCTCGACAATATGTACTGAGGGCTCTCTATGCTGCTAACCCACTAACCTGTCGAGACAAACGTTTGTCGATGCTACGGTAGCCACCCGTTTTAGTCCAGGACTTGGCTAAATCCCGAGCTCATGAACCGGTCCTTACTCTACTAATGAAAACCAGGCTCAAATGAATAAACAAATAAATTTATTTGATTTGAAGAGGCACTCACCAATAGGCCTGGGAGGCGTGACTGCTGGACTGGGTACAGGTGGGGACGATATGAGCAGACTGGATATGGTGGGAGTGCGATGCATCATGGCCGGAGAAGGCATCTGCAGTAGAGAGGTGAGCAGCGGCGAAGTCGGCTTCGATTCTGGTTGTGGGGTCTGTAACAAAACAAAGCAACTTAATTTAACACGAAGTAGTGAACAAATTCTGTGAATAAATTGAATTATTCTGTGAAAAAATTAACATTTTTTTTTATCGTATGGCTTTTTATTGGTGGGGAGACCACCGGGTAGGTTCCACCTCACCTAATTGCACAATTTTTGTGTCGGTCACCCATCCGAGAGCGGTCGTGAATGTTTGTTACTTAACCACATGATTACTTAGCAACCACTCTCACCGAGTGACCACTGATATTAACAAATTGATAAGAGAATAATGAGCAAATTAAGGACCAGACAAGGCCTTTTTGTATCGTACTCGTGTCCTTTTGCACGATATCTAAGGAGATCGTCACTTTTGAAATTAGAAATATAAAACGAGTATCTTCATAGTCACAGGAATTCAAAGAAGTTAAGTCAAGTAAGAAGCCTATCAATTTGAACATTAGGGGTTGGATTGAGAAAAGGTAAAAGCAAAAATAGGTGTTTTATGCCAGGTTTTTCAGTCGCTCAATAGACAGTTTATGGATCCAATAGCACGTTTTCAAATGCAAAAAAAGTTATTGATTTAATAAGTTTATTGGACGACTGAAAAACCGGGCATTAACCTCGAAATGTTTGTATTGTCTTTCTATAGGGCGATGGTCAGCAACCCAGCGTTTCCAGATGACATTCGGCTGTTTTTAGAGTAATCGGGTAATCTCACCTATCAGCCAATGTCATCTGGCAACGCTGGGTTGCTAACTGAAATCAGATAGCAGTTGCTCCGTGGGCGAACGGCCTAACAGAGGTTTGAACTATTGAAATTCTACAGCAGCAATGAAACTTGAATTAATGTTTTGGGAGACGGGCTGCCCTTTGTTAACGAATGAAAATAAGAAAACGTATGAAGTGTACCGTTGGTTCAAGTTTTACAGGACTAGCTTGTTCCTTGGCTCGGTTGCTCTCAGACTCTCTTTCTGCATCAGCCCTGAAAACATAAAGCAATATATGAAGAAGAGAAGGAAGATGATCACTGGAGAAGGAGATTAATGGGGGAGAAAAATAATGTATTGGAAGAGGAATGAATGTAAGAGAGAGTAAGAGGAAAAGGAATATGAGAACAAAGTGAGGAAGAGTTGAATGAAGATTTGAATTGAAATAAATATGTTGGACATAACCTAATTTTGGACTTATAGATTTAGGCACAGAAGAGTTTTGATCAACCGCCTGTTTTTTCTTTCATTTTTTTATGGCTTTTTATCGGTGGAGAGACCCTTACGGGTAGGTTCCACCTCGCCTAATTGCACAATTTTCTGTGTCGGTCACCCATCCAAGAGCAGTCTTGAATGTTTGTTACTTAACAACATGATTACTTTTCTTTCCTTGATATTGTGTTAAATTTCTCTATCAAAGAAATGAATGAATGATTTCATAATGAAAACAAAGATATTAACATTAAGGAACATAGCATAATATTCTTTTAGAAACCCATTTGAAATGAACGTTGATTTGAACGTTTCTGAGTATGAACAGCAATGACGCTTCTGCGCACGTCTATAGGGTGACAAAATTGCAAACGACTTAGCAACACACAATTTTTCTTATGTTAACTATGCCAAAATTCGGGATAAATCCACTTTGTACTTTTTTACATCAAATTGTACAATACTTTTTGTGAACATATTATGTATTTTGAAATGAAAAAGAGAATAGGTCGGAGCCAAGTTGATACAATTATTACTAAATGTTGAAGCATCTGATACACTAGCCTGAATTGCTTCTATGGATTATTATTTATTTATTATTTAGCGTATGGCTTTCGTCGGTGGGGAGACCCGAAGGTTCCACCTCGCTGTGTTTAACCTAATTCCACTTAGGTTGAAGTTTTATCCATTGATGGATGTTGAATGGATAAAATGTTGCTTCTATGGATGTTGACGCGAGATACAATAACCTTTTTTATTGCCACTTATATGTAGGCCCTATTTATAACTTTATATGTTTGTAACTTTGTATTTGCAATAGTTTTCAAGAAATAAATTATTTATTTAATTAGCAGCTACGTGGTATAAGAGAAAACTCAGAACAGAATACCTCACCAGAACGAGGATTTGATAATAGATATATTTCAAGAGAGATCTGTTGAATTCTTAGGCTAAGGCCACACTACTAAGAGCTATGCTTAGTGCTAAGAGCCAAATTACTAGCATAGTGACTAATCCTAGTGAACTAATGCATTGAGTACTATTGCAGATGGCCAAACTCCAATTGCTTAGTAACTAACAAAGCTCCTACCTTAACACGTCGCTAAGGTAGGAGCTTTGTTAGTTACTAAGCGATTGCAGTGTGGCCATCTGCAATAGTACTCAATGCGTTCGTTCACTAGGATTAGTCACTATGCTAGTCATTTGGCTCTTAGCACTAAGCATAGCTCTTAGTAGTGTGGCCTCAGCCTTAATCTAGTTTTTGGTCATCCAAACAAGGAAACAAACTGGGAAAAATAATTATTCAAATCAATGACAATCGAAACACTTTCGATATGACTGAAAACTGTCGATAAAACTCACTGTTCGATCTCGTCCAGACGTGAATCAAGCCGGCCACTCAGCAGCTCTTCTTGTTCGCGTTTCTCCCGCAAATAGCTTGCTCTCAGTTCTACCAACTGTGCTCTCAGCTCTTCTATTCGTTCTAGAACAACAAATATCGACACAATTTGAAATCACATCTCCCTCAGGTGAATAAATTATAGCACAGAATAATAGATAGAACAGAACAGAACAGAATAGAATCATTTATTATTACAATACCACAATCATAATTGAATTATTTTATTATTAGGTAATTTTTATATAATTTTTTCTTTATTATTAGGTTGTCCATGTGATAAAAATTCTCAATTTTTTCAGTTCTCATTAAAACAGATAGGAAATTGGAATCCTGAATACATGCTGAATTTCAAGTATAGGTATACGTATATTTTATTATTTTATTCATTTGAAAAATACATAGTTGAGGGCACCAGGAATTAAATCCTATTATTGCCCTCATAACACAGAATAAAATTATACAACAAGAATAAGAAAAATAATAAGTTACAAATACATAATAATAATAGTAAATAGTAAAAAATAACAATAGTAAGCATTACTATTGGCCAAGTTTAGCTAAGTTAAGGAGTTATAGGGCATATGTTAGCTGGGCCACTTCTTGACGTCATTATAGCAAGTCCACTCGGGGAAAAGTGGACTGCTGGGCTCTTAAGGGGACTGGCCAACCTGTATAAATCCAATAACCTTGAGGGTACGGTGCTGCCACAATGCAACAGCTCAGAAAATCAAGTCAAACTATAATTTTCTAGCCATCTGAATCTCCACTCAAGTTCTTAAGGAGTGTCATCGCACACCACAAATATAACGATGCTTTTTCTATGCTTATTCGATCTTTAATCCTATACTTCTAAGAAGCGTCATCTCACACACAAATGCAAGCTGAACTAACCTTGCGTGAGTTTGCGTGGGTACAGTGCTGCCACAATGCACAGCTCAGAAAATCAAGTCAAACTATAATTTTTTCAGCCATCTGAATCTCCACTCAAGTTCTTAAGGAGTGTCATCGCATACCACAAATATAACGATGCTTTTTCTATGCTTAGGCTATTCGATGTTCAATCCTGTATAGCAGGAGCCTTTTAACTTGTCAGAAAACAGCTGATTTAACGTTAGTAAACGAGCGTACATCAATCAGCTGTTTTATGACAATTTGAAAGGCTCCTGCTATACTTCTAAGAAGCGTCATCTCATACACAAATGCTAGCTTCTCATACACTTTATATACTCGAGATATGTGTTTATACTAAGAAAAATATCAACACCTTCAGCCGGTATGGAGACTCACATAACTATAATACTCGCCACTCTAATATGATTTCTTCTGTTTCACATAGAACTGTTTTATTTGAGAAGTCACCTCAGTTTAGCGGTCCAAAAATATATAATGCCCTGCCACCTGAATTAAAAGAAGAGGAAAACCACAAAATATTCAAAATTAAACTTAGAGATTGGCTAGTTACTAGACCATTTTATACGGTAAATGAGTTTTATAACTTGACTGCTTAGTTGTCTGTAATAATTATTGAGGTCGGTTAATTTGTCTGATTTGGTTTTAGTCATATGAAAATCCAAAATATGGTGTTATTTTATAGTAATAATAATATTGACCCATCCTCTGTCTACTTTTGTAGATGTTTGGGATGTAGTGAAAAACTAAACTAAACTAACTAGCTGAACTAACCTTGCGTGAGTTTGCGCACAATGATCTCCTGCGGCGTGTCGGCTGCGGCGGCGGCGGCGGCAGAGGCGGGAAGCGAGGCGGCTGCGTCCAGAGAGCGTTTCTTCCGTTTGGGCGGCGCGCTGCCCGCCAGCGTGTTCAACAGCTGTTCGTACTGGACCGCGCACTGCTTCTGCGAGTACCACTCGGCTGCGCGCGGCTCGCCCCACCCGTCCGCCATTGTGCGCATCGCGCGGCTCACCGACATCCTGACAACAGATATTCACGACGTACACACTTTATTGTATCGATTCAATTCAATTCAAATTTTGTTTATTTCTTCATAATTTACAAGAGTTTCATTGTGGTACATATAAAATAAAAAATACACTTTACAGCAAGAAGGTTACTATACCACTAGAAAACATGTGATAAATAAAAATCATATATTGTACGAAATGAATATGATGAATATGAATAGATAAAAATGAAACTGATACTCCATCCCCCACATGCTAGGCCTTTTGCTAGGATTTTTTTGTTTTGTTTCCATCTATTAAATGTATTAGCCACTACCCATAATGTGTTATACTTCTATTTATTATTGAATTAATTATCACATATATGTGAAGGCTATGTGTATGTTTTGTAAACATTGAGAATGGAATTTGGTTTGAATTTAATCTTCCAAACATTACACATTAACTATAAATGAGACATAGAAAATATAATAGAATAAAATACAGTGGAATAGATTGGTTTAGAAAATAATTAATTTCTTTTGCCAAAAAATATGTAATATGAAATTCACAACAATTATGAACTGATCTTATCTACATAAAATATTATCAAATTGAAATTTATTGATTTCAAGTACATACAAGGTACAATTTGTTTTACAAATAATACTTTACAAAGAAAACCAGTAGTACATAGAAATCAATTTTAGCTCACTAGACTATTCGTCTGATCGTGAGATATACAATTTTTTTTATATTACCATTGCAAATACAAATAACATAATTCAGTTAAAAGTTACTTGTAGAAAGAGAAGAAAAAGATCAAAAGTAAAAAGGGAAGAGCAAGAGCAAAAATAGAAAGAGAATAAAAAGAGTAAAACTGAAAAAGCAGTGAAGAAAAATCAGTAAAACAAAGTAAGTTATTGCCTTCCATCACCAAAAATTCTGTAGCTAGATGTTTTAATCCAAATGACGATTTCTCTTTTTAATTTATTAATTGGAAAGTTTACAAGAAAGTCCTGCGGAATGATATTAACTAGTTTGTGACAGGTGTAGGGGATCAATATCACAATTTCTAGGCACAGGAATGTGTTCCATACTGATACAATTTTCAAGGACAACTATAATTATACTACAGTATAAATAATTTCAAATAGAAAATATGCATAATCTTATCTACAAGAAAAAAAGTAAGACGAGTCAGAATGAGATAAGGAAAATTTCCTAATAGCCTATTAATAGCGATATAGCCTAAGTATAGGGAGCAAGACGTAATACTATCCTTTGTAATAGGTCTCCCAAGACCTAAGTTAATACCCGGTATAAAAATAAAACAATAATTACCAATTCTGATCTCCACTTCTAAGAACAGAAGATGCCAAAACAAGCCTCTCTCTTAGAGACCAGTTCTCAGCATGGACTCGCTTCATATTGATTCAATCTGAAAATATAAGACACAGCAACCAATTCAATATCAAGAAACATAAATTCTCTCAAGGTTTAATTGATTAAAAATTACTGATTTATCGATTAGCCTCGCGGAAGGGAAAAAATTTAGGCGACTCTCCGTCAGTCCTAAAAGATTGTTGGGATATCACAAGAAGTAGAAAATAGCCACAAGAAAGGTAATGAATAGCAAAATTCTATTAACAATATTATATCAATGATAAAATTGAATTCTATCAAAAATTCCATTTTTTTTTTTAGGGTTAGCCTATGCCTACATGAGCTCTAGGCTTGTGCGTGGGTTATGAGAGGGGTGATGATAAGAGATGACGACTGTTTTTAGGCAGTCGGGACCGACGGCTTTTCGTCTCCTCCGAAAGAGCAACTGTATTCGATCTTGGAACCTTTGGATTATCAGACAGGCGCTTATCGCCCTCGGCTACGGACCACTCCAATTATGATATCAACGTCTTCATCCATATCTACTTCGATCTCCAAGACTTGTTTTTCATGCAAATCACAGCGCCTTGAGAGCTAAATCAAAAACTTCACTCAAGTCTCGGTTCCTAAGAAGCCAATCTAACCTAAACAAGAAATGTATATAACTACATTTAGAATCTTGCAAAGGAACCAACAATTTGGGCATATTCTAGCTTAAGAATTAACAAATAAATTTAATTTTAATACTACTTACGAATTATGGAATTTTCTATATTAGAGACTTGTATCGAATAATAGAAAACCGGCAATAGAGTTTACCCAAACTTAACCTATAAATGCGAATGACATCATTGATGTAATTAATGAACTCCAAAAATTGAATAAGTTTAACAATAGAAACGAACCATCACTCAATTAAATAAGTAACGAGTTTTTAAACTACATACATTGATGAAACTTAGATTATTAAAAGAATATTATTTGTAATAATTTCTTCATTGTAAACAGTAAACATACGCAGGCGCGCACACACACACATACACTGCCTTTCTGCTTTCTTCTTCGTCTTCAAAACGCAAAATGAAGTCTTGACAAGACTTTTAATTACTTTTTAATTAGTAATTGGTACAGGTTTGATAACAATTAAATTATTAAATGAACAAATTATTCCCAAGCGTTTGAATTGCTCTTGAATATGAAATATTGAATAAAAATGTTTCAGGGGAACACGATTGTAAAAGGGTATAAAAATCAAGTGGGCCGTGATCACACATCATAATTCTATTCTAACCTAAAAATATCACCTCATGTTTGTTGGTTGTATTGCCTATTGCATATTGTTACATTGATATTTATAAGTGAAATGTGTTATTCAGAGTCTTAAAACTTGGATTTTTTAGTCAATTCGCTGTTTCTTTTATCAAAATGAATTTCATATCCTGTGTAAAGTGGGTCCATCAAGGTGTTGCCAAAAGTAATCCAGAAAAGGTCCAACTTACTCCAGAAGAACTTCAGAACATTATCGACTCGACCAAAAATGAAATCGAAGACGAATTTGAAAAGGAGGCCGGTGGCGAAGACACCATGGAAACTGATGAGGCTGATCAATACAATTTCGACCGCTACGACAGAGAAGAAGAAAATCCATCTATGCTGCTTGGAATTGGTAATTTGGTAGCTAGTGATGTTGATAATACTGAACCTGTCAACAACGAACCGGACAGTGAGGATGAAGACGACATAATTAAACCGACTGACAATCTCATAGCTGTTGGACATATTGAAGGTGACGCTAGTGTTCTAGAAATTTACGTTTACAATGATCAAGACGGTGATTTGTATGTTCATCATGACATACTACTGCCTACAATGCCGTTGTGTTTGGAATGGCTGAACTACGATCCGTCAGACCCGAAACCCAGCAACTTGATGGCTGTTGGAGGCATGTCTGCAGTGATCGGAATCTGGGATCTTGACCTGATCGACTGTTTGGAGCCTGCATATCAGTTGGGAAAGTTTTCGGTGAAGAAAAAACGCAACAAAAGTCACGGCCACAAAGATGCCGTCCTTGATTTGTCGTGGAACGTGAACTACAAACATATTCTTGCTAGCTGCTCTGTGGATAAGACGATTCTTTTGTGGGATTTGGATGTGGGGAGAGCATCAACAACAATCAGTCAGTTTACCGATAAAGTACAGTGTTTGAAATGGCATCCCGGCGACTGTCACTCACTCATTGCCGGATCTTCAGACAAATTTGCGAAAGTATTCGATTGTCGTCATGATGAAACAACAGCAACCTGGGAGTTTGACGATGAGGTGGAAAAAGTGAACTGGTGTCCATGGGAAACCAACCAAGTTGTGATTGGTACAAGTCTGGGAGGAGTACACTGCTATGATCTCCGGAATCAACAGGAAAAGCTGTGGGAAATCAAGGCTCATGAGGATGAAATAACCGGATTGGAACTAGATTCGAAAACACCTGGATTGCTTTTCACATGTGCCAACGACGGCTTCGTTAAAGTTTGGGACATAAAATCTCAACCAACCAACATTCACACCAAATGCTACAAATTGGATGAAATGCAGTGTCTGAGTCTCAACCCAGATTTCCCCTACGTTGCTTGCATGGGTGGAACAAAGAAGTCCAACAACTTCAAAGTGGTCAACTTCCAACATGAAATGGCGAAGGAAGAAGAAAATGCAAACACACCAGGACCCTCCACTTCGTCTACAGCTGTGGAAGTTCCAGAATCAGCCTTCAAGTCCATGACCATCAAAAGTAGTAAGCCTTTCAAAAGTAAAAAGAAGTATGGTCATAAATTTAGAAAGTAAGTTTTGGATAATAAATAATAATGTGTTATCAACAACTGTGTACTCCATTTGAAATTACACTTCCACTTCCAAGAATATTTTCACAGTAAACTAACGACTATCGATGAACATTTGTGATTGAATATCTTGAAAAATCAAAGTTCAATATTCTATAACAATTTTTAATACTGTACTGTACTAAAAATTTAGTCTTCTCACCGTTACAAAATCGAATTAAAGCTCTGAAAATATTAAGGTATTGACATTTCTATTTTTTATTCTAAAATGAAGTAATGACAAGATAGGCTAGTTATAAATATTCTCTAATAAAAATTCATGGATATTCGTTAGATCACTGCATTTTTTCTGAAAACTTTAGCTCAGGCTTTTGAAAAAAGTTTACGTATTCAACATACAATGAGTAAGTTAATGATATTGTAAGTGACAACAAAGACAATTTAACTACTTATAGATAGTATATTAATATTTAAATTGTCTTTGGTGACAATAATCAAGTTCTGACATTTTCAGAAACTCTGGATTGGCGTATTAGTGTAAATTGACTTTTCAAGAAACAGAAATCAATATTATCACCCTCTATTCTATTTAAGAATTCTTAGGATGATGCCCACTAGAGCAATAGGCTTGTGCGTGGGTAATGGAAGGGGTGATGATATTGTTATTTCTTTGTTCCACCAAAGTCAATCTACATCACCGGTTACTCCTTTTTCATTAGCACTATGTCTTGAGTAAATGGTAGAATTTGAGAATCAACCTATTCATACTTGAATACATTCTTGAGATGCGGACCGAAATGATACATCAATTGACAAGTAACTCCAAAATCCGAATGACACCTTCAATTAATCTGAGACTTCAGTATAAGGATTGCATTGGCATTAAGTCTACTTCCAAGATGTCAAAGAAATCAGTGAGTAAATTATTGCAACTTATCTTGAACTGAATAGTCTGTTCTGAATATTAATTCTAGAAGTTGCCACTATCACAGATTTTTCAAACCAGTAATAAATTTGTAAGAGTGACACCTTCCAGTACAATTATTCATTATAGATACCACCAGATCACCTTCATCATATAGCAAATTGTCAGAAGACATTGTTACCACATAAACTGTACCTCATTGAAAATGATTGACAGAAGCAACGGATTTCCCCATAACTCAATTTTTATAATACCAGGGGAATGTTCCATGGTATTTTAGAAGTCCTATAGAACAATAAAGAGGTGGTCACACACTAGACTTGAATAGCCCGAAGCGTTTATTCTAGTGTGCATCCGCCTTCTTCCTGTACTTCAAAATATTCTTGAAACAGGCCCCAACATTCAAATAATAGTAATGAACACCTTACTAAGATATCCCCTAGATGAAAGAAAGATTACATAATGGTAAGTTTGTACATTTCTTATCAAAGAAACAAGTCAAACACTGTTTGAAAATTCTCAAGAAATGCTTGTTAGGTATATGTATAAGTAACACTGAATTTCCATTTGAATTTTGAAAAGATGAGGGGAATATTGAGATTTTTTTCAATTGAAAAAAAGCCGCGTTTTTTTGGGCGTGAGTCTGTTGGACCTTCCATGAAGTATCATTTGTATATTATTGAATAAATGAATATTTTTATTATTCAATTGCTATTAGATCGAAGATTCAGTATTGAAGGACAATCCTAATTGATTCTTCCTATTTGTCTGCAAAGTATTTGATAGCATTACTCATATTTCTTTCATACACTTTCTTTTCTTTTAATTACCTACAAATCCTCACTAGCTTTGGATTCATTACAAGAACTCCTATTACAATTCGAAAGAATGGCAGAGAATTACATATTCTCTTCCATAATTAAAACATTCATAAGTAAAACTCTTCCAGATGTCGATTAATTTGAATACAATTATTTGACTTGGAACCATCAGCTTTCGAATACATATCACACTCCAAATTAAATTCTGAATTTAATAAAAGTAAATTTATCAATTAAAGACTCCACTATAGTTTATACCAAAGACGATAGGAAACTATTATTCTAAACTATTATATTATAGGAAACTAAGTATTCTAATTGTCTTTGTTTTATACCAACAATTGGAAAACAAAGTCTAACAAGGAAATACTAATTTTATGATTTATGCACCAATAGGGTACAAAATACGAAATTATCAATAGAAGACTCTAAGATCCCTTACACAATGAAGAAGTTTAACAATGTAATACTCCAAAATTCTACCAATTGTTCAAAGTTATAAAACAAAATGGCCAATGAAAGACTAAATAAATGATTGTTAAAAAATACTAAATCATGAGACAAAATTTTTAGTAAAAATTGCAAAAAACATTGATAAGACTCTAAAAATAATAAACCCACCAATTACGATATCACAAAACATACTTGATCAATTCCTACGTCCACATTTTGTTGACTCTTGTGTTCTGCCCAGCATGCAGCATGCTTGAGCTTGAGTCGCATTGGTAACATCATCAATGAGTAATGCTTATTGACTAGATTCCATGGAGGGCTACAAAGATTAAATTTAGTGCTTGACAATGCCATACTTTGGTTTAATGATCTTGAGTGCCAAAAATAGCTATTTGTATAAAACCTTTTCTATTTTACTGTTCAACACCATATACGTAGGTAGCATGCTATGCAGCACACAAAATCGACCAAGTGTGGACATAGGGACTGAAATAATAATTATGAGGTCAAAATACTAAATAATAGAGGCGAAATAGTTGGTAGAAATAACAAAAAATAATTATATTGAAAGGCACAAAATGAAGTCACCCAATTACGAATATACAAGATTTATCAAAGACTTGAATAGTTGACACAAAATTACAAGGTAATGAAGTTACCTAATTACGAAAACAATATTTATCAAAGAAAGACTTGAAAATAGTGGACACACTATAAACTAATATACTTTGTTATTAAATTATTTATATACAAAGTAATATAAGTAATAATTACAAAGTAATATCATAGAGAAGAGATAGGAGATCTAATCTGTTATCTATGGTAATATACATTTAAGCCTGGTTTTCATTAGTAGAGTTAGTGGTAGAGTTCCCTGGGCGAGTACTAACTATCTTGTGAACTCTCCCAATGAAAACGTTCATAGTAGAGTAGAGTGATGGTAGAGTACTTGTTTTTGGTAGAGTGGGATAGTACTCTACCACTTGCCTTCCCCCACCACCGCTTCTCACTCTACTCTACCACCACTATCCTAATGAAAACAGTCTCGAGCTAGTAGAGTAGAGTCATTTTAAGGTTAGATCTGTTCACTAGACAACACACTTTACCTACTATTCTCAATTGTAGTGAAAACAGCTACTCGACCAAGTAAGTAGAGTAGAGTTAGTACGGTAGAGTTAGTATGCTAGTTACTCTACCACTAACTCTACTAATGAAAACCAGGCTATAGAGATAAAAGGGACCTAAATAATTTTCACCAATTACAAAAACGAAATTTATTAGGGAGATACAACAAGCGACTCATCCATGGTGCTACACTTACTGCTATCAGCATCCATAGCACCCTCCTCTTCTTCATCTTCCGCCTCGGCGTCCAAATCGTAGAGACGAATTTTCCGCCGGCTTTCCGAAAGCAAAACAGCCATTTTGCGCGCCCCACTCACCGCGAACGAAGAAGCGACGAGGTTTTCAATCGGTTGCAACGCCGAACTTTCAACCAAATTAGTTGCGTCCACCTCGCTACCCGCCACTTTGCACACTGGAGCAACGGGAAGCTGCACAAAAACCGCTCCCCGCTCACTTTCCGCACCTTTCAGTAACACTGACATTATCTCAGGCACATAAAACTGTACATCTAATGGCTGTAAGGAGGGGAAAATAATCGATTTCACAACAACACCCCCTGTATCCAAGTTCACATCGAACAATAACAAATTCTCACCTTCCAGAGTTGTTAGCAATAACCTTGAATCAGCTGTTTCCAAGGTCAACGCGACCTGTGACGGAGTCTGCACGCCTGGTAGCTTCACTAACTTATCCGGCAACAACATCGAACCAACAGCTGATTGAGGAGGTACAAACACTTCGATTATCGCCTCTCTCAACCGTACATGTTCCTGCATCAGCGATGTCCTTCTATCTAGTTTCACAATACATGGATGTTTGGCGAGATCTTCGTTGTTTTTCAATAGTTTTTGCCAAGTATTTTGGGTCTCAATGGGGTGCGTTAAATCGCCTTCACTTAAATACTGTCCTAGATGATCTAGACGACAACTGCCGTCTAGATCGTACAAAAACGACGCGATAAAAGCGATGTCCTGTTGCGTGAAATCGGCCAAAGTCATGTCTACCATACGATCTTCACTCACACGTAAAATCATCGCGTATAACCAACGGAAAAACAATTTGTACTTTTTCATTGAATCATCTATCACTAATAACATCTCGTTGGCTTTTGCAAGAAACCCGCCCACAGCTGACAAAGCTTTTGCCACATGTTCTTCGTTTAGTCCCAACGGCCGAAAGCGTGTACTGCATCTAGCCATGCCTTGTAATTCGGCTAGGTGATAGGCGATAGCATGGGCAACAGAGTGCGCGTGTTTCAGCACCAGTTTCTGTATGTTAGAGTAGGAGAGCTCTATAGAGTGGCCCAACTTTTTCATCGCTTTGTCGGAGAGGTCGTGGTGTAGAAAGCGCTGCAACGAATCGCTCACCGAACCCAGAACAAGCAGTTCCAGCAGATCAGCTGACACGTCACCTAGAATTGAAGGTGGAAGATGAGTGGCGTGGCTTGAAACGCGTGCACTAATATAAAATGAAATCTTTATTCTTCATGATGATAGTTAGAGAATAGAAACTTGAAGTACAAATAGAATGTGTTCTGTAGAATTGTTCACAGAACAAACAGATATATTTAAACAGAATACAGTGGTATTTTTGACAGCAACCAAGTGTTTTCATTTCGAACAAACAGAACTTGAAAAATTCATGAAAGGCTCAAAGTGAAGTCACCCAATTACGGAAACAGGATTTATCAATGAAACGATCATTCATTACGAGTGTTGACGACTTTGGCGCTATGAGTGGCGAGAACTTTCGTTTACTTTGTGATAATGACTAATTCTAGTATTCAATCAAATAGATCAAAGCTATATCTATCTAGCAACATAAAATATTTTAATTATTATGTTCCTATCTATTATTTAGTTACTCTCAAGGGTTTTCAGGATTGAATGAATCAAATTGAAAGCATTCATCAGAATATTATCTTTTCATGAGTTGTTTTCAAATTAGGTTCATCGTTTCTCTCTCCCTCTTTTATCATTCTCTCTCTAGGGTTGTGTGGTAGAGAGGACCAGGAGTCCTAACTCCGCCTTTAATAAAGGCAATTAATCAATCAATCAATCAAGCTCTCTCTCTCTCTCTATTCCTTCCCCTTTCAGAGTCACTTGATAAAAAGATCAAATTGTTTCTTGTCTGTTACTCCAAGGACCAAGGGGAGATTTAGGGGATATATCCTATATAGAGGATATATATCCCCTCCCGAAATTATAGAACAAAATTGAATAATATACTTATATATAATCATATTTATATTTTGTATTGAAGAGGGGGGATATCCCCCTCCGAAAAATGTTTCTGGGTTCGCCCCTGACCGTACTGGAATATTTTGGAGGATTATTTTTCTGATATAATTGGTTAAATGACAAGCTTTTTACATTGAATGGATCTGAGCACTATCAATGGTTCTTACAGAGCCCTAGAATAGATGATAATGTGACTTCAAAAGATCACTTATAATTGCTTATTTCTTTATTGAGTATCTCTAGTCTCGGTCCCTTCAATTACTTCCCATCATCGTCATAATCAAATATACAACTATTTTCAACAAGTATAATCCGAGATAGATAAAATCAGGGCTTTTTTTTTATAGAAAATGAGGTTCAGGAACTCTAAAATTTTTGCTTAACCACGCATAGTCTATACTCTATAGTGTAGAGTAGAGTATAGACTATGCGTGCCTATAGTCTACAGGGTAGGTACTTATTTGTCGACTCTTTTCTCTATGTCGGCCTAATATAATAGCCAATTTTGGAACAAATATGAAATTCAAATATTCAATGTTTGAAAATATAACCCCGGTCGTACACCGGAGCAATAAGCAATAGGCAACTAGCAACAAATGGATCATGTGATTGTCTACTCTATACAAACCAATGGTTCAATGCACACCGAAACAGCTGCTTTAGGTGTGCATTGGACTATTTGTTTCTATAGAGTAGACGATCATATGATCCATATGTTGCTAGTTGCCTATTGCTTATTGCTCCGGTGTACGAGCTGCTTAAATGTTAATGAAATTTTGTTCCTAAATAGTAATTAATTGATGAAATATTCATATATGCCTAGCAAAGAGGTACCGGAGCGCCGTTCCAGTGCGCAAAGAGGTACCGGATCGCCGTTCCGGTGCGTTCCGGCTGTAAAAAACCCTGTATCATAGAATATATCATTTTTAGCCCTGTGTGTATATATCATTTTATGTATCATAAAATGATACATATGTGTATTTTTATTGTAGGCCTATCATAAAATGCTACATACCTCCAGACGTGGATTCAGCGTAGGAAGCCAGCTTCGATTCCATTTCAAGTAGTAGAAGATTCTCGTAGGCCTCTTTCACGGACTTCATTGTCTCATCCAGATAATCCACCAATCCCATGATGCTCAGATGTTTGGAAGCCAGTGCATGCAGCTCATTGGCATACTGCTTAGCTAGTACACTCGTATCAAATACCTGAAACAAATTCAATTTTCAATGCAGATAATTAATAGGCCTAATTAGAGAAACTAATTAATGCAGATAATTATTAATTAAAGAAACTAAAATCCGAGAAAGCTATATAATTAATTAGCCAGCAGGCTCCCAGGCTAGCCAGGGGGCTCCACCCCCTTGACCCCTGGCAGAATCATTCAACAATAAGACCAGCATTTTAAAATGATCCACAGCAAGTTCGAACTTTTATGTGTTTTTCTAACACATGAAAAGCGCCTCAAAAACGCACAGAATAACTGGAAAAACGTCAATATCAGGCGTAATTAAATATAATTTAAAATACTTCAATTCAATGTTCTTCTTATACCTTAGCTGAACCTGTGTGTATAAGGTTTAAACGTTTTTAGTTCAGTCGTTGTTGAAAAATCTGCAAAAACGCAAGGAAAACTGCAAAAACGCCGATTTCTGGCGTAATTTTGGGGAATTTAAAACATTTTTTAACAGATTATTTCAAGACCTTAAACGAGCCTAAGCACCGTTTCAACATTTCCTGCCAATTAGTTCTCGAAAAAGCTGAGAAATTAGGTATTAGATAGACAGATAGAGGGATATTATTTCTTGACGTTGCTGATGACCGTAGAGTACGATTGCAAAGAAATAATGTCTCTCTATCTGTCTATCTAATGCCAAGCTTCAAATTAAATGAATCTGATTATACACATGATTTATGTGTTTGTATAAATGAATGAACTGAACAACTGAATTGAATACAAAACAAACAATCACTATAGCAGGATACTTTTAACTTGTCAGAAAACATATGTTTTACTCGGCCACCAGTACAATACTTAACCTACAAATGCTGAATCTCGCAGATTATTGAAAAGCTCTTTTAAAAAGTTATTCTTTAAAAAGGTCTTTTAAAGACTTTAAGGGCCGGTTCATGAGCTCGGGATTTAGCCAAGTCCTAGACTAAAACGGGTGGCTACCGTAGCATCACCAAACGTTTGTCTCGACAGGTTAGTGGGTTAGCAGCATAGAGAGCCCCTAGTACATAGGGTCGAGGCTAACGTTTGTCAATGCTACGGTGGCCACCCGTTTTAGTCTAGGACTTGGCTAAATCCCGAGCTCATGAACCGGCCCTTAAGGTCTTTAAGACTTTTAAGCCTTTTGATTATTGTGTCAAAATCACTGTTTAATTATTACCGAAACAGCTGATTTCTGACAAGTTAAAAGGATCGTGCTATACCAACCTTCAACTCGCCGCCACCGCAAACGACCACCAGCCGCCTGAAGTCCTGCGCAAGCGCTGTGCTCAGTATCCGACTGCGGCCGCAATCAACACTGCCACACCCAAACAGACCATAGATACTTAGAGCGGCCTGACCGGTCGCATGACCCACTATCAGCAGACTGAGTCGCGACGACTGATCGTGTAGATCGCTGTCCAGTCCCGTCCCTCCCCCGCCGCCACCCCCATTCAGCCCCTCTTCCCCCGCCCCCGACCCGGGTCCACCCCCAACCTCGCTCAGGGCACTGCCATAGCTGCGCGATAGAGACGGCAGCCGTGGAAGGAAGTCTAGCACCAGGTCCTGTGGGGTGGAACAAATGAACAAAATTCAAATAACTTTTATTCAGATTTTCACATAATAATCGCAAAACAAATGTTCAAAATATTACAAATCTATTTACCTGCAAGGAAAAATCCTGTGCGCAGGTAAGAGCTGCTAATATAATAGATAAAATCTTAATGAACTGTCAAGAAAAAGTAATAAAGAGAATATAAAAAAAAATACCAAGGAGAAGAAATAGAGTGAGTATGATAGTATTAGATGGTGAAAAAGAAAGAGAGAGAGAAGACGAAAGAGAAGAGAAGAGAAGAGAATAGATGGCAAACATACTATTGAAATAGGACTTAGGAAATAGGAATGACATGGATCATTCAAAAAGTTTTTCCACAATTCCACTGGACATTATCCATTCAAAAATTTCATTTTTAAATCTTTTATCAAGTAAACAAAGATGAGTAAAACAATAAATAAAGATGAAATAGCCTATAAACGATATGATATAGGCTAGTGTCACAATAGTGACAGAACCCACTCAACAATAATTTATTAATTTTTTTTAAATAGTAAGCTGTAAAGCAAGAAGAGAAAAACGTACTCTCTCACTCACTATCTCTTTTTTTTCAACTGTTGGCAAGGCGTTGAAGCCTTTTCTATCCAAAGTAAAGACTCAGCATTTATGCCTACAAAATTTCAACCAGCCGAAAAAAGCTCACTTCTTGTGCAGCAGCGGTTGCGACAGCTTGTTCTGATCTTAGTCTAACCGTGCAGGAGTCCGTTCAAGTGACGTAAGGTAACACAGTTTTTTTTTTATCATTTTTTTTCTATTTTCCACCTCACCATTTTTGAATCACATAATTATATATAAACATAAAAAATTAAATTTTTAAATTTAAAAACAAGAAATCTGAGAGAGAACGTTTTCCCCAAAAATAAAATTATTAGAAAATAAAAATAGTAGACTATCTGTACCCTTTTTTAATTTCAACTTTTCTTTTGTAATTTCTTTTTATTTTCAAATATTATAAAATTAAATAAATATTCCAATGTTTATATTTTTTTTATTTTTATTATCAAATTCTTAATTCTTGAAAATTGGTTGTAAATTTTAATTTTTGAATTTTCGAAGAATTGTAATAAAATTCAAATTCATTCAATCATCGACTTTTTCATTTTCCAGTTTCGACCTCTATTAGAAAATCCAAATACCTGGTAAATAAATTCAATTAAAAAATAATAAAAATATTCATTTAAGGTTTGTGTTTTTCCTATTAAAAAAAACACTGGTGGAGGCGCTTGTGTGAGGTAACTGAATGAATTGATCAACACTGAAAGATTGGAGAAACCAATTATTTGAGAAAAATCAAATTTTGTCAATTAATTGATTCCCTCCAATCCGGACGTTAACAGATAATTTCATTTGGTTATTCACCAAAAAAATATATAAATTTATAAGATCCTTGTGTAAGTAACACACACATAATTGTTACAATGGTGGATTGCTATTAATGTGTGTGACCACACATTATTGTTACAATGGTGGAGGCATTATTGTTACAATGGTGGAGGCACATATTTGTTACAATGGTAACATTATTGTTACAATGGTGGAGTTTTAGCCGGGTTTTGTGATTTTTATTACAATCTATCCGACACTAACTGTTGGACTTTCTCGGTAGCCTTTTGCTATTCACATTAATATAATTTTTTTCTCTTTTTGTCAAAAAATTAAGCACCCAGTGTATGACAGGTTTTTGGATTTTCAATCATTAAAATAAAATCATACTTTGAATCAAGTGCTTAAAAATTTCATCAATATCAAATATTTAAAATAAAAGTGCATGGTAATAATCATTATCAAGTTAATTCTAATAATTCATTTATTAGATTCAAATAATGAATAAACAATAAAGAACTATTTGCTGGAATCTTAGCATAAAAAAGAGGAATAATAATAATAATAGCATTAAATTGCAATTGTGATAATTTCCAATAGAAAAATTGTATTCATAGTTGATCGATCGTTTCTCTTATAAAAAAAAGCTAGCTTGCACTATATTCTAGGTCACCATTCTTTCTCATTTCTATTTTCATCTTTCATTTAATTTAAGATTCTTATTAATTTAAGATTTAAAAATATTCTGGCCCTATGCTGTTGTTGTTTCAATGAACACAAATATCCCAGACTTGCGTGATATTCAAACAGGTAAATTAAACTTAGAACAAGCTAGACAATTAGCAGAACAGTACAATCTATATATTCCTGAAAACGCTGATTTAGAATTCATAAGATCTAACCTCAGGCTAATAAAAACCAATTTGAAAGATATAACTACATATTTTGAAGAACGTGATTGTGCCTTACAAGACATAATTCGTAGAGTTTCCCTATCCGACAAACTAAAAATTCAATACCCCGATTTAGTTTCATTAGAAAAGACTTTAAGAACTACATATAGAATTCAAGAAGACGATTTTTCTTCTAAAAGCATTGATATTAGTACTAATACCCCTCAAACCGATCCTGTAAGCGATAGTGCTATGGCAGATAAAAACGTCCATTTATTACACCAAAACCTTTTCAGCTAGCCCTAAAGAAAATATTTGCGAATTCTTTTCCTATTACGATAGGACAGCCACTCTCAATGGTTGGGATGACAACGACAAATTACTGTACTTACCGTTTTATCTGAACAATAGTGCATTACAACATTTTGAAACCCTCAATGCCTCACATCAAAATGATTTGACTTATAAATACATGAAGGAAACACTGACTAAATATTTCGAGCCTGTAGGTCAAGCAGAAAAATTTGAAATTCAATTAAATAACAGAAAATGCAAGACACCGACACACTTCAAAGCTACATGACAGATGTTCTATTCCTTTGTAGTAAAGTCGACCCTCAGATGGGGAAAAACAAAAATTAGATTCATTCTCAGAGGTTTGCAACCTTCCATTCTGGACAAAATTGTCATGCTACCCAACAATTCAATCAAGGAGTTAGAAGAGAATTTGAAGAAGTATCAACTTGCACAATTCATTCATGATGATAGATTAGGTCTATTTGATCAATCACTAAATCAGTCACATTCTGAGAGAGTAAGAGACCCAATAGAAAAACAAATTGTCGCTCTAACGCAAAAAAATAAATCAGTTGGAAGGAGAAAGATCTCCATACCCACACCCCACAAACACCCATAATGTAAAGCAGGGATTTGCTAAAAAAAATTCAAATAATATGTCTAATCAAAACGGATTTCACAGAAGAGACTCTTCATACTGTAAAATTTGTAACAAGTCAGGCCATTCTACATACAATTGTAGGTACAACAATTTAAAAAAATGTGACATTTGTCAAGACTCATCCCACAACACACAGCAATGTAAATACAATGGTTTAACTCAAAGTCCCAATCGTAAGAGCTCTCAAAAATGCACTATTTGCAATAAAACCAATCACAGTACCGAAACTTGTTATTATAATAAAATTAACAATGAGTCAAAAAACGAGTAAGCCGGACACCTGTAACCTCGGAAAATGCACATAATACTCAAAACAGGTGTCCGAAGGAGAGCCACATTAAAACTTTGAAAAATATCTCGACAATTACTAACTCAAAAAACGAAGTTATAAAAGAAGGTGATAGGAATATATTAAATGAAGACATTGTAATTCCACCACTAAACAACTCAAGTAGAGAACATCAAACACTTGAAGAGATTGACACAAATATTGAAAAACGAGCCGAAGCAAGTAGTTTTAAATTAGAAAATATCCCGACAATTACTAACTCAAAAAACGAAGTTATAAAAGAAGGTGATAGGAATAGCAGTATATTAAATAAAGACATTGTAATTCCACCACTAAATAACTTAAGTCGAAAACATCAAACACTTGAAGTGATTGATACAATTATTGAAAACGAGCCGAAGCAGGTAGTTCCATCTCTGAAAGTCATAACATAATAGAAAAGAATACAGCAGTGTCCCTTTAAAAACAATACGTGAAAATAATAATACTTTGTCTAATGAACCTATATTGACTAGAAGCGACAATATAGAAAATCAGGCGCATGATATAGAATTAGAACCACATCAAATTCAAAGTCTTATTGAAGCAATCACTGATAATTACGGAATGTATTGAATAATATTGTGTATAGTTTCCATCCCAATATCGTAACTAGTTTGTTGATTACTCCATATAAAGAAATAACAGAGTTAATCAGTGACGAAGCAAAAATAGTAAATTCTGGATTTTCTTTATAAGTGATGATACTAACGACTTAGGAAGGAAAAATGGTCATTATTCGTTTACGATAACAAGTCACACCAAGCATATCATTTCGATTCAAACCAAAATGAGAATCTCCAACTCGCTTATGCTCTAGTAAAAAAAATTAATTACATGAAACAAGAAATGAAAACTACTACTAAAATTAAATGTAAAAGTTCCAAAAAGATTCAAATAGCGTATGTTCCAGAAACAAACACTGTTCTCAATTCATACATTCATGTCATAGAGAATTTCATGAATATTATACATTATTTACTAAAATATAGGACTTTAGAAGGATATGCTAAACAAGATGCGATAGCCTGTTACAGCAGATCTAAAATCTTATCTATGTTGGATTTTGTTAAAACAAAAGACCATTTATCACAATGCAGGAAAAACCAGAGATAATTATTAAATTGGAAAACTTAATTGAGCTGATTGAAAAGCAGGGTCATGAAAGTCCTTTCAAAACTCATAAAAATGAACTCGTCACCCCTACTAGAACTACTCAGCACTATTGTGCAAAAACGGGATTAGCTTTACAAGTACAAGGAAAAATAGATGCTTTGCAAATAAAAATTCTATTTGATACGGGAAGTAATGTATGTATTGTTCGCAAAATTTAATTTATGATTCTACGATAACTGAGAATCCATGTGTCCAATTGTTTGCTGCAAATGGAGAGCCATTGAAAATTTTAGGAATGTCTAAGGTTTCTTTCTCAATATCTAACAATACATTTGAACAAGACTGCTTTGTAATGGAAAATTGTTCGGTAGATTTATTGCTTGGAAACACTTTTTTTATAAATCACGGAGTCATTCTCGATTTTCAAAGAAAGACCATTTTCGTACAGTCGAAAGGCCATCCGGTTAATATTCCAATTGACAAAGAATGGCTAAATGATATAAGTCATCAATTTTCAATTTCAGTTCAATCAGCCTATAACGTGGTAACAACCAACAGTGCTGTCATTAAACCGCATACAGTTGCTAAAATTGATGCACTCTGTTGTACTACTGAACAAAATAATAAAGTGAACTATTTCAACCCACAACTCAGCATATTCAACAACAATAGCTCATTGATTCATTCTTTAAACTTGTATGATTACAATCAATTTAGTTTAAAAATTCTCAATTCGTCAAGTAAACCCATATTAATACCTGAAGGAGAAATGCTAGGTAGTATATCATTTCACAAAATAAATGAGTATTCAAAAATAAACAATGAAGTTAAGTCCGCTGAGATTCAACTATCAAACAATCCGATAAAACTAACAAAAGATTTGATATTAAAGCCGAAGACTATTGAAAATGTATCTGTGGAAAATATTTTTGGTATAGAAACTAGTGATGAATTCGATTTCATGCCAAATAATCAGTATTTGAATGGAAAGAAAGTAATCTTTCACTTGGATAAAATAACTCTGATGATATAATATTTCAAGCTTACAACTTTTCTCAAAAATCGGTGCCATTGTTAAGGCATGGAGAGATAGGAATTTTAAATAGAAAACATGCTATGAAAGGAGTCGAAACCGATATGAATGTAAATGAAATTCATCAAATCACAGAATTAAATTCCGAAAAACCAGATATCTTTGTACACGAAAAGAATGTTGCTATAAATAAAGATTTACCAACGGAAAGCTACAAAAGTTGGCGCAATTAGTCACAACTCACTCTGACATTTTTGCTAAAATAAATATGATATTCCCATATCAAAATTACCACCCGTAACAATCAAGGTAGCAGATGATACCCCAATATTCTCACCACCCTATAAGTTAGCTCCTTCTGAGAGAGACAGCCTACATGAAATAATCGAAGGCCTTCTTGAGGCAAAAGTGATCGAGCCCACAAAGTCAAGTTATGCGGCACCAGCATTTTTAGTGCATTATAAAGATAAACCACCGCGTATGGTTATAAACTATAAAAATTAAACAATAAGATTATACATGACAAATTTCCATTACCTAATCCAGGTACTGTGTTAGAAGCTTTGAGTGGCGCGAAATATCTCTCCACATTGGACTTGACTAGCGCATTTTATTCTATGGCGATCGCTGATGAATCGCAACACTTAACATCGTTCATAACACCTGACGGTCTTTATAAATTCCGCAAACTACCAATGGGTTTATCTGTAAGTCCAAATTCATTTCAGCGTGGAATGACATCTTTGTTCTCAGACAAACTTTACAGAACTATCTTACTGTATATAGATGACTTGTATATAATGTCTTCTACAGTGGAAGAACACATTTCCGAAATTGAAGACGTATTTTCTCGATTAAGAAAAGCCGGTCTCAAACTCAGCCGGAAAAATCAAAATTTGTTTCAAATCTTTGAAAATATTAGGACATTTAGTGTCAGACACCGGAATCTCTCCCTTACCTGAAAACGTTCAAGCTATAGCCGAATATCCAGTACCAACAAAGGTAAATGAAGTACGTAGATTCTTGGGAGCAATTTCCTACTACAGAAAATTCATTCCAAATTTATCAAAACGAGCGTATGCTTTGACCCAATTAACAAAAAAAGATGCAAAATTTGAATGGTTAGACAGTCACCAGAGAGTATTTGAAGAATTGAAATCATGTCTTATGACTAAACCCGTACTTATGCATTATCAGGAGGACAGGGGAACCTTTTAATGACAGACGCTTGCAGTGTAGGCATTGCTGGTTGCTTAAGCCAGTTAGATGAAGATGGTATTATGAAACCAGTGTCTTACGTTTCACGAAGATTGAGTAAAACGAAGAAAATTGGCCAGCAACCCATTTAGAAATGTTAGCTGTAGTGTACTGCATTTCACATTTTAGACCCTTACTCTTGAATAAAAGTTTACTGTTATAACTGATCATAGCAGTCTCCAACATTATAGAAATATCAAAGAGCCAAACTCACGACTAGCTAAACTAGCAGCGAAACTAGTCTATTATGACTTTGACATCAAATATAAGCCTGGCAAGTCTCTACAACTTGTTGATGCGTTATCACGAGCCCCAATAGATGTATCGATTGAAAAGAGTGGCAAGATATAATAATTCAATGTACAAATATAGGCTTATTACAAAACAAGACCCATATTTGAATAAAATATATAATGCTCTTCTCGATTTGAACTCAGCAGAAAAGCATATTGCTAGAAAATCCCGAAGTTACATGCTTAAAGATGATATTATTTACTATAAAGATTCTCAATACAAGACAAGTTTTCTCCATATTTTAGCGGTTCCAAAATCCTTAGTTCCACAGATCCTCCAACAATTTCATGATTCTGTACAATTTGGCGGTCATTTAGGAATAGAAAAATCTATTTCCAAGATAAGAGTGAAATATTATTGGCCATCAATGAGACAAGATATTGTTGATTATGTTAAATCATGTGTTATCTGTCAAATGCAAAAGTTGCGAAAACCAAACCAGCAGGATTATTAAAGCCCATAGCGATCCCAGAGCAACCTTTTCACACCATATGCATTGATGCAATAGGTCCATTATCTCTAAGTGGAGGTCGTTATAAGTATATATTGGTGGCCATGGATAGAGCTACAAGGTTTGCCTTTTGTGAACCAGTAGTTTCAATTGATGCTAAAAACACAGTAAAATTCTTCACAAACTTTTCTACTACATATGGATTACCGAGAGTAATCCATACAGATAATGGAACGAATTTCAGGTCAGAGTTAGTTAAACAATTTTGTCTTTCATTGAGTGTCACACAAAAATTTGGCACTAGTTACATGCCTACAACTCAAGGAGTAACTGAACGCTATAACCACACACTGATTACCATGTTAAAATGTTACATAAATGACAAACAAAACAATTGGCATTCCAACATAAAGTATGTGTGTTTTGCTTACAATATATCATTTCAAGAATCTCTAGGATACACACCCTTTTATTTAGTACATGGTTTTCATCCTCTCAGCCCTTTTGATGTAGCATTTCTACCCTCATCACATGATGTAGATCGGTTTCAAGTACTACACGACCTAGCTAACATTCGGTCACAATTACCGAAATTAATACAAAAAGCCCAAGAAAGACAAAAGACGCATTTTGATGAAAAACATAAACATGTAGAATTTCAAGTAGGAGACAAGGTGCTTGTCTCATATCCACAAAACGAGCCCGATACTTGCAAGAAATTTAACAATCCTTACAAAGGGCCTTACACAATAAATAAAAAGATTTCAGATCACAATTACGAAGTAATTCTAGAAAAACGAGGTCAGTTTGTTCCAGAAGTGATTCATGTACGTAGAATGAAGAAATTCTACAGTAGATAGAAGTAATGTGAATAATGTAAAATAATTGAAGTAATTTTTGGAACAGAATTTCCAAATACATGAATATTTAAAATTTGATCAATTTTACACTGATCTGTAAATTAATTGGAAAATTCACATAACTTTTAAAAATTAAGATAAATGTAGCATTATTATTTTTATTACTTGTATCATATTATAATTTATTATTGTTTCCATTAATTCGAGAACTTATAAAAGTATAATTTATTATTTAAACTATTCTCAAACATCAGAGATATCATAAAAAGAGCTCTATGAATATTATATTTACGAATGTTATCTGCAGAATATTGATATTACGTTTTTACTACTCTGATAAATTGAAATTATTCGAGTTGTTATATTATCTATTCCTTTAGATTAGATTAACGATTATTATTATATTGATGTTTTAACTTTGATATTATTAGAAAAAAAAATTCTATGGGTAACCAATTATTATTTAATTATTGGAGAGGCAGTTGATAACTGCAGGTATTGTCTTGTATGTATTCTCAAATCAAAAGTAATCCCAAATAAATCAATTCAAGTTATTTATTCTTTTAATTATCTAAAAGAATAATTTATTTATATAAAGATTTAGATGAAGATCATTAATCGATTCTTTAGATTAACCGATTATTGTTCTATATGTTTTAACTACAGTTTGGAAAAATGTTTTTATGGGTAACTAATCAATTATTATTGAATTATTGAAGAGACTATCACTTACTTCAACTATTTTTCTGTATGCATTTCAAATCAATTGAGAATTGTAAATAAATTAACTTGATTAAACTCTCATTTTGCTAAATAATGAGGTCATATGTGAAATATCGATTTTAATATTTTAAAAATAGTGAAAATATTTCTAAATGTAGATTGAAAAGGAAAAAAGACATGTTTACAGTAACAGAATGATATATCAGTTGAATAGTTGAAAAATAGTTACTTTATTAGACCTTAAAGAAATAACCAAAATCAATATTGATGTGTTATATTAAGTATTGTTAAATTTTCAGAAGCCAGACCCTACCGCTCTCAGACATGTTTCCTCCTGCCCTTCCCTTCATATTTCTGATTTGGTGTAAGGAAACAGCAGCTGTCAAGGTGTTCTCAGGAGTTATTCTCAAACCCATCCCACATATCTACGTTTATGAAGCTTCAGCACCAATCAGCTACAAAATGAACTTTCCAACAGCGCAGATGACTTTACTTCAAGCAGATAGAGTGTTTCTACCTACATGCCAACACCCTGATTGCTCTATTGCAAATTCCATCGTTCAACTATACAATTCAACAAATAACATCATCAAACACGAGCACCTGGATTTCACTTCCTCTACAAGTAAACATCAGAGACCATCAACAATGAATCGCACTACACGGTCTATTGACGCTATAGGGGATTTCCTGCACTTCTGCTGTGGTACAGCAACAGATGGAGAGCTCCATGGACTCGAATTCAACGAGCAGCATCTCACAGACCACCTGAACGCATTCCAAAGTATCGTGAAAGAAGACCATCAAGATTTGATCAAAGTGACGGGGGAATTGAACTTCTTCACTCGAAACATCTCAAGTCAGTTCCATGCAGCATATATTCAACTCCAGAATAAGATGAATGCTATCCTCAAGAAATCGCAAATAGCAGCAGATGAATCACTCTACAGTCAACTACTTGGATATACCTTCCACACCTACTCTCATCTATATCTCATGGCTCGAAGAAATTTCATCACTTCAATCAAAGAGAACTGTCAACAGAAATTGATTCCAGAAAATGTCATCAAACCAGAATTGTTACTGAAGGACCTCTCACAGCTGACAGAGAAGATGAATTCAACAGATCAACGATTAGCAGTCGACATCAAAGAATATCAGCAGTTATATAAACTACCAATAACCACATGCAGAATCACAGAAGAAGACGTCACAATAACGATAAAAATTCCATTAGTCACAAAAACATCAAACTTCACTCTATTTCAGTACATTCCAACTCCGATGTACTGGAAAAATCACTCATGTTTTCTATCAACAGATGACATGATCATCGCAAAAAGTGGAGACACCATCCAAGTCTTAACCGGAAAACAATTGGAGCTTTGTCCAATACACACGACAACAAAGCTTTGCTACCTACCAAGAAAACAACTTTCCGGAAAATTATCAGAAAAATGCATGGAGCATTTGGTAATGTCATCAACTTTGCATCAGCTACAAGAGTTTTGTGTTTTCTCCTGCACAAAGCAGCACGACTACTATGGAAATCACAGAAGTATCACCCACAGAATTTTATATCACCAACATCCAGCCAGGGACAAAACTCGAGTGTGAAGGAGAGAAAGAGCACCTCTTATCAACCAGCCTTCCAGGAACAATACAAATTTCTATTCCGTGCAGCTGTGAACTACAGTACAACAGTAAAACACTAATCAGAAAGACCTTCCCTTGTGATTCCCGTGCCCCAATCCTTCCCCATATTCAACATTTCTTACCTTTACACTGGCTCAATATTAAATCTTTAAAAGTAAATTCTTTCCAACCACATAGCAACCCACATTTCGATAATTTCACTGATATTCTGAAAGACGACTGGAATGTTACAATCCCAACTTTATTTATTCACAATAATATAGCTCCGGATTTATTTGAAAAGGTTACACTTCCAAACAGTTGGCATGATATTTTTAATTCAACATCTATGTCTTTCTATGTTATATTTGCGTGGTTATGTATTATCACTTTAGCTATGTTATACTTGTTGATTAAAATTCATATACTAATAATTATGCAAAAATCTAAACAGAGGCCCACAATTCAAATGGTGGAGCTTAAAGATTAAAAAAAAAAGGAAATTAAAAACAGCAAAAATTTAACTCAATTGATTGAAGGAATTCTTAAGGTTAATAAGAATCAACATTATTTTCTTATTATTATTATCATCGTTAAATTGCCTTATATAATAATGTGAATTAGCATTTAGAACAAGATATTGAATTAAGTAATGTATATTTGTGGGAATTATTATTACTATATTGAATGATTTTTATTTATGACAATTCTTACTCTTACTTATAGGAATATTTTGAAATTTATCAATGTCAAAAACTGAAGTACTTGATTGTTATAACTATGTAATTGTTTGATATTTTACTGTATTAATCTCTTATTACTTGAATTTTATTTGAATGATTCATTTAAAATCTGAAATAAATTTGTTATACCGGTATCAAATTGATATCTACAGAAGCTATTATTAAGTATTCAGAGTATTATTTATTATTTTATATTATTATACAAAATCTGTATTGAATATTCTTGAATTAGAAAAAAAAATATTGTCTCTTGCTTTGCACTTGTTGAGCCAGGGTCGGCTCTTCCCCCTAGGGGAGGGGACATGTCACAATAGTGACAGAACCCACTCAACAATAATTTATTAATTTTTTTTAAATAGTAAGCTGTAAAGCAAGAAAAGGAAAACGTACTCTCTCACTCACTATCTCTCTTTCTTTTTTCAACTGTTGGCAAGGCGTTGAAGCCTTTTCTATCCAAAGTAAAGACTCAGCATTTATGCCTACAAAATTTCAACCAGCCGAAAAAAGCTCACTTCTTGTGCAGCAGCGGTTGCGACAGCTTGTTCTGATCTTAGTCTAACCGTGCAGGAGTCCGTTCAAGTGACGTAAGGTAACACAGTTTTTTTTTTATCATTTTTTTTTTCTATTTTCCACCTCACCATTTTTGAATCACATAATTATATATAAACAGAAAAAATTAAATTTTTAAATTTAAAAACAAGAAATCTGAGAGAGAACGTTTTCCCCAAAAATAAAATTATTAGAAAATAAAAATAGTAGACTATCTGTACCCTTTTTTAATTTCAACTTTTCTTTTGTAATTTCTTTTTATTTTCAAATATTATAAAATTAAATAAATATTCCAATGTTTATATATTTTTTTTTATTATCAAATTCTTAATTCTTGAAAATTGGTTGTAAATTTTAATTTTTGAATTTTCGAAGAATTGTAATAAAATTCAAATTCATTCAATCATCGACTTTTTCATTTTCCAGTTTCGACCTCTATTAGAAAATCCAAATACCTGGTAAATAAATTCAATTAAAAAAAAAATAATAATAAAAAAATATTCATTTTAAGGTTTGTGTTTTTTCCTGTTTAAAAAAAAAAACACTGGTGGAGGCGCTTGTGTGAGGTAACTGAATGAATTGATCAACACTGAAAGATTGGAGAAACCAATTATTTGAGAAAAATCAAATTTTGTCAATTAATTGATTCCCTCCAATCCGGACGTTAACAGATAATTTCATTTGGTTATTCACCAAAAATATATAAATTTATAAGATCCTTGTGTAAGTAACACACACATAATTGTTACAATGGTGGATTGCTATTAATGTGTGTGACCACACATTATTGTTACAATGGTGGAGGCATTATTGTTACAATGGTGGAGGCGCCATGATCAAGAGTAACGCACATTTATTTGTTACACTAGCCTAATGAAAATAGCGAAATGATATAGCTTATCAAACGTGAAAGATCTTAGTGAATTTGATAGTAAATATCAAAAGTAGTTCTTGCACTATTTACGAATAGATACAGGGTGTTTCAGAACTCCCTACCAATATTCTAGGGCATTGTTCCTGGGTAAAAACCATATTATCTAAATATCATATTTAAATTGTCCAGAAGTCCTTAGTTACTCACACAGCTGCCATTTTGTTTTTTTCACTCATTATTTTTTATCTCAATAATGGTGGAACATATGGAATTGAAACTTTGCACCAACATTTATGACAACTGGACAAAGCTACAGAAAAATTATGACAATTTTTCAAATCCAAAAAACAAAATGGCGGCAATTTGAAATTTTGTTTCTTGAATAACTCGGAAACCGTTGATATTATAAAGTAGTTCTTGCACTATTTTCGAATGGATATAGTGCTCCCACAAAGAGAACAAAGTTGGTTGGACAGTGGCATGGGAAGAGGGAAATGCTACTCTACGCATGCGCGATTCTGAAAATGTTAGTGTCAAATCACTTAGTTCAACATTGTGTAGCTTGCTAGTGAATAAAATACAAATCAAATCCTTGAAATATACTATGAAATCCTTGAAATAATACAAAACTATACTATTAGAATTTACAAACTATACTATTACACACACAAAACTATACTTGAAATATGTAAATACAGGCCTATGATAATCCTTGGTGTACAGACAATCTTTGTGCAAAATTTTGGCTTTATTAGTCAAGTATTCCAGGCGTGATGGACCTTCAGACAGACAACATCTCATTTTTATAATAGTATAGAAATTGTGCAATGAGGCGAGGTGGAACCTACCCGTAAGGGTCTCCCCACCAATAAAAGTCATACGATAAAAAAATAGTATAGATTGAATAAAATACATTGAATTATTTGTGAGGAGAATTATGAAAGTACCTGAAGAGACTGGGAAGATTTTGAAGAAGAGTCATCCTGAGTCCACGACAAGCAAGTAACTTCACCTTCAGTCTTTGATCGATGAACTATGCTTCGGTTCTCAACACCAACCAGCAGCAAATCATCTAAAAATAATTATAAATTGAGAATAAAAATGTTTAAAATATAAAATAATACAAATAGTCTAAGATGCAAGTTCAATTACCATAATTAGTGTTATTCTACTTCTAATTGTAATCTGAACAGTAACATTTTACTCCAACAGATACTACAAGTGACAATTTTTCTACACACTAATTCCTCCAATACACTCATGTTGAATGGTATCGGCATAAGAGTTTTAGTATTTGGTAATTTTACACACATTATTGTTCTATTTCAATGATTATCCTTATTATTATTCTTACACAATAAAAATAAAAAATCTTGTTAATTTCACAGATAAAACATATATCACGCAAAATAATATTATTAGCTTAATAATAAAAAGAAATTATAGTTACTGCAGTAGAAAAACTCATGATTTATGAATATAGATTCATAGAAGTTCTGAAACATGGCTTCAGTGTAAGTCATTATTAGGTCCATGATTTTGAAGTAAAAAAGAATAATACAGAGTGATTCAAAAAGAATACTAAAACTTTAAAAACGTGTATTTAATGAAAGAAACATGAAAGAACCTTCTGTTATACTTCATTACAAAGAGTATTTAAAGAAGTTTTTTTTCACTCACAAACAAGTTCAGAGATGTTCAATATGACACCCTCCTTACACTCGAGCAATATCAACCCAAAACATCCCTCAAACTCGTTCCACACTCTCTGTAGCATATCAGGCGTAACAGTTTGGTAAGCTGCTGTTATTTCTTGTTTTAAATGGTGGATGGATATTGATGATTTGAAACAATAAATAACAGCAGCTTACCAAACTGTTACGCCTGATATGCTACAGAGAGTATGGAACGAGTTTGAGTACCTATCGGGTTGGTATTAGTCGAGTGTCTGGAGGGGGGTCATATTGAACATCTCTGAACTGTTTTGTGAGTGAAAAAAACTTCTTTGAATACGCTTTGTAATGATGTATAACAGAAGGTTCTATTATGTTTCATTCGTTAAATACACATTTTCAAAGTTAAAGTAAGTTATTCTTTTTGAATCATCCTGTATAATGTAGCTAGATAATTTACTCACTTGATGAATAGGCGATAGCTATCACTTTTCCATCTGGTCTCCAGGCAATCACTTTGACTGAAGCACCTTCTTCCGGAGGAGGCAACGACCAAACTTTCTGCCATGACAATCTGTGAAGAGCCACTTCTCCTTTAACACAAAAATTAAGAATGTCGCATAATTATTAACGAAAAAGAGAAAAATATTAGGAGAGTTGAAGTTAATCATTGAGAGTGTGTTTTGTAATTATTTCATTTAATTGACAATGTAGGCCTACATCAGAGAGTGCAGAAACAGAATATTGTTAAGACGGATGCAAGGTTGATATTCCGGGGACGCTTTAGTATATATGGAATGCAAGATATGACAGTGGTACCTACATATATGGATAGAGGACGTTGAGACAAGTTCAAATATACCCAACTTTGTTATCGATTAACCAAACCAATTTTTGGAGAACAGATAGGCTAACGTGAACTTCAAACACTCAATCAATCAATTAGTCATTAATCACATACAGAGCAAAACATAATTGTTATTAAATTATTAAGATTATGATCAAAGTAAATTTGAAACTGTACCTTTAGCATTGGACAAAGCTAGCAAGTCCAGTTTGTGACTCCAAACCATCAACTCAACTTTGGTGGCCATATGCCGCTCTTCCAGTAGTTTCATTGTGTACGACATTTTCAATGTTTTTACCTATACAACTTTCACAATGCAAGATTATTCACAAAATTAACGTATCAAATGACTATTCTCGAGTAGATGTTATTGAAATTTAGCCTATTCTAACAACACAAGTACAACTCACTGGTTGTACTTGACACCGGTTTACAAACCACACAAAAGTTGAAGTTCGAGTAATAAACAGATTTATTCTACAACAGAATAAGCGAATAGCGATTGTAAGAGCACAGATTAAATATTATTTTCAAAGAAACTACTCATTTCTATACGTTATTATTAACTCAGATAACCTACAACAAACAAGCCATCCATTTTCGCGGTGCTTTGGTTTGAATTTTTGAAGACTGAATTGAGGTTAGGTTTTTGTCAGCTGTCAGCTGATTGAATTCGCCGGTGTCCTATGAAATGCATCCTAACCTATTTGCATGTTTTGAACTTCATGGTTTATATTTTGGGGATATTATTTATTAGATTATTTCAAAAAGATTCTGTATGTATTCCATTCTGATATTTTAGAAGCTAGCAATATTATTGTTTATTTAGTTGATAGGTCAATATGAGAGCTGTTGTACAAAGAGTAACCAGTGCTAATGTATCAGGTAAGCTTTTGAACTTTTCCGCCTAATTTAAATCAAATTTTGAATATTACACTCAATATTAATGTGCACATTTAACCATAATTAATTCGTACAGAACTTCATGGTATCTCCATTCTGTGTAACTGTTTAATCAATCAAAAACAACACTAAGTTTTATGGAATGAAAGTTCACACATCATGCATTGTACGTTGTCACCAATTTCTGTAATCCACGCACATTGTACTTCAAGTTGCAAAATTGCAAAGCGATCATAACCATAAGAATGAATCTTATGGTATGTTTGGATTCTCTTGGAAGTAATTTATTAGAAGAAGAAAAAAATCATGATAACAGAATAACAACTTGAAAAAAATTGACAAAGCAGTCAAACTTACATCACTTCAGTTGCATTCATTCACTCTAGATGAAACTGAAGTTTTTTACCTATAAGAATCAAAATATATTAATAAAAATAACTCTAATTCTGCCGTATTATTCAAACTTTATTTTTTCATTTTTTTGCAGTCAATGGAGAAGTGATTTCTGCCATCAAACAAGGTCTTTGTGTTCTACTATCCATATCAAGGGATGATACCATTCAGCAAGTTGACTACATGTGAGTAACATTATTTTAATACCATATTCTGGCTTTACAAATAATATTTATTGTCTGCTACCCCAACAGTCACATCCAGTACGGCATCCTCCTTCACATGCCGAGGACATCCTTGTCTTGCAGAAGAAGGCTCTGAGAACTCTGACATTCAGTGACTTCCGGGCCCACTGTAGGCCAATCTTCCAACGCCTGGGCCTGCTTACATCTTGGCTTCCCTCCTGTATGTGAAACCTCACCATGTGTCCTATACTACAAGGGGGCAGATCCATGTGCACAACACAAGAGGAAGGGTGACAGTGAAATTTAGTTCAGTAGATCGACTTCTCTAAGCTCTCATTCCTCAAAGTTCTCCAGGGAGGGCCTCGACTTGTAAATGTAATAAGATAATACAAGTTCACCCCGTGCAGCGCAAAGCGCCACTCACTTGAATTTTCTAAAATTCTTAGTTTTAAATACAGTAGTAGCTATTTTGACTATCTGCAGCTGACAGCAGCTCAGTCATACCAATCAAATCCTACCTTGTACAGTGATTACTGGTAACTGTACTACTTTTAGAAGAAACTTTCTATGCTCTATCTATGGGGAATTTAACAAACTAAACTCAATACATTTAATAACTTGGTACATTTTATGCCAACAGGAAACTATTTCATATTTTTATCAAAAATCTCCCATTTAAAATGATTATTTTTGAAAAACAAATAGAGCCTGCAAAACTTCCATTCTTTATCTTTCTTTTGGCGCAAACCGCATCAAAATCGGTCCACTCAAACTTCTCCACGAACTTTCCAAAGTCGGACACGAAACTCTTTTCATAAATAAGATTGAAATTAGATAACTAGATGTCTGCACAGAAGTCTAATAAATTGCTTATTCTAATATTACTTACACACTTTGATAAGAAAAGAAGTGTATTCAGTATCATTGCTATGTCATTTTACCAATATTTTCGTTATTAGATAGTTCTTACCATCCATCATACCTCATTTCATCTATTTATTAATTTGTTTTGTTGACAGGGTGAACAAACTTCTCAACGTTCGTCTATTCGATGAAGACACAGAAGGTGGTAAAAGATGGGCCAAAGGCGTGAAGGATCGAGGCCTAGAAATCCTTTGCATCAGTCAAATAACACTCTACCATACTCTGAAAGGCAACAAACCCGACTTCCATTTAGCAATGGCTCCTGAACCTTCAAAAAATCTATTTTCACAATTTATGGATCGTCTGCGAACTAGTTATGAACCAGAAAAAGTTAAAGGTATGGTACCGGAGTTATATTTTGTTTTATGTATACTAGGCCCTACATATTTTTATACTACATAGACTACGTAGACTACATGTAGACTACTTATATATACGTAGTCTACATATTTTTATACTACATAGACTACGTAGACTACATGTAGACTACTTATATATACGTAGTCTACATATATTTTTCAATGTAGACTACATTATTGACAAATCTTGTATCTTGACAAAAGTTTTGTGTCCGACTTTGGAAACTTCGTGGAGAAGTTTAAGTGGACCGATTTTGATGCGGTTTGCGCCAAAAGAAAGATGAGAAATCGAAATTTGGCAGGCTCTATTTGTTTTTCAAAAACAACCATTTTAAATATGAGAAATTTGGAAGAAATATGAAGTTGTTTACTGTGGCACTATCTGTTAGCATAAAATGTACTAAATTATTGATTATAAATACATTTCATGATGCTGTGCCGCATCGTCGTCAGAACACGTGTACAAAAAGATCAACCGAACTGAGGTTATGGGAAGGAAGTCAACTTCCTTCCCATAACCTCAGTTCGGTTCACCTGTTTGTACACGTGCTCTGACGATGCGGCACAGCACCGCGAAATGTACATAAACACATCATTTGTGAGTATCTTGCTTTTTAAGTTAATTTAGTGTTTATAATTTACTAAAGTGAGAAAAGAATGGATCCACAACAACCTAAATTATTGAATCCCTTGAGTGTTAGTTTATCAAATGGCACATAGATAGAGCTGGAAAGCTAAAAGTGCTACAAGGGTTTCAGAAGATTCGATTTTAATTCTTCACCGTATAATGGGCCGTATGAATAAAAACTGAGCATATGCTTATATAGCAGAATCCAATTCAACTTGTCAGAAATCAGCTGTTTCAAAGAGCAATATCACAATACTTAACCTACAAATGCTGAATCTCACAGATTATTGAAAAGGTCATTTAAAAAGTTATTCTTTGAAGGGTCTTCTTTAAAAAGGTCTTTTAAAGACTTTAAAGGTCTTTAAGACTTTCAAGCCTTATGATTATTGTGTCGAAATCACTCTTTAATTATTACTGGATCAGCTGATTTATGACAAGTTGAATTGAATCCTGCTATACTTCTAAAATATTGAGCAAGATGAATCAGCTGATGAAAAATCTTTGAAATAGGTAAGCATTTGCTCCAGATTTCAGAAGCATGAGGTAAGAGTATAAGGTAAAGATTATTCATAAAAAAATGAGCAAATGCTTAATATGCTTCTACCTAATGCTCAGAAGCAAAACCTTATGCTTCATGCTCGTGCTTATAAGCATATGCTCAGTTTTTATTCANCAACCTCTGTTTGCAACTGAGCAGTACATCATGCAACAAACGAAGCAGCTTCTGCATTTGCTCGTTAGAGGGCGAACAAGGCGCCAGCTGCAGTTTCAGATGATCGACGTCCTTGAAAACGGCGCGAACTTGGTCGACTTGGCGCGCAATTTGGACCACGTGGTAGTACACGTGGTAGCGCATCAGGCAGCGTGGCTCCAACGATTGAAACAGCAGCCACAGGCTAAACACAGGACAGATGAGTGATTTAATTAGTGGCTAAATATAGGATAAAACGTTAAAGGTAATGGATAGATAAGAACTCTTGATTGGTGCATATAAAAGACGAGCAGGAGACATAAAGTGCTCTAGTTAAAGCGGTCATTCTAGTTAAAGTGCTCAGAGACATAAAGCGGCTATACACAGGATAAGAAGTTTCTGATAAATAGGTGATAGTTGGAGAAGAACTCTTGATTCATTTAAATAAACGTCAAACTGATACGGTACAAATTACACATATATTCCAATTATTATTAAGGTATGAAGTATACAGAAAGATAGACGTATAGTGAGGAATTACTACAGATCAAATATTTACAACTCAAAAAGCATTTAGTTCATGAATGATAATCATGGAAAAAGTCTTGATTAATGTATAAGTTATTATTAGTTAGCCTACTGGCTAAATAACTCAAGGAAAATGTTGCTTGATAAATACAAACGTAGAGCAGGTTTGGTACGTACAAATTACACAAATAATCCAATTATTAGTTTGAAGAAATATACAGAAAGACATACGTATAGTAAGGAATTACAGTACAAATATTAATAAATCAAAAAGCATGATAAAAATTGGTTCACAAAAAAGGATAGGCCTATGTAATTTTGTAAGATAGAGCGACAGGACTGAAAATAAATATTAGCTACATACATATTAATGCAACAAATACTTAATTATTGTGAAACTAGTTAAAATTACCAACCACGTTATTGAAAACTCCAATCAACAATACTTCAACTAGTTACCTCAATAATGGGGAGGTTCCACAATATCAATATTTGTTCTACAAATATTCCGATATTCCCCATAAAATGATTTGTGTCAGGAGTCAGGAACAATGAATAGATAAATAAATAACTTGCTCTTACTTACAGTTACAAATACATGGGAATTGTTCATTTTGATATGGCACTTGAAGTGACAATGAATCATTTATCATAATGAATTATCCCATTACAACTTTCTTACAATGTTAAAAAGTTATCAAAATTCATCCAATATACAATATTAACACGGAGTACATTATCAAGGAAAGAAAAACATGTCTAAAGATCTAAATATTCCTGAACTAAATACTTAGTAGAAATCTTCATGGATTTGCGCTACAAGTGATTACATTCATATTAATAATAAAGTTCCTTCCCTCTCAAATCAGTGTGTACAAAGTACAAATCACATTCAAAATAGTGAACAAATCAAAGAATAAATCTAAGTAAAAAACCATAAAAATGTAAATAGAGAAAGATGGATATGTTGCGTAAAATAATATTTGTATTATTGTATATTTGTATTATGATTATTTGATATTTGTACCGAATTATATGGTTATTGAATGCAAGATTGCAACAGTGCCAAGAAGAGTAAATGCAGTTGATAAAAAAAATGGTGTACAGTACTCATTGTGTGCTTCGCTCGTAACTGCAAGTAAAAGTAATAAGTAAAATTAAATTTTCAACAGGATATATAATAGACTTACACTCTGAGAGCGACGCATCCCAGCTTGGGTCCAGGAGCTTTTGTTAGCTTTTCACTGAATGCCAATATCAGGTTTTCTGCCCTTTCAACTGGCACCTTCAAACAAACAATGCAAGTGAACATCAGAAAAATATGAATAACAGAGTTTTATGAATATACCGGTACAGCAGAAGATAATAAAATAACACAAACACTTTTCTAGAAAAACATAAAACAAGAGTTATTTCAAGACTCATTAGGAAGATAAATACAGTACTTTTAAAATTTTAATTTGAGTTATTTCACTATTTTTTCCATTGACTTTATGAGATGTGGTTATATTTCTTTTTTCAAAACCTGAACAATCTATTTCGAGAATTTGAAGAATATATTGGTAGAAAAAGGTTTTATAGTGGGAACTTAGTTAACCACTAAAAAAACTTAAAACTTAAACTTGAGAACTTAAAAACCACTAATAAAACTTAGGTTTTATAGTTTTCCTTTCAAACCATAGTTTTTATTGCTGGTGAGTCAAAATACTTTACTAATTACTATAGTTTAAAACGTTATGCAACATTTATTTAAGTTAGAATAGACAATACAATCATGGTTAAATCTATATTACAAGATGAAATGTTATGAATAAGGTGGTTACAAAGAAAATGAGCTAGACTTGATTCGTTTCAAAAATCTGCTGTAAAATAAGTTTGATACTTACTTCAAAAGAGATAGCCTCAGATTACTAAAGATGAAAATCATAGAGGGAATGCCATAAGCCCAACACAGCCACTCACAACAGATTAGAGGAAAAAGGAAATACAAGTAAAATGAATTGGAGAGAAAGAAGAACGAGTATCAAAGATAATTTGGAAAAATGAGGGCGAGTGAGTTTTGGGATGATATGTCTCCTGACTCTGAACTCCACCACGTCTTAACTCTCGAACGTGGTGCAAGTAGAATGAGAGCTGGGAATTTGATGTCTCTTCGGCCTTACAGTGAATGATCACTTATAAATCAAACACCAAGATTACAAAGAGTCCGTGTGAGCGGCCTCAATAGTTGAGTAATGACATTCCACAATCATTTTGCCTAAAATCATCATTGGCTTGTACAAAATTTGTATTAATCAGATCTAGATCTAATCTTCAATTGTTGATTGGAGTTAAATACTTGAGTATTTACTAAGTAACGTGATCTATAATACTCAAGTAGATAAGTAAATTCAATTGAATAGGCTAATTTAAAATTATATATAAAATGAGCGCACTCACCAACACTAGCATTGATACAATAGCGTTCAATACGCCTTCAACCTCAAGTTCATTTCCTTCTTTGAAGCAAGCGTCGCAAACGCCAATAATTTTATGCAAATCATCCTCAATGCCTTTAGGAGATTTTTCTTCTGAAATTTCAGCTCCAAGACTCTTGAAATATTGTCGGAGTTCAACGGCCTGGAAATAATAACCAATGAATGTAAGCAACAATGTTTTAGAATAAAAGTATTGTAGGGAGATATGTGAATTAAAATAAGATATTACTTGTAAATCAAATGAGTGATATGAGATACATGTCACACAAGAATATCTATTAGAAGGAAGCTGATTGATTGTATGAAAACCATACGTCCCTAACCAATTGAAATGAAGTTCCTCAGATTCTGTAATGAATCCATTTCAAGACAAATCTCCTCAGTGAAACTTTACTAAGTGATATTAAATGAGCATGAAGGTCAGAATAAACAAATTACACTGAAATCACTTGGAAATGAATAATTATTGTTAACATACTGCTGAATCTATGTGAGGCTAACCTAAAAAGAGATTCCAACGAAAAAGAAACTTACCTGGTCTTCAGGTGCTATATCGATGAATACTGATTGGACAGTTGTCATTATTGAATATTTGAGTATAATTATCGGAAAATACAATTATAGTATACACAATTAACTTTAAATAAATTCAAGAATTCAATCATGAAGCAAGGTGTGAAACGAGTCAACCGTCGACTTGTCGGCCTGGTATAGAAGAGAAATGTTGTAGAGGAGCGTGCTTTGTTGTTTGATGAAGGTGAATTAAATCAATAGACTGCCCCTTCCAGACGTTGAGAATCAGTTTTTGTAGATTTTCAGTTCTGAATGATTTTAAATGAAGTGATTTTAGATATATTATAAGAATTAGAATTTTTTTAATACTGTATTTCAAATTACACTAGTGTTCTAGCTTACCTAATTTTTTGCATGTTACATCGTTACATATCGATGTCTCGTCTCGATTCGATTATCATTGTATTCGATAACTATCTATCGACGTTAAAGTCCCCCCCATCTTTGTTTTTGTTGTTGAAAGGTGAAACTACAAAATTGCGTGTTTTGTGTATAATTTTACCTTGAAATTGTGAAAGTCATTGCCAAATTGCAAGGTTCAGTCTGTTCCGATTCCTGACGTGTTAGTTCTGCTTCATCTGTGCAAGGGACAAGTTATTTGAATAAAGAATTCACTATGGAGTTTCCAGACTTGGGTAAACATTGCTCCGAATCAACATGTAAAAAATTAGGTAAGCCAGAAGACTAGTATAATTTAATCACAATTTTTTCAAGTATTTACTACTTATTCTTTGCAAGGATCAATAGTTTCATTACATTGCTCAACCTCAAAACAATCCTAATCCTAAACTTGCTATAACGTGTCTCATGCAAGATTTCTGCTTTTACAGATTTTCTCCCAGTCAAATGTGATGCCTGCAGTCGAATATTCTGGTGAGTAGGCCTATTGTCAAATTAATAATATTAAAATTCTCCAAATATTAGCTTGAACAATCTTGTAAATTAGAAACATAACCTCTTTCCTGTTATCATTCAAATCGAGCGAACGCGGAAGCAATATTGAATGAATTAACTTCCTCTATCAAAGTGTGTACTATGTTGTAGTGGGATTCTATATCTCATTTTTTTAGTAAAAATTAGTAATTCTTCAATCATTTCAATATGTCGAGAGAAGATGATGCAATAATTTGTTTACATTACAAAGATAACCATGTTGAGTCAACCTGTTGATCACTTCTTAGTGAATCTTAATTTATTTTTCTTTATCCTTGATCTTATGTCTGCTATTAGAGAGAGCTGATATAATATTATTAAAAGTACCGTATCAAAAATTATATTTAAAACTAATATTAAATATCAAAGTGAATACTTATTTCATACCTAATATTGTGCCATTTTTTCATTCTTCTCAAGTTATAAGAACAAAATTAATCCACAACAGGAGGCAACCATCAATAAAGTTTGTTAGAAAATATAATTCAAAAGTGATGTTTCTAAAGACTAAATATGAGCAATGTTAGTTCAGGACGTCCTTTTTCCTTTTTTCACCTTTAAACACAGACTAGAGAAAAAGTCAAGTCTGCAGGCTACTTCAATCTAGAAATATGACAAGGTGTAATTTTTTATCCAAAGTAGAAAAATTATGAATATGAGATATCAAAAATATGCACAAACAAATAAACTGAATAAGACAAGGAACTTATCTTCTCAATGTTTGTTAATTGTTGTTTTCTAGATGCTGTTTATTAATTATAAATTCTAAAAAAAAAATTACAACTGTTTTATAACGCAATCTTTACAGTTTCATAATTGGAATCAAAACAGTAGTTAGCTTTTTTGAAATGGAATTTAAAACTTGTACTGTAATAACCTCATTATTGTACAGTTTGTATATTATAACACGGTCCTAGTTCAATCTGTTAGGTTAGGTTCCTAACGGAACAAAACACAATCGCAGCTGATAAAAGCTAGTTGCTCGTGCGTGTGTGCTTTTAGCAGCTTCCTAACCTGTAAGGTTAGGAAGAACCTAACATTGAAGTAGAACAATGGTTGATTGAATCAAGGTTAGTTCAGATTGATATAGCAGGATTATTTTAACTTGTCAGAAAACAGCTGATTTAACGTCAGTAAACAAGCCTACATCAATCAGCTGTTTTCTGACAATTTAAAATAATCCTGCTATAATGTAGATAAACTTATTGTTGTTTTTTTGTTTCTTTTGGTCGTAGATAAAAAATGGTGTATGCAATGGTAGTATTTTAGCCTTTAAACGACTCTTGAGATACCTTGAAATACGATTTTAAGGTATCTCACTCATCATTCGAAGGCTCTCATAATAAAACGATTGCATAAACTACTAAAATATAATTTCTAAGAGGTTGAATTGATTTGTGATTCATATTTCAGCATGGATCACATGTCCTACACGGGTCATGCGTGTGAATCAGCCTACAAGAAGAACGTTCAAGTTCCCGTTTGTCCGCTGTGCAACACTCCCATCCCAACCTCTAGAGGTGATCCACCCGATATAGCTGTCAGTGCTCATATTGACTCCCAATGTCAGTCGCAGCCTGCCAAGAATCGGCGAAAGGTTTGTTTTGAAATTATTTTCTCAATCCTCACATTACCTGAACTTGTAAATTATCACATAGAAAGAACCAGAAACCAGGTTATCGAGAATAATAATAGAGAAACTATGGGATATGAAGCAGCAAGCAGGATGGATTAGAGAAATTAAAGAAGATCTGAACAAACTGGAAATAACCCTGGATGATCTGAAAAGCAAAACCGAAAATCTAAACAAACTAAAAGACATAAAAACAAGGTTCAAACCAAAAATAGACAACCGACATACTGTACAAAGGGTATTTAAAGATGAAGAACGAAATATAAGATCAGAACGAATGAAGAAGTACTGGACAATGCGAAAGAAAAAATTAAGAAAGACCAGGAAATGATTGATTTAAGTGGTCCAATGAGGCCGTAAAAGCAAAATAAATAAATACATTGAAAGAACAGGTACACTTTTCTTTATGTTTCTCATTTTGTTTTCAACTTCTTGAAACTACCATTGGTGGACTTCAAAGCCAAAACGCACTATTACAGTATCACAAGCCATTGCTCATTATGCTAGTTAAGCCTGGTTTTTATTAGTAGAAAAATATTGATTTTGAAGATTTTTCGGGACTTATAAGTTGAAAATTCATTGTTGGACTTAACCTATAATGTTTTCCATATTTCCCATTAGGGAAAACTGGATAATTCGGCAAGGTGGAACACCCGAAAGGGTCTCTCCGCCAAAAAAGCCATAAGCTTAATAATAATAATTAGTAGATTTAGTGGTCGAGTAACTGGCATACTAACTCTACCGAGCTAACTCTACTCTACTTACTTGGTCGAGTAACTGTTTTCACTACAATTGAGAATAGTAGGTAAAGTGTGTTGTCTAGTGAACAGATCTAACCTTAAAATGTCTACTCTTCTGACTCTACTCTACTAGCTCGAGACTGTTTTCATTAGGATAGTGATGGTAGAGTAGAGTGAGAAGCGGTGGTTGGGGAAGGCAAGTGGTAGAGTACTATCCCACTCTACCAAAAACAAGTACTCTACCATCACTCTACTCTACTATGAACGTTTTCATTGGGAGAGTTCACAAGATAGTTAGTACTTGCCCAGGGAACTCTACCACTAACTCTACTAATGAAAACCAGGCTTTAATGATATGTGAGAAAAAGGAGAGTTGAGTTGATCGTATCTTATTTTTACTATTACTATTTACTATTGACCGACCGAATATTTTACTATTCATTTGAATATTCTACTTATTCAGGTTGAAAATCTACTGTATCAATATTCTTTTATATTCTATCAAAGTTACAACATGTATTCCACTGTAAATAATTGAAATGTTCCTACATTATTTCGGCTAAAGTGGGGTGCATTTCACTCCTGAAAAGAAGCTTTATTAGCACGTCATGTTCTCACTGAATTTTCACAAGTATTTTGTTATTGAAGAAAACATATAGGGTGTTTCTTATTACCGATATTGGATACTGGTACCGTTAATTTATATTTTTATTTAATTTTTATTCAGATCACCTAATCAAAATCAAGCTCTGTATCAAAAAGTATGATACTTTGTCTGAAAAATATCTCTTATGATCTTGTTTCTATATAATAGGCTTTTTGAAAAGTAGTTTTTCATTGAAAATGAAAATAATCAGTGTAACCTCATCTATTATGTGTATAGTAACTATAACTGTTATCAACATTGTCTGAAAAATATCTCTAATGATCTTGTTTCTATATAATTGGCTTTTTGAAAAGAGTAGTTTTTGATTGACTATAACAAAATCTGATGTATTTTAGTTACTGTACTTTGCAATTGATAGAGGGCGAGATCCATTAATATTGTGATCTTGTAGGAAGGACAGAGGACGCATCTAGTGTTGCGCTAAATGAGTTCCCAGCATTGGAAGTTGGATCCCCAGTTCCTAGTTTACCGATTAAGGAGAGGGAATTGTAGAATGCCTTTCCCCTCCATCAGACAACCAGTGTAGTTGTAACAGAGCTTTGACAGAAAACAACATTTGCAGACGCAATTCATGGCTAATGGTATGAATTGCAACTGTACTTAGGCGCAACAATGTCCCATATGGAAGTTACCTCTGTTCTTCCTTCTCTGTGGATCTTGCAGTTTTAGTGATACAAATGATATAAAACTCGTAATTTTGCATTGTTCACTATTTCATTCATTGTCTATTTTGTTCAGGTTTACACACATAGATGTGCGGCCAAAGGTTGCAAATCAAAAGAAATGATACCGCTGGTTTGCAACGAATGCACTTTGAATTTCTGTCTCAAACATCGTCATACTATCGACCATAATTGCCTTGGAAAGAAAGCTGCACTCCGTAATAAGGCTGCGTGAGTACTATCTTACTTTCTTTTATACTTATTTTCAATTATAAAAGAGTATTATTAATTGAAAATTAATTATAAAAAGTATTAGTTATAACTCTTTTTATTTTTTCACTTCAACTATTGTATTGCTCTCTTTTCTTTTTATTCTTTATTATTTGTTAATTTTAATTTTAGAATTGTATTGAGAGGTTGGCAAGAGTAAGTGCCGATTGCGTCTCAACAAACTGCCCCTCTCCTGGTGTCAAAATAAAGGCAGTCATTCTATTCTATTCTATTTTTCTTTTTGTTTTATCAGTATATCATGAGTGGTATTTGGGCTATGCCTGTTTTACTCAAATATATGATTCTGAATAATAAATAGAAAAAGTGTTGCTTTTCAATTGTATTACGTCAATACGAAACTAATGTCTTTCTCCATATTTTCAAGATTTTCAAGATCTGCAAAATATCATTATAATAGCTTTAAAAATATTATTTTATTAATAAAGCCATGTCAGGTCCTTAATAATTAGTGAAACGAAAATCGAAAGAAAGCTAGAGTGAGTTCTGAAGACTTCTGCAACATTAAACATTGACTACAGAACGAATAGCAATAGAAAATTCGATGAATCAATTCGCAGCAAAACCATTTGCTTACCAGATTAATCAGTAGGCCCATGTATTCATAGCTGTTGACTAATTGCAACGTCAAGTGAATTTCCTATTGCGTTAATCCTGCATATTATAATTATGTTAATCTTTCATATTATAATATTAATGCATCAATATTATTAATCAATATAATATTACACTTGTTACATTTAAATTTATTATAGTTACTTGCTGCTAGCACACAAGCCTTTTTTTGCTGGAAACGCGTGTAAACTATTCAACTAGATCATATTTTATTTTACTCTCAAGATAGGCTAGTATCATTTTTCCATTAAAGTACTTTTTTGTTTTGAAAATAATGAAGTAAATCATTATTATCATGTATATTGTTGATAAATTTGATTTGATTAGATATTTGAAGAGACTGTTGTAATCATTCTGGAAGTTGTTTTCTGGATTTTTTCAGGAGATTCTAATCTAGATCAATTCTTTGGAGACTTCACTAATCACTTTGGAGGTGCTCTTTGTTAAGTAGTAAGTCAATATCTATTTCATTACCGATGTTGCCTTATTATGATGCGACCTTGGTGATGATGCCAACAACAATTATTCTTTATTTTACCATGTTAAAAACGTGTATCAACTTAATTTGTATTCTTATTCATTACCCGAGTTCAGCTGCCACATCCACGCCAACAGCACAACCTTCTTCCTTGTTGAATAATTCGAATAGCAATACAACTAGGAATATCCAGGGAGATATGGTAATTATACTTACTAAGTTTTTATACAGCCTTGTATAATATGCGGTTTGTTTTGTATTAAAACTAGAGATCATGTAACTACTAAGACCTATCACTTGATGATTGGTCAGTTTGGTTAGAAGCGGTGAAGTACCTATTGAGATCGATAAACTTTTTGTTCAGTACAATCTCACCTGTTACGTTCTCTGCCTATTGGGTTTGGTTCTTGCTTGTTGAGCGAGTTTGTTTCTGCGCCCACTGGGCGTCTGTATATCTGATTTCAGTCAGCAACCCAGCGTTGCCAGATGATTTTCATTGATAGTCGATTACCCGATTACCTGGTAAAAACAGCTAAATGTCATCTGGCAACATGGAAGCTTGACTGAACCAGATAAGAAGCCAGTGAAGTAAGCGCAGGGCTGATTGCATAACCGCCAACTGTAGTAAAAACTAAACAAAAGACTAAGACATGAAAGTTATTTAAACGAGATATGTATTAGATATTAAAAGCTATGTATTAGATACCAGGTGATATATGATGAATTGATAATATTGATAAATAGAAACATGAATATCGATAATCGATATAAGTAAAGTTTATTGAACACACAAAAGTCTTTTTAAAAAACTTTTATTTGATTAACACCGTGGCGAAGCGTGGTATACTTATCTGGTCATATCCTATAGGAAATATACCAACCAAACACGCATACCACGCTTCGCCACCAAAATAATACACCCCATGCGCCCATTTCGAAGCTGCTATTGTCTCAGTTAACAACCCCACGTTGCCAGATGACATTTGGCTGTTTTTCGGGTAATCGGGTAATCTAACCTATCAGCCAAAGTCATCTGGCAACGCTGGGTTGTTGACTGAAATCAGATAGCAGTTGCTTAGTGGGCGCAGGGGCTTACAATAGATTCACGTAGGCTACTTATACATGTTACATTCAAATGAGAACTATCCGCTATGCTCGCTGGAGTAGAACTGACTAAAAAATACAATGATCCTATTATCTTTATTATGCTTAGTCAACAATAATGGGGTAGAAGGTGCTACATAACTTATATCGATTATAAAAATAAGCTAGTTTGAAATTGAAATGTTCGCGTTAACAGGAAAGCACCTATCTTTGTTTTCAATGTGTTTTTGAATAAATCGAATTTGAATTGAAAATCCAAACTTTTCTAGGACGAAGACGAAGCCCTAGCCAGAGCCCTACAACTGTCCATGGACCAGGAAGCCGCCCAGCAGGCGTCATGGGGGTCTCGCAATCGACCAATCACATCTCAGGACCAACACAGGCAAGGATCCAATAGCAGCTGTGCTCTGTCTTAGCCCCCGCTGCCTGGCTCACACCACATATGGTATTTCAACGATTTTTCCTCTTGTACGGTTTGAATACTAGCTACCGTGCCGGTACCCCACAGTTTGTGTAGGGGGAGTAGATGCTTAATAAAACAGTGTATTTGAATTATTAATCACTGTTTGATGTTTCAATGGTATTCGAACCATTTTTATACCTTACAAGAGGTTCTTGAATGGTTTGAGCACTAGCTACCGTGCTAGTACCACATAGTTTGTGTTCGTGACTTAAACACTGTATTTGAAGGATTAAAACACTCAAATGGTTTAAGCACTAGCTAACTATCATGCTAGTACCACATAGTTTGTGATTTAAAACAATGTATTTGAAGGATTAAAACTCTTAGGGCCGGTTCATGAGCTCGGGATTTAGCCAAGTCCTAGACTAAAACGGGTGGCTATCGTAGCATCGACAAACGTTTGTCTCGACAGGTTAGTGGGTTAGCAGCATAGAGAGCCCTTAGTACATAGTTTCGAGGCTAACGTTTGTCGATGCTACGGTGGCCACCCGTTTTAGTCTAGGACTTAGCTAAATCCCGAGCTCATGAACCGGCCCTAAATTTCTGAATCCACATTCTAATGGGGAAGTGTTATTTATATCTAAAACTAATGTTCCACGGAAAATTATAAATGATAGTAAATTCATCTCTCATCACATCATCATCCTTCCCATTACCCATGCTTAAGCCAAGAGCTGATCTGGGCATCACCACAGCGAAAAAAAATGATTAAACAGCACACAATATGACAATTGCTGAGCATTCCAATTGAATTACGTACCTTATTTGCCCGGGGTATTTAAGGATGAAAAGCACTAAAGCTACCATACTGTTACACCACAGTTTGTATTGGTGCTCTCTAGTAAATTAAAACACTGTATTTATATTAGTATAACATTGTTTCAAGTTACGAGATTACTTGTTGAACCATTTTTGTGTCTTACGGTTCTTAGACGGTTTGAACATTGGCTACCAAGCCAAAATCCCACAGTTTGTGTTGGTGCACCCTGTTATGAGTTGAATTTAAAAATCATGAGAGAAAAAGATTAGCACAAAATGCTATCTAAATTTCAAGATTATTGAGAGGAAACGATCAACACAAACATTTATATTTGAAACTTATTGCGGGAAAAATATTACCACAAATAATTATTGTAATAATACAGGAAAGGGATTACAATATCACTCTATTTTTCATAAATTGAACTTCCGTATTATGCAAAATGAAACCATAGTACAGCATATTTCTCAATAACATTGAATTAGAAGTGTTTTTCTCTTACATCACTGATTTCAAGTGATTTGATCACATCACTCACTATCATGCTAGCTTTATTCAACTTTAAAATAATAGCTTACAATTTTATACCATAGAGAAGAGATAGGAGATAGATTCTAATCTGTTATCTATGGTTATACACATATACATTAATTTACCATAAGTGTGTTCAACCAAATACGATTCATGTACAGTAAGACGATACAATTTTTGCTGCTATTATTTAAACTAAAAGATTGGTGGAACTTGAAAGATTAAGAAAGCAATGTACTGCATGCTATTGTCAATTTTTTGCAACGATTTAGAAACCAACTATTGCCCGAGTCCAAGCTCCGTGTCCCTGACGTCTGAAGAGTAGAGGTGAAGAGTACTATACTAATACACTAAAAAATCCGCATTAAAAAAAAGTTGCATTCCTCTGAGGGACACGGAACTCACACTCGGGCAGTAAACTGAAAATTTAGTACAGTATATGCTTCTGGCTTGAATGCTTTTTTAAAACTTCTGTGATTCTATTCAGGTTATGGACGTTCCAAACTGTTGTAATAATAAATCTATCAATTAATAGGCTAGTATTCTTTCAATTATTCCCAAACGTTGATTAAATTTGTTGTATTTTGTTCATCTATGTATTTTTTTATTAATTATTTATCTTCATTTTATTATTATGTATCTTTATTTGGATTTAAATTTATTCTATTACCAATCTACAAGCTATGGTCTTGTGTGGGAATCATTGTTATTGAAATTATATTCACTAATAATAAATGAACTGTGACAATTGAAATTATTAATACAGTACAATATTTAACCAACGACTATTTTATAAGTTGAAGTTTTCTTTATGTTATTGTAATTGAATATTTTATTAAATTGTTGAATACATAGGTGATTATTAATTATTTCAATAGGTTTTGAATAGGTTCAATTATAACATATTATGCCTTTAATTATTTATTATTATTTTGCTCCAGTAACTTACCTTGTTGTTTGTAGTATTAATTGACGAAAACTTATAAATTATTTATTGTTATCAGTAATGTTTCAAAGGACCTTGATGTGTTGATTGTAACGTAAAAGCGTGTTCATGTGAGTTATAGTAGAATTTGACTATTTCAACAGGATTTATGAATTTTAATGGTTTTAAAAACCTAAATGTTGTTCTCATTAGCAATATTTCACATTAGATGAAATTGTGTTTCACACTAGAAGTAAAATCTGTCTAGATTGTTAGTTATTGAAGACATACGAATAAGATCCATCGAAATTTTGATAATACAGTATCTCAAGCGTGCTTTATGTAATTAATTGAAATAATATTCGTGAAATACAGTTTTTACCAATTTTCTTACCACTTTGTAGCTTGTGACTCCACAACACTGCCATATTCAAGATAATATATCAATTATTATTTATTATGATGTTTACGATATAATAGTAATAATATTTAAGATACAATCTGAATGCAATTATTGGATATAAAGGTCTTATTACTGTGATTACTGCAATTCCTTCTTTGAAGTACCGATTGTCGATTGAAAAAATTCTATTTTTTAAATATATTCGATGATAGATGTGTCAGTTTATTACATGTTGTGATTTAACTGTTCTATTTTGTAGTTTAGTGATGAAAAATACTGTTCGAAACTAAAGTAATTATTAAATATCTATATTTATCATATTTTCGTTACTTAATTATTGTAATCCTCATTATTCAAACAACTATAAACTGTGTTTTCATCTTTTCGTGGTTGATTATTTTAATTCTTTAAAGTTGAATAATTTGAGACTCTTTCAAGCTGTTCGCATAATTTTACATTCAGAAGAAAGGAGCAAATCTCAGTGATGTTATGTATTTATAATTAGATGAAAACATCCCATAAAGCTGGTGGAGCTTTAATCTCATGAATCTGTTTGAGGGATGCTGTATCAGGGGTTTCCCCATGAGTCATAACACTGTATTAAACTGCCCCTCCCCCAGCCTGATGACTCACTCGAGGACTCTGGGATTTTCCGGAAAACTCACAGAGATGCAACAGGTGGGGGGATTGTGAAAAGTGGGGTGGAGAGGGGACATTTTCGCAGAATTGCGTAACCGCAAAGCGTGTGGGGTTCTACTACACAGTATTTAAGATTTTTCGACAACAGTAAAAATGATTGTACTGTAGTTGAAAAGATGTATCTTCCGTATCGGCCTAGTACGTATAAGATACTGTAGGGAATACAGCGTATTCCGGTACAGAAGTTACAGTCAGATTCATTTAATTTGACGCTTGGCATTAGATAGAGAGGTATTCTTGACTTTGCTGATGACCGTCTAATGCCAAGCGTCAAATTAAATCAATATCACTGTACATCTATTCGACTACAGTGTCATTGAATACATTCGCACCTCCAGTATAAACATTAATCTTTATAAGATCATAAACAATTAAAATTTCAATGTTAACTGTTTCACGCTAGTTGAATATCATAGAATCGATTTTGATTCGCCTACACAAAATAAATAGGTACATTCATTTTAATTTTACACTTGGCATTAGATAGATAGAGAGATATCATTTCTCGACATTGATGATGACCGTAGAGTACGATGGCAAATTAATAATATCTCTCTGTCTGTCTAATGCCAAGCGTCAAATTAAATTAATATCACTGTACCTATTACAAACTATTTTGAACTAAATAATTAACAAACACTTCCATACAGTTGAAAAAATAAAATATTTAAGAAAGAGGGACAGTAAATAGCTCTAAACTTCCTAATTCCTGGATTTAGTCACATAAAAGAATATTGTCCAAATATTGAATAAAGTAACTATTTTAAGGGTTCGTTATCTCTATCAAAAATTGAAGTACCTAATGAGAAACTATAGTGGCGACCACGGAATTAGGCGACTGAGAGATTTTGCGCTGTTGTCAGATACGAAAACGGGAAAGTCGAAAATTGCTTGCTCCCCATCACAGTTTGGCAACGTTGAGCTTCCAGTGCTGCCTTTTCCGAGCTTCTCAATCGATTTGAGTAGTCAGCTGGCAAGACTTAAAAACAGCTCAAAATGTCTCAGCTGCCTTATTTCATGAGCGCTACTATAGTTCCCGTCTCTGCACCAAATTAACTCAATTTATATATTTTTTTTACCATGAAGACAGTTTTTCATTGATTTTTCATTGAAGTGTATTCAGGCCTCAAAACTCTTGTATACAGTCTCTGTAGTGTAGTCTTTTTATTCAGCTGACCTACAGTTATATTCCGCTTGGCATTAGATAGATAAAGAGATAGATTAGATAGATTTCTTTGCCATCATACTCACATCAGCAGATACTCATCATCAAGAAATACAAGAATATTTATCTATCTATCTAATGCCAAGCGTCAAATAAAATGAATGTCACTGTATAGCAGGATTCTTTTAAATTGTCAGAAACAGCTGATTGATGTACGCTCGTTTACTAACGTTAAATCAGCTGTTTTCTGACAATTTAAAAGAGTCCTGCTATACACTACACAGCTTTTCTAAAGTGATCAATCGTCTGTGTAGTCGAGCCTCAGCCCATAGAGACGTCGTGCGATCTCTGACGCCATCCGGTATCGATCTTTCGTGAAGCCGCACCTCGTCTCGTGAGGTGGCGCCATTAGCGGTGAAAACTAGAACTAGCGCTCTATCAACCGGCTGATTTCTGTCCGCCGGAGTTCTCCAGTCGCAGTCCTCTGCTCGTAGAGTCCAGTTGAGCAGGTCCGCGTTCCCCCTCGTTTTAAACCTGCTATCACTCAGTGCGTGTCCTAACGTGTTCATTTCCCAGTCCGGCGTAACTAATTCAACAATCGATTGAATTAATTCAAGCAGCTGTTTTACCTAGTTTGCTAATTTCATGTGTAATCTACGGAGGTGATGGCTGATTATTTCTACATGCTGGATAACACCCGGTTAAGGTAAATATTATCAATTTTCACTCTGATAACATATTTTTGTATTTAGGTTAAACACAGCGTAAACAAGAGATTTCTACGCTAAGTACGTGACATTCAATTCGAGTCATGATCAGATATTTTTTCGGGACTTTTAAGTTGAAAATTCAGTGTTGGACTTAACCTATAATGTTTTTCCATATTTCTCATTAGGGAAAACTGGATAATTCGGCGAGGCGGAACACCCGAAAGGGTCTCTCCGCCAAAAAAGCCATAAGCTTAATAATAATGATCAGATATTAAAATGAAATAATTTCATCTTTATGAGTAGATTTATATCTTTGCAAAACCTTTGAATATGTGGAAATTGAGAGAAATGAACCATAATCCATGGTGAACTATGCTCCCTTCCCAGGTAAAGTATACCGTAATTTGCTTCAATTTGAGGAAATCAACAATGAGAGTATAATAATTTTTCCTATGTGTATCTTAACTAACTCTCATAGGTGCTATTAGAATAGTGAATTTGGAAATTTATATGAATTTGTTATAATGTGGTTGGAATTAAGGGTTGATAAGCAAAGTATAAAGTGTAATGAACAAATTATAATGATATTCTATCATTTATTGGATTTGAATCTACTGGACTCATTCATTTGGCAAATAATAGGTGTTGCGAATCATTCATTATAATAAATTAAAGCTCCCATTGACGAATTCCTATTTTCCTTTCTAAATGTTTGATTTTCGTAACAATACGACTTATAGTATTGTATAATATAAAAACAAAGTGGTTCGGAACCCATATAGAATAGGAGAGTCCTCAGAACGGGACTCAAATGGTGAAATGGAACTGTCTGAAAGAGTCTCTCCACCATGGAAAGGCATTCAAATAAGGTTTTATTTTATTAGTTTATTTCTTTTTTTTTCGTTATTCATTTTCTTTCAATATGTGGTAGTGTATTATGATTTAACTAGTACTGTTTTTATCTGTTTTTCGATCATCCAATTTTGAATCAATGATAAGTACAATATAATTATCTTTAAGCTAAATTAAACGATACATCAATGGTTTATCAATGTTCAGCGAATCATCCATCCAAAACAGTATAGGCCTACTACCCGGGTTTTGACAAAAAATAAAAAAAGGTTTGGTCCAATCATCGGTATCCGAAATTCCCCTTTTACTCTTAAGCAGGTGTGACTTACTCATCAACATAACAAAAGAGGGGTTGCAGCATTCTAGAAGCTTCTCAGAGAGTCTTCCGATCTGCATTTCTTGTTCTTCTGTGGTTAAAAGGAAGAACTTCTCTAACGGAAAAAGTAGAAGCTCAAAAATATTATTGATAGGTGATAAATAATTGTTGAATCTGTTGAGAAAATATAAAGTTGTTTATTAAAAACTGATGACCGATTTCACGAAAGCCAATTAAATTAAACCACCGTAAAATAAATGATGGAGCTCAATAGGTATTTCGTTGCACTGCTTTGATCAAATGAAGTCATGCAGATAAGTATTATGTATTTTATATCATTGTTCTTTTATGTATCGCCAATTACTCGAAAGCCAATTAAATTTAACCGTCGTAAGGTGACGTCATTTGACGGATTTCAATGGGCTCCTCGTTGCATTGGTTTCCTCAAATAACGTCAGTTTACAGCAGTTTATTGATTTAACTGCTTGATTTATTTTTTTGCAAAGGGCCGTAAGTCTTGAAAAGAACACTTATCTTTCGAGGAGAAAACGGAAAAATGTCCGAAAATGATTGACTATGACAGATGTAAACTTATTCTTAATTATAAGGGTAGTTGAAATTCGTGTGAAGGCTGAAGATATGCAACTTTCTTACAGGAGTGTTGTAGCATATTGCCTAACCGATATTTTTCGTAGTTGAAATAATTAATTTTATACGGGTTTTCTGCCCGTATCTTGTTTTGAAGATGATCGGGGAACTTTCAAGCTAACTGTCACTACCTCCTTGAAATTAAACTGTTTTGGTCTACCGTTTTCAAGTTTTGGGCCTCGTTTGATTTCATATTAGAACTTGGAATTTCATTAACTGGTGCCCAATTCTTTCCTATAAAGATATCTCTGGTCATTATTCTTCATTGCTTGACTTTATTAGAAATTATCATGATTTGTTTATTTATTTAAACTATTGATTTTCTTCTGAATGTATGGGTTCAATTACTGTTCATATATGACCAAGAGAAATCACATTACGATGAATGTGAGGAGTTCTCCTATTGTTGGTAGTAGTTTGGTGTAGATTGTTATGATAAGGATTGATAATTCATATTTATTGAATTGTATGCAAAATAAGCAATATTCTCTAGTCATAATCTATCAGAAATAAAGAAGAACATACGTTATCAGATGATGGTATTTTCAAGTCCAGGTTCTAGATAGATTCCAACATTAACTTTAGCATTACATTAAAATTACAACTGTTAAAATTTTTCAACATTTTCATTGTTAGAATGCTCTTCTTGAAAACAAAAATTCAACCACTTTTGAAATCACTTTATTAGCCTTCGATATTATTGAAACCTGGGGCCTATTTCATAAAAGTCTTGAAGGAGAATCATCAACAAAATTCACTTTAATCACAGGCTAAATCAGCTATAGGCTAAATGAATGGATAAATAAATGAATGAATGAATAGAATAGTATAGATAAATATGATTTTATCGCTACGAAACAGGTACAATGTAACTGGCCAATAATTTTCATGTAAAAGGCACGAAGTCTCGTTACCTACTCTGCATTTCTTTTCAAGTGACATTGAATGACTGAATAAACCAAATTATTAGATGGCAAAGTACAGTACAATACATATAACTCAGTGTCTCGTTAGGGGCTGTCATTAGGGTAGGCCCTTCAATTGCTTTCTTCCCTCCCCTCTTCTTTCTCCTTCGCCTCTCCTTCCTCCTTCTGCTTCTCCTTTCCTCCTCCTTCTTCTTCTTCTTCTTCTTCTTCTTCTTCTTCTTCTTCTTCTTCTTCTTCTTCTTCTTCTTCTTCTTCTTCTTCTTGTTCTCCTCTTCTATTGTTCCTTCTCCTCCTCCTTTCCATCACCTCTCTTTCTCCTCTCCTTCCTCTTTCTGTTTCTCCCTTTCCTACTTCTCCTCTCTTTCTCCACTTAACCTCTTCATCTTCTTCTCCTATTCCTTCTTTTTCTCCTCCTTTCCTCTTTCTCCTCTCCTTCCTCTTTCTGTTTCTCTCCTCCCTTCTTCTCCTCTCTTTCTCCACGTCACCTCTTCCTTCTTCTTCTTCTTCTTCTTCTTCTTCTTCTTCTTCTCATTTTCTTCTTCTCCATCTTTTCTTCTCCTCCTCCTTTCCTTCACCTCTCCTTCTCTTCTCTGTCTCCTCTCTTTCCTCCTTCTCCTCTCTTTCTTCACCCCACATCTTCTTCTTCTTCTCCTACTTCTCCTCTTCCTCCTTCCTTCCTTTGCCTCTCCTTCTCTCCTCTTTGTTCTCTCCTTTCTCCTTCTATATCTCTTCTTCCTTCTTCTCCTCTCTTATCCCACTTCATCTCTTCTTCTCTTCTCCTTCTTCTGCTCCTCCTTCTTCTTCTCCTCCTTCTGCTCCTTCTCCTTCTTCTTCTTCTTCTTCTCCTCCTCCTTCTTCTTCTTCTTCTTCTCCTCCTTCTTCTTCTCCAACTTCTTCTTCTCCTCCTCCTTCTTCTCCCTCTTCTTCTTCTTCTTCTTCTTCTTCTTCTCCCTCCTCCTCCTCCTCCTCCTCCTCCTCCTTCTTCTTCTTCTTCTTCTTCTTCTTCTTCTTCTCCTCCTCCTCCTCCTCCCTCCTCCTCCTCCTCTCCTCCTCCTCCTCCTCCTCCTCCTCCTCCTCCTCCTCCTCCTCCTCCTCCTCCTCCTCCTCCTCCTCCTCCTCCTCCTCCTCCACTCCTTTTCCTCTCCTTCCTTTTCCTGTTTCTCTTCTTCCCCTCTTCTTTTTCTCCACTTCACCTCTTATTCTTCTTCTTCTCCTCCTCCCTCTTCTTCTTCTTCCTCCTTCTCCTCTCTCACCCCACTTCATCTCTTCTTTTCTCCTTTTCTGCTCATTATTCTTCTTCTTCTCCTCCTCCGTCTCCCTCTTCTTCTTCTTCTCCCTCCTCCTTCCCTCCTTTCCCCCCTCCTTTTTCTCCTCCTTCGCAATCGATTCTCAAGGTCATAGGGGTGCCTGCTGCCCTGGTAAAAGAGCAGTAGAAAGCTCTCAACGAATGCTTGACGGAGGTTAGGGCTGTCTAAACGGGAGGGTTGCTTTTTGTACGACCTTGAACTCAGCTTGAGTACAGGGGTGGCTGGAACGATCGATTACCGAAAATTGTCTTGAATTTATTTCGTATAACTATTATTATAACTCTATTCGTCATCCTCTGAAGTTTTTCACGCAAACTGCCTACTTGGTGATATAGCGAGAGCTTCTCAGTCTTCAACAAAATATTACGTTGACTAGAAATATTGAAAATCAGTTGAGCCTTTTCAACGAAATTTCACAGGAGAGCGAAATAAATAGTCTAGAAGTATTAATATAATCAGTTAAACTCCGTTTCACGAAATTTGACGTTTCACAAATTTAAACTCTAGACTCTTGTATGGACTCTGCACGTTAATTCCAACAAAAATCTTCCAGCGTTAGTGCTATCAAAGACGATTTAACTACTTAGTTAAATAGTTGAACTTACTTTTGATTGTTGAATTGTTTTTGTAGCAATCCATGTATAAGGATGGTCAAGAGTCTTTCTCCATTTAAGAACTAATTATCATACTGAGACTGAGACTTTACTCATATAATAATCTACAATTTCATGATTTTTAACTATAATACTAATTTTACTAATACTATAATACTGATTTTTAACTATAATTACTAATCAAAAAGTATTTTTTTGCTCACCTCATTAATCACTGAAGAAACTACACCTCTATCCTCATCTTTATAACAATTTTTATCGCCTTTTCTCTCTATCTTTCTCATTTTCTATTTCCAATTCTATTCTACAATTTCAAAGTGCAACACTGCCTATTGTTTTCCGTACGCCTACTAATAAAAATTATGAATAATAGAACGAAGCTTAGAAAATATAATGAAGAAAAAGGGTGCGGGATAATAGAAGAGTACGCAATAACACCTCCACCTAATTTTCTTGTTCTTCTTTTTCTTTCTAGTCCCTCTTCTCTTTGCCTAGCTACAACTCTATTATTCCCTCCTCCCACTCTCTACTATTTGCATTATTTCTTCTTTACATAATTTTTTATCGTTTGCCTTCATCTTTCACGGTTACAATAATAGAGTTCGTATTGATCTAATCGATAAATCAATAATGCGGTTTAGTTGGCAATGCTATTGAATAAATATTTCATGACGTAATAATGTTGTCTAAAATAAGTAGTATGTACATGATGCAAATCTGAACGGTGTTTGTGATGTATTGATTTCTTGTCAAAGTATTTAATCAATTTACTTATGGGTTATTCAATGCATTTGAGAGCATTGGAAGATTCACATTAATAATTGTGATGCAATTAAACTGTGGTTAACACTAGCAATTAAATCAGATACTGGGAATTTTGGTCCTTATGACCAATGATAACTTGGATAAATTATATAGGAGATTATAACCAATTATACTGGAGAGTATAACCAAATAAGAAACACCTCTCTCCCATTGAAAAGGACTACAATACTGATGAACATTTAATTTAATCTTAAAACTTGAATTATTATATTCTCAATTCACAATATTCACAATTATTCATGTGGATGAATATTATAATATTTATATAGGAGATTGATGATCGTAATTGGTCGGTACTTTTAAGATTTTAAGTTAATTCAGTTTTGAATAACTTTAAATTTCTATAATCTCCAATCTTTTTTAGCAAGGTTGATTTAGAATAGAGCTTAACTTTATTTTGTTTTTGTAGTTGTAATACTCGAATTTATTTTTTCTCATTTTACTTTTATTGTATCATTTCATTTTGTTTTGCTCTTGCAATATTTTTCATTTGCAATTTCAAGCTTGCAATTTGCACATTTTGCAATTTCAAGCTTGAATAATTGTAATTTTTTCTGCAGAGGAATAAATTATTTATTTATTATTATCTTCAAGATTATCCTAACTCTATCTAATTCATAAGGATGGACTTGAATTTGGAAATGATATCGATATCAAAGATTGAAAACCATATTATTGATCGGTACTTCAAGATTTTAAGTTAGCTCAACAATTAAATTTTGAATTTCCACTTCACATCTGTGTACTCAAGTCAATAGATAGCTGTTAGAACATTGTTGCGTCTAGAAACAAAGACCAAGAAGAGCAGAACCAGCATGTGTTTGAAAAATTGAAAACAAATTCTTTATTATTGCGCACATGTGTTCGTTCGGAAGCATTGAATAACAGTACCTACGTCATAAAACAATGCTGTTCAATTTTTATACCGTTTGCTGAGTAGTTGCATGCGGCGACTTTTAAACTGTTATTTTAGTACCCCACTATTACTTAAGTACTATGGTACTTTTGTACTATAACTTATACTTTAGTACAACAACTGATACTTTGCTAGTAATTCACTCTCCTCCTGTAATAGCCTATCAATTTCACATAATATACTACGGTAGTTGCCTTTTATGCCCCCACATTCAAGAAAGCTTATTTTGAGGAATATCGGTTTTAAATTGTTTATGGTTTTCATGACATGTGAAATCTATTTTCATGCTCACAAACTTTATGGGAACTCATATGGGAATTGAATAGCTTTAGTAAACTGCACAGCTATTGTTCAAATTTACAATTATTGTGAAATTTTAAAGCAAATTACAATACATAGTGTGCAATTCAAGTGTTTTTCTCACTTAAATACCTCTATAATCCTCCATTAATCTTTTAAAAAACTAGTGTGTATGTTATAATGAAAATTCGATTTAAATCTCATCAAAATACAAGCACTCTATACAACTTGGAAAAAAAATTGCCCACGGAATCCATCACTCATTCCAGAAGCCTCATGAAAAAACAATAATAAACATTGGTCAAAACCATAGCTACACCTTGTCGGTCAAAGACATAAATGTCGTTAGTCACAGTAATTCACATAGCTGCTCATGAAGCAGCATACACCGATGCAATGACTAATCGGTGTGTTGCTTCATAAGCAGCTATGTGAATACTGACAACGTGAAATTCTAGCCAAAATTAAATGCGTCTTATAATGTGTTCTATTACATTATGGGTCCTGTACTTGTGGAAAAATAATACTCCTAATGTTGACTATAATGTGTCCATACATAATGTCCTACTACATTATGGGTCCTATACCTGTACATCACCTATATTCTCATCTTCCATTAAAACACACACATAACATGGGCAAATGCCACGGCATTTAGCTCTTCTCATTAATGAGGATAAACATTTAGCTGAAATCCATACAGCGTATCATAGTTAGCCGTGGCATTAGGCTTGTAATCATCTAGTACAAATTGTACCGTTTCTACTTCGGACTCAGTAGCCTAATGGTAGGAAGGTAGGTCTACTCTACATTAGGTGGTAGCCTATCCAGCTCTCTCCTCCCCGCCAGGCAAGACTTTCTGCCGTATCTAATAGCGTAGAGGTGTTCTTTAGCGTTGATCTATACGAATTAAGTTTTTTAACACGAGATTTCTTGTGCGTGTGTGTGAGCGAGCGGCCAGTGAAAAAGAAAATGAATTGTAACGGTGCGGTTGCGGCCTGTCGACCACATTTCAAACTCTTCTAGTTACAGTTTTCCGATAATAGTCGGGTTGTTTTCCGACGCCATTTTGTTTTTATTCGATTCTCAATTCTTTTCATATTCCAAATATATTGACTTGTCACATACAACATACCAACCAATGGCGTACACCGGTTAGTCAAGACAAGACAAGACGAGATTAGTCACGTTTAGTCACAGTTTAGTCACGTTTAGTCAGTTTAGTCATACCAACCAAAGGCGTACACCGGTTAGTCAAGACAAGACAAGACGAGATTAGTCACGTTTAGTCACAGTACTTCACATAGTTGCTTATGAAGCAACACACACCAATTAGTCATTGCATCGGTGTGTGCTGCTTCATAAGCAACTATGTACTGTGACCGTGACTAATCTGGTCTTGACAACGTGTACGCCTAGCCTAATGAATTCAAAATTCAAATATTCATAGTATATAAACTGTCCCAGCACTATCTGAGAGTCTTGCAAGGCATTGTTGTACTCATCAAAATAAAGAGAAAAACTCACAATAAGTTTCTGGAAATGATTTACCGAGGGAAAGCTATGTATCAAAGTTTGTTTTATTTTGTTTCTATTCGTTTTCCAATACATTTCATATATTCATACTGCTTGAAGTGCCCCAAATCTATCAGAATACATGACATGCAGGGGCTCTTTTACTCATTAAATTGAAGAGTTAAGTAGGGATTGTTCTACTAATCAAAATAAAGTCAAGTTTTACAATAATTTTTCGGGTATGATTTGTTACTGAGAAAACTGGCAGAAGATAGCAGATTTTTCACAATGTTTTGCATTTTCATAGATATCTGGTGGCTGTATTAGTAATACAAGCATTACAATAAAGTTGTATTAGTAACTGCAGCGGTTATTCGGTTATTGTGATCATAGAGAAAATATTATGAAGAACTTGAATTTATAAGAATAAGTGGCTGTAACTAGATTTGGTCAACCTTTATACGAATTAATATACTTTGAATAGATCTCCAGAAATTACGCAATTGAAGAATTCATGGAGAAAATGGTATTCCGACAATCACGTACGATTGTACGTATTACTTCTTCTATTGTTATTTGAATTTGGAAGGAAATGAGATATCGCAAATATTCAATTGCTTTTCAAATTATTGATTTAACAAAGGCAATTATTTACTTTTTACTTTGAAGAAAATTCGTTTCTGAAGATAAAGGGTCCAGCAACCCAATAGTCTAAAATCTAAAATGTACAATCTTGTACCCAGACTTCAGAAAACATGTAAAAGGAATGAGAACATACAAACATTTTTATAAATCTGTGTTTTGATTAGAAAATATCCGATTTCAGAGGCTAATGTACATTTTGTATTATATTATTGGTTCATAATATTTCAAATTCCTTCTCACCAAATAGAAATTTCTAGACGAATGTCAATTGGTAATCAATAATTGAAGAGACAAAATCAATGTTGGAATGATGTAGACAAGACTATCTTGGTTCAGTGAATCGTTGAAAAATTCTCTTCAAACCATAGAAGTAAGCAGAATCGATGAAGTAGTATTTCTGAAGGGCCGAAACCCTCTTACGTTGCCCTAGTGTATCTGGATACTGTCCAAGACAGGCTCCCATTCTAAAGAAAGGGAGGAAGGGCTATTGAAAACAAAAAGGAGAAAAAAGGCGCAGAGGGGAATAAGACATATGTAGGGCGTGGGTTAGGCCCTATTCATCATTATATTTCATTCTTCCAGAAACATAGAACTATATACATTTATACTGGATATATTTATATTCCAAGAACTGACCTGGTGAGGTGGGTTTAGGGCCTGCCTAGATATGTAGAGAATATCTATAGATATATTTTCAAGGGCTACCCTATGATTTTTCATATTTTGGGCCTGGATAAAAATAGGAAAAATCTTATGTTTGACGGTTCTCAAACACCCCTCTCAGTCAGTCAGCTGTCACATTATAATACATTCGATTTTCTAGGTTAGAGATTGTTGTAGATTAGTATCACAATCGAGGGAAAGAACTCTACAATCAATGATGACAGATTTTGAAAACTGAAGGCTTTGATTTGTGTAAGATTTCCGAACAAAGATGTATCTAACGATGTTTGAAAAGACGTTGATTCATGGAACTGTAAAGGTTATAATGAGATTATTGTATCGCTGATACTAGATTACATTGTCTGACAGATATATTTACGCTTGTGCTCTAAATAGAGTTGTCCTGTACATGTTATTATTCTCGAGTATACTATAATATTACAATAATCTATATACTGTATTATCCAATCATCAGTAATAACAATTTTCTATTCTTTAGATAAAATTTATAAAGTGGAAATTATAAAGAAAAAGAGCAATACTGTTTTATTATTAAATTCAAGAAGTTTAAAGTAGTGTATAACGTTGAATCTTGACAGCAAATATTCATTAACCATTGCTCATATTAATTTTGTGTTAATAGTTGTCAGTGTGATTTAATGGTTATAAATTTTAAGTTCATTTTTAAAGTACAGTGAAATGTTTTTTGGGTCGTGTTTGAAAATCCTTCTTGAATAGGGAGAGCCTAGAATTACACTGAAGATGCACCCCAATTATTAGTCTTTGAACTGTTTTTTAAATGTTTTAGAAAAAACTATTATTAGTTCTAAGAATTGACAATATTTTAAGAATGTGAGCTCCTTAATGGGTTATAAACTTAAAACATTTTGAACTTTCTATTGAATTTTCGTGTCATATATAGCTGAAAAAAGTTATAACCAGATAATTGTGTATTGAAACCTCTGTGTATTCTTCAACCTCTCATTCTTCATGTTCTGGCTTCTCCGGTCTTCTTGTTCTGTACTCCTACTACTCCTCCTTCTCCTCCTCCTCCTCATCCTCCTCGTCCAGCTCCTCCACCTCCTCCTTCTCCACCTTGTTCTTCTCCTCCTTCTCCTCCTGTTTCATCTTGGTGATCACAGTTCTTTCAAATTTGAAACCTCAGAAAGTAGCAACGATCAACAATCTAATTTCTTTTCGCTACTGTCAAATTTTCTCTAAACTCCGTCGAAAACGACAACATAAACACTATATTTCCGATAATTCACGATTAACTGTAGCAAGGTTGGCGTGCTAGGCTAGCAAACCAAAGCACTTTCCCAATCAAATTAACTCCGAAGTTCCACTTTTCAACGCGGTCTGTTGCATCTTACACGCATCGTAAATTGAAAGTGTAAAGATAGGGCAGCAGCGATAAACACGTCAATCTACTTTGAAACGGATGGAAACTACCGTTCGATAATAATAAAATTTAATCAAAAGCTGTTTGGTTTGACGAATTTTTGGGAAGAAAATAACCAATCCGGATAGACAGAGAGTTGGGAGATGAATGGAGTGGAAAAGTCTAGAGTAGATGAAGGATTAGTAGATGAAGAAAAAAGAAGAAGGAGAGAAGAAGAAGAAGAAGAAGAAGAAGAAGAAGAAGAAGAAGAAGAAGAAGAAGAAGAAGAAGAAGAAGAAGAGAAGATGAGAAGATGATGATGATGATGAGGAAAAAGAAATGGAAGAACAAAAAGAAAAATAAGAAGGAGAAAAAATATGAAAATAATTAAAATCTACTTGGTTGGCGTTTAAAAAAAATCGATCCGAAAAATAAATAGAAGATAAATGGACAGGAAAAGATAGGAGTAGATGAAGGAGTAGGAGGAGGAGGGGGAGAAGGACAGGAATAAAGTTAAAACAGGAAGATGAACAAGGAGTGCAGAGAAAAAAGAGGAGATGGAGGACGAGGAGAATGAGCATTACAAGATAAAAAAGAAACATACAAGGAAAACTATGTTGAGTATGATGGAGAAGACGAATGAAGAAGAATAAGAAGAATGAGAAAAAGATGAGAGCAATAGAGACGTAGAAACGTGTTGAAAATGATAAAGGAGTGAAAAAGTAAACCAAAGAAGAGACAAAAATGAAAAAAGGTAGATATTGTAAGGATTTTGTATTAAAGGGGTTTAGATTATTTGGTAAGAGGTATACGAGGAGAACAAGAAGATGAAAAGGAGAAAAAGAAGATGAAAAGAACAACAAGAAGATGAAAAGGAGAACAAGAAGATGAAAAGGAGAACAAGAAGATGAAAAGGAGAAGAAGAAATTGATGAGAAGATGAGAAAAGAAGGATTGGGAGAAAAATAAGGAGAAGAAGGGAGAAGAAGGAGGTAGGAGGAGAAGAAGAAGTAGAAGAAATAGGTGAGGGAGGAGGAGGAAGCAGAAGAAGTAGGAGAAATAGGTGATGAAGGAGGAGGAGAGAGGAAACTAGAAGAAGAAGAAGGAAAATAAGAGTGAGAAGGAAAGCTGTAGAAGAAGTTCAGTTAGACGAATACGTAAAAAAGAAAACTAATCCTTCGAAAGAAAGAAGCAGGATTTATGGATGAATTTGAATGAAGAAGACGTTTTTATAAAACAGGAAATTTGATGATAGAAAGTGTTGTGATGAGCCACCACACCAATCTGCTAGTTTAATGACTATTTAACAGTGTCCAGTCTTTTAAATATCCACATTGAAAAGTGGATCGTGCAGCACAGCTCGATCTTCATTCTGTAGAATCAGGGTCGAATTATCCAGGACAGTCTAACTGGAATTCACCTATTCAGAATACTTTCCTTGTTATTGTTTGGTGATTGGTTAATTTTGGGTTAAACTGTATTAAACTCTGGCGAGAGAAAAAAATTTCGTCAAATTTAAATCAATTTCTCCTTTCAATTATCACCAGATAATATTGAATGATAGTATTATCAATGTATCTATGTAATATATATCAATGTATTATCAATAGTATTTCAATGATAGTATTATCAAAGACGATAGGAAACTATTATAATTGTATTCTAATTGTCTTTGGTATTATCATTTATACTGATAAAAATTTATTATACTAATTAACTGAATTACATACAAGTTATGATTACAAAGTTTTTCTACTATTTATCTTGAATCACTTTTTTTTCTTCTTACAAATGTACATATTGCAATATTAATTTTTGTGTTTTATTCATTGTATAAGTTATAAGTTTCATTCGTTGTCAATGTTGAGTGTTGAGAGGATTCTTTAGTGACTTTAGTCCTTACTCCGCCCCTTAGAAAATATTTTCATATCATTACTCTTTTCGTTTCTTTAAGTAAGAAACCTTGAGAAAGTCAAGGACTCGAAATTGATAGAGAAATTTGACTGCTAAACAAGCAGAAATAAAGAAAATATTCTAAAATCAAACATCTTGAAATTTTTAGAGCAAATAATCTAAACAAGAAAAGCTTTTGTGATTGCCGTTGTAAATAATCTACTTCTAGTTTATTATGATTATAGTTTTTTATTATTAAAAGCCCTCCTAGTAACACAAAAAGTACTAGGACCTAGTAGTTCCAGAGAAGTATTAGTCCTAGTACTTTTCCTAGTATCACAGACAACACTAGTATAGTTAGTCTATGCTAGTATGTTTCTACTCCAGACAACTCTCTCTCGTTTAGCTTTCTTCTCTGTAATTGTGTTTATATATGTGTCTAAATATTGTTTTGTTTTTTCTTATTCGTATTGTTATTGTGTGATAATTATAAAAAAATAGATGAATCTCAAAGAAAATCACAAAGTATTGGTATTTAACAAGAATCTGCATGCAAATGTAACACTTTCAACGCAAATGAATTCAAATAAACTGAATGATAACAAAGAAGATTGACCGTTTGGATTTGTTTCAAGTATCCTGCCAATTCAAATATTATTGCTACGTTTTGTATGTCCACAAAAGCTAGTTGCGGAAGGAGTGACAAAGGACAGAATATGGAGAATAACAAGGATGAAATGACACACAAAGCACAGTCACTCGCCGAGGGAGAGAGATCTATTTCTGTCCTGTAAACAGGACACAGAAAGGACCCTTGGCTTGCACGGCACACGTGTTTCATCTGTTCTGTTTATAAAAAGGTCCTTACTGAAAAAAGGCTTAAAAGCTGATAATCTGGAACAGAGTTTGGCTTATGTCACTGATGCAACAGGATTTGAAATTCAGTGACGTGAATCTGGTCTTAAAACTTTGTTGAGAAACAGAGGTTGGCTTCAGAGAACAAATCAATAATAGAGTGGAGTAAAGAGGATGTACAGAGGAGTACAGAGGTTGGCTTTAGAGAACAAATCAATAATAAAAGTGGAGTGAAAAGAAGATGAATAATTTTGGATTCTAAAACGACAATCCTTGGGAACAGACATTATCCGTTAGGAAACGTTGATTTTATACACAATTTGGAAATTTTTTGAGACTATCTCAATACACCCTTCTTGAATGAACTTGTAAACGAAATTAACATTGTTACCAAATTGTTCTCTCAAAAGCAGTATTATTATTTTGTTTGACATAATACGTAAATAAATGGAAAATTGTTAATATACAAAAGTATGTATTGTACTAGTGTACAAAGTAATACGGTGGAAATTTCAACAAAATTCAAGTTTCTACTATTTCTGCATATTCCAAAGTACAAGAAATTATGAAATTAATATAATTTGTTTTTATTGAACACGGATAAGTGAATTACCCAGTTATTATTGTCATCTAAATTTATGAAGCAAAATAAAGAATAACTTGTACATCACCCAGCAACTGCTGCCATCTGTTGGCAGAATTCAGAACTATGTTCATTCCGCTGAGTTGACCAATCAGGGGAGAGAAGGCGGAGCGTTGTCTGTAGGCGTGGTCTCAATCCAAATCTTGTTTCTGATTTGTTGGTCTCATTCTTTACTCTGTTCTACTCTGTTACATCCTTATCCCCCCGACAATTTAGTTCTAAATCTGTATTAATGAATAGAATAACCAAATACTCTTTTGTTTATTGTTTTACCTTGTGATCTCCTTCCATTCAAATTTGCTTCTACCAATACTGGGAGGATACTCCTTCCAATATGTGGATAATTCATGATAAATTATCATGTTAGCACCTTACATGCTCGTAGTTGTTGAAGCATTAACTCTAACCCCTCCAAGATTCTAACAATTCTCAATCTACATGCTATTTCATGTATTGTCTAAAATGCATCACAATAAGTAATGGAACATGAAATTTGTTTCATTATGATCACTAAACTTTGCAAAGTTGTGTTTGAAATTCAAGTAGAAAAAGATTTATAATTATTTGAAAAAATACTTCTGCATGAAATTTCAAATTTTCTTGGTAGTCATGACTCAATATTCGTTATTAGGTATTTTCCAAGAACAATAATAGTTTTTCATTTAATAATGAAATTTACTATTCAAATAACTTACGGTTTGTAAATATGGGCTGTTCTCCAAGTGTAAATTAATTGAAATGTTGCTATTATGTCACGTTCATTAAAAGCAATAAACTTATTCTATTCTATTCATATAATAATTAATATAGAACAAGAACAATAATAGCACTCATTCCTATAATGTTGAGGTAACTTAGAAAACAAAAAAAGATACAGTGCTATCGAAATAGGTCTACCTGCCTAACATAACACAACGAAAACAGTACACTTCTATTCTCTAGTTTTAAAGATGAAACTTTGTAAGTTTTAGGACCTCTCAAGTATAACTTCTCAAGTATTAGGATCTCTACTTTCTTTTTTCTTCTTATTTCTTCCAATTTTTTGTTTATTTTTCCACTCCTCGAACATGCTCCTTTAATAGAAAACCTTTAATATTCTTTCAAGATCAAGGTATTTTATTGAGGATCTCACATGGAATAAATAATACTGTTCATTTCACCATTTAATCCCCTATAATCCCCACACCACAAAAGCAGTTCCACTCTCAACATATTTTAAATCGGTTCAATATTTTTCTGACAGTTCCCTCCTAAACAACTATGCAAAGCACTCACTAAAAATACTTTCATTCACTTTCCCCATCAATATCGTTTAAAGCATGGTTTGTTTCAGTCAAATAAATATAACATCTCTTTTCAACTTGTCTCGTTCCTATGTAATAACAGAAAAAGTTTCTATAAATGGGAATAGTAACATTTTTGTGATGCTTTCTTTGAAACTATTTTCAAAGTAAATTCCTGATTATCTCTTAAAAGGACAGCTTGACATAATTTATTACAAGTCAATCAGATAATGCTTGGGGTTCTCATTCTTTCTTTCTAAGTCTGTTATTTAAGTAATTCCTTGGAGAAAGAGAGAGGGTGAGAGAGAGTGAGAGACAGAGAGTGAAAAAGAGTGGAAGAGGAATTGACCGGCGGACAATGATTTGTTGAGTACCATACTGAATGAGACAAAAAACTGGTCCAAGGTACAAATTAAAACAAAAGAGTCACAGAGATAGAAAGAAACGAAGAGAAGCAAAGAGAGTGTGTGAGAGAGTGAGAGAGCATAAAGAGAGGACTATGAAATGAATGACAAATTGAGTCACAAGAAAAACACCGAACTACCAGCTCCTTGTACAATTAAGTAATCTAGAACACTGCAATGGACAATAACAAAAGAGTTTTTGACAAATCACACATCTTATCTATTATTCATAAACCTTTTTACCTCAAACGTGAAAAAACTAGTATAAATTATAATTCAATGAATATTGCTAATTTATATTCCAAACTAGGACATCCCTGATCGCACAGAACTGCGACTATTGAACTACATGAAATGGATTCCAATCGTCCTCCTCCTCCTCCTCCTCCTTTTCCTCCTTCTCTTTCTTTTCAATCTTCTTCTCCTCACTCTTCTTCTTCTTCTTCTTCTTCTTCTTCTTCTTCTTCTTCTTCTTCTTCTTCTTGTTCTTCTCCTTTTTCTTCTCCCCCTTCTACTTCTTTTCAATCTTCTATTTCTTCTTCTTCTTATTATTATTATTCTCCTTCTTCTTTTTCTCCTCTTCTTCTTCTCCTTACCCTCATTCTTATTCTTTTCCATCTTCTCTCTTTTCTTCTTCTTCTTCTTCTTCTTCTTCTTCTCGTTCTATTTCTCCTCCTCCTCCTTCTTCTTCTCCTTCTCCATCTTCGTCTCCTTCTTCTCGTTCTTCGTCTCCTTTTTCTTCTTCTCGTTCTTGTTCTCTTCCTCCTTTTTCTCCCTTTTCTTCTTCTCATCCTTGTTCTCCTTTTTCTTCTTCTCCTTCTTCTCCTTTCCCTTCTTCTTCTCCTCTCACTTCTTCCGATTCTTTCTTCTTACCGATTCAAGCGTTATCCTTGTTCGAGTAAAAGTGTATTCATGAAAGCGTTTCTGGTACTGGTAGACATTACCGATCCAAAAGGACAGTAATAAACTATGAAAGAAGATAAAGTGAAAAAGGATAGAGGGTAAAGAAGATAGAGAAAGTCGTAAATCGAAATTTAAGTGAATGAAAGAAAGGATCCTCGCTTTGTTAATACTGGAAGTGATTATCATTTGGTTTACTTCTTTTTTACTTGGCTGCCATCTTAGTCTCTATATGTGTGTGGCTTTCTTCCCCCGAAGTTCTTGAAATAGAATTAGTAAATTTTAATAGTTATGTCCCTTTACTAACAACTCCTTATTCCTTTCTCCTTCTCAATCCTTATTCCTTCCGTCTTATTCCTTCTTTTATGCCCTCTTTTTCCTGCTATTTTTGGTTTGGTACCAAGAAAATCACGGTGGTACTGTGGAAGTGAACTGTAAACAGCTGTCAGTCAAGGCTCTGTTTGAAAATGATTTTTATTGCCCTCAACCTTCCAGGGAGAAAATTGTCGGCGGTTATATCCAAAAATATAGCCACATCAGCATTCTTCCAAGGGTAGTACATTTTTCATTAGTTAAGCCTTAATTTTTGTAGACAGTCACTTCTTTACATGTAACGGATAGACTGCTGTCAACTCTTTCTAGACTCTTAAAACGAGAAAGAATCTGTACTTGAATCTGTAACTAACTTGTAAGGTTATGATATTTTTTAAATATTTCAGGGGTGTATTTAAAATCCTATCAAAATTCTTACAACGTGAACATATATATTGAGAAAAATCTTTGATTTTTTCATCAGGATATATTGAAGTCAGGGGCGTCATTTGGGGAGGGCTACAGAAAATTGATTCCTGGGGAGATTTGATTCCTGGGTTACAGAAAATATTCTGTGCTAGCTAATGTACAAATGAGCATTTTATCCTGCAAACACCCCCCCAATCAATTTTACAATAAAATACAAGAAAACAAAGTAGCAAGTTGGAAGTCTAGAAGCAGTGTTTCTCACCAACTGAAATTGATTGGATACTCATTTATTATTCTTATACTGTACTTAGACATACTAAGACTAGGCGTACACTAATTAGTCAAGACAAGACGAGATTAGTCACGTTCAGTCACACTATTTCACATAGTTGCTTATGAAGCAGCACACACCGATGCAATGACCAACTTAAGTAAGCAACTATGTGAATCAACTCTTATCTAAACGTGATTAATCTCGTCTTGTCTTGTCTTGACTAACCGGTGTACGCCTAGCCTTAGACAAACAAGCCATAAGTTTTATCCACTATGATTCAGCCTTATTGATAGTGTATAGTGGATTAGATCTTATTCCAACTCATGATAATTGTAATAAACTGATTGGTCCACTAGAATTCACAAGATAGTACAATGGCTGAAATGTCAAATTAGTTTGGTCAAATGTTTGATTTTATTTTGCTTAAAGCAGCACACACCGATGCAATGTTGGAAGTCTAGAAGCATGTGTGCTTCATAAGCAACTATGTGAATTACTGTGACTAAACTTGACTAATCTCGTCTTGTCTTGTCTTGACTAACCGGTGTACGCCTAGCCTTAGACAAACAAGCCATAAGTTTTATCCACTATGATTTAGCCTTGTTGATACTGTATATTGGATTAGATCTTATACAATTTATCATGATAATTGTAATACACTGATTTGGTCCACTAGAATCTTACAGGTTGTTGTCAAGACAAGACGAGATTAGTCACGTTTAGTCACAGCATTAACAAGTTGCTTGTCCAACACACACCGATTAGTCATTGCATCGGTGTGTACTGCTTCATAAGCAACTATGTGAATTACTGTGCCTAAACGTGACTAATCTCATATTGTCTTGTCTTGACTAACCGGTGTACGCCTAGCCTAAGTAGCTAGTTGGAAGTGTAGTAGCTGATTCTTACCAACTAAACTTAACTATATATTCAATTCGGTCCACTAGGATAATAATATAGCCTGAATAGTTTGTTGGAAGTGTTAACTAGTAACACTAGTGTTGACTGTATTATTGACTAGATATTCAATTTGGTCCACTAGAATAATAATGTAGTCTGAGTAGCCAGTTGGGAGTGTTGTCCCAATCTGAGTTAGTACAAGAAGTACTGTATAGTACTAGCAGCAGTCAACGGCGTTGTCCGATTCGTTCAGGCTGAATGACGTCACTCAATAGGCTCCTTTCACTTTTTCACTGGCGATTTTCACGTACCAAACAGTCAGGCTGGCACATCCCATTTTCACAACGCTTTTCTTTTTATTCGACTTTTTGTCATGTCTCTCTAGGCTTTTCTTTTATCGTTTTATCAGGCTTCAAGTGTTCTTTTCAGGATTTAGTCTTCTTTTAGGATATGCCTTCATTTTGTAGTCTTTTTTTGGGATTTTCTTTAATTTTTTTGTCAGAATTTAGTAGAACTTTTAGGTTTTCCTTTTCACAAGGTTTGAGTATTTTCTCAGGATTTCTTTTTGAAGTAGTTTATATAGTTTTATCAGGCTAATATTGTTCAAATATTAATATTAGGTTTTATTAATTGATATTAGGTTTTCCTTATTGCAAGGGACGAGTATTTTTCATGCTTTCTTCATATAGTCGTTCAATAATAGTCTAGTCTTCTATTCAGGGTTTTTCTCATTTTATCAGAATGTATTCTTCTTTTAGGAGTTTCCTTTATTTTTGTTCAGTTTCTAGTCTTCATTTATGAGGTTAGTTCTATTTTTTATAAGAATCTAAACGTAGAATTTTTAGATTTTCCTTATATTGCAAGGGTCGAGTATTTTTTCATGTTTTCTTCTCATAGTCGTTCACATTCCTAAAGTACTTTTAAAATTCACATTATTAAAAGTAAGAAGATTTTTCTTAGCTTCTTTTCTTCTTCCTGTTAATTATCCTCTACTCATTTTTAATCTTTTATGTGTTCGTCTTTCCAATTCTTTTTGCTTTCTCAAGTTTTAATTATCTTCTTCTGGTCTTGTTTTGAAGCCATGTCTAAAGTTCACAATATTGCCAAGCATCATTTAAATAGAAATTCATTATACAGTAATATGAAATTGATAAGCATAGATCCTCCGTCTAATTTTTGTTTTTGTTGTTCTTGTTGTCGTCCTTCTTCTTCTTCTTCTTCTTCTTCTTCTTCTTCTTCTTCTTCTTCTTCTTCTTCTTCTTCTTCTTCTTCTTCCTATTCTTCTTCTTCCTCCACCTTTCCTCCCTCTCCTCCTCCTCCTCCTCCTCTTCTTCTTCCTCCTTCTTCTTCTTCTTTTCGTTTTGTTTCTTCTTCATTTTCTCCTTATTTTCCTGTTTCTTCTTCGTGTTCTTTTCCTTCTGCTCCTCCTTCTTCACCAACTACAATTCTCCTGCTTTTCCCCCACCTATCCTTATCTCCCTTCCGATTCTCTTATTCCCTCAAAATATCTTTTAGTTTTTCTCTTCGCTTCCTCTATTTTTTATATCCTCCTTTTATTCATTCTCCTCCCACTTCTTCGTCTGCTTTCAAACAAGGATCAGGCTATTGCTCATTACAACTTACAACAGATTATAACTTTTAATATTAGAAAAATGTATAGATATATTCAAAAACGTATTGAGAAATAAAAAATAAATATATAACTTATAGAGCAGCCTATCAATTATATCATCTATTCTAAAAAAAATAAAAAAATCTAAATCATCTATTCCAACTCACAAATCGTTTCCATTTTTCCCAGGTATGCTAAATACTTCCTTTTCTCTCCCGATTGTTTATTCATTTATTTGTTTGTTGACAATTATACACAGCACATTATGTTGGAAGAAATAACAGGCATAGCCCAAAACTACTTCAATCCCAAATTTAGATTACACGTTCTAGAGGTTACGTACTTATGTTCATATTAATGACTTTTTCTCCACTGATAATATTGATCCAAAACTACAAAACAATAACAATTATATTATTTATTAAGTAGATTAGTCTTGTACAGTCAAGATTCCTGAATTATCAAAACCCAAAAATCCATCAATCCAAAGTTTTTTCCGAAGGAAAACAAAAATGGCCCAAAGTCCATGGTCTACCAATCTTTTAACCCGCTATTCGTTCAAGAAACGACGCCAACAATACAGTGAAGAATCGCTCGAACAAATAAAAATATAAACTCATTGTATTTGTAGGGCACATCAGCATAGAAAGCTGTCTCTCCCAAACCAACCGACAATAAAAACTGCGATTTTTCACGAATTTTTTCACTTCTCACTCGATAGAACTTTGCAGACACATTTCCTCTGAACAGGTGGCGTTTATTTCTATCAATCAATCACTTCTTCGTTTTCTTCTTCACTACTGAACTATAAACTCAATCATTGGAACAGTGGCGAGAATCGCGCGAATTTTTTAGGTCGCCTACACCAGTCTTTGTTTTCTAGTTTTGTGGGATTGTTCCGTTGATTGTCGTGGTGATGAATCATACAAATGAAAAACTGGTGGAGCATTGTCTGATTTCGGGAACAATCTTCACGATCTATGAATATTGATAATGGAAACGCGGTGAAATTGACATTGCATTTGACAAGAGTTGTTATTGGTATAGTTTGGATTCACAAAACTTAAAGGAAAAATTTTAAAATAGGTTTTTTAATTATTCATTTGAGTTATTACAATCAAATAATTGAACAACAGGCATCCGCCCAAAACAATTCAAATACTAAATTGTAAATTATTATTATTGATAATGAGGTATAGCAGGATTATTTTAAATTGTCAGAATACAGCTGATTTAAAATGAGTAAACGAGCGTACATCAATCAGCTTTTTTCTGACAATTTAAAATAATCCTGCTATACTTTGCTAAGTAATTTAGTTTTACAATGAAGCTTTTTAAAATGATGGAAGTTAAGAAGGACTCTTCCATCATGATTTAGTCTTATTGATATTGTATTTTGTATAGTCCATGAAATCTTATACAATTTAAACATAGTTTAAAGCTGTGATGACCGGTTCCTCTAAATACAATTTATGAGCCTCAAAATCGCTTCCTGGTGGTTCGGAACCCACCTAAAGCTGTAGGTCCATTAATTTCTTATCATCATCCTTCCCATTACCCACGCACAAGCTTAGAGCTTATGTGGGCATCCGTGGCGAAGCGTGGTATACTTATTTGGTCATCGCCGGGTAAATTTCCTATAGGAAATATACCTATTAGCGTGTATTGAAACATGATTACAGTAATATGTGAATATAAAGGAACAGCTTGTGGAGATATAATAATATCCTATAGGAAATATACCCGGCGATGACCAAATAAGTATACCACGCTTCGCCACTAGTGGGCATCATCCTTAGAAAAAAAAAAAACTATGTAGAACTATTATAGTTGATTACTTCCGACTTCATTATTAGCAAAATCCTATGAAAGTGATTGTTAGTGACTATAATTGATAGATTTTCTTGTTTTTATTACTTGTGACTTTTATTGTTTATGTACATCATATTGTTCATGTAATGAGCACAACATAGAGCAAAACAACACTCAAATTCAAAACAAGATTGTTTACTACAAAGCATAACACAGAACTATGTAGTTGATTACTTCAGACTTGATTATTAGCAAAATCCTATGAAAGTGATTGTTCCTGATCCTTAAAAACATCCTGATCCTGAACGCTAATCGAAGGAAAGAGGTTGTTATCTTCGAAAAGTGCCAATTAGATAATCAGTTTCCGATCAAGGAAGCATTGCGCAACGTCCCATTAAGTGTTCCCACTCATTGCTGATCATGTATTTAGATTTAAATAACGCCTTCCTCCTTCATGGCTTCATTAACTAGTAAATCTTAATAAATGATACCAGATGTTTAGAGGAGCTCCTGAATAATTCATGAAGGTTTTTTGTACACGGTCGAATTTTTCATCAAATTTCAACCAAATAAGAAATAATTTTGAATTGAACAGCTGACTTGTACGATACCCGCACACTATACAACATATAAAATATCATGGTTTGTCAATTTTCCATCAAATTTCAACCAAATAAGAAAGAATTTTGAATTGAACAGCTGACTTGTTAGATAATCACACACTAGACAACATGGATATCATGGATTGTCATTCAATACATTTCAAATCCCATTCATGATATATTTTAATTCTCAATATATGAGATTACTTAGATACTTACACACTTAACATACATATTATGGTTTGTCATGTTGAAACAATGCATTTCCAGCATGAAAGCTTGTAATTCATTTGAATTAATCTCAAGATTGAATAGAATTTGATATTTACAAATGCCTCAAGACGTGTGCTGGAAAAATACTTCTCTAGCTCAGTTTTTGTGAATACAGAATTAAATTTGGATGATTAAGATGAATAATTTTCGTTAGTTGATCGGAAAGTTAACTATCAGGAACAATAATTTGAATACTTCTATTGTTATCATGTTCTCTACAACTCTATCAAAACATTTGGTATCAATATTTAAATTTTCTATCGAAAAATATCTAATATAGAATAATATGTTAATGTTTTAAGTACCGTTCTTTAGTATATATTTATACTTGGAAAACATGATGTTGGTTTGTGTATTCCATTTGTTCGCATCGCTTGTGTTTCCATTTATTTCTATATTGAGAGTTTATGGATTCTTTCATCATTTGACCTTTTGCCATGAAACATGTTTGTAAATCTAAACTTTTAAAAAGGAGGTTTATATGTCATCCACTTCACCCTTATCCAATTAGCTTCCCCCCCAGAGCATTGAATATATATCCTTCAATGGGATATATATATATATATTCAATGCCCAGAGTCTGAAAAATGAATCCATATCAACCTTATGGGAAGATAATATTGTTTCACAATGAAAGCAAGGCGAATGGAACTTTTTCTAATTACATTTCACATTACTTGAAAGCAAATGACTTTTTTAGTTTAATAGGCGAACTTACTGATTTGTTTCCAATGAATCGCGTAGTGTGACCTGCTAGTCTATAATAGATTAAAAAAAAATTAAACTAGTCTATATATGTGATGACCCTTTAAGTTTCAACTCCAGTATGACCTTCCTATCTGAATTTGACCTCTAACTTGAAATTATCGGATTCCCCTCTGCTATTGAGTGGTAGTGATGATTGCATTGGGTCGAAGTGTTAACGCATCTCGATGTCCCTTCAGTCTGTATGGGGTCTCAGTTGAGTTGAGGGTCTCGTTTCTTTCTTTTCACTTATTCTTTTTCCTCTTCTCTTTTCATTTGTGTGTCCTCTTCCGGCCAAGCGATGCCAGACACATTTTAACGACTTCGCTATCAATTCAGTTTTATTCCCTTTTGAGCTCTGGCAATCCTTCCCTTCCATGTCACACACAAACTTACTCTTCCTCTTCTTTTTCTTCTTCACTTCCTTCTTGTTTTTTATATTATTCTTCTTCTATCTTACTCTGTCCTGTTCTTGTTTTCGTCTTCCTCTCAACATACTATCCTCGCCTCAAACTCCTCTTCTCCATTTTCTGCTTACTCTTTTCCTCCTCCTTAATCTTCTCTTTCATCCTCTTTTTATCTATCTTTTTCCTTTATAATTCACGTTCTTTCTCTTCTTACCGCATTTTTTTCACCTCTCATTTTTCTTATCCTACTTGATGTTCTCAACAGACTCCTCTTCTTTATCTTCTTTTTCTTCTCCGCCTCCTCCAACCCCTTCTCCTTCTCCTCCTCCTCCTCATCCTTCTCCACCCATTTCTACTCAATCTCCTCCTCATCCTTTTCCTCCTTCTCCTCATTCTTCTCCTCCTCATCCTTCTCCCAGACCTCCTCCACCTCTATCTCCTCCTCCTTTTCTCCTCCTCATCCTCCTCCTCCTCCTCCTCCTCCTCCTCCACCACCACGTCCCACCTCCCTATTCACCACCACCTCCTTCTCCTTCTTCTTCTTCTCCTCCTCTTTCATCTTCTTTTTCTTCTTCTACTTCTTCTTCTTCTTCTTCTTCTTCTTCTTCTTCTTCTTCTTCTTCTTCTTCTTCTTCTTCTTCTTCTTCTTCTTCTTCTTCTTCTTCATCTCTTCTTCTTCATATCTTCTTCTTCCCATTATCGGCTCTTCTTTTTCTTTTTCGTCTCTCTACTTTTCTGCTTCATCCACTTGGTTTATTCTACTTTTCTCTTTCTCATTATCTTTTGCTTCTTCATCCTCCATGGTTCGTGCCTGCTTTTGTATGCGAACCTGTTCAAAAGCGTGTTCCAAGCCCTTTGCGGCTATTTTATGTGCTGTGAAATTGAAATCCTCCAATGAATCCTGGACAGTACTCTTTTGTTGAACTTCAGTGTGAACCCAACATTTAACAGGAACAAAGGAGTGAACTATGGCTTTCTGAGAATAGGCATCAGTTTTAGAATAATGGACTTTTATTTTAGAATGGGAAAGTTCATGAGCTTGATTTGTCTCAGCTTTAGGATGATAATAGAAACTTCAGAATACAAAGCTTCAGAATATTGCAAAGCTTTGGAATAAATGTTTATTGTAATGATAACTTTATTACAGTTTGGAATATTAAAAGTAATTGAATATTATAGAAAGTTTCTTTCATTAAAAACAAATAACTTCTTTCATGATAGTTGCTTTTTAAACGAAATAAATGTAGTTGATTTTTTATGTACGTGAATCTTTTCAAATATTGTATAATCAATGAGTTCATTCTAATTTTATTCAATCAATAGCGAAATTATTATTTTTTATAATATTTGCTTTCACAGTTATGTTATGGTGGGTTTCCATAAAATTAACACACTTTCCAATATTTTCGAAAGATAAGGAATATTTAGAAATGTTGGAATTTCATCGTGATAAAATTCAAGAATATTTGGTTCATCGGAGTGGAATAAATCTCAATAGCAGACAGATGAAATTATAATTTGGAGTCTCAATTCAATTATTATTAAAGTTAATTATGGAGTTTCAAACAAAACTCTATTGATGATCACAAGTCTTTATGTATTTTCCATCACCGCAAAAACCAGATGTCATAGTTCTTTCTTGAATTCATCTGAAAGTCTTTTCAAGTACCAGATCCACAATGAGTCTGTTTCAGAAATTAAATTGAACATTATTTTCTTGTAGTTGAAATCCTTCAATTTATTCCAGTTGTTTGTTTAATATCACTGGAAAATGCTGAGACAGTCAGCTTCTTTCAAAAACTAATCAGGTTCATTGCTCTTTTTGGTTGGATAAATTCTCAATTAATTCACTAAATCGAAACCACACTTCAAACCGTCTGCTCTTCACATTAACTAAAACTTGAACAGTGTGTGCTCAAAACATAAACAAACGTAAATAATCAGGCTGGAGTCAGCTCTGGAAATGTCATCTGGAAAGAGATTACAGTTTGAAGTTTCGGTAATCTAATTAAATGAATCGTTTTGCCAGCTTTCATCAGAGCTTTTTCTTAGCTTCCTGTGTTTATCTAGAATCTGTTTATCTAGGCATGTGGATTTACAATCCATTTGTTACGAGTGCTTAAAACTTTTAATGAATACTTGGTGCTAATTGCATGTAAGATAATTGAATTTAGTCGCGTACAATGACGGCATACATAGCTTGCGGATCTCTTTGTATTGGTTTCGTTAGATTACGTCATTTTTAGAGCGGAATCAATTGACTTTAATCACAAAAATTGAAATCTCTGAATTATCTGTGCTTTCGTGCAACTGGCTGTTGGTCTTTAAATATTTTACATCAGATGAATCTCTCCGTTCAATATTGATGAGTTCTCATTCTTAAACCGGAATCAGTTGAGAATTATTACAAGTTAGTGAATTGGTTAGAGAATTAGGTGGCTTACTAGAGATTTTACCAGACTTCAGAGATTAGCCAGTATCACAGAAAAGGAGAGGAATTATCTCTGAATATCTCTGGCTTGTACCAAGTTACTTGCCTTCAAACCAGTGTCTTTTTAACTAGGGTTGAGGTGTTCTGATAAATTCAAAATAGCTAGAATCATGTAGTATCATCAAGAATCATATATATTTACAACATCTTCTACCACAGTCTGTAAGGAAGTAGTACATGCAGTATCATCAACATAAATATAACTAGATATTTAAACTACAATCATATTTCAAATTCAAATAGAGTTGCCCAAAGATAACCATGTACATGATCTGGAAGAAACAACAATAGTTATTCAAATTCAAATAAAGTTGCCTGAAGAGTATAGTACACATACTTGACCTATGCTAGCTGCTCCATAATCATTCACCCACACCGCTCAATTATGTATTATGTATTCAACTCGTACATGTCATGTATTCACCTCTTTTGGCATACTTCGCAGAATAACATGGAAATTGTTCAACATGCCAAGTCATGTAAGCTCTACTTGAACTGCTACCAAATTTGGGTCACAACAAAGGTATAGTTACTTATGAGTGAATAAATATAGTTATACAATGATAAAAAACTAACGGGATGCTAGGAGTAAGGCTAGGCGTACACCGGTTAGTCAAGACAAGACAAGACGAGATTAGTCACGTTTAGTCACAGTAATTCACATAGTTGCTTATGAAGCAGCACACACTGATGCAATGACTAATCGGTGTGTGTTGCTTCATGAGCAACTATGTGAAGTACTGTGACTAAACGTGACTAATCTCGTCTTGTCTTGTCTTGACTAACCGGTGTACGCCTAGCCTAACGGATTATATCATAGGAATATAATATTGTAAAATGACCATTTATTTGCGTGAAACTTTTTCTCAGATTGAATTATTTTTATTGTTTAGGAATCTCTTTATCATCTTAACTGTATTCAAGTTGTAATTTTTTACATTATTAATTTCCATTTGAATTCATCCCATGGTTGAAGAATATAAACAGTAAATAAATAAATTGAAGGTGCGAATACACGTTGCATAGTATGCATCAAACTCACCTCTTGAATTTGCATACAAATCCTGTTACACCTCAATAAGATTTTATGGACAAGTTTAAAGTACCTACTCATGAACAGTAGCATAGCCCCCTTTAAACTACAAAGGAGGCTATTGGAGTTTAAGGCTAAGTTTTCGGGCAAGGAGTTTTAAGGAGGCTATGACAGTAGAGACTGAAATTACAGCAGTATTATGAATTTGGTATTTCATTTTCGTTGGCGATAACAACGTATAGATTACAACAATCAAAGTATTAAACAGTGATGCTATTAAAATAACAGAGCAGCATGCTGGAAGCATTTCCAGTGATCACGTGGTCAAAGGCGCGGCAAATTCAAAAACGTGGGAAGTCACATATCTGTGTCATGACACTGGCAATTAGTGTCAGAGACACGTGATGACACTTATGACGAAAAGTCAGTATGTGTGACGAAAAGTGTGGATGTTTTGAAGATCAGTTTTTTGTAGGTAGAGAAGTTTTGTGGGCGATGTTGTTGGGTGACATAAACAACGTAATTGTTGTTGGCGGATAATTTGTTGTTGATTTGCTCAAGATTGTTATCTGATCGGATGATTGAATTTAATTGATTCAACTGTAGGATTGTGTTGGTGTATAGGAAGGTCAACTTGAGTAGAATGATTGTGGGAGGTTTCATGGCGATGCTTGTGAATATATGAAGATTATTTATTTATTCAGTATTCATTCTACTGTATTCTACAACAAAAATTTAGTATACAATGTATTCTACTACATATTCAATGAATTTCATGTAGAACCTGAATTTATTTGTTTACGAATGTATTCTTTTACATATTCTACAAAGTTTATGTAGAACTTGAACTTGTACGTAGTGGTATGCGAATGTATTCTTTTGTATACTCCCCGAATAAAAAAGTATTTTATGAAGAATTTTACGTAGATTTTCATAAAAGCATTGTATATGAGTAATTATTGTAAATAAGTAAATTGTAATAAATAACGACTTGTATACATATTATAAGCAATGTTTTCTTCCACAAATTTCATAGAGAACTTTGATATATTCTGTAAACAATTATTTATTCTATAACTTATGCTTATTCTACAAATTTTGTGTCAAGTCTCGTAATATGTATCGAACTACCTGCTACACAATTCTTATTCTTCTTCATAGAGAGATTGACACATTGTTCCCACATAAGTGTAAATAACACTGGAAATAGGTTCAAGGTTCTGCATATTAGGTTCAAGAAAATAAGTTCTGATTTATTTTTAATGAATCTAATGCCCGATTTTTCAGTCGTTCAATAAACTTATTGACTCAATAACTTTTTTTGCATTTGAAAACACATGTTTATTAATTTAATAGTGCTATTGGATCCATTAATGTCTATTGAGCGACTGAAAACCCGGGCATAACATTCCCACAATTTAATTTAGGTCACATATTATGTTCTCTATTTTATACTGTATATTCGACCAGGAATAGATTCAAGAGCATTATTCGAATTCCAAGTTCTAATAGCTTTCTAATTTATTGTTGTCTTATGCCGCACCTTCTTCCAATAATATAGGTATATAAACACCATAGAATCACAGTTATTGTAGGTCCTCAATTATTATCGTTAGTGTTGCTGGAATTAGGCTATATTTTCGATATGGTGACTATTACACAATGACTTTCACCCCTAAATTCCAAACAGTCTGTGTAGTCAACATATCAATCCATCGATCTGTCTGCGCCAATAATTGTAAACAAGTAGTCTAGACGTTAGTTCCAAAAGTCTCTGTCAGATGTCGTATCACACGTGTATCGCCACCACTTGAATGAAACGTAATTAATATTCTAGTCGTTCCCACACTACAGAAGGATTATAAAAAAGGATGAGGAGGAAAAAACAACAGAGCAAGAAAAAGTTGGCTATTTCCGAATCTATGTTGATGCTTGATGATATTCAGTCTGTAGGAAGAACATGCATCCGGGCCCCCTTTGGCTAATAAAATACTTGGCTAGTCAAAATTTGCCTACAATCCAATGTAGTAGTAGTGGCTTCCTCTCTTAATTCGAAGTCTTCATCGTCAAGTCCTTTCAAGTCCCCTTACTCACGCATAAAGTCATTGTTCCTTTCTCTCTTTCTCCAGTCTCTTCCTATCTCTCTCGTTCTCCAGTCCTTCCTTTCTCTCTCTTTCTCCAGTCTCTTCCTTAATTCCTCTTTCTTCAGTCACTTCCTTTCTCTCATTTTCTCCATTCCCTTTCTATCTCCAGTTCTCTCCTTGCTCTCTCTTGCTTCAGTCCATTTCTTCCTCTCTCTTTCTCCAGTCTCATCCTTTCCCTCTCTTTCTTTAGTCCCTTCCATCGTTCTCTTTCTCCATTCCCTTTCTCTTTTTCTCCAGTCCCTTCCTTGCTCTCTTTTTCTTTTCTCCCTCTTTCTCCAGTCCCATCCTTTCTCTCTTTTTCTCCAGTCCCTTTCTTCTCTCGTTTTCTCCAGTCTATTCTTGTCTCTCTCTTTCTCTTTTATTACTCTTCCTCCAGTCTATTCTTTTCTCTCTCTTTCTCTTTTATTACTCTTTCTCCAGTCTATTCTTTTCTCTCTCTTTCTATTTTATTACTCTTTCTCCAGCCCCATCCTTTCTCTCTCTTTCTCCAGACCCCTTTTCTCTCTTTTTCTCCAGTCGATTCTCTTCTCTCTCTTTCTTTTGTATTACTCTTTCTCCAGTCCCATCCTTTCTCTCTCTTCCTCCAGTCTCTTCCTTTCTTTTTCTTTCTCCATTCCCTTTCTCTCTTTTTCTCCAGTACCTTCCTTCCTCTCTTTTTCTATTCTCCCTCTTTCTCTTTTCTTTAATCTTTCTCCAGTCCGTTCCTTTCTCTCTCTTTCTCTTTTATTACTCTTTCTCCAGGCCCATCCTTTACTCTCTTTATGCAGCCCTTCCTATCTCTCTCTTACTCCTGTCTCTTCCTTTCTCACTCTCTCCAGACCCTTCCTCTCTCTTTTTCCAGTCCCTTCCTTTCTCTCTCTTTCTCCAGTTCCTTTCTCTATCTCTTTTTCCAGTCCTTTCCTTCCTTCTGCCCCTCCCCTTTTCTCGCTTCTCCTCTCCTTCACTCACTATCTCACTCACCCTTTTCTTATATTCTACTTTTCGATCTTTCTCTTTCTAACGCTCAAGTTCTTGTCACTCTCGTCTCTCTCCCATCCAAATTTAAAGTGTCGCCCCCTTGTTTTGATGGCTGAAGATGCGGAAATAAATTGGTGACTCTTTTCTCCTCAATTGGCTGTTAAGGCTATTGACTCCACTGTTTGTTTATTATTGTGTTAGATTGTCTTCTCCAGCTTATGTCTAGCCGTTAATTCCATTTCCTTTCAGCTTTCAAACCAAAAAGGTTTTAATACTATTTTTGATTCCCTCGTTTATTGTAGCTTTATTATTATTGTCATTTACCGCTCACGACTAGCCGTTCATTCCCTTCTTTTAAGTCTTAACCTAATAAGGTTTTAATCATTTTTGATCGACTCCTTTGTTTATTAAAGTGATCGATTTCCTTTATAGCTTCTGACTAACAGTAAAATTAATTTCCTTCTCCAATTTTGAAACCAAATAAGGTTTTAATGCTATTTTATTGTTGTGAGAATGGGATGACATCCCCGCTCAAAAAGGGATGAGATCGCCCGCTATCAAATCTACTTTTTTTTTGTTTTTTTTTTCTGAGGATGATGCCCACATGAGCTCTAGGCTTGTGCGTGGGTAATGAGTGGGGTGATGATGAGATATGAAAATACTTTGTATTTAGAATGAATCAATGATTCAAATGTAATTAATTTTCCCTAAAGAACGAAAGCGATGAAAATTTATGCGATGTATAATAATTGTTCTAGAATTTATTATGCAATGAGCACGCATCTCAATTAAGAGTGGGTGGTATTAAGATCAATGTAATTTTAAGCTAAAACATGCATTTTTCTGTAACATATCACGTCTACAGTTTACGTCGGATCTTCTTGAAAAAAAGTTTATTTGATAAATTATTAAATTTACAGGGGCATGTTTTCTCTAATTTTAAATATTTCTTTCAAAATTGTTCAAACTTGAAAAAGTTTATTTTTGCTGTAATTATTGCAGTAATTTTCTAATTGAAAAAGTAAAAAGAAGAACCCCTGAAGAATTCTATTCTCTTTCCAATGACACTTCAAACGTAATTTTCTGTCCAAAAATAACGGCGCTACATGTTTCAAAAGATTACATTGATCTTATGGGATTATTTCCAATATGGCTGACTACTACTGTAGGGGGTTTTCTTGTTTAATGAATCGATTTAGCTCCACTTAAGAAATTTAGCCTTACAAATGTAGCTTTAAAAATCTCTCATAAAATTGTCAAGAAGTTGGCTACCAAAATTGAAAAATAATTCGATTTCTCATACTCTGCAAATTCTCCCTGCTCCCCCTCCTTCACCATTTTCTCTATCACACCTAAAAACTCCCTCATACCTTTTCCCCTCTTTTTCAACAATTCCCATCTCACACTTATTCCTCTTTCCCTTTCCTCTGTCTACTCTTTCTCCACCTCTTCCCTCTCTCTATACATTCACTCAATCTTCTCCCTTATCTCCCTCTTTCTACTCTTCTCTTAACCCTTTCCCATTTTTCATCACCTCTTTTTTTCTCTTCTCTTGAACCTTTCCAATTTTCCATCACCTCTTTCTCACTCTTTTCCAACGATTCTCCCTCCTCCCTTCTCAATTTGGAACCCCCTTCTCCACTATCTTTCTCAGCTATCTAACCTTCAACTCCTAAATCTAGTACTGCTGTGCTGTCGGAAATTCAGCTGAACTTCAGTATTGTGTTGTATCTTGCCTCGGTTTCCTCTGATTCTCTTCTCTGAGTTTTTCCTCCCTTTCCTGTTTTTCTTTCGCTTTCTTTATTCACTCTGGTTTTCTCCTCCTTCTCCGAGTTTCGTTAAACCAAATTTAGTGTCTGAGTAAACCAAATAACTTTCTGTGGGAGTAATTATCAAATAATTCTCCATGTTTTCGTCCATGTGCCGACGACGTATTTCGAAGGTGAGTAATAATTCATTCCTGACATTTGTGAGGGTTGAAGCATAGATAACAGATTAGAATAACAGATAACAGATTAGACAGACTACAATTTGAAGTCTCTGAAATACTCTACTCTGGAATCTACTACTGCTATTAATACTGTTGAAAATTCAGTTGAACTTCAGTATTGTGTTGTATATTGTCTAAGATATTGTTTTATATTGTCTATTTTTAGTTAAGTTACCCTATTTTAAAAATAGGATGGATTTCCTATTCATCAGACGTAGGCCAAAATAGTGTTAGAATAAGCATTATTTTTAAAACAAAAAAGTTATATTTTTAATAGCCAAAATAGTGTCAAATAAGCATTATTTAGTAAAAATAAGTATATTTTCAAACAAAAAATCATTGTTTTTAAATAATGTATGAGAAAGATATATTTTTCATACAAAAAAACATTACTTTTGAATATAATGTCTACAAAAGGCAATGTACCAAAAATAGGAATTATTTTTTCAATTTGAAGATACAGTGGTTAGTCCTTCTACAAGAAAAATCCTCAACAAAACAAAATTACTTGAGAGGAAGATTTATCTAATATTTTAAAAAACAGTCGTCAAGTCACGTCAGAGACCCTGAACTGATCAGGAGTGACTTGAAAACTGTGACACCAGACCTGAGCCAGCCAGGTTACACGGAATTATTATTATTATTATTGTTATTATTTTCTAATATTTTAAAAATACCTCTCCAAGTAACGGACAACAAAGAATATCTTCAAGAAAAGACTCTTTAGGTGAAGCAATACATTGCTCAAGGTAAACCAATAGCTCAGTAGAAAAATTAAGTCATACCTAAGTAACTCAATACAAGCTAAACTGAGCACATTGAGAGCTATTTAACATTTGAAACATCTCCATTATAACAGAGGCTGTCCGCCTTTTAACAAATAATCTCTTCACAGAAATGTCAAGGCTCTAGCAGCCAATAACGAACCCTATTCTCTTAGCACTAATTAATTCCAAGGGATATTCGTCAGCGGCTTTTGGAACCTTTTTGAAACAATCTGGTGTCACTGAGAATTATAGTCCAGTATATAAACCTAAAATACTACTCAAATATGTATATAATCCTGTGATATTGCTCAAATTATATGCTAGTATGTATATAGTTAGCATGAAATATGGATATACTGTACCTATAATATTGTATATAGGGTGATTTCATCACCCTCAAAAGAAATTATATGCTAGTATGTATATAGTTAGCATGAAATATGGATATACTGTACCTATAATATTGTTTGAAATATATGCTAGTATTGTTAGTACTGTATTAATATAGTTAGTATTAAATATGGATATACCTGTAGTATTGCTCAGAATATAAGCTATAAATAAAGCAAGAATATTGAGAGTATGCTAGATGTTGAGAGCCCACGAGCCTAGAAATAGGCGTAACTATTTGAGTTATTGTAGTTGGAGTACTATTTCACAAAAGACTTGCTAATAGGACATCTATTACCTCAAACACACCTTTTTTGTATTATTGTTGACATCATAGGTTCTAGTCAACTGTTTTGTTATTTAACTGCGTTCTGTGATTATATAGTTGACATCATAGACCTTGTTATCTTGAAATAATCAGATATTTGGAAGAGATGATCGAAATAAATTGAGATAATCAGAAATCTATAATAGAATCTGTAATCCAAGATTCCAAATACAAGAATAGCAAAAATATATACCAAATTATACCTACCAAATAATAAATTATGTATACCTCGTATACCAAATTTGGGTTTGAAGTAGTTTTGGGCTATGTCTGTTATTTCTTTCCACATATTGTGCAGAATATAATAATTGTCAACAAATAAATAAATCGTTATGGGTAGGTCGTACCTGAGTTGGAGGTCTGATAAGCCAAAGATTCAATACCAGTTGTGACCAGGATATTTTTCTTGCGACACTTTTGTGTATCGGAGGACACATTAAAACATAGATTTCGGCTACCTTAAAAGCAGTCGTTGAATAACCCTTATCATGAATTATCAAGTATTTATTTGGCGTGTCTATCAACCTTTAAGGTATAAAATTTATAATCTAATGATTGTGATTACTTTTTTGAAGTGAAAATTGTGTATGTGATCAAGAGATTTTGAACATAACCCAACTTTGGATATTTCTCGAATAAATTTTGGATTTGAAGAAGTTTTGGGCTGATGTCTGTTTTTTCTGTTCTTGATATTGTATTTTTGATGAAATAAATAAATGACACTTCCTATCACCCACGCTCAAGCTAACGGCTTATGTAGACATCACCTTCAGGAAAAAAAGGGAAAAATCTTTATTCTTTGTGAGTCAGTGACGGCGATAAGACCCGAGGAATCCCCAGTGTGCTAGGGAGAAAAACTAACTTGTTTGTGAGAATTAGACCCGTATGCACCATCCTTGATTAAACTAAGTTCAACCACAGATTAAGGTTGTCTGTGGTTCAACTAAACGTGAATTTGATTTGGGTTGAACTTTCACTACCTTGGTAAAACTGTGTATGTTGATTCAATTGGTAGAACGTTCATTCAATTTGCTTAAAAATTTCAGAATCTTGGTTTTAACTGTGATTCTACGGTAAAGTTATTCAATGTTGAATATCAGATTTGGGTTCAACTTTTAGTACCTTGGTAAAACTGTGCATGTTAATTCAATTGGTAGAACGTTAATTCAATTTGCTTTAAACTTTCAGAATCTTGGTTTAAACTGTGATTCTACAGTAAAGTTTAATCAATGTTGAATATCATAAACCAAGGTGCAGACATACTTTATGGGCCGGTTCATAAGCTCAGGATGAGCTCATGAACCGGCCCTATGAGATTCTAAAATTTATGTTACAGATTCTGTGTTATTAATAATAACCTTGATCTTGTCATATCAATTACTTCTCAATTCTTCTCTTCTTCCGCCCCCTACTCTTTTCATCCCTCAACGCCTCTTTCAACTCTTCCTGCTGTTTTATCGGAATTCCTATTTAAGTTGAGCATCTAGTTTATGACTAGCAGTTGAGTTGAGTTGAGTTAGCGAGGATGGCACAGGCTTGCCCCGAGGACTGGCAGCATTTTTTCGCCGATATTACTCCCACGAGACATGCAACAACAAAAGACCTGTCTAATTTTATCGGCTACCCACTCCATTCTATTCTATTCTATTCGCTCTCTTTGATTCCATTCTTCATCCACTTACCGCAACTCTATCTGCTTGTTCGTGAACTTCACCAAAATCTGTGTCAAATTTTGGAAGAGTAATTCTATAAATAATTTTATTCATACTCTTCTTCTTACTCTTCTTCTTCCACCTTTTATTTCTCTTCTCCTTTCTCTTCTTATTTTTCTTTTGCTTCTTCTGCTGTTCTTCTCTTCGTTCTGCTCCGTCTCCTTCTTCCTCTTCTTTTATTTCTTCTGTTTCTGGTCCTCCTCCTCCTCCTCCTTCTTCTCCTTCTGCCTCTCCTTTTTCTTCTTCTTCTCCTTCTCCTCCTTCCTCTTATTCTGTTATCCACCTCCTCCTCCTCCTCTTCCACCTCCTCCTCATCCTCATCCTCCTCTTTTTTCATCTCTCTCTCACCTCCTACACTTCACCAACTATTCCTAAAACTCCTCTCGTTCGTCTTCTCTGCCTTCCCTTACTCCTTTCCCTCTTTCTCTCTTCCTCTCTTCATTTTTCGTAAACACAGCTCTTCTTCATGAAAGAAACTAGTTCATTCTGACAATCTTTTCCATGAGTTCGAATTTCGAAGAAAGCCTCAAAAAGCGCAGCCAACGTCACTCACTAAATCACTCAACTTTTTCACAAGTTTGTTGATCAACTACGTGCTCTTTTATGGCTTCTATTCGTTCTTCATTGCCCTCATTCTATTCTTTCTGACTCTATTCTTATTCTCAATTGCTCAAAATCGTGTAACTAATAGCGCAAATTTATCATATTATTGTTATTATTTCACTACAATTTTCAGTTGATGAGTTTCTTATTTCGTTTGGAATATTTGTACTTGTTCTATTTTTGAGCAATTTGAATAGTATCAATAATATTTTAATAAAATCAATTTTGAGCAATTCGAAAAACTGTAGAATAGCTGTCAAGTTATTCAAAGTTTCTTCAATTTTTGAATGTTGGAAGATAACTCATTCAGTTGATTTCTTTTCTTGTTGAAAGATAATCATCCATCAAATTGAGTCTTGCGAATCCAACTCGATAGGAAACAAGAAACAGATTAGAGGCCGATTGTACGAAAGCCAATCAAATTTAACCGCTGTAAAATGACGTCATCTGACGGACAAAACCTCAATATGGATTTCTTTGTTTTGTTTCCATCATTTTCACGTCGGTTAAGATTATGTGACTTTGTACAATCGGCTGTTAGTCCATTATGTTCCTTTATTTGATAAATTGAAACAAACGTAATTTACAGGTATTACCACTTAAGGCTAGGCGTACACCGGTTAGTCAAGACAAGACAAGACGAGATTAGTCACGTTTAGTCACAATAATTCACATAGCTGCTTATGAGGCAGCACACACCGATGCAATGACTAATCAGTGTGTGTTGCTTCATAAGCAACTATGTGACTAAACGTACTGTGACTAATCTTGTCTTGTCTTGTCTTGACTAACCGGTGTACACCTAGCCTGATTCTTCAAAGTCTGCCAAACTTTCAAAACTAAAATTATTTCAGTTCAACTCGATCTTGCTATGTTTTCATTTTTTATCTTGCATCTCTCGATAATTTCATTCATACTAGCCACACCCTGTTATAGATAATTTTTGGAAATGCGTATTATGTTTTTCATGTTTCTCACGAATTATAACTACTGTCAATCAAATCCAGCGAAACAAATGAAATTTCAAAGGCAACATTTTTCTAAAATTAGTCTTCAAATCAATCCACCGCCCATCATAAAACAAGTTGGAAGATTTGTGAAATTGGTGTACAGCCAAACCAACACCCATTCCTCCAATCATGAAACAAGTTCGTTGAAGATAGTTCTACAATTTTCTTGTCACTCTCGTGATCTTGTAATAAGTACTGAATTTTTTCCACGTTTCCGTCATGAAGGTTTAGCACACGCAAACGTAAAATTCCATTTAGCGTTTTGTACTGTAACGACTCATAATTTCAGCTCTGATAATTATTTCTTGTCATCCACTTTCAAGAGCTTGTTAAGTAATAGTTTATTTTTTGAGTGTAATTATTTAATTAGAAATTCAATGTCATTTTGGCGTATTTTCAAGGTTGAACGAGTATTCTGACAAATGTATGTGGTCTTAGGCTATTCTCTTCATGATGCAGAACATCAGTAATTCCGTTAATGAGTTTTATAATATTTCAATTTTGAGTTGTAATTTTCAATGACTCTTCTAGTTATATTAGTATTTTCTCCCTTTTCTTCAATATTTTCTCTCTTTCTGATCTTCCTCCTTCTTCTTTTTCTTCTTCTTCTTCTTCTTCTTCTTCTTCTTCTTCTTCTTTCTTCTTCTTCTTCTTCTTCTTCTTCTTCTTCTTCTTCTTCTTCTTTCCTTTCTTTTACTCCTGCATCTTGTATTTTTTGTCACTTCTCACCTTTATATATCTTCTTCTTTTCTTTCTTTTGCTTCCTCTTATTCTTCTCCACATTCTCCTCCCCATTCTCCTCCTCCTCCTCCTCCTCCTTCTCCTCCTCCTCCTCCTCCTCCTCCACCACCTCTATCGTCTCCTTCTTTCTCTTCTTTTCCTTTTCTCTTTCTTCTTCTTCTTTTCTTCTTCTTCTTCCCATTCTTATTCTTCTTCTTCCCTTTCTTCTACTCCTGCATCTTGTTTTTGTTCTCTTTTTTTGTGCTTCTCAAAAAATTTTCTCCTTTTTCTTCAATATTTTCTCTCTCTATTTTCTTTTTTCCCTCCTCTTCATATTCATTTATTCTTTCCTCTTCATCCTTGTTTTTTTCCTTTTTCTTCATCATCATAACGATTGTTTCTTGGGCTAGGCGTACACCGGTTCGTATAGACAAGACAAGACGAGATAATTCACATAGTTGCTTAAGAAGCAGCACAGATGCAATGACTAATCGGTGTGTGTTGCTTCATAAGCAACTATTTTAAATACTGTGACTAAACGTGACTAATCTCGTCTTGTCTTGTCTCGTCTTGACTAACCGGTGTACGCCTAGCCTTATATTTTCTTCTCATCATTTTCATCTGATAACATTATTGGTGTGAAAAATGAGCGATTCAAAATCCAAACGTCAACTCTAAATTAATCTGCATATTTGACCTTTATTCTCGATAACTTCTAAATTTATTCCAGTAATTAATACCTGGGGCGTGTTCAAGGATAGATGTAAGTTATGATATTTCAGACAAGAAGAACTTCATCTCCCGTGCAATAGTGTTGGGTTACAACAAGTTGGTGTGCAAAACTGATTATACAATTATTATCAAGTAGCAACAGGTTCTGATGCAAAAGCTCCTGCAAAAAGGTTTTTCTCAAGAGCAAATTTGCTGTTCTTGAATATGATATTGCACGTCATGTAATAATGGTAGGATCAGTATTGATTTATTTCTTTATTTATTGATATATTATAAATTTGCATTTTCAGTTGAAAATGAAAAATTGAATAAATATTGATGGTTCAGTCACGAGAATCGGTTTGGAGCGAAGTAGGCTCTATGGTATACGGGGGAACAGTAGGAGATGGTAGGATGGTGATACTATGTAGAACAGACAAAGAGAGAAACAGAGTGAGAGTGTCTCGCATGCTCACTAGTCTGTTCCCCCTTTACTCCACTGACATTTTCGACGGATACTCAAGACTGAACTATCAAGTAGACTAGCAAATAGACAATTTAATTATAAAGCAAAGGAATGAAAGTATTTAATGAACAATTATCTTACACTTCACATCTATCAGAAGACTTTAAAGCAAAGGAATGAAAGTATTTTATAAACAATTATCTTACACTTCACATCTATCAGAAAACTTTATACAATCAAACGTACTCGTCATTACCTTCTGATATTTTTGAAATAACAATTCCATAAACTATTATTTTTGGTTTGCTAAAATATAACTCAATTGAGATGGATTTTAATTGTGAAACTTTTTGATTACATATTATTCCAAGTACATGTCGAACTATTTCAAATTACATTCAACTTACATAGTCACGCCTGAAAAAAATAATTGTACAGTAAAAAATTCTGCTCTTCCCTTGAATATTAGTATAATCGTACTTATAAAGTTGATGCCCGGTTTATCAGTCGTTCAATAAACAGTTTATGGATCCAATAGTAGTATTGAATCAATAAGCATGTGTTTTCAAATGCAAAAATGTATTGATTCAATAGTTTATTGAACAACTGAGAAATCGGGCATAAGTATAATGTATTTTTGCTTGGAAGAATAAAATTTGATTTAAAATATGAATTAGAAATTTCTTGTTGTATTATCATGCAGAATTCTCTAGCAGAATCATTATATATTTATTCAAAATGTCATTGAACTAATCCTTTAAGTATATGTGACAATTGAACGCATTTTCTACTCACACTAGAATGTAAATTCTCTTCTCATGAACTTCTCAGGAATAAAATTATCTCTCATGATTTATTTCAAATTTCTATAATAACAATTTTTAATCATCCTCTCTATATTTATCAAATCAACTAGTAATTCTTTCTCAGACGCACGATTAATCCTGATTTCTCTCTTTGCTAATTTTATCAATTTTTCTTTCTTCTACAGGTGCACGTGCGCGTTTCCTGGCGAGAATCGCCGGAGGTAGAAGGACGAAAGAAGGGCGAAATTGATAAAGGACAGGTGAAGAAGGAGAGGGTGAGAAGGAGACCAAGAAAAGGAGACAAAATGGCGCACCATGATTTGTGGGGCCGACCTTCGCCCGAAACCGATGAGGAGTATTTGGAATACTATCAGGACAGAATTTCGCTGACGCAAAGCAGACAGTTGCTACCCTTGCAAGAGGATCTTGCTGATTGGATTAATAAGACTTTAGGTGAGTTATATCAAAAGTTTAGTCAAATACAGTAGTAAAAATTTAGAATACAACAATTAAATACAGAACTTTGAAAGATATCAACTTTTCAGTATCACTGTGCTTGAAAATGTCAGAAAAACTTGATTTGTTTTAATATTTGTAAGGGAAAGAAGTGTTGAAATGATACTGTATCATCTGAAATTATACTGTATCATCTGAAATTATACTGTATCATCTGAAATTATACTGTATAATCTGAAATGATACTGTATCATCTTAAATGATACAATGTTACAAGTATCACTGTGCTTGAGAACTTAGAGACAGAACAATATTATAGAATTGAATACAGAACTTTGGAAGACAACTTTTCCAGTATCACTGGGCTTGAAAAAGTCAGAAAAACGTTAATTTTGTGAGTTTTTCTAGGAGAAAAGGTGTTAAAATAATTCAGTAGTCGAAATTTGTATCATAACAACTTTCATCTACGACCGTGTTATAACACAACCATTACAGTTTCATAATTGAAATCGAAACAGTTGTTTTTTCGAAATGGAATTTTAAACTTTTATTGTAATGGCGACTTTATGAAACGGATGCAATATTGTAAAACGGTTCTAGTTCGATCTGTTCCAGTTTTAAAACACTGGAACAAAACAAACACAATCGCAGCTGACGAAAGCACTGTAGTTGCTAATGCCTGTGTGCTTTTGGCAGCTCCCTAACCTAAAAGGTGAATATTGAAATAGAACAATGGTCGTTTGAATCAAGTTTAGTTTAGATTGAAAATGCTTTTTTTTGTATATTATGAAACGTTTCTTGTTCAATCTGATCCAGTTTTGAAACAGTGGAACGGAACAGCTCCTAACCTATTTGGCAAACATTGAAATAGATCATGGTCGTTTGAATCAGGGTTAGTTAGATTGATAATGTAGATATTATTGTTTTTTGTTGGTCGTAGATAAAATGGTGTATGCAATGGTTGTATTTCAGCCTTTAAACGACTCTTGAAATACCTAAAAATAACTCGCGGCCTTACCGCTCGTATTTTATTCTTGGTATCTCACTCGTCGTTTAAAGGCTCTCATAATACAACCATTGCATCAACATAAACTACTATTCTAGCAAAAACTAAGCTTGAAAATCGCTGAAAACATGTTTGTTGTTGAAAGTCTTTGAGGGGAAAGGTGATGTAGGATGTCGTTACATTGGTTCCGTTAGCGGAACTTAATTTCCTAACATTGCGTTTACGTAAGACCGTGTGAACCCAGCCTCAGGTGACTTCATTTTAGGGCGGTAATTTTTTTTTGGATGGGGTCCTTCATTCTAAATTATTCTGGTATTATTACAATGAACCAGTGTATTTGAAAAGTGTCTCGTTTAAACGAGTTTGTGGACTTCTCCAGACTTTGTCTGCGGTTACGGTGGTTATGAGTCATGGCTTTTATGTATGATCAGAAGAATTTCTCGAAAAGTGTTCAGTCCTGAGACTAGATCCATTTCTTCTATTCACTCCACTTATAAGAGAAAGATAGAGGGTGGGAAAAAGAGGATGGATGGAGAAACAAAGGAAATGAGGGAGGAAAAGAGAGTAAGAGAGGGGTGAGAAGGAGGGGACACTTCGTCTCTTTTTCTCTCAAATTTGTACAAAAACATTACTCAACCACCAAAAAATTCAATATTACCCCTGAGTCTCAATCAATGGGTTCACTTAATGCATATCAACATTGATAATAACATTAATCTATTCTCTGTTTCGAATCCAAAACTCAGTGTAAAATATAATGCTCACTCCAGGAGGGTAAAAATGAACAGATCAACAGAATAGGTCTGATCAAGTTTTTTAGCGTTCCGATTTCACGTCGTATATTGTAGTCGGAAAGTATATTGTAGATGGAAATAAAAGAATCAATTAATAGATATTTCATCAAATGATATCAAGCACAAGCACTTGACAATCGATTAAACGAGAACCAAACCATGCTACAAAGAATTTCGAAAGCTTCCCCAACTGCGAACATTGACAACAGAGAGAATAGTTTGAAAATATTATACGTTCATCAATTTCAACTATATTTTATGCACAAAAAAACTTTTACGTACATGAAAGTGTATACAGAGTGTTTCAGGAGGAATCTGAAAACTTATCAGGCTAATTCCTTACACCAACCATTTTCATTATTCGGTGTTGGGAAACAGTCTGAAAAGTTTCGCAGATTCCTCTTGAAACACTCTGTATCCTATATCATTCCCTCTGTTATCGTATACCATTAACCATATACCATTCATACGGTTTATAACATTATATTTTTGTCAGTGTTATCAATATGGCAATGTTTAGTAGGACCCTATACAGTGTCATTGATTCTATTAAAATTTATTTATTGGTTGATCCAATCTTCTCTGTAATTGATAAAGACGTGAAAATTGGAAGTGAGAGGAGACCTTGAAAATGAAATCAAGTAGATATCTACAAGTGAGTTATCGATGCTAGCTAAGAGTTTTTAAATGGAGATGGTTAAGTAGGAGCATGGACTCACCATTATAGTCTATGGTAGTCTATGGTAGGAGTTAGTAGAGCTAGTCTATGGTAGGAGGTAGAACTATAACTTAGTAGGTGGTCAATCAAATTTAGAACTTAAGCACGCGTATGTTCGCAAGCATCTGGCTCTTCCGCTGAGGCTTCTTTCTCTTTTTAAAGAGAGAGAAAGAGAAAGAGTGAGTGAGAGAGAGTGATTGATTGAGTTTAAAAGAATCGGAGTGCGTTACTTTCTACTCATGGTCAAGGTTAGACGCAATCTGGTTTGCGTTACCAAATGCATAGCGTATGGAGAAGCCCATGAAATGCTTTTTTACTCGCTCTCGCTCATTCTCTCTCTCTCTCTTTCTCATTCACGCTCTTTCATTTTGTTTCACTCATCCTTCTCTTTCAATCGTCTATTTTTCTTCTTTGTATCAGTGTCTCACGTGGTTTTGAGATGATACACATATAACAAGGGCGCGGTAGCTCCCAAGTATCACGCAAAGGATTAGTATGACATGCATGTCAGTTATTATTGTATTGAGTTATTCTTGTTATTGAACCACTATGCTAATGTCATTCCAAGTGCTCATATTATCATAGTATATTAGTCAGATTAGCATAACTTTTGAATTGGTCAAATTATCATCATTATTAATTAGTTTCCATTCATTTTCTTCTCAATTTTCTTTCAGTTTCCATTTAGTTACAGATCAGTCGTACATAATCCATGTATATAATCCATTCAGTCAAGTATATGTTTGGTTAGTCTTTGGTTCAGTTTAAATTCAAAACCCGTTAAATTTCTGTTCAGTTTCATTCATTTCCTTCTCAATTTCTTTTCAGTATCGCATCAGTTTCCATTTGGTCTCAGATCAGTCGTATATGATTAATTTAGTCAAGTATATATTTGGTTAGCCTTTGTTTCAGTTTAAATTCTGATCCCGTTAAATTTGTATTCAGTTAGGTTAGGTTTCCGTCGATCCGTTCACTTTCCGTATAGTTTCAGTTCAGTTTCGGTTCAGGCTCAGTTTAGTTTTAGTTCAGTACCAATTCACGATCAGTTTCAGTTTATCTATTTGTTTCCATTACATACAAAGACTCACAGATATCCATGAATATCCTTATTCACGCATGTGATTGAAATAAACAATTCCATAATATTTCTATATAGCTCTATACTTTCCATTCGTTCTAGTTCAGTTTAAGATCACTTCCCTTACTGTTAGGCTATTGTCTTTGATAAATTTAATAAAGTTTATGTTTTCAATCTTCTTCCTCCTCCTCCTCCTCCTCCTCCTCCTCCTCCTTCTTCTTCTTCTTCTTCATCTTCTTCTTCTTCTTCTTCTTCTTCTTCTTCTTCTTCTTCTTCTTCTTCTTCTTCTTCTTCTTCTTCTTCTTCTTCTTCTTCTTCTTCTTCTTCTTCTTCTTCTTCTTCTTCTTCTTCTTCTTCTTCTTCTTCTCCAATTTTTTCCAATCTTCTTCTCCATCTTCTCCTCGTTCTTCTCTTCCTTCTTTTTCTCAGTCTTCTTCTCGTTCTTCTTCTCCTTCTTCATCTCCTTTTACTTCTTCCTATTCTCCTGCTTCTTCTGTTACTTCTTCCTCTCCTTTTTCTTCTCACTTTCCTTACTGTTATTGTCTTTGATAAATTTACCAAAATTTATGTAAAAACTACAACAAACTCAGCAAATTTCATTAAAACTCTCCTCAGTTCCCGATTTAGTACTCAATAGCCAAGCTTTCAGATTCAATTTCATTGCAAGTGACACTATTATTGTATAGTATTCAGTTGGTACCTTCCCAATAATTACTATTGAACAGCATTTTAGGAATGTAGAGGCACAGCGTCCGTTTTCACAGTCTGGTAGCCATGAACAGTCAATCAATTGAACAACAACCAATTGTTCCAAACTGAACAATTCTGTCAATTGTCAATTGTGTCCGTCTCGTGCGTGTACGCGTGCGTGCCGGAGTGTGACGTCACGACAATTTTGTTTCCGGTTTAGGGTTCTCACGTTGTACACACGTGGAAATGGAATGATGATAGAATGACAGCAGAAAGTGAAGTTATCGCTAAGTTTCTTTGAAATTCGATGAAAACTGAAAACCTGAGAAAAACTGATTCGCTTCATTATAACAGAAACAAAAATGATCAGAATATGAAGATGACATAGAAATAGTTGTATACAAGATCATGAATATTGAAAAAATAAAAATAATAAATGCACTCTAGTACGATTCAATCCTAATACAGGAATGAATAATCATAGGAAATATCTTAAATACCATCAAATCTACTCTGAAGCCTTTTACACAAATTATAGTCTACTTGTATCTGATGTACTCATTAACAAATTATATGCCACTTGCAAATCTTATTACTCTATTCTCGTTCATCAAAATGCTACAACAGTGCAAGATCAATTTAAAATAATAGAATATTATTTCAATTTCGATTAACCAACTAGCATTTGAATAACTTACATCCATCAACAAAATTCTACACGTGCGAGTTAACACTGCTAATTCAAACAAGCAAATCTTGTGAGTACTATCATCGTTCCAGATACATTTCGTTTTCGTTTAAATTTCGCTCCTGAATTAATTCAAGTAACGCCACACAAACAAGCAATAGTAGAGGAAGGAAAGAGTGCGTAGAGTGATAATAAGTTGTCAGACCAGATGAAAGAAGAAACTAAACTAGGGCAGCGCAGGATGCGAGGCAAAGGAAGTGAAAAAGAAGTAGAAGAAGAAGAAAAAGAAGGAGGAGAAGAAGAAGAAGAAGAAGAGGATGAGAAGAAGAAGAGGAGGAGGAGGAGGAGAGGATGAGGAGAGGAGGCGAGGACGAGGAGGAGACGATGAGGAATAAGAAAAAGGAATGAAGAGGCGGAACAGGCTTTCCGTTTTGCTTGCTTTCGATTAGGCTAATAGGCTTGATAGGTTGTTTCGAGCAAAACAGGCTGGGCTTGAGATCAAGAAGGCTATCAGTAGCTGCCAATGAAAGCGATCTGAGTCGATTATTGTCACTCTTCCAGTATTGTTTTCGATCTAAATAATGGAATTAGGTTAACAGAAAGTGAATTTGCTTTTACAGAAACGTTTGTCAATAATAGATTTAAGAATCACTCAAACTTTGGCAACTATTTTTATCTGAATATAGGAGACTCATTCAATATTAGGCAATGTTCTAATTTTCATTCTGTAGTTTCTCATACTCACTAGTGCATGTGTAGTCACATAATAACACATATAGAAAAATAAATAGTATTATTTGAAATAAAAAGAATTAAATGGAGGTAACATGTATAAATTATATCAAAATTTACATTAGGATATGTGTAATGTCTGATAGAAATAATTTATTATAAGGCTAGGCGTACACCGGTTAGTCAAGACAAGACAAGACTACATTAGTCACGTTTAGTCACAGTACTTTACATAGTTGCTTATGAAGCAACACACACAGATTAGTCATTGCATCGGTGTGTGCTGCTTCATAAGCAGCTATGTGAATTACTGTGACTAAACGTGACTAATCGTTCAGTAGAACATATTATATTATCATCGTAATAATTTATGTGAGATACTAGTTTGAGATACAAACAACTGACACAAGTCAAATGTTGAAACAAACTTTATTCTTTCAAAAAGTATTAGGAATTATTGAAGTTTACACAGGTTGAGTGAGCAAATCGTTCATGTATCTCATACAAGTTCTAATACATCATATACAAGTATCTAAATTTCAAATGTGAGGCTAGGCGTACACTGGTTAGTCAAGACAAGACAAGACGAGATTAGTCACAGTAATCACATAGTTGCTTATGAAGCAACACACACTGATTAGTCATTGAGTCGGTGTGTGCTGCTTCATAAGCAACTATGTGAATCTTGTCTTGTCTTGACTTGTCCTGAAGACGAATGATATAATTATGATGGATAAACGAAGGAACGATGGCAGCGCTGTGGTAAAAGTCCTGTGACTAATGATAAGAGTAAGCACTATAGTATTTCTCTGTAGTTTAACAAGAAGAGAAGAATTTTGTGCGAGTAGATGAACAACAGAACTGTCACTACTTCAAAAAGAGAAGACAACTGATCTGATTTTTTGCTTGATCATCTATCAATCGATCACTTTGTACACCAATAATGTCTCGAGTGAAAGCATGGCGGGGAAAGTGTGAAGTACGCCCACAACATTTTGACACGCTCGCTCTATGGAAAACATCAATTTTGACAGGAAAAAATCAATAACAATATTGAGAATATTGTGGCGTAGAGACGGAGAAAAAATGAATAATTCGATCAGAACCGTCAACATCCGTTTGGAAGATTGTCATGGTCGATATCTTCATTTATAATTTTTGTTATCATTGTTGTTATTGGGGACAGGTGACCTGTCTGCCATAGACCACAGCTCCATGGTTTGAAACGTTAACTACGCTAGAAATCTATTCCTGTTTTTTGTTCTTCTCCTTCGCGTTTTTATTCTTCTTCCTCTTCTTCTTTTTCTCCTGCTCCTCTTTGTTGTTCTTTTTTTCCTTCTTCTTCTTCTTCTTTTTCTCCTCTTCCTTCTTCTTCTTCTTCCTTCTTCTTCTTCTCCTCTTCCTTCTTCTTCTTCTCCTCCTCTTCTTCTTCTTCTTCTTCTTCTTCTTCTTCTTCTTCTTCTTCTTCTTCTTCTTCTTCTCCTCCTCCTCCTCCTCCTTCTTCTTCTTCTTCTTCTTCTTCTTCTTCTTCTTCTTCTTCTTCTTCTTCTTCTCCTCTTCCTCCTCCTCCTCTTCTTCTTCTTCTTCTTCTTCTTCTTCTTCTTCTTCTTCTTCTTCTTCTTCTCTTCTTCTTCTTCTTCTTCTTCTTCTCCTCCTCCTCCTCCTTCTTCTTCTTCTTCTTCTTCTTCTTCTCTCTTCTTCTTCTTCTTCTTCATCTTCTTCTTCTTCTTCTCCTCCTTCTTCTCCTCCTCCTTCTTCTTCTTCTTCTTCCTTCTTCTTCTTCTTCTTCTTCTTCTTCTTCTTCTTCTTCTTCTTCTTCTTCTCTCTCCTCCTTCTCCTTCCTCCTCCTCCTCCTCCTCCTGCATATTCTGATTATTTTTGTTTCTGTTATAATGAAGCGAATCATGGCCTTCACGCTAAAATCGTCTATCTACTGTTAGAAAGCCGTTCGACGCCATATTGTTCTGTATTCTAAATAGTCTGGAAGGAGATCCTTCTACAATAAATGGTTCAATGATGCTGGGTTGCACTAAGCTAGATCAATATTGTAATTCAAGATCATCAATCACAATCCTAAGTAGGTTAGATCAGCTGATTCAAACTAGGTGATCCTGGTTGATGCAAACCAACAAATCATTTGAAACAATCACGAGCATGAAAATATTTCAAGGTGAATTTTCAATGAGTGGTAGCGCCTTGCAAAGTGTGGATTGTTGCAGAATTACAGTTATCATTTTTTCGTGCTTTTTAGGCTAGGCGTACACCGGTTAGTCAAGACAAGACAAGACGAGATTAGTCACGTTTAGTCACAGTAATTCACATAGTTGCTTATGAAGCAGCACACACAGATGCAATGACTAATCGGTGTGTGTTGCTTCATAAGCAACTATGTGAAGTACTGTGACTAAACGTGACTAATCTCGTCTTGTCTTGTCTTGACTAACCGGTGTACGCCTAGCCTAAGGGCTCAACCACACGATGACTAGAATGCATACTTGTCATCGTGTGGTCGCACCATTAAAGCATCTTAATGCAAGGTAGAGTTTTGATGAGAAATAAACCGATCCAACATATAGTATTGGAGGACCCAACATAGCACATATTGCGGTTAGAATACATATTTTTTGTTTGTACCTTTTTCAAATTCATCCCCCAATGTTCAAAATCAATAGGCTTTTCACCTGATCTATATTCCAAATTTCAAAAGTAGATTATTTAACATCTGTTACATCATTCCATATAGCAGGATGCAATTAACTTGTCAGAAATCAGCTGTTTTGGTAATAATTAAACATTGATTTCGACACAATAATCAAAAGGCTTAAAAGTCTTTAAAATACCTTTTTAAAGAAGACCTTTCAAAGAATAAAAAAGATATTATATTCAAGATGATTATTTCTTTATCCATTTCGAACTGATTTCACATTCGAGCATATCATGTGATGTGCTGATGATATTAAACTCTCATTGGAGTTTGTGATATATCATGTCATATCATGGAGCATGTGATAATATCAACTTTCTCGGATTAATGTTGTGAGATGAGATGACAAAACATAAAAATACCGCCTATTGTTCAAAAGTTAGTTGAATACAAATTTGAATTTGAATTTATGCCGCCACTTTCTCCTCTAGCGAATCGAAAACAGATTTAATATCTGTCGGCTTTTTCGCTTGTTCGTAAATCAAAAATTGTTTTTGTTCATGTGTCTGTGTGTGAAAGAGAAGAAGGGAAGATAAAGAAGCGGGGAAAAGAAGGAGATGAAGAACGAAAGAGAGAGAGAGAAAGCAATAAGATAGATCGCATTAGTAGTGAGAATAAGAAAAAAACGAAGATCAACCCTGAAGATGGGAGAAGCATGATAAAAGAGGAAAATAACATGTATGAAGAGTAGATGAATGAATATTAAAAGGAGAAGAGTAACATATATGACAGTGGAAAGAGTAGATGAAAGAGAAAGAGTAGAAATATTAGGAGAGGAAAATGAGAAGATGAGAAGAATACGATGAAGATGAATAAAATAAGGAAGCGGGAGTAAAGAAGTTGTAGAAGAAAATGTAGCAGTGGAAGTAGAAGAAGAAGAAGAAGAAGAAGAAGGAGAAGGAGAAGAAGAAGAAGAAATCGTAACAGTGGATGAATAAATTACAGAAATGGATAAATAGCTCAACGTTGTATGAAATTTAAGAAAAAAGATTAAACATAGAGAAAAAGAGTGGTAATGGAAGAGGAATAGAAAGAAAAAGAAGAGAAGAGGAGGAAGAGAAATAATGAGAGAAAGAAGAAGAAGAAAAAGAAGGAGAAGCAAGAGGTGATAAAGATGATGAAGAAGAATACAAAAATGAATGAAAAAGTTGAGCATAAGAAAAATAAGCAGTGGAGAAATACGTGAGAGAGCTCATACGATTTCTGCTAGTATCGAACTTGAATTTTTTTCACTTCCTTATTTATTGCCAGCCTAAGGCAAGCAGGCTGTTCCGATCACCTGTTATTCTCTAGAACTTCGTATGTGGTCTACTCTTGTTATTTAGCACAGCATTTCCATTTTTTGATATCGAGATACCGAAAAGAAGGCCTATCAATAAGGAAAAGTGGAAAGAAATTGGAAGAATTGGGAATCGGTTGATGTCACGTGGATGATACGACTGTGAAATCATTAAATTACTCGACCCTAGACAAGTGTTGGACTCATTGTTGTGTAGTGGTGTTAAGCAATGACCACTACATAGTAACAAGTTTCTCATCACTTTTTTAATTTTTTTGTTACTATGTGTTGCAGTGTTGGAGGGAAATTTTAAGTTGAGAAGTTGTTAAGTTGTTAAGTTGTTTATAAGTTGTTAAGTTGTTGAAGAGAAGTTTAAAAGATCTGGTAAATAAGCAAGAAACACACAAATTTTAAAGTACCTTACAAAACTGTGAAGATAATCAATAATCATGCCTCATCAATAATGTCACGATTATATTTTTATTCCATTTGCTTTATTTGCCATACTATTCACAGCATTGATCTTTCCTAATTAAATTAATAAGAAATGACTATTCAAATGGTTATAGTTATAGGTATATGTTTATTCATTTAATTTGGCGGATGGCGAATAACTTTCAAAGCTTGAGCTTTGGCCATTGTTACTGTATATACAGGTAACCAAACAGTATTACTACATTTTGGCCAGCAGTATTATACAGGTAACCAAACAGGCAGTGAAAATGTTCAATATGACCAAATGACAGGTCAAAAAATTGGTAGACTGCCACAAAACAGACATAGTTCAAGTGATACCTCACAAACTGAACAGAGCAATAAATCTTCGTTAAGTTGAGAAGAATCGAATACTGTACAGGTCAAGTGTTGTTTGCGGTCAGTTGGAGGAAATTTCGTATCGTTCAATATTCTGAACAGAGTCTGGGTTGACCAGACACGAAAAGGTAGAAAAAGAAAAGAAGAAGAGAAGCAGAATAAGAAAAAGAAGGAGGAAGGAGAAGGAAGAAGAAGAAGAAGAAGAAGAAGAAGAAGAAGAAGAAGAAGAAGAAGAAGAAGAAGAAGAAGAAGAAGAAGAAGAAGAAGAAAGAAGAAGAAGAAGAAGAAAGAAGAAGAAGAAGAAGAAGAAGAAGAAGAAGAGAAGAAGAAGAAGAAGAAGAAGAAGAAGAAGAGAGAAGAAGAAGAAGAAGAAGAAGAAGAAGAAGAAGAGGAGGAGGAGGAGAAGAAGAAGAAGAAGAAGAAGAAGAAGAAGAAGAAGAAGAAGAGAAGAAGAAGAAGAAGAAGGAAGAAGAAGAAGAAGAGGAGAAGAAGAAGAAGAAGAAGAAGAAGAAGAAGAAGAAGAGAAGAAGAAGAGGAAAATAGAAGGAGGAGAAGGAGAGGAGGAGGAGAAGAGGAGGACGATGAGGAAGAAAGGAGGAAGAGGAAGATGAGGAGGAGGAAGAGGAGGAGGAGGAGGAGAGGAGAGGAGGAGGAAGGGGAGGAGGAGAGGAAGAAGAAAACCTAGAGGGCGGTAGTTCAAAGACCCTTCATCGATTGCTGTGGCTGTGGTCAAGTCCGTGAAAAATGATTTTGGGCAATGAGAAGGTCACGAAACAAAGAGAAAGAGAGAAAATGTTTGATAAACGAGGAGGAAGTGAAAAAGATTGATAGATAGTACTGGAGGTTTTCCGTTTGCGTGCAAACCAGAGAAAAAGAGTGTAAATGAGAGAGAATTTTGGTTTTGGAGTGCTTCATTCATGTTTGATGGATGATGGATATGGTTCCGGAACATATCGGCGCCTCTTTTCATTACGACAAATCCATGGAACATGTTGCAAAACTCATCAGCGGCTCTCATTGTAGAACATGATGATTCTAGAGAATATTCTAGAGCAACAACTGATGAAAATAGAAAGCAAACAATATGAATAGTGTAATTTCGATTCGTCGTAAAGTAATTTCATTATATTTCCCATAATAATATAATAATAATCCATAATAAAATTTCCCATAATAATACATAATAATAATTTAATAATTTCTCATAACAGTATGTGTTGTCTAATTTCCTAATATAACGTAGTTCAATGTGTTGCGTCAAAACTTGAGTATTAGTTTTAGCAAATACTATTAGAATTAGACAATGTATCAATCATTTGAGGGTAAATTGTAGGAGAGTGCCGACTGCGCCCTAACTTCGCCCTCCCAGGTAAAATTAAAGGCAGTAATTCAATTCAATTCAATCATTAGGATTAGACAATCTCATTTATCTCATTAGGGCGCTGTATTACATTTGTAAATATGAAAACATTTCTTTTGAAATTCAAGTCGTTGTATTGTACTGTATTGAGACAACTTTTTATTTTAATTTCAATTTTTGTAGTTAATTCATTTTTTTAAGGATTGAACAATACTTTGAGGTGTTGCGAAACATGGGCTGATTCAAGGGAGAGGTTTGGCCCAAATTATTGTAGCTATTGTAGCAAATGTTATAATATATGTAGTTTTATAATAGATTGTAGCAAAAAATTTATGTCAGAAGCTCACCCCCCCCCCCAAGTAGCCCTCAGGAAGTATCCTCTAACTAACCCCATGTTGCAAAACTCATCATTGTAACATTTTTTCCAAAAATCGAGACATTTTTTCCAAGCATGATACATTTCATTTTCATTTTTAGATTAATTTTATTAGCTCACTATTCTTCTGAAACTAATCTCAATACAGTATCCTTCGTTTGAGAATGAGGCAAATAAAAAGAGAAAACAAATTAGATACTGTAAGGTATAGTTAGTGTGGGAGTGAGACAGGAATAATAAAGGGTTACTTATCGACCAGCTACCCTGAAATGGTATGAATCAAATCGCGTGTTGAGGGTAGGGGTCAACGGCCGTTTTCTTCCCCATTAACCTATTCAATAACTCAAAAATCAGCGGGTAAAACCCCCAGAGCCGGGAAACCCGTATTGGACAAGGAATAATGGATAAGTCAGGAACTGTGTATTTGCGGGAAAATGTCGTTCACCCTATTGGTGGAATGTCTACGTTCTTTTCTTTCTATTTTTCTTCATCTTTTCTTGTTCTGTTTCTTCCCATTTTTCCGTCGATCGTCGAGTTTCTTCAGTATGTCACCATAGAATAATAATAAGGTTGTGAATAAATTATTTTGTTTTGTTTGAATAATTTATTTAGTTTTGTGGCTGAATTTGGTTAATATTAATAATCTTATTGGCCTACATAGGTCTCACTCCAGTAATCATTATCGTAATAATGATTTACTGTGTTCGAATAGATTCAAATTTCAAATTTTCTAGTGTTTTATTAACTTTTCTAGTTAATTGTTTTGCATTTTTTGCATGTAATGTTGTGTGTATGAAATAAATTGAAATTGAAATACCCGATGTAAAGTGTACTCTTATTGAGATTAGCTTAAATGTAATACAGGGAGTTTATAGGCAAGTAAATGGTCTGACTTAATGCCAGGTTGCATTAACCAGGATTTACTTTAATATCGAATCAGCTGAACCATGATTAGGGCTGATGATGATCCATGATTGAAGACCTATATTAAAACTATTGATGTACATCTGCTGAAATATTTGGACCTTTGATAGCTGGTTTATTCTTCTAAGGCACTGGACTAATTACTTCATTACACTATTTACATTTCATTTTAATGTACGTTAACATTGTTCAAAGTATTAGAATTCATCTCCTATGATGCAGCCATGCTAATATTGTATAGTCAGTGGATGAGTTCTCATACACTTTTATCTTTGTTGGAAATGTAATGACAATAATTGATTTTCAACCCAGGTGCTTCAGAAAAATGAACCAGTTATAGGCCTAAATACTATACCAACTATCAACACTGATTTGGGATCATAGTTCTACTTTCCTGTGAATTGATTTAGTTTTATAGAGAATTCTAAACTCTTACACGAAACCAGATTGTTAGAGAAATGTAGGAATTAAGTATAGGTTTACAATATTGAGTCCATCATAAACCGGTTGATGCAATCTATTGATTTTCTATTATAATAAAAGATTTTTCTATAATTTTCGCCTAGTATACTAGATTTACCTTGTTAAAATACATGGAAGATCTGTATCCCAATTACAGCTTAATTCAGATCAAACTTGATAAGTAATAGTTTCCACAATCATTATAATAAAGTTGTTGAAAAATAAGAGCAGGCTCGAAAAGTTATTGGATCTATCTAATTATGAAGTAGTAACAAACCTGGGATCAAGACAATGGGCTGCTAAAATCAGGATACTAATCTGAACAAAATTATAGTCTTGTATCTTGGATTCAATGAAAGGAGTTGAGAAGAAAGATATAGTTTGGAATTAATAGTAAAAGTAATCCTAGAAAGCTGGCCCAACTTTCAAAAATAAAGGTCAAATTTTTCTTCCTCAATTTCCGCACATAAACAAGAAACTTGTTTTTTGATTAGAAGCATAACAATAGGATTTCACTGCTGAACCATAGAAATAATTGAATTATTCTCAACTGATAATTGCGGTGCCAAACCTTCCCTAATTTGAATAATCGAATAAAATTGCAATTACTTATTGCAACGAAAGGCGTGAGCAATATAATTTCAATAAATAGGCTGTTATTAATAACTATTGTGTTCTGATGAAAGTCTAATACGTCATTAGGACCTTGAGACTCGTTTGGATCCAACTTTGAGCATTAATTAATATTAATTAGTCACGCAAGTATGGATGAAGCACTAGTTTCGTGGATTAGAGAGAAGGTTGTAACATTTTCGTATTGGACTTGAAATCTTTTCATTTAATAGATGTTTGGATGTTCAAGTATCTGCTTATACTAATGTTCAAGTATCTGTCTCATCAACGATCTGTGAAGATTTCGGGTTGTCTTATTTGTTCAACGCTAGGAAGTTGTAGATTGTCATCAAGAATATACAATGAAATATATTCAACACAATAGTTATTTAAATTGTGTGGTTAAGATTATCTAGATTCAAGATTCATCTACAGTTACTAGAGTTATCTATAGTTAAGATTGTCTAGAGTTAATTATTTATTCACACATATCATTTCAGTCTGTTTCATTTCATTCTGTGCTCTGTGATTGATCCAGCTTCATTGACGCTTTTTGCGCATACGTCAATGATGCCGAACCAATCACAGAGCTCTAACGAAACTTAGACTGAACTGATTTGTGTGAATTGACCTTTATTCTGGTATTCCGTGAATTATATTTCATATCAAATTTAAAGTAGTTAAATAATTGTGAACTAAGGTAATTTATTGGTCATCAATGAGCTCAGTTACTCCAAGTATAGTTCATTAGAAAATGAATTGATCTTCCTTTACAATTTATTAGAAGATGAATTGTGATTGCCTTTGATAGTTCCTTAAACTATACATTCACGTTATACTGTACTATAGCATAGGTCACCCAGTTTCATCTTGATTTTAATTTACTATTTTTATATAATACAGTTTCAAGTGTATTATTTATTTCATCTACTGTGTATTCTATCCTATTCTATTTTTTACAGGCATAGAATACATAACCGCTACAAACCTACTAGACATGTTGGATAATGGAGTCGTACTCTGTCATCTAGCAAAACTAATACAGAATAGAATCCAGGAAGCTGTAGACGATGGTACAGAATCTGGAGTAAGTATTAAATAAAAATCAATTTTACTTTCAAGTAATTTTTTTCATTTGTCGAACTCCATCAAACGATAATAATTAATTGAACGAAATTCCTAATTAAAAGCAATTGTATAGTTGCAATATCTCATTTCCTTCCATCTTAATCAAACGACTTAAACATTTTTTCTACTTAATGTGCCAGCTCTTATCAATTGATGGCTATTTTCCACCATTAACTTTTCTTGGTTGACTCCTCCCTCTGACTAACGTAGGCGTGGCACGTCCCACCTAGCAACCAATCACAGAGCAGTATTTTATTTCTAAGAAAATGGCGGCCCATATCAGTTACAAAATGGTTGCCTCCAATAGTTTGGTATCACTTATTTAGGTTATGAAATTGATAAAAGTGTTAATTGGTTAATGATAGTTACATGAGAGCCGATTAAATCTAATTTCCGTAAAATGATGTCATTGAACTGAAACAAATCCCTAATGAGCTACTTTGACATACGACATATTTTCAAGGAGGATAAATTTAATTGTCTTTTGTGCAACTGGCTCTTAGTGCAGAAGTTTTGTACAATTCCAGCCTTAATAAGCTACCATAAATTGGAATAGAATTATTTATTTGTAAAATTATTAGTAATAATGGCATTTTCTCAATAGAATTGGGACTTGGGACTCCTCAGGAGACAAGACTTACCGGTGGTTCCTTTTTTCTTATTTTCGTATTATGTTATAAATTATGTTATTCATTATGAGATTAGAATAAATTATGAATAATAGTTTTCGATAAGACGTTTCGAGAAATAAAAAGAGAAAAATAATAGAATGAAGAAAAATAAAGTCGTACGATGGAAGGGAAGGTGGCGAGAAGAAGATAGAAGAAGAAGAAGAAGAAGAAGAAGAAGAAGAAGAAGAAGAAGAAGAAGAAGAAGAAGAAGAAGAAGAAGAAGAAGAAGAAGAAGAAGAAGAAGAAGAAGAAGAAGAAGAAGAAGAAGAAGAAGAAGAAGAAGAAGAAGAAGAAGAAGAAGAAGAAGAAGAAGAAGAAGAAGAAGAAGAAGAAGAAGAAGAAGAAGAAGAAGAAGAAGAAGAAGAAGAAGAAGAAGAAGAAGAAGAAGAAGAAGAAGAAGAAGAAGAAGAAGAAGAAGAAGAAGAAGAAGAAGAAGAAGAAGAAGAAGAAGAAGAAGAAGAAGAAGAAGAAGAAGAAGAAGAAGAGAGAAGAAGAAGAGAAAGACGAGGAAAAAGGCGAACAAAAATCAATAATAATCTGATTATTACGGCATTGAAATGTCGTTATACATAGTTTCTTATTATGTACTTCAAGCATTATTATTTTCTTGGCAAAGTTCTAAGTTCTTTCCTAAGTAGCAAGTTAAAAACAAAGCCACAAGGCAATGACCGTTCTAGTAAGGGTGTCACGTGAACTTATTATTTATCGTCACGTGATGCTTACTTATTAAGTTTTTACTTTGTGTTCAAGCTACTTAGACCACTTCCTTTTAAGTTCTAGCCATCGTTATAACAATAGTTGAGTGTAACGTAATTATGGTCATGACAATACAAGAAGCAATAAAGACTTATCTGAAGAAGTTTAAATTCAACACTTTTCTAATATACTGCATTTGTATAGAGAATCCCTTTTTTAACTAATGGGAATAATTGGAATGTTATTCCTTGTTGATAGAGATCGAAGATCATGATAAATGAGTAAGAACTATGATAACACTTTTAACAACTGTTGGAGAACTCTTAGGCTAGGCGTACACCGGTTAGTCAAGACAAGACAAGACGAAATTAGTCACGTTTAGTCGCAGCACACACCGATGCAATGACTAATCAGTGTGTGTTGCTTCATAAGCAACTATGTGAATTATTGTGACTAAACGTGACTAATCTCGTCTTGTCTTGTCTTGACCAGTGTACGCCTAGCATTAGAGCTGATGAAATTATTAAAATATTATTCCTTTAACAAAGCATATCAAATTGAAAATCATACCGCATTTAGTAGCTTAAAGTTTTCTAGATTCATGAGCTTGTACTTTTTAATTGAACTCGAAGATACCGATGAGATGTTATAATTTACTGGAAGAATCGCAAATAGAAATTATGTTTGAAAGAGTTGAAATTCATAGAATATCTTGAAATACAGTATACCTTCATTTTTCCACACTATTATTGATTTTTGTAATAACTTAATGATCACTTCTTACTTTGTGGTCAAGTGGTAGAGTAAAATTACTGTACGAACTTTGTCTTGCCATAAAAATCACCAAGTAATGATATTTTATATTGATGGTAGTTTTTCAACAATCTATAGGCCTAATATAATTAGGCTTTCGGTCTTTCGGAGGAGACGAAAAGCCGTCGGTCCCGACTGCCTAAAAACAGTCGTCATCTCTCATCATCACCCCTCTCATTACCCACGCACAAGCCTAGAGCTCATGTGGGCATCACCCTCAAAAAAAATTAAAATTATCGATTAATACTTAATTGATTCAAATTTATTTAAACAATATAGAAATATAATTCAATATTTAAATTCTTATTGAGTAATAAAGGGAAGACATAACCATTTGTAGTAAATTAACTCTCATAAACCTATCTAATCTAATGTGTGAGTTGACAGCATTCCAACATAATGCTCAAGTACCATTTTATGTTGGATCATAATACTGAGACCATATGGTAGATGGGAAAATGGTGTTGCTCTCCTTTGTAACATGACTCATAACTCTAAAACATAACTTTAAAAAGCTATAAAACACTGTTTGGCATGTCATACATCTCAAGTAATTTATAACACACTAGTGCCCGGTTTTTCAGTCGCTCAATAGACAGTTTATGGATCCAATAGCACTATTGAATCAATAACCATGTGTTTTCAAATGCAAAAAATAGTTATTGATTCAATAAGTTTATTGAACGACTGAAAAACCGGGCATGTCAGTATGTACTGAGTTTATATACAGAAAGTATATAAGAGATTCAAGAGCGTACATATTTCATGTAACAGTAAATTATAGTGTTGAGAATGAGACTGCAAATTGGATAATTTAATAGCAGTTGACTTCTTTCAATTGGATCTACTATATAAATAGATATAGAGCTGTGTTTGCTGTGCGGGAGATATAAATATAGCTGCTGTAATTATTAGATAAGCTGGTGAGCGGGAAGTAGGTGAAATTACTGAAGGCGCTAAGAGCTTTGTGTAGTACTGTACTTTGTTTCAGTTCATTCGAATTTGAATCTTCTTTATTTTGGTTTTAAAATAGTTTACTTCCATAATTATTCAACATAGGTTTCATTATAGATTTATAGATAGATAGGTTTCATTACTTGATTTCATTGAATAGTACTTTTTTTAAAACAGATAATGATAACGATAATAATATTTTTACACTAATCTACTGTAATATTAGAAGCATGAGACAGAATTTCAATAACTTACTGACAGAATTATCTCAAATAGAATACCCTTTCACTTTCATAGTTTTGAGTGAGGTGTGGATTAATTCCGATGAAGTAACCTTATACAATATTCCGAACTACAATATTTTTGCTCATTGTAATGATTCTTATAGATCTGGAGGTGTGATATGCTATACATTAAACTCTATATGTGCTACTGAAAAATCTTTTGCAGCTTCGAAACTGCTGATTCCTTTGCTAAATATAGAAATTGATAAACACTATTTTAAGCTATTATGTATATACAGATTACAAGATTTTACAATAAGTAGATTTTAACTGAATTAGAACAGAATATGAAATATTTTACATGTAACACAATTTTCATAGGAGATGTGAATATAAACCTGCTGGAAGATAACAGTATGTCGAATAATTACCTTAGTTTAATGGAAAATAATGGTTTTGCATCCATTGTGAATAAGGCAACTAGAATCACTACTAGAACAAGTACTCTTATAGACCATATTTTTATTAAACACCGGCAGTTGAATCTTTTTCAGCATGCACTATTTGACTTGAACATTACTGACCATTGCTTATTAGGATTAAGATTTGATGTAACATATTCCAGCCGTAAATCAACCGTGAAACCAGTTGATAAGAGACTCACTGATGTAGATAAAGTTATTGATTATCTTAAAGCAATGAACTGGAATCAATTATATAATTTAGAAGATGTAAACATCAGCTACGAAAAGTTTCATTCTATCTTGACTGAAATAGTAGATGCCTGTTCTAAAACAATACCTACAAATAAAAACTTTCGAGAGCAAAAATCATAAGTCCTTGGATGACGCAAAATCTACTAAAGAGATTGAATAAAAGAAAAAATTATTTTCACTAGTTAAAAAAGACCTTATGATTTAAATTTAAGAAATTATTATGATAATTTTATGATAGACTAAAGAATGAAATAGATTTTGTTAAGAAGTCCTATTATTCAAATTATATTCGCGGTGCTGAGGGGACCCGGCAAAGCAGTGGAGAGTTATTAATAGCCTAAATGATGGAGGGGGAAACGATGTGTTTGATAGAGTTGAGTTGGAAAACGGTACAATAGAGAGTGATCCACAAATTTTAGCAGATAAAGTCAATCACTATCTCATTAATCTCGCCCGGTCTGAAGATAATGAATTTTCGGCTGTCGACCTGGGCTACGTCAGCGCTGCCAATCTTTCTTTGTAAAGCCAGTATCAGAGAATGAAATCATTAAAGTTATACAGAGCTTGAAAATAAAAGTCATCGGGGTATGATAAATTCGATGTACTCTTGGTTAAGAAAATCGCACCGTACATTGCATGCGCTCTTACACATGTTTTCAATTTAAGTTTCAGTAAAGGTATTTTTCCAGATATGTTAAAGCGTAGTATTGTTACACCAATTTTCAAAAGAAAAACTCACTGAAACTAAATAATATAAGACCAATTAGTCTGCTTTCTGTTTTTCAAAAATCTTGGAAAAATTAATGATTGCTCGTCTGCTTGAGTATCTGACAAAGATTGAGTTTTTCTCTCAAAAGCAATTTGGGTTTCAAAAGGAAAGTCAACCGAAGATGCACTTTTAAACTTCACTAATCTAATTTACACAAGTTTGAATAATGGTAATAAAACAACCGGTCTCTATATCGATTATAAAAAGCTTTTGATCTAATTAATCACAATATATTACTAATGAAGCTTGAGGCTGCCGGAGTGAGGGGAGTAGCGCTCCAATGGTTCAGCAGTTTCCTGTCCTGCAGGGAGCAGCGGGTGCGGTGGGTGATTGCCTAAGTCAACCCTCCCTGTTACTGTCGGAGTGCCCTAAGGATCCGTTTCCTCAGCGATTCTTTTTATAATCTTTATTAATGATTTGCTTGAGAAAAATTTCAATGGTCAGATTCAGGCTTTTGCCGACGATATTGCCTTCATTTATTCCCACAAAAATATGGAAACTGTAAAAAATAATGTATTGTGTGATTTATTCACATTACGTGAATGGTGTTTCAAAACAAAATGGAGGTGAATGTTTCGAAAACCAAGTACATCAATTTTAACTTTAGAGATTTTGCTTTTCTTCTCCCAATTGTATACCATAATCATTATTGAACGCGAGACATTTGTGATTGTGCTGTAATCGAGAAGGTCAACTCTTTCAAATATTTGGGATTAAATTTCGATGAAAAAATGTCATGGGGGAAACATATTGATAATTTGCATGGAAGTATTAGGAGTGCAATAAGAAAGTTTTACTTTCTTAGAAATATATGCGATGTACCAATGATGAAAACTTTATATTATGCCCTAATTCACTCTAGATTGCAGTTTGGTGTTGTATTCTTGGGTGGTACATTCAAATTTCTTAGAAGCAGATTGCTTGTAACTCAGAATTACTTTTTAAGAATAATTTTATGTAAAAATAGAAGGGAGAGCTCTTTCCCATTATACTGTCAGTTGAATATTTTGCCTATTCAAAACTTATTTGTGTTTAAGGTTCTGAAAGTATTCTACCTGATAAGTGGTAACAATAGTTCCGAAAATCTCTATTACAGAATGAGAAGTACTGATTGTCTGCTTTGCAGGACCCCTAAAGTAAATAAAGAGATTTTTCGGCATTCGTTTCTGTTTCTGGGGCCTTATATTTTCAACAAAATGCCAATTGATTTAAGGAGATGTGCTTCTCACACTCTTTTCTGTAAGAGAGCTATTAAATGGTTATTTGAACTAAATGATACTTGGATTGTCAGGAACATTCTAAGGTAGAGTACTAAAATGCATAATGATTAATGCTAGAAAGGATTGGAATACTCTTATTTTAATAAGTAATTAAATAATTATTTTTTATTGTATGTCATGAGGTCTGAAGTTACTGAGCTATCTTTCATATGTTTCTTGTTTTATTTTATTATTATATTCATTTCGTTGCGCTGCAGGCAGTATTTTTCATTTGTATTATTTTTATTATGCTCACTAGACTCACATTCACTTTTGTTTTGTAATAAGTATTAAATATAGTTGCACACTGACCACATGTACTGGATAAAGTGGTCAGTTAATTTCCAGGACTGTTAATTAACTGTTTACTGTATTGTATTTTTGTATGGATGGAAATAAAATTCATTATTCATTATTCATTATTCATTATTCATTATAGAAGGTTCAATCAAACTCATCATAATACAGTATTATTTCTTTATTGTCGATTATATCTTGTCTCTAAAGTCTCTGAAGACTTTAAACATTAAACTTCTCTAAAGACTGTCATAATACGAGTATTGACAAGAGAACTTAAACTGTAGAAAAAACTATTTTTTTTCTTAATATTTTCTGCCAGTTTATAAATAATAATGAGTGAGCCTACTAGCAGTTCAATTGTTTGAGTTTCCCAAAACTATTTTCATTTAAATATTTCATCCATTGAGGCTAAAGTTCGATTAGTACTTGACACTTGAAAATTATTATTGAAATTTATCTATGTTCTAAGACCAATAACATAGATAAATTTCAATACCTTCTAAAACACAGATATTGAAATGCTTGTACTAACACCTGCTTCAAACCCCCCCCCAAGTTATACATTTTTATAGCCTACTATTCGAGAGTAACAATAATTTATAAAAACAAACTGTTATTATTTTTACAATAAGTAAACAGTATTGAAAATCTCATCTTTATTTTGTTCCCATTGTGCCAATTGAGTACGTATTTGGTTTAATTAATTTCTTGCGAATTTCTGTATTGTTATTTATGAATAATATTGTACAAACTGTATTAAATCTAGATTAAACATTAAATCTGAACATTAATCATAAAAACATTAATATTTAAACATTGAATCTGTATTAAATCTAGAAACCTCACATAAATCATCAACTTAATATCGAATAACGTTGATTTGTACAAACTGTCAAGATTACTATCTTTATTTGTTTTTATTCAATCATAATTAGAATAATTGAAAATTAGCCTATGTATCAATCATATCTATAAAATATACTTTTCAGCAAAAAGATATAAACAAAATAATGTTATACTTTATTTAATAATACAAACTTTATTTGTTTTTATTCAATCATAATTAAAATAATTGAAAATTAGCCTATGTATCAATCATATCTATAAAATATATTTTTCAGCAAAAAGATATAAACAAAATAATATAGATCCAAGTTAAATATACAATCATCTCATTCAAGTTATAATTTAGAAAACGTTTGTTAAGAACCATTTTCAAACTAATTTTTCCAAATATTTATGGAGTTATTTTGTTTGATTTCAGCCAGTTCCAATAATGAAAGGAAGGTGCTTCGAGAACGCGGCTAGACGGAGCTTTTTCTCCAGGGATAACATGGACAGATTCATACAGTTCTGTAGACAACTGGGCGTCCATCAGAATTTATTATTTGAGAGTGAAGACTTAGGTATGATTTTGAAAATATTCTCAAGTTTATCATTACTTACTATATCATTTATATAAATTTATGGAGCTTCTAAGAAGTATTTATCACCGTATTACGAGAATCGTACCAAAATCATACTAGACACAATAAAATACCGTATACGTTACTTGTATATTATATTACAGTTCGAATAAAACTAGTTGTCCCTTGGCCTGGTGCTCAAGAACCATTCACTAGAAACGTTTTTGTCAGAAAGTCCGATGTCCGAACAGCTGACCATTTGATTCAATGATGCTAACATTGAATCAAATGGTCAGCTGTTTGGACATCGAACTTTCTGACAAAAATGTTTCTAGTGAGTGGTTCTTGAGCACCAGGCCAAGGGACAACTAGTTTTATTCGAACTATAGGCTAACTTACTCCGTTGATGAGATTATACCTTACTATTACATTGAAAAAAGTTGTTATATTTCAGGGGATTATTATATCATCTAGAAACACGGATATATAAAATGTGCTGTTTTTGTATGATTTGGTACAACTGCAACTGCAACTACACATTTATGAGGAATATTCATAAATTTTAATTTTATTTATTTAGGAATATTCCTAAATGAAACTTTTATCTACAGAATTGAGTTCTCTATCAGTTGGAAATATTGGTTTATGTACCAAATAATCATAGTATATTTCTTCCTACTTGAAAAATTATTGCGGTCAAAAATATATTGACTATTATCTCAGTAACTCCTAGAGTTACAAGGTTCTAATAATTGGTTTCATTGGATAAATTCTGATCAAATTTTACTTACAAACCACCCAACTACTGAAAATTTATAAAATTATAAAACATGTCAAATCGTACATATCTCAATCGATTGTTTATTGATGATACTGACTAAATCCATAATAAATATTATTAATTATTATATTTATGATTGGTTGAATTTATGATTGATTATATTGATTGTGAAGTATCTTTTTTATTTTCTATTTATTATAATGTTTGATGAAACTTATATAATTTTTGTTGCAAAAGGCTTTAGCCTGACAACATTTCTGTTTCTGTTTTGATGAATAAATGAAGTTTTATTTTGCCATATTATTTTTAACAAATAATAACCATATTCCAAAGAGTCACTATTGAGATTGTAGAACCGTTCCATGAACCAAAAATTAAACAGTAGAATTGACAAAATCTGTGTTTTTTCATTTTAAATTGATAACCATATTGTTTACCGTATTGGAAACAAAGCATTCCCAACACTTTTCGTAAGGACTTTCTTCTTTATTTTAATGTGTACAACACCTAGAAGTATTCTCCGAGAGATACGGTATACTCTGTATTCATTTGTAATGTTTCTATAATTTCCAAAATTATTCGTATTGTATTATATTTTCTGCATAGTCCTGCAAAACAGCAGTACAACAACACGTAGAAGTATTCTCAGAGAGATACGGTATACTCTGTATTTATTTGTAATGTTTCTATAATTTCCAAAATTATTCGTATTGTATTATTTTTTCTGCATAGTCCTGCAAAACAGCAGTACAACAACATCTAGAAGTATTCTCAGAGAGTTACGGGATACTCTGTAAACATTTGTAATGTTGATATACTTTTCAAAGCTATTTGTATTGTATTGTTTTTTCATATTTTCTTCACAGTCTTACAAAACAGCATTACAACAACACCTAGAAGTATTCTCAGAGAGTTACGGGATACTCTGTAAACATTTGTAATGTTGATATACTTTTCAAGGCTATTTGTATTGTATTGTTTTTTTTCTTCATATTTTCGGCACAGGCTTACAAAACAGCATTACAACAACACCTAGAAGTATTCTCAGAGCGTTATGGGATACTCTGTATATATTTGTAATGTTGATATACTTTTCAAAGCTATTTGTACTGTATTGTTTTTTTTCATATTTTCTGCACAGTCCTGCAAAACAATCCGCGCAGCGTAATTCTGTGCCTAATGGAGGTGGCGCGTTTAGCATCCCGGTACAACATAGAGCCGCCCGGATTGGTGGCGCTAGAGAAAGAAATAGCCGAGGAAGAGTCACACGATTCTGGTCTCTCATTGGTCTCCTGGCAATTCCAGGGCACGGGGACCATCACCAAACAGCATGACAGGTGAATTACTCTTCAAAGTTATCTACTCATCATACGAAATATATTATTCAAAATTATCGACGGCAAAATTTTCAAATTTAAATAAAATAAAATAAAACACTAGTGAATTGTATCACTGTTTATTGTTTGTTTTAACCAGTCACATTCAACAGTACTAAATAGAAAGTTTGTTTACATCTGGTCAACACTCTTGAAAAATGAAGAAAAATTTTCAAGAGTGTTATATTCTATATATACTGTTACAAACGAATATTATATTATAACATCAACCAGATTTCTACAAATAAATTGAAATAAAATAATTCTATTCCAAATTATTAACAAGCACATGACTGAATTAACCAGTTATTGAACACGATATAAATTTATAATATATATTTTTAATCTTTTTAATGTTTTTACCATGTTTAATATGAATTTAAGTTCTTTTATTATCTATTTCTTAGGTCATATATTGTTTTTGCCTTCTTTTTCTTCTACATTTGTTGTTTCTAAGTTTTTTAATATGAGGGTTTCTTGCTTATTTTTATTATTTATATGTATCATTTTTGGTTCTTGTCAATTTTGACTGTTGGGCGTATTCAATAAAAAATAACGTCAGTCTACTCATCGTAGAAATAATATGTTATTCAAAATCATCTACTCCTCATAAGAAATATGTTATTCATCATATTATTCTATGTTATTCTTGAATTGCCGTTAAACAGAATGTTTTCTTCTTCCTTTTTTTGTTCTTTGAGCTTGTACTTTGGTTTTATAATTTTTTTCAAATACGATAATAGCCTACTCCCTGTGATCAGAACATATCTAAAACTGTAGGTTATTCATCTTTGATCAATGATCATCATCCCTCACATCATAGACTCAAAAGTCTGGAATTTATGTGGTTATCACCCGTGGCAAAAAATATATTTTAAAAAATTGGATTTTATTGTATTTGGATCAGCTAAAACTTTATATTATTTTGCTAGCTGATGTAAACCAGTGGCGGTTCTAGCTGTTTATTGTTATTGTTTTCTTTTAATATAGCAGTGTATTTACAAACATTTTAGCTTAAAATCTTAATTAGTACTGTATTTACAAAATAATGTAATAGGCTAAAAATATAGACAACAGACCTTTGTGCAACTGCTACTTTGTAAATAAATTTATATTATTTTGTTAGCTGATGTAAACCAGTGGCGGTTCCAGCTGTTTATTGTTATTGTTTTCTTTTAATAAAGCAGTGTATTTACACACATTTTAGCTTAAATCTTGATTAGTATTTACAAAATAATGCAAGAGGCTAAAAATATAGACAACAGACCTTTGTGCAACTGCTACTTTGTGCCTCAACTCTCAATATTACCGTAGAGTTTGAACCCGGCATAGGCTAAGTGTCTCAACTCTAATATTTGAATTTGAATTTATTGAAAAAAAAACTTAATACAAAGTACATAATACATTATTCGTTTTTTATTTGCTATTATATATTTATTTTCTGATATTCGTTTTAATCTAATATTTTCTTTTGCTTTTAGGCGATCAGTCAATGACGGCTCTAGACGTGGTCACGTGGATAGCGGTGGTGGGGGTGATGACGGTGGTGAGAGGGGGGTAGGAGGGGGCGGAGCTAGTGACGGAGTGCCTTCCGATACGACGGAAGATGATTGGTCGAGAGGCAGCGGGGAGGATCCCGACTTATTGGATATCACCGATCATTCGGGAATTATTAACACACCGGCGAGAGGTGATGCCAGTATGAGTGATCTCGATAGGAAGGTTAGTAGAATAATATTTTTTAATAAGTACTGAATGAAAATAATAATAATTCCGTGTAACCTGGCTGGCTCAGGTCTGGTGTCAGAGTTTTCAGGTCACTCCTGATCAGTTCAGGGTCTCTGACGTGACTTAACGACTGTTTTTAGGCAGCCGGGACCGACGGCTTAGCGTGTCCTCCGAAACACGAGGAATGGCTCGAGCTAAAATCTCACGGTCTAACCTGGGTTTGAACCCGGGACTTCTAGGTTACAAAGCCAGCACTTAACCCACTCGGCTATGGCCACTCCCTGAATGAAATTAAGCACAAGTAATTAAAGTATGTACGAGTAGTATGTTCAGCTTATTCGATAAGTACGGTACTCAAGTGAAGAAATAATGTTTTGAATTAAAAATCAATCTCAGCTTTTGAAATATTATGAATAATCGAGTTTGAATGTATATCATTTGAAAAAAAAATAGAAATAATAATATGGGTTGATATAGTAGGATCATTTTAACTTGTAAACAGCTGATTTAAAATTTTCTATAGATAAATGAAAATCAGAAATAAAGAGAATAGCAGCATGTGTTTCGAAATTTTTCTCAATTCTAGTAATGTAAACTGGTTTTACCAAGAAATTTTAACTTGTGAAAACAGCTGGTTTAACGAAGTGATCATGTGATTGAAATGCACTGTCTCAGCAGCTGAAATAATCTTTTTTGTATTCAAGTGAAGAAATAATGTTTTGAATTTTTGTAATAATGTTTGAAAATAATATACATGGAGTATGTAAAGAATTAACAAGTATGTTGGTAATATTCAAGAATTAAGGAAAAATAAAGAAAAATGTTGAAAGGTTTGAAAGTTTTGTAAAAGAAGTATGTAAATAAAACAAGTATATATGTTAGAATATTCAGAAAGGGTTGCTGTCTTGTATAGAAATATAAAGTATAGATAGGAAAAATGTCATTTTGCTAAGGCACCATGGTTGAAAATTAATTATTGTAATGAAACATCATTACAAAGTTCAAAGTTTATAAAAATTCATCCACCATACGCGACTTCAACATGACTGCAACATAGTGAATGAATTTTTATAAACTTTGAAACATTTTTCTGTATTTTTGATTTCTACATTCTTATAAAACAGGCCCAAATCTACAGTTTTTATACATAAATTTATTCTATCTCAGTTCAATAATCATGTGAGATGTTCCCCAAACCTTGGTCCTCAATGTTTACAATATAATAGTATCTTTTATATGAATTTTTTTTCAAATATGTTTTTGTGTCTTTGCAGGTACAACATGCAACCAGAGCAGCACAAAGGCACTGTCATTGCAGGGCAGATAAATGTGACAAATTACGGGTGAAAAAAGTGGGCGAAGGCAGATACAACATTGCTGGCAGAAATGTCTTTGTTAGGGTGAGCATTAAAATTTAAGTCAAAATTTATTTCTTATAAAACGATACAATGTTGAATTGTAGTTTACAAAAAATACAATATACATTATATATTATCGTACAATATAGATTTATGTAGTTTACAAAACATACAATATAGATTAGGCCTGTATATTTATACAATATAGATTTGTTTCCTTTACAAAAAATAAATTATTGATCATATTAATCAGTGATGGCTGTAAAACTCATCCATCCACCACTGCACTCATATTTTGGTTCTATTCTATTGACGTTTTGTGGTTTGAGACTCAAGAAGTGTGTCAGATAGAGAGAATGACACTAACTTGTAACTCAAGTCTGATAAAGTGATAATCGGCTCGATAATAGATTAAAGTGAGAAAAGTTAAGCTTTTGAAGAGAAATATTGGATACTCCACACAGTCACTAATTGCGAGTACTTCCAGGCTTATCACTAATACAACTACATTGTTGGAGAAGAGTTTGTATAGTAGTACAAACAGAATGAACAATATTTTCCAATATAATTACCGTATTAACACTTGATCATGAAGGATGGTTTACATGAAGCCAGTTGGAAGGCAACTTTCTTGGCACAGGTTAGCCTACGTGCTCTATCCAAACACTCTCAATTGCTACTGAAGATACTTATCTCTAAATACAATGGAGTGTTGAGACAGATCAAGTAAGTTGTAGCAAGTAGGCTACCTTGGATCAAGCAACCTGTTTAACATATTATGTCTTGTGCAAAGCCATGCTTTTACGCAGTACAGTGCTTTTCATCCCTGGCCAGCGAGTTACCAGTTGAATTTTAGAAGAACTGAAGAAACATGATCACAGATCACTATGGCACTCTTTTTATAAAAATTATTTGTTTCTCATTTCATTTGCAGTTACTGAAAGGCCGTCATATGATGGTCCGAGTTGGCGGAGGCTGGGATACACTGGACCACTTCCTTCAGCGCCATGACCCCTGTCAAATCAAAGCGGTGAGTCGACCCGTCTCGCCGACCAATGGCAGCGGCTCGTTCCCCGCCACGCCCCGCCCACTCGCCACGCCCAATAGGCCGATAGCCACGCCCACGGCCTTCCGGCCAGTATCCACGCCCACTGCCACGCCCTTCCGGCCGATAGCCACGCCCACTGCCACGCCCACCACCAAGATACCACGTCATAGGCACGCCATGACACCCGGCAGTTGCTATTCGGCACTGCGAAGCACCAATTATCGCAGCAGCACGCCTGACACTGTAGGCCGCTAGTGACGTCATGCTTAGGAGTCATGTGATGTCTCTTAGTCAGCACTATTTTTGTTGCTGCTGTTGGCAAAATTGTGTTGGACACTTTCTTAGTCAGCACCATTTGAGTTGCAGCAAATGCCAAAACGTTTTTGGACATTTTAGAGCACTAGTGATGTTACACAAAGAATTGCTGATGTCACTATACTGGCAGCCACAAAATAAGGCGGCTGAGACATTTTGAGCTGTTGTCAATTCTTGCCAGCTGACTACTCAAATCACGTGAGGGAATCGACTTCAACGCTCAATATAGGTAGAGCTGGAAGCACAGCATTGCTACTTTGTCATGGGGAGCAAGCAATTGTTTACTTTCCCTGGTTCCATAACTGACAACAGCGCAAACTCTCTCAGCTGCCTAATTTTGTGGTCACTACTGTATTGATGATACACAAGGACATAATTATGTCTTGGCAATAGATATATTTGACATATATTATTTCAATTAGTGAGCACCTTTTGAGTTGCAGCTGATAGTAAATCACTAACAATGGTGTTAATATTATGTTTTATAATTATAATAAGCACTTTTTGAGTTGCAGTTGTTGCCAAATCATCACTGAATTGAAAATTTAAGTGTTATGTTTTAACATGTTTTGTGCTACTATTGGAACCTTATTTTGCACTTGTTCAAGTGATTATCAGTAACATAATTGGTACTGATTCATAGACTAGTTGATGCCAAACTTTACAACAATTTTGTTGTAGTTGAATTTCAAATTGATACCATTATTACCGGTATCATAGCACAATATTCGTCTACAACCACTAGCATGCTAAAACATTGTTTTGTTTGTATTTTACATTTTTTATGAGTTCTCATACTCAAATACTCATTATTATGTTATAAGGTAACATTATCATGTTCGAATTAACATAATCCATTATTAATCATCATGATTTCAATTTTTTCTTATTGTATATGTTGCCACAACATAACGACCAATGTTTGTTTTTGTTTCGTGTTTTGTTCTTTACTGTTATTTGCGTATTTTTATACATATATCTTGTTCAAAGCAATCAGTTTTTCATTTTAAAATTGTTGTTAGATATTTATGAAATTATCTATCCATGTTCTTTGATTTCTGATCATGTGTTTAGGAAGCTACCTTATAGATTTTGAACAGTTGAACTAATTTACTATTGCAATGATAATAATCTCATTAGTTTTGTTGCACGTAAATTCTACTTATCAATTTTCATTCACATTATCATTCATTACATGTTTTTCCATACTTTTATCATACTCTTGAATTCCATAATTCTATTTAGATACTTCATTTTTAATCAATAGCATTTTCTTCTCTCAACTACATGAGAAGGCAGACATTGCATCTAAAGCACTTGAAAGAGAAAATGATATTCACGGAATTATTCAATTCAACTTGAATAATGTCACTTGATTTGCATAGTATTTTATGCATTCCCTCAAATATAACACAATTTCATATCATACACGAGCAAGATATTAATGTTTTACAATGGTTTCTCACAATTATAATAATTGTATTTTTTTAATCACTTACCTACTTGTATTCGGTCGAATTTAAAGTAGTGTACCATTTATTACTCACTCAAAATTAACTTCCCTTGTTCTTTAGAAAAAGTATATTGACTATTTTTTAGTATTGTTTGATATTCTTATGAGTACCTATATTGACCAACAAAGCTTCCAACTAATGGAAGAAACATCTTCTGCAAACAAAGAATATAGGTAAAAAGAATCTACAACTATGTGATAAAGAAGCCATTACTTTTCAGATCTATTTAATTGAGTCAGTATAATATTTTCATAAATTCGACTGTTTCTATTTCTATAAGTATCTCTCTTCAAAAATATATAATGTTCCCACTTAAGAATCTCAAAGCCGTCTGAGAAACTTGTTAATGTTTTGATCGTTATATTTTTTCTGTGACTGTTATTGTGAAATATTTTTATAAATTTCAAAATTATGATGTAATCATTCAAGCAAACAAAGTTTGTGCAGTGTAAATTAAAAATAAGATAACAGGAAACTGAGTATTTTACTACATACGAAAAGTTCTAAATAATAGAATATACTTTTTAAAGGATATAATAATTTATTTTGAACAGTAGTATCAATCTGATTGATGCGAATATCAAAGTTACAAATACCACAGAGGAGAGAGTAATCTCTCAAAGCAATAATATCTCTTAAAGAGAGTAATATCTCAGGAGAGATTACTCTTTCCTCTGTGCTAATATATTTATTCTCCATTTACAATATGGCACAGCATAATATTGTAGACAACAGTAAATCTACGAGCACCTTACTATTATAAAAATAAAAAGTCTTGTTGAACTATAGTTGTTGAAGAGTCATTTATCTTGATTCAGAGTTGATTTGATTCTATTTTTGTTTTTTAAATTCGATTATCGAATGCATGGAAATTGAAAAGACAAATTATTTTTTGTGTGTACTTTTATAATATAGTGTAATCTGGTAAATCCAATTATTTTATATAGGGATGAATCGCTGGGTTTTATTGGGTATAGACTTCTCGATATTAAAAATTTGTTGATCAATATTAATCTTTCTTGTCTATTTTTGTAGAAGAGATATAGCCTAGAGAAATTATTATTGGAATAATGAGAAATATATTCAAGCTTTGTTGGAACACTGATATTATTTTCACAAATGAAAACTTTTGTGTCTTGTCAAGTTGAAATGTTGGGAAAACTAAACTTTGTTAATATTAAAATTCAAATGAAGTAATTTTGAAATGATTGTTGTATTTCTAAACATAATCTAATTATACATTTATATAGTGTATTTCGTTGGTACCTATCAAACTTAGCTATTAAGTGAATAATATTTTACATCGTACTAAAATAAGATGTGACCAAATCTTAGTATGTAATGCATTGAAAGTACCGTTTATCAATGTACTACATTGGTATAGTACAATATTTATTAGTTTTAAGAAATTATCAATAGTTATTTATTCCTTGTAAGATAGTCCACTTCATAACTTCCAATTTCTTTGTTAACCTTTTGTAAGTAGATTTAAATTTTGTATAATATTATGTTTCCAGTTTTTCGGAAAATAAGGTAGAATTTACTGAACTAAGTTACTTTTTTACATTGTTTGTTCTGTTTTAGTATTTTTTTTTGTTTCACGTATTCAATATTGATTAATTATTATTGTAAGGAACATACGTCCTGGAATCGAAGAATGCCTTATTAATTTATCAAAATTTGGGAATGAATTGCATAAATGCGCGAAGTACCTTCATGATTTTCAAAAAGGTACCGATATTAATAATTTTAGTAAACTTTATCAATGTTATTGTGTTTGAATGAGAAGAATTCCATGCTCAATATTTTAGGTTCGATTCCTATTTCGCCTGGCATTTATTGCATCATCTCTCACATCATTACCCTCTCACAAGTCTTGGAACTGTGTGGGCATGATCAGAAAAATCTATATTTTTTATTTCTCAAAATCTTGATGTTTATTGAACTTATCCTAAATTTTCCAAGCACCATAATAATTCAGATATCTGTGCTTGAAAAGTATACATAACGCTGATGAAAAATTGTCATTTACTCTGAAAAGCATTACTATTATTGTCATGAAATAAATAACTACTAGATTCCATTGATTAATAAAGGATTGTTGCATCTTTATTGCATTGATTTCATATCAAAACTTGTTTATAACAGCTTTATAATGATACATCACTACAAGAACATCACAAATCTTATTATTTTTTATTATCTATTCTATTCATTTCACTCTTTTAAAAATATTCATACAATATTCTAAAATGCTGATAGCCTAAGTTTCCTTGAAATTTTTGAAAGTTCATTCTACTCATGTTTACATTTATTAATGTGCTGGAATATTGATCGAAAATACAACAAGTTTTTGTAAACAATTCATAGTTTCAGTTAACTGTATTGTCATTATTATAGCGATTTAAAGAATGAGCTTATAAAATCATTAGAAAATTATTATTCTGTAAGAACTAAACTATCAATAGTATAATATTATAGGCTAATTATGAATTATCCATAACAAGCTACCTGACCTATCCATGTAATTTGTAATGTTATGAAATGCCAATTCATAGAAATTAGTGTTAATTATTATTATATAAATCTCTTAAATTATTTTGCCTCAAAAGTTGATTATTACGTCCAGAGTATATTTAAAATAAGCTGAAAGAATAATTTATAATAGAGTACACAAAGTTGATTTACAACAGAGTATGTAAAACTTGGAACAAGTCTAAAAACAGTTTACTAAATTGTACTTCATAACTATAACTACTTCGAATGATAGGATAGTGTTTTGACTTCCAAGCTCAGTATAAACCACCTAACTATTAAACATGATATTTTTATCAAATCAGGATTACTGAGTAAATTCTTATAGAATCGAACTGAGATGTATTCTATGTGTATTTTCGCCTAGAAAGTTGAATAATGTTGTTATAGCTTTAATGTCTGCTAAGAGTTTATGTATTTCTAGCTACTGATACATTTGAAAAATATTTTAATGAAAACTGTTTTTGTGTAATTTATTTTTGTTTTGCATAGATCTGAATTAATCAGAAATAAATACCTAATTGTTTATTAATGAATTGTATTCGTATATTTGTCCATAATTCACTTTGTCTATTCATCTGAGTTTATATTTAGTTCAGCTCAATCATGCATGATTGATTATTAGCTGATATTCTTGTGAAAACATTTTTTGTACAGTAAGAGGTGAACTCTGAGAAACGGGTAGACAATGAAAAGATAGAATAGAATTGAGTTTGGGTGTGATCAAACATATCTTCAGGAATGGATATTACATAGAATTACATGCATCAGACGAAGAAACTGAAACCAATACAATACAAAACTGAGAAAGATGCGATTCTTGAGAAGAAAAGCTTCTTTTTGGTTATTTTTCATGAAGAGGTGCCTCCAGGAGAAACATTATCACACTTTACATGGATGCTGCTTCAATCTACCAACAATCAAGAGATTGCTGAAACAGATAGAACCTTTGGATAAAATGCGTATCAATTGAGGAAAATTGTTTTTGATTTTATGTTTTTCCTTGAATTTTTATTTGAGTTTCAGTTTAAATTATCTTAATGACGGTTTCTGTCCCGTTACGTACTGAAACTAGGACCTTGACCTCATTTTAATATCGGTGTTCTTCTTGGCAGGTAAATCATTCAATTTATTTTTACATACCGTACTGTACAATTTGCATCCTTATTTTGTAATAGATTTTGTTCCATACGATTCTACGAACAACAGTATCTTTTGGTATCATTATTTATCAACATGAATGCATGCTGATCTAGAAACATTCTAGAAAATTAAGCTAATTCTGTATCATGTCATCAAATTATTCACCAAAATAAAATTTAATGTGAAATAGTGCAATTATTTCAATCAAAATTTTTATATTCTCATTGAGGGAATGAGGACATTGACAACAAAACCCTTACGATATCCAAAATGATAAATTTATGGTGAGGATTCCATTCAATGTATGAAATTACCAACACTACTGTGGCCTATTGCATGAGAAAATACAAGCTAGTAATACTAGTTGTCAGATGGCAAGTTACCATAGTGACAACTAGTATTACTAGCTTGTATTTTCTCATGCAACAGGCCCCAGGTGGTAATTCACGGGAAAATATTGTATTACAATACCCACGCACAAGCCCCCAGAGCTCATGTGGGCATGCCTTTCAAAGAAATTAAAATAAATCTATCATCTATGACATTCTTGTGATCAAACTATGTTGACTCGTTCAACACTCATATGATTTGGAATGAGTTGTGTTTTTCCTTGAATGTGTCCTTGTGTTTTTACCATGCATTATTAAAATAGAAAATTTTCTATAAACTATTTCCTTTCTTTTTGCTTTACAGAGATGCTGTACTAATAAAGCAAATGTATCTCATGACACTGCTGCCCCACCCAAGGCTCCATGTCAAACACCAGAACCAGTAAAAGTAAGATTTTTTCAAATGTTATAAAATGGTGTATGCAATGGTTGTAGTTTAGCCTTTAAACGACTTGTGAGGTACCTTAAAATAACTCGTATTTTAAACTCGGTATCTCACTCGTCGTTAGGCTCTCATATAATACAACCATTGCATAAATTACTATGGAGGTATGATTTCAAGGTTGTTGTGACCACAATTTGCTTGCTTGTATATTATGGCTGAGTATTATCATTGACTAACCAAAAATAAATGGATTATTTCTGGTAGTATCAGTATGGAACGATAATAAATTGGACGGTCTCCGGGTAAAAGGGAATAAGTCAATTTTTCCAATTTTTTTTATTATTGAAAATCAACTTCTTTGACAGTTGTATCTTCGGGTATAAGGCAATAAGTCCATACTCTACTATAACAGCTGCAATTACCCATGTGAATATTGTAATAAGTATTCAGTAGATAACTTTGTGTGAGTAAAAGGTAATAAGTCTATTTTTGACTTATTCCCTTTTACCCGGAGACCGTCCAATTGATTTCATTGCAATAATTACGGTATATGTTATATTTAGGCTATACCATAAAATAGTATTATTTTCGATTGACTTATTTTCACACATATTGTTACTCGTCGATTACATTATTCTTAAAATCGTTGATGTCAGTACAAAACTGAAATTATTGAAGAATAAAACTAAAGTTGATATAGGCCTATTTCTTGTTTATTCAAATATTTGACTTGAAAATCATGCAGGATTCAGAAGTTCTCCAAAGCTCTATATTTTTTAAAAGAATAAAAGATAACTTCTTGCTATACAGTACTTACACTATTTGAGTCGCGGAAGCGTTTCGAACAATGGTGCTCATCCTCGGCGCTTTGAGCTACGAGTCGCCGAGGATGAGCACCAATGTTCGAAACGCGTCCGCGACTCAAATAGTGTAAGTACTGTATAGCAAGAAGTTATCTTTTATTCTATTAATCTCTGCAGTACACGAAGTATGGATATCCACAACAACCATATTCTTTAAAGCTAACTCCCCAATCTTCTTCTAAAAGGAACATTTATAATTCTTTATGACATAGTTATATTTATTAATGTGAAAGATTCTCAAGTTCTCAATCTTAGATTATGTTGATAAACAGTCGTCAACCTATTTTTAATACAAGGATATGCATAATTCTCACACAATTCTTTTCTTCACATACTCCGGATTGTTGTCTTGCTACTTGGTGACTCCACTTTATTATTGATAAAATTTGTAGAACAAATATTGATGTTGTGGAAATCTTCCCAGTTCCCATAATAGAATAAACTTTTTGAAATTGTCAAATTTTACTTTAATAAACACAATGTTATTCACAGGACCATGGTTTCATGTTATACTTATCACATTCTCACAGTAATTAACAGTAGGCTACAGCTGAGGATGTGTTAAGTAGGCTATAACATGAAACTATGGTCCTGTGAACATTGGGTTTATTAAAGTGGAGTTTGACAATTTTAAAAGTTTTTTTCTATTATTATAATTGGTACAAACATTTATTTTTCAGGACAATAAAACAAAGAAGAGAAAGCTGGACTTGACTCGGAGTCAAACTATCACCAAGAACAATCCGGACTCTGAACAGCAGGACATCAGCGAAATGACTGAGAATACGATTGCAACCAGTATGGAAATAAGCGAGTCGAGTCGGACTGATGTTAAAAAAAATAATGAAAAAGTCTCGTTGAAAAAGGTATAGCAATTAATTATAGTCCGGCCTTTGTATCTTGGTAGATAATATTGTAGCTGGATGGAATGTATCTGTATTTTAATTTTGTAATCAATGTTCTAGATTTATTGTAAAAAATTTGCAACTCTCAACTAAATCACTTGTATAAGTTATTGAAGATGACGGGCTTTAGAATCAATGTTTTAGATTTATTAGTATAGCTGGTTCATTTTGCTAAGGCACCTGGAATGAGAATGAATTATTATTGTCATTACAACTTTACAATGTTGTTATGAGTAAATAAGAATTCATCCAACATACAATATTAATATGACTGCCTCAAGAAGGATGAATTTTTTAATACATATCTTATCATATAGAGGAGAATAATGGAGTGGTCCGTCGATAATGTCTGGTAATAAAGGTTCCAAGATCGAATACAGTTACCTGAACATTTTGACAGAACTCCGTCTTTCGGAAGAGACGAAACTGTCAGTCCCAACTGCCTAAAAACAGTCGTCATCTCTCATGATCACCCTCTCATTAGCACAATCTTATCATGTGGGAATCACCCAAAAAATCCAAATATTAAGATGTCTGCATCATAGAGAATGAAATCTTATAATTTTTGAAAATTGACAAAAGCTGTAGTGAGTTAATTCATTGGTTCCTTACAAAATGAACCAGCAGCAAACGACAATGACGATTTCTGCACTTCTAAAAATAGAGCAACAACTATAACTTCATTACCATATGTACTATATTGACTCATATTGGCCTTTAAACTAACACTTTTAAAAAATAATTGTTTACTTTGGTTTCTAGGTCAATTTATTGTCAATTCAATAATAATCTACTACATTTAAAATAGACTATTATGTGTTTATGAAACTGTCCATAATGAGAGAGAGTGTACTGTACGATGCTGAGCTCTGTGTGCCTGGGAGGAATGCGATACGTCATCGAAAACCGATAATAGTGCTATCTTCGTCTCCACGCTTCAGCCTTCAGGGACACAGAGCTCAGCATCGGGCAGTAGAGTTTTATCTACCATGTAGCACAATAGTTTAGAATTTGAATTTATATCCGATTAAATTCTCACATTTTTGTGTGGGTTATTTGAGTCATATTTCGTAATACTCACTACTTGCCATATAATAATTATTCCTTTACTTGATTTACTATATTATACTTTTACCCAAATCGTGCGTCGTAATCCTAACCCCCCCCCTCCCCCATTTGGGTGCACTCCTACAAAACAGTAGGTGCTAGGTAACTTGAACAAGATAAAATAATGGAATCATAAATGAATAGTTTATTCTAATTAACTTGCGAGGTACCTTAAATACTACTTGGTAACTGGATGCATAACTATGTCCTAAACATGATAATTTAGAAAGACATTCATCGTTCAAAATTTCAACCATGAAATCACCAATTATTCTCTGCAGTAACATCCTTCACGTTTATAATAATCTTGTCAAATATCCGAATATTTGGCAAAGTTCATCAATAAAAATATTGTTTCCGTTTTCTCATTTCAGATTCAAAGAAGTTTAATATTAATCCTCCGCCAAATAAGACTGCTTGTCGATCGAAATGAGATCAGTTAAGTAGTACCGGTACGTTTAATGCTCAGACTTCATAGTTGAGAAATAAAGTATTCTAAATTCAGCATTCAATTTGGAATGACCATCGCGCTTCAATACTCAATCTAAAATTATTTTTATTTGCGAATCAGCTTTGTTAGCTTGCAATAATTTATTATTTTCAGTCACTGCTAATAGTTCGAGTCCGGTTTAGTTAAATAAGATAGGAAAAATAAACTTTTATTTCTCTGAAATTTTGAAGATAAATCTAACAAATACTTGCAGCATTATGAGATGATAATTTGAAAAATGCTTTCAATCCGATTCAATTGTTAGGTACCCAATAAGTTAGTGCATAGCTTGTCACATAACAAACACAACTATTCATTATTGACTATCACACGAGAATGATAACGATAATTATTTTGAAACAAATCAGCACCTTATGACATAAAATTAATTCCCAAAGTAAATGAGATAATAGAGCATTGAATTCCCCAGAGCCCGTGGATTGTGAATAATTTTTTAAATGTAGGACTATATCCATATCTACAATCTATATCTAGAACTAATCTATAAAACCAAATCAAAATTCAAACTACTTCTTTATGGAAGAAAAGTGTACTTGAATAAAAAAGAAGAATATTGAATTTGATCATTAGCCGTGAATAGAAGATTTCATTTAAAACTAGTAATTTTTATAAAGTTATTAGAGTTTCACCAAACAATCATTATCATTTTCAATCACATTTGATGTAAACATCCACTTACTTATAGAAGCTATCAAAGCATAGAACCACTACAGTAATGATATACTCATTATCATTGTAAAATATCATCATTATCACTTTTTCACAAGGAAATAACAATCAGAACACATGAAAATATATCATCAGTAGGCCTACAGCAAAAAATCTCCAATTGTGTTACAGGTCATAACATTTGCATTTTCAAGTAAAATAAGTTGAACTTTTTAAAGACTTTCTTGCATCGAAGAGTAATAAAGGTTCCTATAACTTATAATCTTGAGTAAATTTTGAGTTCCTCTCAGTTTTTAATTCGACTGATCATAGTAAAAAATGGTGAAATGAATTTTTTGTAGATCCACATTTCCTGAAAAGATTAGTAGCTTTTTTGAGTAGTGGAACTAGTCCAAAAGTAGACAAACACTCGCTTGAAAGTAGATGATTTTGTGAAATTAAATTTCTTTCAAGAATTGAAACTCTTTTTCAGATTGATCCTCTCATTCTGTTGTGCTCAGTTTATCTGTTCCTTCATGTGGTCACCAAACATATGCAGTGAACGAATGTGTTAGAAAAAAGAGGAACTAAGCAAATAAGTCTGGACTCTGATCGTTTTTCGTTAGAGTAGTTTATCATTGAATTTATCATTACCAAACTGAAGTTTCTCTTCAAATTTCAACTCATAGCTGAGTTTACCAGGAATAGTAGCCTACACTTTTCTAATAACTCTCTCTAGTCAGAAAAGTAAAGAAGTAATTCTATTCTATTCCCAAGATTCATTTTAAAAAATGATACCATCTAATAATTCTATCTAGTGTACTAGTACTAGCTTAGAAAAATAATAGATACAGAATCCAATACTATACTTCAAATAAAACCATATCAAAGTTTTAAATACTCGTAAAAGATTATAATCATCTTTAGAAACATGTTTGAATTTTCAAGTTTCCACTATTATCATATTGGAGATTTTTGAAAATATTTCTAAATTTTTCAAGTTTCCACTATATCATACTTGAGCGTTTTCCATTTGTTATTGGAAAGTACTAGTGATGGATATTTGAAGAGCTCAGAAATTCCATGTAAGTTCAGGACTTATCTTCAATGTTAAGATAGCATAAACTTCACAGTTATTGATTTGAATCTATCACAGTAGGTAAATTTACCTATAGTACCTTTCTTACACTTACTTTTCCTACCTCTACTATAACTGTAAGTAGATAATTATTATAAATTAACAGTTTCTTCAAGTAGTATTGTACCTGATTGATTGTGAAAACTCTATAGTACTCTACTAGTACTATTCATGAATCCTATCAGTTTAAGTTTAAGAAAATTAATATTAGAAGAAATTTGAATGATTTCGGAATCATATTGTAGCTGAAAAATCAATGATAATCATTCATAAACAATTTAGTACAGTATTTGACATATCACTAATCAATGTACGGTAGCTCTAATAATAGTATACACTGATATTAAAAACTTCTAAGTAGATAACAACTTGAATTACATCACAGAGTGACGATCGTTTTGACCTGGTGTACCTAGTGTACACCTACCGATTCACCCACCTACTTCCATATCATAGCATTGAAACAGAGGCAACTGTTTCGCAGTCTGAAGAAGTCCAACACCAGGACGAAACGATCGTCACTATGATGTAAGTCAAGTTGTTTTCTACTTAGAAGTTTTGTAAAGTCAGTGTGGTAATACTATACTTCAAATAAAACTATATAAAAGTATTAAACACTTTAAATACTTGTAAAAGATGATTTAATACTTGTAAATGATTCATCAGTAGAAAAAATAATGGATTTACAGTTCAACCACAGAATATTCTCAATCTTCACAATTAAGTTTATTCTGATGTTTAAAATTCAAAAGTTTAAACGCTAGATATGAAAATTTAATAGTATTGTTCATAACTCCCTATTATTGATTAAAATGATTTATCTTGAAGGCACTCTTCTGTCAAACAAATTTGTCTATCTAGAAAGTTTAGCCGAATACATTATTAGAACTTTTTAAAATTTAATACTTAACTCTAGCTTATAAATTCAAGTCTGTTCTCAATAATTATTGAACTTCACTCAAAACAGAATAGATCACTGAATGTGAGACATGATTGGATATCAATATTGCAAATTATCTCATTTAGTAATCTGGAATAACATTATTTCATGTACGATAGCTCCTACATTAGAATATTCTAAATCCTCATAATTTAGTTTATTGTGATGTTTAAACTTTTGTTGTTGATAGATACTATATATGTTAATGTTCAATGAATATGTATATGAATATAATTATATATTATGAGATTTTCTCACGGTTGTAGATTTATTGGTATAATAAAAATGTAGTACCTGTACTGATATGCTTTAACAAAATCAAAACTATATTGTATAGTGTCAATAAATGTATATATTTGAAAAGTATTAAGGTGTGTTCTTCTATATTAGTTGTTTTCCAAGATTATTATAATATTTAGAGACATTATTAAATACGGTTGAAGTCGTGAGAAGAAGGTGTTATTTAAAACACACACTTGTCTCAGAAATGTTGTGGAACTTCTCCATATTAAGGTGAATGAATAAAAAAATGTAAAAATGTCTTATTCATTCACCTTAAGGTATTATTTCTTCTTTAAAATAGACTTTCAACATTTTATATTGAGAATCACTCAAATTTCTTTGAATGAATTGAAATAATACCGATAAACAGGATACTTAGATTCTATAGGAAACCCATTTAGTATCGTGTGTAAACATATAGTTTCTTTGACTTCGTCATTCACTTAGACTGTCGCCATACATAAATAATGAGGCAGACTGATCTGATTATTATCAAAGTCTATGTTGTGCATCACAATATTTAAGCTATGCTATCAGATCAAGTTGATAAGAAGTATGTAGGCATCTAATCCATAATTATATACAGCCCGTATGCAGCCTTTTCTGGTTGGATTAATAAAGACTTGATGAGAGACTTGAAAACTTGCTTTCTTGATTCAATAAGTGAGCTGTTAGGCCTATACTTTGTGTGTATTTCCCATCTAATAGGTAGCAGAAGAGTAAGTATTTGAGTTCAGAATATGTTTCATAAAACTTAATTTAACCATAATTATTCCACCTTTGAAAATAATCTATTTTTTCAGTATATTTGTGTACATACTGATACAACGTAAAGTTGTTGGCTAAAAAATTAAAGTAAGGGCTCGATCTATATCCTTGATATTATGGTTTTAATGAATTTGTGCAATGCTTCTAAGACGCCTCTACCATATACCGGTGTTAGTACATGATACAATAAATCTAAATAACGAGTGTCTTCGTTTGCAAAAGATTGAACCGTTTATTCTACATAAAAAATGATCACTTTATTATATGACTGATATTATTAGGCCAATCTTGATGTTCATTAATGAGTTCAATTGAAAATTGGAAGAAATTCAAATATGCGAACGGTAACTTGAAAACGTAATTTTACTAGAGAATAGAAGTTGCTCGACAAAAATACTCATTACATCAGCCCACTAATGATTTTCAACAGATAACTGATATTGATTTCATTTCACAGAAGTAATTACATGAATAAATTTAGGTAACTCGGTTCAAATTATTATCATTTTTAAGAGAATATTTCAATCCAAGAGATGAAACAGGAGCAATGCCTCCACTCTGCTTTTGAATAAAAAAGTTGGAAATTTAGAAAATAAGGAATTTGGGTAACAAGAGAAAATAACAATTTCTGCTCTTGCTAAAAAAAGCCAACCCTACAATGAATGCTTTTTCTTTTATAAATTCAATTTGAAAAGAAAATACGTTTTTTGCGACCCTCTTCCAGCATTTGAATGGATGGCGCTCAGCTTCATATGCTACCATGATATTAGTTCAAATATTCTCCACAGGAGCGATATTTTTGTGAATCTCCTTAACCTCATTCTTTAAAACTTGAAAAAGTATTTGTACCTATAATTAATGCAATCAATTCTTGCTCATGATGAATAAGTGATAATAAGAGATGGGATTCTTATCAATTCAATAATTTAATCTGTGATATTTTCAGAGATGATAATCAAGAATTTAGTCCTCAGTGATTCGGTTAGTGAGTGATCACGTGACCTAACTTCCATCTTGGGCTTCAGCCACGAGGTTTCGTGAACGAAACGACAATTTTGTTATTTCGTAGAAATTAATTTTCACTTTTTGAGCTGACAATCTCAGTCATGCCTTCTAGTAATCCTTTACCTCCGAAAGAAAATTCATTGTTCAAAAGAATTCTGGTAAGTAGTACTTTTTGGTGAATGCCTTGTTTGGTAGGGGTAACCATCAAACAAATTTGGGTTTCATTTCGGCGTTAGAACATAACCTAATGTGTATATCTGAAATAATTACTTTCAATGTCAAAACAATAGTTCAATGTTATATACTTTTTTAATCCCTATAGCTTTACAATTAAATTATTTACTGTTCAAATGTTGAATATTAAGCGTCCTAAAATGTACAAAAACGAATGCTATAATAAACTGATATCCCGGTCATCTCCAAACATTCCTTATCTCATTAGTTTACATTGATAGCGTTTAACTGATTTTGTTGATTTTCAATCCCTAATCCAATTATTAACGACAATGTAGATTATAGATTCAGAAAAATATTGATGTATTTGCTCATAACCTATTAAAATCACTAAAATAATGCTCTTGTCCTTTGATTACGATTCATGAACTGAATCTTGAATAGCCTAAAAAGATTCTGTTTCCGTTTTGAATTCAATGAACAAGTTTAATTTCCATTTATTCATTGGTTATTGTTTACCTAATTTATCATTGATTGTGACAATCATCTATTCATCTGAGTAATTATAGGTTATGTTCAATTGCATTCGAACTTAGCCTTTATTCTTTACTGAGTTGCAGTTATTTTCAATCAACTATAGACTTATTTTCTCGGAAATTGACTCCAACCCGAATCGATTACTAATATTTCTAATTTGGCATAATTTGTAATTCTTGAATTTTTATTGGTAAAATTTTATAATACCTTTGCTTTTCATTATTATTTTCCAAATGCGGTTTCTTAACTCCTTTCTCTTTTGATTGTATGAATTGAGCCTACTGTCTTGCAGTGATTTTTTTATTCATTACATTAATTTAATTTTTATAAGGTATAGTTTGTTGGAATTGATTATTTCAACCATATAGGCATAAATAACTTAATTACTGTATACTTGGTAAGGATATCATTCATAGAGTTATGTTCATTAAAATCAGAACAAATATAGCCTAACTCATTTATAGCTTGCAATTGAAATCTTTGATGATATATCTATTCAGTTCCAAGTTATTACCTAGTCAGATTTAATTACAATATGGTGAACAGTGTGACCTTTTCAACGGTTTATCAGTAATCGAATGATGTTTTGTTTTCAGAAATGCTACGAACAAAAGCAATACAAAAATGGGTTGAAATTTGCAAAGCAAATCTTGACAAATCCAAAATATGCCGATCATGGAGGTAAGTTGATATTATTTTCAAAATTTATTTCTTCACTTTTCGTAATTCGTTTACGTCATACGTAGGTCCAAGTTGAATAGTTCATATAAGAATCTTTAATGCTATTAGTTACTTGAAATACTTCATACTATAATGAGTTTATTATCATTATAATACGAAATCAGTAGCTCATTTACTATTAAATTTCACAAAAACTGGCAATCAGAGAATTGTTACAGTTTGTCTAATAATTGGATTTTGATTTTAGCGCTATGAGAATGAACACTAAGATCATTTAATATAATTACGTAGGCTTCATAATTTAGTGCAGGTATTTTAAATTGATATTAACTGTCCGTATTGGAGAGAATAATATTTATTAGGATACATAAAAAAGTGCGGTTTTGAATTTCATGAGATTAATCCAAACGTTGAAACGTTTCTCTCAATTGCAGAAAATTGCTATTTACTAGTTGAGTATTGTTGAAAAGTACTGTCCTGTTTTTTCTGTATACTATTATATCGGGTCCTTGGATACTCCGTTGTATCGGATTATTATTGCTACATTTTATACAATTGATGTCCAATCCATTTTCTTTCAAAATGTTTGAAGAGAATAAATCAAATAATTCTTTTTTTTGGAAAAGCAATATTACAAGTACATGTAATACACATTATAGGCACATTACAGGTATTTTATAAAATATCATGAATATACAGAGTAATGAAGCGAAATAATTTAGTGGCTTTTATAAAATAACTTATCCAAATAAGTATCATAAATTTAATTAGAATTTGTTTGCAAGCAGAAAAATAATAAATAATAATTTGATTTATTAACCAATGGGATTCTATTGTCGATGTTGTTTATCGATATATTCGATACATCGATGTATTCGATGTTTGTTTGTCACAGAAACGTTGGCGATGAAAGGCCTGACGCTGAACTGTCTGGGTCGCAAGGATGAGGCCTACGAGTATGTGCGCAGGGGGCTGCGCAATGACCTCAAGTCGCACGTGTGTTGGCACGTGTACGGCCTGTTGCAGCGTTCGGACAAGAAGTACGACGAGGCGATCAAGTGCTATCGCAACGCGCTCAAGTGGGAGAAGGACAACATACAGATATTGCGCGATCTGTCGCTGCTGCAGATACAGATGCGCGATCTGGAGGGCTACCGAGTAAGTACAAACAAATTTAATGTCAGAATAGATGTAAATTTTATTTGATTTTCTGAATAGCGTTTATAATTTTGGAGGAAATTTATTTGTCTTTTTCTTCTTCGTACATTTAAACAAAACATTTCTTATCAACTTAATCTTGCTTTACATAAGAAAATCATCATCATTACATTACAGAAAGTTTTGTTATACAGAGTGGCGCATAAAGAATGGATGTTTTTCAAAGTGTTATAAGAAAGTTTATTTGTTTTGTCAGAGAGCTTTGTCCTTTGAGAACATATTGTATGCACTACCACAACGCTGGTGTCAGGCAGAGAATTGTTGTCAGTATATGCTTACGCAGAACAGAGTCGCATTATTTCAGCATAAAAAGCATACTTTTCAGTAAAATGTTACAATGTAAAATGTTTCATTCAAAAACAACAGTTTAATGATACTTGGAACGTTAGTGAAACGAATTTTAATGATGATATTGTCGAATCTCATCCTGATGTTAACATCGTAATTTAAGGAGCGCGTTCAAACTGCTGCGACCTCCTAGTAAATCAAATATGTTATGTATTAAATATGTTATAATATTATTTTATATGGTAAATAAAATTTGTTGAATATAAAATATAAATAAAAACATATAAATAAAACATTTTATTATCCATTCAATATTCGAGTTCTGACTTATCTGAATCACCCTGTATTATTATTTTGTATTCGCTGTGTGCACTTAGGTGGTGGAGATATCGAAATTCACCCCAGCGCTCACGGTGGATTTTTTGTGCGAAAAATTCTATACATAGGGAAAGGATAGGGCATAAGCATTTACAATGCATCTAAAGTATTGTCACATTTCTAATATTGTATTTTAAATACCATTCATTTTCCAGGACACACGTTATCAACTGTTTATGCTGAGACCAACACAGCGTGCCTCATGGATCGGTTTCGCGATGGCCTATCACCTGCTGAAAGACTACGAAATGGCACTGAAGATTCTCGATTCGTTTAGGAAAACCCTAGTTTGTGTGAGTTCATATTATATGAAATTATTATAACCTTATATGAAAATCACTAAGGGCCTGGTCACATACGATTGTAGTTTGTTTTACTTTACTTCACTTCACTTACAATACTACTTTGTGGTTTGCTTTGCTTCACTTCACTTACTATATAGTATATGATTTATATAGATTTACTATGCAAGTAAGTGAAGTGAAGTGAAGTAAATCAAAGTAGCTTCACTTGGTTTACTTTACTTCACTTACTCGCATAGTAAATTAATAAAAATTGAATGCTATTATAGCTAATTTTTGGAAGAACACTATCTAGTCATTGTGAATTCATGTAGTATTGCTCAACACGGAAAGTAAGTAAGTAAGTAAGTAAGTATGCTATATAGTGAGTAAAGTGAAGCAAAGCAAACCACAATCGTATGTGACCAGGCCATTATTGTGATTAACTACATGTTGCCTCAGTAAAATTTTATTTTGCTAGTCACCAGAGGCCTGTTTTATATAACCTGTAACTTGTAATTCTTATAATACAGGGAAATCACCATTTTACCGGATCTGTATTCTTAGTGGAATTGGCTGTTTCTATCTGAAATACATAAGTTTTATAATAGTAGTTTATGCAGTGCTTGTATTATGAGAGCCTTTAAACGACGAGTGAGATACTGAGGTTGAAATACGAGCTGCAACGCCGCGAGTTATTTTAAGGTACCGGTATCTCAAGAGTCGTTTACAGGCTAAAATACCACTATTGCATACACCATTTTATCTACGACCAACAAAAATCAATAATATCTACATTATCAATCTAAACTAACCTTGATCCAAACGACCATGTTGTATTTCCTTTCAGGAGTACAATACTTAACCTACAAATGCTGAATCGCAGATTATTGAAAAGGTAGTTTAAAAGTTATTCTTTGAAAGGTCTTCTTTAAAATGTCTTAAAGACTTTAAGGTCTTTAAGACTTTTAAGCATTTTGATTATTGTGTCGAAATCACTGTTTGTTATGATTAGCTGTATTTCAATGTTTATAAGTTGAACTGTTCTGTTCCAGTGTTTTATAACTGGATCAGATTGAACTAGGAACGTTTCATAAAATCGTTATTATGAAACAAGTTTCAAATTCCATTTCGAAAAAGCTATTGTTTCAATTTCACTTATGATTGCTTTATAACACGGTCGTAGAGAAAACAACTAAAAGTACTGTATTCTACTGTAAAATAACTTTGATAATTTTCCTAGCTTACGGAACTAGGATTTACTGCGATAACTGCTTATGTGTACAGTCACTATAGTTATATCAAATGCCATCCTCGTACCACAGATTATAAGGGATTTTGATTGTATCAAAGAGTACCGAATTGAGGAAGTCCCAATGTACAGTATTTGCTATATCATTCGAACAGATTTTCACGATGATATAATGTCTTATAGTTTTCCTACTTTGATAGGCTAGGATTGAACGAAATTCTGGGTGTTTTTTGATTAGGCCAATTGTGATATTTGATGTACTGATTATTTTGTTTTATTAAATTACAAACCATTGGCAATACTGATGTTTTTATATTCTAATTTTATTAATTAAATATGTTATTTTTCCAGAATGCCTATGATTACGAGCATAGTGAACTGTTGCTCTATCAGAATATGGTAATCCAGGAATCTGGGGCCCTGGAAGATGCACTCAAACATTTGGAGCAGTTTCATTCTCAAATCTGTGATAAGCTGTCTGTGGATGAGACGTGGGGTGAGTTTTTCTATCAAGGAATTTATAGAAATTAAATCACTTTACAAATAGCATTATGCATGCCATTGCATGGCTCTTCTTCAGGCTCCAGATATTAGCCAGATATTGTGTAATGTTCCTTAAAGCGAAATCTGCAAACCATTATTTAAAAGAATGAGAATACTTACTTTCCCGGCCCTGTATGTGTAATTTTAATATTAATAATTTGTATGTAAATATAGAGCATCATGAACATGACACAAGAAATGAGAGGAGCCTAAGAGTTCAAAGATGCCTTCACAGCTCCTCCCAAAGACCATAGACCCCCTTATATGCCTATAAAACTATATAATTATTTACCTGTTGTTATGAGGACTCTGCCTAACAAGTACTTTAAAAGTAAAGTGAACGAAATCTTTTTAAAAGAGGCATTATATACAATACAAGAATACTCCATAAATTGGAAAGTTTATATCTAATAAGACTTTAATGTATAAATCATTTGTCAATATTATTTGTTTAGTAGCCTATCTGACGTTGCTTATAATGTATTTTGTGCATTCTGTGGCAATACAGAATATTTATTTATAGTTCTATTTTATTTCCGAATCATATAACTGTATAGAACCACAGTATCATGGTTGATACATATTATATTATTATTTCTTGGTTCCATCGATTGAATTGTGTTTTTATTGTTCTTGATTACAACAAACCTGAGAGGAGATAGGTTTGAGCATGCAATAAAAGGTTTATTTATTTACAGCCAACCTGTACCTGCGACTGGAGCGGTTCGAGGACGCTTGCGACAAGTACAAGCAGCTGTTGCAGCGCAACCCGGAGAACATGGGCTACTACACGCGGCTGCAGGACGCCATGCGGCTCACCAGCGACCAGCAGCGGTGCGCGCTGCTCACCGAGTATTGTGAAAAGTTTCCGCGCGCTCTCGCCCCCGCCCGGCTCATACTCAACTATGCCACCGGTGAGATAATTGGGTTTGAATTGATCTGCTTTGACAATAATATAGCAGGATCCTTTCAACTTGTCAGAAAACATATGATCGACGAGCATATGATCACAATACTTAACCTACAAATGCTGAATCTCGCAGATTATTGAAAAGGTCTTTTAAAAAGTTATTCTTTGAAAGGTCTTCTTTAAAAAGGTCTTTTAAAGACTCTAAAGGTCTTTAAGACTTTCAAGTCTTTTGATTATTGTGTGGAAGTCACTGTTCAATTATTACCAAAACAGCTGATTTCTGACAAGTCAACTGGATCGTGCTATACATTACATCACAAACGAACATACATGAATGACACTTGAGTATTAAATGAAACTTTGAACTGTACAATCAGATTCATTTAATTTGACGCTTGGCTTTAGATAGATAGATAAATAGAGAGAGATTATTTCTTGACGTTGCTGATGACCGTAGTGTACGATGGCAAAGAAATAATATCTCTCTATCTATCTAATGCACCCTCCATTGGGAGCCTGGCTAATCGTTAGTAAGGCTAGTCAGTCACTCCCTATATTTTGGAGGCATATTAAATTGTTGCATTGCACTATTTAGCTGCTTAACTCCATGTTATCCAGCAGTTTTCTAAGTGAAAACAAACTTTCACCATGTTTCCTATCAAGGGATAATTGGTTATGTTGGTGAAGTGGACCCTACTCGGGTCTCCCCACTATTGAAAGCCATACGCTAAATAATAAATAAATAAATAATAATCCAGTAGTGCGTTGTTCCCATCACTGGGTTGCGAAGACTAGCTTATGGTTGAGATGTCAATGTGCTAACCACACTTTACATCTTTTCTGGTTAATGATCATTCACCTCTGCTGATTCAGTCAAGTGAATGTGAAACTGACAACCAGCTGGTAGGCCTAAGCCCACATAGGGCTAAATCTATCTAATGCCAAGCGTCAAATTAAATGAATCTGATTATATATTGCGTTACTAGTATAAGAAAGATTGTGTTTACCTTACGAATATGATAAGTTTTCATAAACTTATCATATTTACGATATGATTATCATATTATGAGTACGATAAACATTTTCCCTGACGAAGAAGAGGAAGAATACAAGAAACGATAAGCTTAAAACAATAAATCATTGTTTTACGAACATAACCTCAAATCTCCAGATCGAACTTCAATGATATCAGCTTTTCAGCTTACATTACAGTAGACCTGTAGCTGTTCTTTGTTCAAATTCTCTCACAAAAGCGTCCGGTAAAAGGTTCATTACAGGCTACTGGACTGTGGCCCCCGAACAGAGAATAACTGTATTGTTATTTATTTATTTATTTAGCGTATGGCTTTTGTCGGTGGGGAGACCCGAAGGTTGTTCCACCTCGCCGTGATAACCTAATTCCACTTAGGTTGTAGTTTCTAGGTGTAATACCATTTTTCTTCTATTCTCATATGAGATCAGCTAAATTAGATATGAAATTTACAATATAACATTATTTAGTCTTCAAATATCAAACACAAAATAGTAGTTTTTTTTTGCAATGGTTGTATTATGAGAGCCTTTAAACAACGAGTGAGATACCGAGGTTAAGATACGAGCTGCAACGCCGAGTTATTTTAAGGTATCTCAAGAGTTGTTTAAAGGCTAAAATACAACCATTGCATACACCATTTTATCTGAGACCAACTATAAAAACAATAATATCTATATTATTTATTTTTTCTGCTACGGGTGATGCCTTCATAAGCTCTAAGCTTGTGCGTGGGTAATGGATGGATGATGATGATGAGATATTAATGGGCCTAAAGCTTTAGGTGGGCTCCGAACCACCGGGAAGCGATTTTGAATAATCTAAATTAATCTATCAATCTAAACTAATCTTGATTCAAACGACCATGTTCTATTTCAATGTTTACTGTATAGGTTAGCAACTGTTCAGTTCCAGTGTTTCAAAACTAAAACTGTATCAGATTGAACAAGGAACGTTTCATAATGTTCAATCCGTTTTATAATATCCTCATTACGATACAAGTTACACATTCCATTTCGAAAAAGCTACTGTTTCGATTTCAATTATGAAACTGTAATGATTGCGTTATAACTCGGTCGTAGATAAACAAAAGGAACGAATTAGGAATACAAGAAACCATCAGAAAAATGAAAACTTATTGCAGTGATGATCATTTTGTGAATAAGTTCATTGTACTGTGCAATCTATCGTTCAAGACAAGAGTATTGAAAGTATTTTTTGTTATTCATTGTTGACTATCTTGTTCATAATAATAAATTATTGTGTTTTTTGTGCAGGTGATGTTTTTAGAAAAGAAGTGGATAAGTACCTTAGGAGAGGCCTTCACAAGGGTGTGCCGCCTCTGTTTGTTGACCTGCGCTCTCTGTACAAGGACAATGCCAAGGTCGTCATCATACAGGATCTCATGTTTAGCTATGTGGACTCGTTGAAAAAGACCGGCTCATTCAGTATAGAAGGTAAGTTGATGCATCTCATTTCTGTTTTTTCCCCTATTTTTAATTCATTGATTTCACAGTCATCAATGGATCAACAACTGTTAAGCCTGGTTTTCATTAGTAGAGTTAGTGGTAGAGTAACTAGCATACTGACTCTACTCTACTTACTTGGTACTTAAAAACAAGTACTCTACCATCACTCTACTCTACTATGAACGTTTTCATTGGGAGAGTTCACAAGATAGTTAGTACTCGCCCAGGGAACTCTACCACTAACTCTACTAATGAAAACCAGGCTCAACTCTCTCATTATAACCCTTCCCACAATTTGAACCTAAAGGGGTTGAAACACCTGATATATGAAGTACGTGACACAGGGAACTCTACCACTAACTCTACTAATGAAAACCAGGCTTAAGTAACAGAATAGCATTTTTCAAGAAATGGTTTTCAATTTTTAATTAATACATAATCATACACATTTTTTATCAATACATACATAAGATTTCATTGTTTATACTCTATGATTTTATTGAATTAAAATAGTTCTAAGTAAAAGCAATGGATCAAAGACAGTTTGTAACAAAATAGCATTTCTGAAGAAATGGTTTATTATTTTCAAGGTTTTATTAACTGATATTGTGCTATTTACATAGATTTCATCGTTTATACTCTATTAATAGATTCCAGAATCGGAAACTCGATCGCAGCGCAACTGAGTTGCTCTGCGACTTGACATGCTGGTTGCCGAGTGATCGAGTTGCCTGATTGCCAAGTGTGGATAGATTCTACCATTGATTTTAGATAGAATAGATCGGTCAAGGCATAGGGAACTTTGTGACGGTTTTGTGTTACATCAAATCGTGCTGGCCATGTAGTTCTACACGTTCGCTTTCTGGTGTACTCTGAGTTCTAAGAGATGTCGCTAGGATCGGCCTCTTCATTCCTGGTCACAAATTTTAACTTACGATAAGAAATCTATTCTATCTAAAATCAATGATTCTACGTACAGAAAAGTGAGGTTAGGTGATATTCTAACCACATCAAACTGGAAAAGTAGGATTATTTGCTTAAAATCGTTTTTTTTTTGTTTCTACTTATTTCGCAGGTTTGACGTCCAGTGAGATCGGATTACTTGAAAAGTAGTATTTCATCATTTTTTGGTTACTTCAACTTATTAAATATCGAAGATCAGTTGTAAAACTCTCAAAATATTTACTTTTTGAGAATAATGTGATAGTAGTTGATCGGCAACTGGCAACTAGGAGTAGCGGCTGTGAGCATGACAAGCAACTGAAGTCACCCGCTGCATCGTTGAGTTGCCGAGCGATGCGTTGCTTTGTGATTTGAAGTTTCCAGGTGTGAGTAGTGCCTTAGGCAGTCGAAACCAACTTGTAAATCATTTCATGAGGGTATTTGTGTTGTTTTAGAATCGAAGAACGATAGTCTGCAAAAAGAGCCAGCTTCAGCACTGCTGTGGGCCTACTACTATCTGGCCCAACACTACGACTTTCTAGCTGATACGGAAAAGGCGCTGCACTACATCAATCTAGCCATCGACCATACTCCCACTCTTATCGAACTGTTTGTCACCAAAGGCAGAATATACAAGGTATGTGTCCCAACACACTTGTTTTGTGATAAATAAATAAATGATTTGATTCACTGGCAATAGAAGCAGCTAGACCATTAATTTATACAGGGTGTTTCAGAACTCCCTACCAATATTCTAGGGCATTGTTCCTTGGTAAAAACCATATCTAAACATCATTATTTGATTAATTTCATCATTCATCAATTGTCCAGAAGTCCTTAGTTACTCACACAGCTTTTTTCACTCATTTTTTATCTCAATAATGGTGGAACATATGCACTTGGAACTTTGCACCAACATTTATGAGAACTGGACAAAGCTACAAAAAAATTATGACAATTTTTCAAATCCATAAAACAAAATAGCGGCCATTTAAAATTTTGTTTCTTGAATAACTTGGAAACCGTTGACATTACGAAACTTTTACAAGAACTTTTGTCTAGTATATTTAATTACAAATCGATTGAAACCTTATTTGTTAAGATTGGACCAATATTGACTGAGATATGGCAGCTTTAGTGATAGGTGACCGCTGGAGGCTGGTTGCAGTGCATCCTGGGCTTGCGGCTAAAGTCTGCTACAACAATGCAACAGCCTCCGTCTGCTTTGCATGTTATTTTTAAGCGATTTTAGATTATTTCGTGTGAATTTTAAAGACAGTAAAAAAGGGTGCAAGTAACCTCCAGCGATCACCTATCACTAAAGCTGCCATATCTCAGTCAATCAATCTTAACAAATAAGGTTTCAATCGATTTGTAATTAAATATACTAAAACAATTTATTCTTGTAAAATTTTCGTAATGTCAACGGTTTCCAAGTTATTTAAGAAACAAAATTAACTATTCATTGTTATTTATATTTACAACAACTTTTCATGCGTGACTTTGAGTGTTTACCGGTAAAGTAATGTTAAGTACTTCTGTATTCATCTTCACCGTCTCTTACATAATTCATCTTACTCATTCAACTCATAGTCAGTCAACCATTTGTAAATAGAATGAATTCATTTATCTCTTGTACCAAAGTAATATGAGTGCAGTAATTTTTTGAACCCATAAATAGCATATTCATTTGTAATAATAATATTATTAACATGTTTTTTATTTTTGTTCGACAGCATGCCGGTAATGTAATGGAAGCTTTCACATGGCTAGATGAGGCGCAAGAACTGGATACGGCTGATAGATATATTAACTCCAAGTGTGCCAAGTATATGCTAAGAGCAAATCTCATCAAAGAAGCCGAGGACACGTGCTCTAAGTTCACAAGGGTATGTTGACAATTCTCTATAAATTTTTATCATTTTAATTTTTAGTTATTCAATTATTATTCATATGAGTTACAGTTATACTATGCAAAACATGGATTTGAGTAGGATAGTATCATGACCAGAGCTGTCTGTACCGCAGAGCATTTTGTAGGTTAAAGTATCCAGTTTTAGTATCAATGGTGCAATTGACATCGCAAAATCGTGTATTCGCTGTAGAACAATATTTCCAATAGAATGAATCTGCAATCGTCGTTCAACGGAGCAGAAAGTTTCAGAGCTTATTGGCATAAGATTCTTCTTTACTTGAAATTCTAGTTTACTATCGTAAATATCGTTACATTGAAGATTTGAATACTGAAATACATGAATGAATTGCTGCTGTATCAAAAGTTAAGGACCAATTTGAGGCTTTGAGCATTGACGCATTAAGGGCGCCATCTTTCCTATGTAATTTTTGAAATATACTCAAGTGTTTTGGAGTTTTTCATACATATTCTCAAATTGGGTCATTTACTTAGTATTTTGGTGTTAGGAAGATAAATGTATGATTCAAATAAACTTTCTTATAACACTTTGAAAAAACATCCGTTTTTAAGCGCCACCCTGTACTATCAATTTTGTAACAGAATTTCATTCATCATTTAGCTTATATGAATATCTCATTTAGTCTCGCCGTCCTCTAGAACCGGTTTTGTCCGAAAACGTCCGATGTCCGAACTGCCGGCCGTTTGATTCAATGTTAGCAATTCGGACGTTCGGATATTTTCGGAAGAAAACGGTTCCAGTGGACGACAAGGCTTCAATTGTAATGTATACTTCATCATCCGTGGCGAAGCGTGGTATGCTTATTTGGTCATCGTCGGGTATATTTACTATAGGAAATATACCCGGCGATGACCAAATAAGCATACCACGCTTCGCCACTATTCATCATCCTTGATGTGTAAAGTGTAATATGAAACTCTTGCACTCTATAGTCTGTTTGGGGAAAGGAGAAACGAAGTAAATAAACCTGTGTGTTCGAGAGTCTAGCTAGAAGCAGCTAGACCGATTCACAGTAGAACTACTAAATAATATTATTATTATTATCTTTATTACGTGATTCCAGTCTGACCTTGAATGAACATTCAGGGTGTCCCAAAAAATAGTGACTCCAGTACTACCACGGTATTCTAAAAGTCAAAACAAACAGAAAATGTCGTTGGTAAAATGCTGATTTCTCCTTAGTTTACCTGTAATCCGCCATTTTGTGTTTTTAATATTTTTCATCATATCTCGTTAAAAAACCAAGATTTTCTCATGAAATTAGGTAGGGGTATAATTAAAGGTGTGGTTTACAAAATACATACATCAATAAATTTCAATAACTGTTTTTTTCCAAAATGACGACCGACTAAAATTTTCAATTCGATTTTACTAGAGAAATATTGCTTTTTACAATAAAACTTTGACATACAAAAATGTAGAGAATTTTATTCTGAATAAAATGGTATATAATTTTAAAGAATCTGATAATAAATAACCGAGATATGGCTATTTGAAGATTACCACTTCTGTGTTTCTTCATTTCTTTAGCACTGAGACATGAGAATAAATTTATGAATGTAAAAAATATGTTTGCCTATCTTTGTCACTCGAACGTTCTCAATTCATTATTGGATGGAACAATTGATGAATTTCATGAATGTGAAACTATGATCAGAGACAAGTGGATACTAATTCTAGTTCCAATTGTCTCTGCTATGATACAGTAGTAAATTTTAGAACGTTCAAAATAGGACGTTCATCTAATTCGAATGTGTGCATGAATGGATAAAATATCACGAAGAATATAATATGAATACAGGGTGTCCAAAAAAATAGGGACTCCAGTACTACCACGGTATTCTACAAGACAAAACAAACAGAAAATGTCGTTGGAAAAATGCTGATTTCTTCTTAGTTTTCCTGTAATCCGCCATTTTGGTTTTTAAGATTTTGCATCTCACCCCGTTAATGGATTAAGATTTTCTTGTAAAATTCAGTAGGATTACTAATAATCATAGACTAACTATACAGTTTTTGTTAGTTCAAAACTAAACTATACAGTTTTAGTACAGAGTTAGTCTATGCTAATAATACTATGTGGTTTACAAAATAGCAATATTGGATTAAACATAGCAACTATGTTTATGAAAATCTTCTAAATTTGCAGGAAGGAGTATCAGCGATGGAAAGCCTGAATGAGATGCAGTGTATGTGGTTTCAAACAGAATGCGCGTTGGCCTATCAGCGACAAGAAAAGTGGGGGGATGCCCTCAAAAAATGCCATGAAGTTGACAGAGTAAGTCACATCCAATCATCTGTATTTCAACTTAGTCTTTTTCATTAATTGCTTACATTGGGTTTGAGATTGATAGAATAATTTTTAAAATGTTGCTTTGACTTGTGTAGATGAAGATGTTTACTGATTCATCATATTTGTTCCAGTTGATGAAATTTCAGAAGTAATGGCTAGGTTTCACGATTCTAGTAGACGTTCTACTTACTGGAAGCAGGTTACCAGAAGCCTATCTACTTACCTATAAACCAGTAACCTGCCTCCCGTAACCAGAACGTCTACTAGAATCGTGAAAACCAGCCATAATATTTCGATAGTAGACGTGTATACTGAAGCAGTTGGTCATATGATCTTCACTCTTACAAACAAATAGAAATGCACACTGTGCATTGCCCTGTGTTGTATAGAGTGGACGATCATATGACCAACCTGCCTGCCAGTAACCTACACGTCTACTGGTATCGTGAAACCGCGCCATAACAGTAAACCTAGTCGACTGGCATCGTGTTGAAAGAATTGGCGAAAAGAAGTTTTGGGTTGATGCCTGTTTTTCTTAACTTTATTGTATTTCTTGACTTGATTAATGCATTTATCGTCTATAAATTTGTATAAAAATTTCCAAGGTACTATTTACCTTTTAATAGAATACAAGGTAATATTCACTCCAATTAACATTAGGGTAGAATTCAATGGACATAAGTTCAAAAAACATAAATATTTTTCTGGCTAGTTGATATGGGAGTAGAGAATAGTGAAAACTTGGTAAGACTGTAAAATAGAACTACAACTTTACTTATAATCCTTAAAATAAGCATTAATACTTATTATTACTAGTTTAAATTAACTTGTTTGTTTATTTTCAATTAACGTTTTACTAATCCTTGAAGAACTCAAATTAAACAAACTTTAATCTTATCAACTTTTGCACTGAATAAACTCTGTAACTAGCAATTAACACTATATTATCATAAGAAAAAATAATAAGCAATTAATACACCCCGACACATATCTTTATAGCGGGGTGTATATTTATTCATAAAATGATCAGAAATGATTCAATGTAGGCTATAAAATGTCTTTGTTCTATTTGTATTATTTTTAAAGATGATGCATGTGATGTATAATAATAATAATAATAATTCCGTGTAACCTGGCTGGCTCAGGTCTGATGTCAGAGTTTTCAGGTCACTCCTGATCAGTTCAGGGTCTCTGACGTGACTTATGCCCGGTTTTTCAGTCGTTCAATAAACTTGTATCAATAACTTTTTGCATTGTGTTTTATTGATTCAAATTGCTAGGATCCATAAAATGTCTATTGAGACTATTTTGACTGTCAGCGGAGCTTAGCGTGTCCTCCGAAACATGTGATGTATCATTTGTACAGATTTTGTATTGTGATTATTTTTGTTGAATAAACTTTGATATGAGATTCTACCTTGAAAATGTCTAATAACATGCTTGTTTTTATTGGCAGCATTTTTCGGAAATAATCGAAGACCAGTTCGACTTCCATACGTACTGCATGCGTAAGATGACGCTGCGCAGCTACGTGGGGCTGCTGCGTCTGGAGGACGTACTACGTTCGCATCCGTTCTACTTCAGGGCAGCTCGCTGCGCCATTCAGGTCTACCTCCGGCTCCACGACAAACCTCTGCAGGACGAGAATACCGAACAGGAGCTCAATACAGGTTAGTCGAAGGTCGGGGTTCGAGCCCAGTTGTCGTTCGAGATTTTTTTGTCGGGTTACTCTAGGGAAACCTTAACCCGGTTGCCCATGAGGTAGTCATTAAAGCCTGGTTTTCATTAGTAGAGTTAAGCCTGGTTTTCATTAGTAGAGTTAGTGGTCGAGTAACTAGCATACTAACTCTACCGTACTAACTCTACTCTACTTACTTGGTCGAGTAGCTGTTTTCACTACAATTGAGAATAGTAGGTAAAGTGTGTTGTCTAGTGAACAGATCTAACCTTGAAATGACTCTACTCTACTAGCTCGAGACTGTTTTCATTAGAATAGTGGTGGTAGAGTAGAGTGAGAAGCGGTGGTGGGGGAAGGCAAGTGGTAGAGTACTATCCCACGGTGCTATCCCACTCTACTCTACCAAAAACAAGTACTCTACCATCACTCTACTCTACTATGAACGTTTTCATTGGGAGAGTTCACAAGATAGTTAGTACTCGCCCAGGGAACTCTACCACTAACTCTACTAATGAAAACAAGGCTTTAGTGGTAGAGTAACTAGCATACTAACTCTACCGTACTAACTGTACTCTACTTACTTGGTCGAGTCGCTGTTTTCACTACAATTGAGAATAGTAGGTAAAGTGTGTTGTCTAGTGAACAGATCTAACCTTAAAATGACTACTCTACTAGCTCGAGACTGTTTTCATTAGAATAGTGGTGGTAGAGTAGAGTGAGAAGCGGTGGTGGGGGAAGGCAAGTGGTAGAGTAATATCCCACGGTGCTATCCCACTCTACTCTACCAAAAACAAGTACTCTACCATCACTCTACTCTACTATGAACGTTTTCATTGGGAGAGTTCATAAGATAGTTAGTTCTCGCCCAGGGAACTCTACCACAAGATCTGAACGAACTGGAAATAACCCTGGATGATCTGAAAAGCAAAACCGAAAATCTAAACAAACTAAAAGACATAAAAACAAGGTTCAAACCAAAAATAGACAACCGACATACTGTACAAAGGGTATTTACAGATGAAGAACGAAAGAGAAGATCAGAACGAATGAAGAAATACTGGACAATGCGAAAGAAAAATTAAGAAAGACCAGGAAATGATTGATTTAAGTGGTCCAATGAGGCCGTAAAAGCAAAATAATAATAATTAAATTAAGTTCTTTTTAATTTTTATAGAATGTTTTACAAATCATATCAATCCTCACCCACATTCTTGGTTGTGTAGTAGAGAGGACCTGTAGACCTAACTCCGCCTTTATAAAGGCATTCAATCAATCTCTCAGTTCTTGACCTCATTCTGAAATTCGAAATTGCTCGATCAGTTATCACGTCAAGTCTTGAGGAGCAAGTCTTTTCGTTGAATGGCTTTCTTGTGGCAATTGAATGTGAATTTGCTTCATGTTTGAGATATCCTCACAAAAATCACAAACTTGGATAAGGCTGGCCAAATAATGTCGCCAAATCTAGGAATCAAACGTCCAGGAATCGTCTCATGTAGAAAGTTCGTTGCGATTGTTACTTACATGTAAGAATCAAATGTAAGGGTGGTGGATGAAACAAAATACAGTATGTAACATCTTACTAGAAAGCATAAATTAATTCATAAAAGTCTTTTATTTTAATGAATGTTTTGTCAAGTGTTATGTCATATTTCTTCAACTTTACAATCAGCATTCAATAAATTTATGTGATCGTTACTAACAGGATACTGAGATTTTAACCCACTATTTTATCATTAAAAGCTAATGGTCGATTTTCTCAAAATTTTGAAATAATTTATCAATTTCTGTCAGATTTGGGAAAATAATGATTTATTCCACAAATTTCGCAGAGGGCAATTTCCCTACTGAATAAACGAATGATTAGTAGATTGCTTGGTCCTGTTATTTGAAGCGTGAAAAATTGATCACCTTAATTGGTCGTCAGTAGTACCGAAATTAGCCAATAGATCTTTTTCAAAATAATTTATTAATCTTTTGTCCGTTAACCGTTAAGAGGTAGCTCTATGAACTGGATTAACCAAGCGGAAAAGTAATTGTGGTTTAGAGAACTGTTCAAATTTAAAGCGCGGGAAATTATCTTGTTGACAAAGGGCTTGATGCTGTTTGGAAAGTGCTTATTGTATATCGGCATCCTATCACTGTTTAATCAACATAAAATGATACAGTGTAGAATTGTCTATTTTACTTTGAAATGATTAATATTCCTCCAATGTAGCGTAGTGAAAAAGGCAATTTCAAACTGTCTTCTCTATGTAACACTCAAAAATCTACAAATAAATTGATACGAAATCAATTTTCAAATCAAAATACAGTTGTCAATCATAATAATTTATTCCAAATTTCTCAGAAATTAACAAAAAATCAAATCAAATCTCTCTAAAATTGAATCAGTGTAAATTAAATTTATGAAATAAAAAATCATTATTTATCTTAGACTTTTACAATACCCTTAAAAATCCACTAATAAATTGAAATACTAATTAACTTTATTGTATTTATGATTAAGGTAACATTTTTAATGAAGATTAACTGAATAACCAACTGAGTTTGATTTCTTTATTTAAACAATACAAAGGTGTATAATTATGCAATTAAATTAGACTACCACAATTTGACTTCACCACTAATAAATTGATAATAATAATATTATTATTATTGATTTTAATAATAATAGTAATTTTATTGTATTTATGATTAAGGTATTAAGGTAACATGAATGAAGATCTAATCTAATGAACCAACTAAAACGTATCACAAGTATACTAATGCAAGTGAAATGGCACCGTTAAGAAAGTTCGGTACGGTGTCTTATATAACAGTGATATAATTTCACTAAAAGTAGTATAGCGTACGTGGTTATTGTTGATATAAAGCGTTGTACTCGTTCTAGTGAGTGATTTTTAAGCGAGTGCACACTCGAGCGCTCTAAGAAGAAAGTCATGAGATTTTCCGTGCGTTATGCTGGAGATTTAAAGTTGATTCATTAAGTAATGTATTAAGAGCGCCTCTCGAATTAAGATTAGTAATGTCTGGAACATTGGATATCGATCAATTGTAATGGATTTTGTTGGTTGATGGATTCGTTTGTAAAAATGTCTTCGGGTCGTGATAGAGGTTGGATGTATTGTGCAGCATTGGATTACTTATGAAACTGATTGCTTGGGATTCATTTGGAGTTAATGTCAATACACTCGTATTTTGATAGGTTGGATGTATTGAGTAACATAGGATTTCTTCTGGAAGTGAGAAAATGTTTATTCATATCACCTTTCAATTTTGATTCAATTTTTGTAATATGATTTAAGGTGTATGAAAGCGATCAAATTTTAACTCAAATTCCATCCACTGAAATAACCTTTAATTGAACAGCTGACTTTTTATCAAATTGCATGCAATAACTAAGGCTCTATAAATAATGTTACAAGCATTATTTAAAGCCCCAATGATAAGCTGAAAACACTGACTAGCCCTGGCCACTTGATTTTATTATTTTCCGTCTTGAATTGAACAGCTGACAACTAAGATACTCACACTCACAATGCATGTCTATTGTGCGTTGGTAAAATTTAGTGCTCAGTTATTAATTTATTACAAAGTTATGTATTTCATTTAATTTTCTTTCGTGATTTGAAATTGTATTTTTTTGTATGACAAATAAATGATTTGATTTAATTAAGGTTAGTTTATTGGATAGAATTAGATATAAAAATTGATAGTTTTCAAGCGTCTTTATTTATTGCGAAGCATAGAGAAATAAATAAATCACCGCTAATATTGAATCCTGTTTATATTTGCGTTGGAATTTCGTGTGCAAATTGACCAAATCAATGTTGGATGTAGTACAAGAATCAATTCATGAGTAATTTCCTATGTAACTTACTGGAACATTGTTCTTGTTAGTCGCACGAAACTAAAAATGATTATCTCTCATCTTTATCTCTTCTCTCTCTCTCTCTCTCCTTTATCTTCCTCTCTTTCTCCATCTCATTCCCTTACCCTCTCTCTTTTCATTCAATTCGAACCTATAAATTACTGGCTCTCAACATTAGCTTTCACACTCTTTATTCATGTCTCTCTTCTCCGCTCCTCATTTCTCTCTCTCTATTTATCTTTCTTTTTCTGTCCTCTCTTCCTTTTCTTTCTCCCACTCATTCTTTAATTTTCTCTCATCATAGAATTATGAAATAAATCCTCACGAATGACGCGGTCTTATTCTATCTGAAAACTGATGGACAAATAGTCAGATGTTATCGGGGCGCTATTGCATTGCCTTATCTATTAGAACTGAAAAGCCTGTGCCTGTCCATTAATTACCGTTGATTTTCTCGCACGCATATGAACGGGAAAACTGAATTTTCGTAATGCGTTATCTGCATACGGTAAAGTTTTGTTGTAACAATTTTGTGTTGAAATAGTATTGTATTTCCATTGTGAATTAATTAGTTTATGTGTCTCACGCGCATGTGTGAAAGTTATATGGCTCATTAATGAGTTATTAATATTAAGAAGAGTGACTTATATCTCGTGAGGTGCTAATAGCTCAAGCTGTGCTTATACAGCTTATAGCTTAAGCTGTGGCCTTTGCTAGGAATAACCACGGCCGTCTCAAGCCAATTTTATTGTCAAACTGTCAATTGTATATTTGTCAACCTGTTCGTCATTTTTATGGCAAATTCAATCACCCATTGGACAATAATACGTCGTGAATATAATTTTAATTCATGTTTATAATGCAGTAACATGAATTTTAATAGGCTTTTAATAGTGGGGAGACCCGAGTAGGGTTGTTCCACTTCACATAACCAACATAATCAATTATCCCTTGATAGGGAACATGGTGTAAGTTTGTTTTCACTTAGAAAGATTCATTATTCATGTTATTAATCTATTCAAATCATTGATTTTTATAAAATAAAATAATAATGATTTATTCAATTAAATAATAATGACAAATTTATAATACTTATTGGATAATGTGAATTTTGTTGACAAGAAATGGAGATTAGAAAAATGTTCAATTCGATTAGGCAGAACACACACTGAAGCTTCTTTTAAAATGTAATGCTGGGCATGTATAGTAGAATTTTTTAATTTGGCGGATAATTGTGGTTCATTTGTTTCCCCATTTGTAAACAACTTATTTATCCGCTAAATTGAAAAATTCCACTATATTTCAACGGGAGCCCGTACACTCATCAAAACCAGAAAAAATTGCGTTTTCTATAATAACTCTAGAATACTGAATCAGTGAGTGTTAAGCCTTATCATCATCAATACTGACCAATAAGAAAAATAGAAATACAATACAGTATTGATAAAATATTATTATTTCGAAGATTTCCTTTTGAATTTGAAATCTGGATTAACGGTCAATATTTCTCTGTGCAAGAGAAAAATATATTATGTTATCTTTATAAATAATTGGAATTATTAATTGAAATTATTCTCAAAATAAATCATTATCTTCAATTAAATAATTGATTTCAATGAAAAAAGTATGAACACAGTAAAGGTTGATGCTGGTTTAATTCTCAAAATACATATTTTATACAATAGATTACTTACATTATCAAACAATATCTATACAAAGAATAACGCTTCAATTTAACGCATTCACACAGTTTTCCAATATTCAAAATGCATATACACACTTTTCAAACGAATTTATTCACTATTAGAATACATCATATTATTCTTTTCAAGATTTATTTACACACTATCAAAGTGCGCGTTTTTGAATGCATTTACACACTATTATAGTGAGTTTACGTAAATTGAAAATAAATTTATGTAATAATTTGCATTTACACTCTTTCATAAAAGCTTTTTAACATTCTTTTCAAACATTCAATTCAAGAGCGCATAGTTTTAAAAGCACTGTTTTAAACGGCCTTCAAAACACTGTTGCTTTTTACTGCCTGAATAAACCTACTCATTTAGAATAACAGATTGTATGGCTTTCAGAGATAATAACTTTTTTCTCATCATCCACTACTATACCTACTAGATTAGCTTTCGTTTCTTGAATGGTCGTTCACACACTATCTAGTTACTACAGTTGAGTAGTAAAAAGATCTGGTGAAAGTGGCGGCTTTAGTTTTCTTCTAATTGATTCAGACAATTATTACAATAGTCAGAAGCGCACTACAGGCAGTTTCTAAATGTTTTAATTTTGTTGAATTCAAGTACAATATTTACATAGCTTGTAATGGATATTAAGCTGTCATGAATACTCATTTCACTATTTTTTTCATGTCATGATAATAATTTTCTACTCGAAATATTAGAACAATACTTCAAGTATATCTTGGTATACTTTGAGTATTATCATATTTACTAATGTGAAGTAGTGTTTTTCTAAGGGTCGAATTGAATATAGAACTTATAGCTTTAACCTAAATTAAATAAGTTATTTCAATGTTCCATTCTACTTATGTTTCAAAAAGTCTGTAATTTCCAAAATAATACTAAATTTCCATGAAAGTAATTTCCATTAAAAGTGATTTCCATTTGAAGTAATTTCCATTAAAGTAACCGTGAACAATTCAGTATTGTCCACTAACATTCAAAGTATTTTTCGCTATACCATTTTCAATCATTGAATTTCTAACTACAATAATCATAGGATTGTCATAAATATTACTACCTACTAAATTATTTAACAAAATTCTGTACAAGATTGTCCATTATTCATCATCAACTCGTGCTTACATTGAAATTTTAGAAACTTTTTGGCTGGTATATCAAACAATCATATTCTTGAATTTCTTGATTCATAACATACTGATGTGTAGCGTACACACATAAAAATAACTTGTCCAACTAGACTATCTGTAAAAGAAATTCAATTTATTTTGTTCAAGTTGTTGAGAAATATATATTTACAAATTATTTTTATTAGATTTGTAGAATTGATTATAACTCTTTCAAGGTTGAAACGCTAATGATTTAAACGGATGAAATTCCCATAAAAAGATGCCAAAATGTTTGAAACAGGTTAATACTGTTGACATCTATTGTGCAAAAACCAGTTATGGAAAGTATTTTCGAATTGAGTTGATGATGAATAATAATTTGGGGACAGGAATCTCGTACAAACGTAAACCTTACTTTTTATGAATGGCTAAGTTGTCGTATTTCAAGTTTGGTAACACCAGTACATTTAAATCACTGCACTCACTTGATTTATTTGTCTGATGACACACTATTTTCATTATTTTTCTAATATTTTTAATAGTTCACTTCACTTTAGCAGCACCTTGACACTCACTATTATTCATATTGAACGCCTTGCAACCAATTTACAATTTAATTAATCTAAGTATTTTCAATTTTCGTAAATATTATCACAGTTTTTTCGACGTTTTTAGCATTTTTCCTTGTCACTCCCGGTTTAAATCAGTCTTCACACACATAACGAGAGAACTTTGTCATAAATTATCACACTAATTATATTTTAATTGAATACAACTGTAGTGTTACATATTTTGTGGAGCTGGACAATTATAGTTTGAGCAAATTATTCAACTTCTATCAATCTTCTAATTGATGTTTCAATTTTGTTATTGGTTTGGAATTATGCAATATTTATTAATATGGTCGTATTTATCATAGTTTTTTGTTTGTGTAGACGTTTTTGGAAAATTTTCTGTTTCTAATAAGAACTAATTTTAAGTTGTCTCAGTTATTCAGTAAAAGTTGAATGCTTTCTCCGGGTTTAAAATAATTGTTTACTCTCTTCGGAATTCAATAATTGTTTTCCTTGATAGCTACTTTCTAATCAAGTTTGAGTTAACAATGGAATTATACTTTTTCTTGAAGTATCCTCGTGTAACATTCTTGTTCTTATGCAATATTGCAGCTGGTGAAATGATTGATCAATATTATCGCATTGATTTATTTTAAGATTGATATTTAATTACAAAATTATTTATTTTATAATGCTATTGATACTTTTATTAGCATTGAGGTTTATTGTATCTTGTTTTTGTTGGATGGATGAATGATCCATGTTTTATTGCAATCTAAATAAGTTGAGTCAAAACGTAATATTCTACTGTCAATATATTTATTTGTCAGAATAAACTTTAACAAATCTTGATGTTTCTTAAATGCAAAATTAAATTAGCAGTTAGGAGAAAATTTTAAACTTTAATGCTGAGTTTTATTATCCATCCATTTGATATGATTTCATTCCTTTGATGATAGATGATAATCACAAGATATGATTTGTATTTTCATTTCATCATTTTCAAAATCAATTATTGCATACTTGGGTTCTGTTTCAGTTTTGATAAATAAATATAATAATCAATTAAATGCATCCAAACAGAAACAATATAGTCCAGGGTTTTCTCAATTAACTTTCGTTCCTGTGAATTAATAATTTTCTACTTGAATAAATTGAGAATGGATTTTAATTCAATTGCTTACTATTGAATACAATGTTGTATGGATTTAGTATCTGAACTGAACAATTATTGTCAATTTTGTATTATCTATGATAAAATTATCATATTAATTTGTAGAATCACTATAATACTCTACTGTGATGTAGAAGATCTATAAATCTATTATTTGATTTATGTATTGTTAAATTATTAGTTGACTCTTTTTTCCTGTTATTAGTTTAAAAACCTGGACTAAGTAGAGATGCACTCTATCTTCATTAACATTTCTATTTGAACGGATTCAATTGACTTGTCCAACAAAATTTTCCATAAATTAAAATAACAGTTTTTGATCACACAATTCCTAATACTGCATTTGTCTATCATGTTGCCTCCACGTTTTGTCGATTGTATTGTCTCCGTTTGTTTTGTCTCCGATTATTTCGGGTTGAAGATGATGACTGGGAGTTGCTGCTAGATGATGATATTGGTTGCTGGCGTTGGGTGTTACGTTTATTATAATAGAGAGGACCCAGCTGTTGCTGTTGACTGTATGCTGCATATGCATTGGCATCCTCTTGATCTTGGATTGATTGTGGTGTTAGGAAGTAGAAATGTCCGCCACCATTCCCGGGTAAACTGTAGGAAATGAGCGATGATCCAATGGGATTCCTCAGTTGTAGTTGTTCTGCCCTTTGTCTGAGTGGATCAACCCGCGGATCTTTCTGGGGATCAATCATCTCAGCATCTGCGTCAATCTGCAGATTTTGGGTGTTGTAGTTGACATCCGTGTCATGTTCCAGTGTTGGTGGCCTGGGGGTTTGTGATTGGGGACTGGATCTGTCGTAGTATTGAGCTTTCTGGGCAGAATTTATACCCTGGTTGTTGCTGTTGATCCTCTCCTCACTATCGTAGTACTCGTAGTCATAGTAGGCAGGGACATTTTGAGGGGAAGGTGATGAGTAGTAGTATTCTTGAATGCGTGGGGGTGGTGTTGATGTTACCACCCTGTTGTATTTCACAGGTTTGCGTGTGACACTCTCATAGGAATTCTCAGTTGGTGTCAACGGTGTAGTTCCTTGATTGTTCAGTTTTTGACCAAATATTGTGAAGTACTTCTTAGTGATATCATCTATTAGTCCTGCATCATGGTGTGTGAAGAATGCATAGTAGGGATTCTGTGTCTGAAGATCAGCTGAGTATGGTGCTGCAGTTGTAGACAGTACGGGACGTTGTGTGGTGCTGTACACATATCCCCTGGGCGGTGACTTGGTTTGGGATGGTGCCCTATAAACAGGGCGCTCAGTTGTGTAGATTAGATTGTTTTTGACAAGATTCAGGTTATCTTGATTGTAGCGGTTTTGGTGTTTTGAAGAAACTGGTGTGCGAGGTGTGGTATGGTCCAAATAGTCATCATAATAATTGTAGCTGCCATCTTCAGGTATTTGGTTGTTTACAGATGCATGACTAATCCCCAAAGGTGTGGGTGTGCCTACTTTGGGGGCATCAATTGTTCCATATCCAGGTGCAGTGTAGCTGTATTCGTAGACTGGTGGTCTCCTACTAGATGTAGTAACTGCTCTGGGAGGTGCTTCAGTTATGTAGAAATAATTCACAGGGGGAGCACGTGTACTTGTTTGTATATTCGCTCTCAGGGGAGGCAGCTCATATTTGTTTTGTACATATCTTGGTTGCTCCTGTACTGGCAAATAGTAATTACTCTGTGGAACTGGTGTACTGTAGTAGTTTGCCTGCACTGGTGGTCGGATGGTGGTTGTGGAGATGTCATGAGGCTCTTCATAGAAGTAGAAAGTTTTCAGAGCTTTTCCGTTTTGAGTTTGAGGTTGATTCTGGTATGGCACTTGTGGTGGGGGGATGGTTGATGTAATGTAGATAGGGTTATTGTAGACTGGTGGAGGATTGTAGGCATGATCAACATTGACTAGTTTTGTGGGGGTGTAGTTGACATTTTCTTTAGGTCGGGACTTGGGTTTGTCATAGTAGTAACCATCATCACTGTAGATTTGTGATGAGGTTGGTCGTCGTTCCTTGATGACAACTGGTGGAGGTGTTGTGTTTTCTTGTTGGTGGACGTTTTTGGTGTAGGGTTTTCGTGGCCGTGTGATGTAGAAGGGCCGGGGGGCGGGGATGGGCAGCCAACCTTGGACTACAGCATTGGCTGGCAGTGAGTGGGGGAAAGGCGTGACCTCGTTGATGTGTTGTTGAGGTTCTTCAGTGATAATTTGCACCGATGGCCTTTTTGTAGGTTTGGAGGCTGTTGAGCCACGTGCTGGGGTAGCGTAGTTGTATTTTTCGGAGGCGGGTTTTTTCGTGGGGCGTGGCGGCGCCTTTGTGGGCGTGGCCTTTGGGCGTTGTCGCAGCGCAGGCTTGTCGTTCAAGGGCGCGAAGAAGTCCGGCGGCGGCGGAAGCACTATGCCAGGCACCAGCGGTCCGGCGGGCACAATTGACGAGTTGTCGCGCGGATAGACGAAGTCGTAGGGTGGCGGGTAGTAGATGGACGGGTCGTCCTCGTCGAACGGCACCGACTGGTTGCCTCCCGGAAGAAATTGTGGCGGCGGTGGAATAAACGACCCGTTGAGGCTTGGCGGCGGAAAGGGGAACGGCGGCGGAGGCAACTGTCCGTAGGGGCCGGGCGCCCCGTTCCCCGGGCTGAAGTTTCCCGGTGGCGGGAAGAACGGCGGAGGTACTCCAGAAAAATTCCCTGGAGGGAAAAAACCAGCACCTGGGAAAGGCGGAAACGGCGGAGGACCACCTGTGCCATTCTCGCCTCTCAGAAACTCAATCGGTCCCCCATCTCTCAGCTGCACGGGGAAAGGTGGTGGTACCTTGGGGTTTGGTGGTATCTTCACTTGCCTCTCAGGTGCAACATAGTTATCAATTGGTGGCCAAACTGGTTTCTTTCTACCTTCATCTCTACCCCCACCTTCTCCAAACCCACCCCCACCTAGCACCAACAAATGATTCTCAGCTAACCAAATCTCCTCAGCTTTCAAACCCCCATAATTATTCACATTGTCTTTTGGAACCTCGGGGTTTATCTCATAACTAATAATCCCAGGCCGTTCCGGTTTGTCGGAGAATATTTCGGTTTGTATGAGTCCGTATTTTCCGTCGGCCACTTGTTGGGCGAGTGTTTTCTTTTCTTCGTCGTCGTCTTCTTTCGGTTTTTCTTTTTCGGCGGTTTGCTTTTCGCCACCTTCGTTGTCGGTTTTCTTTTGTCGCACCGTTCGTATCAGTTGTCTGTGTTCGCCGGCTGCATTGAATACGCCGTCTCTTGAGTCGTCGCCTGTAACAAATAAATGGAGTAAATTAATTTCAAGAAATTTGGGCGTGAAGAAGGAAATTGAATACTGTAATATGAAAAGCTATTTATTTATTTTGTCAAAAAATAAGAAAGTACAAATGATAAGAAGTTCACAATAATGTATTACAATATTTTTACACAGCCAGCAAAGTAAAGTAAATCAAGAAACAAGCAACATAAATATTGTATTACAAATAGATAATTAACTGTACAGGATAGAGTTCATACAATTGATATGAATTCATCGATTGGTCTAGTTTTTGCACGTTATTTGTAGAGCTGGTTCATTTTACTCGATTGACTAAAGAATTACTTCTGAATAATTAATTACTCCTGAATTAATTCTGAAAAACTACTTTATTATAACTTATTACTATGTTCAAAGTGTGTAAGAATTCAAACATCATACAAATATCTTATTCATTGTGGGTGAAATTGATACGATGTGAACATTGTAAAACTTTGTAATGAGACAATGTATTGTTAATCCAGATGCCGTTCAAAATTAACCAGTTATACGAATAACTTGCAATAATCAATAACTCCAAAACATGTGTATAAATTCTATTAATTCTTGAATAGTTTATTTATTACATAATGTACATGAACAGATTATTTATTGTTGATAAATTATTTATGTGAGTTTGGTACTACTGACAGTAAAAGAACTAGAGTACGCCTAGTTCAGTAAGGTAAGAAGAAAATAGGCGGCCACAGAACGGTAAAGAAGTACATTAAATAAATAAATGATTTATTTTCCAAAAAACTAATACTACTACAAATACAAATTTACAAACATCTACAGTTATTTATACAGAATTGTGTTAGTAAAAGATAAAAAAATGTGTTATTATACAAGTTTCTGTGTGGAAAATTGACCTACTCCACTATGGCAAGCCATGTTCTAGAGTAGGTTAGAATTTTTGTGAACGAATAAGTAAGATTAGTAAGTGTTAGGTAAATCAGTAAGTGTCTTGTGTGTATGAGTTCTATGTAAGGTGATACTTTACATTAGTAAAGAAAAAGTGATAGATAATGAAAATAATAATGAAAGGAAGGAAATGAATAGAAGGAAGAGGAGAGGACTAAGAAGAATGAATAAAATGAGGTTGAGAATAAGAAGAGGTTGGTTATCAGAGCAATCTTGTTTGATGCAGTTATTATAATCGACCTTTCATAAATCATCTTTGAGCAATATGATTGATGGTTGTGTGTCTTGATTAACTGACAGTTAATTCTCCGTTCTTTTGTTACTTAACATCCAGATAATGGTGTGCTTATTACCGATTGGTATGCGGGCTTATATTCGTCAATGATAAAGTAATTATACTGTGTCCATTTATAGATGAACTACTAGCCCGATAATAGAGCAAAAGGATACCTGTTCTAAGTGGACATTTTGCCGGTAATAAGTATAGTGCATGTTGCAAGAGTTATAGAACTAGAGTTAGAAACTGATGGCGCATTAAAAATGTTAGATTTTAAACCGACCCTCAGTTGAGCAGGTGGAATAAAAACCGATATACACCTTTGAAAGAACTAATCGAATCTTGAATATTCATACTGAGAGATTCACGTTTCTTTTAACTCAATTCAATAAATATATAAATATTACTAATTTCACTAGTAATCATACTCATTTAGTACTTAATTAAATTAGTATTATCACTCTTTTACTTACTAATTTTCAACAAAATAGAAATATTTTGCTTTGTACTTTGAAGTTATATATTAATCTATTCATAAGATAGCTTACTTGATCATTAATGGTGTTATTTTCTAGCAGAATATTGTAAAATGATGAATTTTATCTTCATATGTATTAAAAATGTAATAATGTAAATATGTATATCATATGAAGTGGATGGATAAAATTCATCATTTTACAATAATCTGATAAAAAAAACACCAATAATGATCAAGTAAGCTATCTTATGAATAGATTAATATATAACTTCAAAGTTGTAAATCTGTTGTTGGTTACCCATATTCTTTTAACAGATATATAAGTTTGAAGTAATATAATCTATGTGAAAAACCACTCACGTTTTGTGTGCGTCATTTTTTTCCTGCTGGTATTCCTCATTATTGTAGCCTGCTACAATAATAAAGTGTTTTTTCACTCGAAAGTATTACATTCCTTTCAATTGAAGTTGTAAGATTATTTTCAGTTCAAGTTATTCCAGTTGAGTCGATAATTATTTAGTATCAAGTTATTGAATTAATTTTAGCTCACCTATATTATGTATGGCCCGCTGGTTATCTTCCATAGCAATGAGATCCTCCAAAACATACTCGCTGACCGCGTTAGCACTCAACAGGATAATGCACAATAAAGTCAGCTTTATTCGTATGTCAGGCATCTGAAAATGAAACAAAACAAAAATTATTCATTTATTCGTAGAAATATAAAAGTACAATTATATAGTAAGTAGAATATATAAAAGTTCTAGACTATAAAAGTATCATTCAGATTCACAAAGAAAAGTCAGTATCGTACTTGTATGATTTTTCAGACTACATATTTTGTGATGGGATTTCATTCATTATATTATTCCTGCGGTTTGCTGTTTATTTGCTGTGAATTTTCATATGACTGACTATGTACCCTTGGCATTGAATAAAGACTAGTAAGGCTAGGCGTACACCGGTTAGTCAAGACAAGACAAGACGGAGTTTGCGTGTCACAGTAATTCACATAGCTGCTTATGAGCACACACCGATGCAATGGTGTGTGTGTTTGTGTGTGATCGGTCTGTGTTGCTCATGACAACTACCAGGCGTGAAGTGTCTTGACTAAATTAGCACTAAGGTTGTACATACTTCTCATTCCATAACTGTCACTCAATTTTACTCAGCTTTCATTTTAAACATAGATAAAATATGGTACTATTTCTTTAATTTGACGGATGGCGAATGACTTTCATTCAACGTTTCTATGGTAACGGGTGATGTTAGGTTGATTTATTTTACATAAATACTATATATAACATGTAAAAACATATTTAAAAAAGAAATCAACAGAACATCACCCGTCACCATGGAAATGTTAAATGAGTCATTTGCCAAATTGAAAAAATACTACTATATATTTTTTGATTCATGGACATTTATGTGCATACTATCACGTCAAATTGACATTATTCATCGGAAATGAGTATACCTATTTGGCTATTCATTTCAATAAACCTATTAATGTTGCACTGTTTTAAACGTTGAAAATTTTCCAGTATTTACGGTTCTATTTGTTTTGAGAGGTGTTGATTCATGTGTCTCCCAAAATATTCCGTTGTCAGTTTGGTTATTCTTCTTGTCTTGCATCATTTCTCAATTAACACAAACGTGTCTATTGCACATAATATAGTTGTGTGACTTTGGCTTGGTGTGTGTGTTAGTATTTTGTGTGGTGGGAAAATTTCACTCCGGTCTTGTCTGAACAATTGTTGCGGTTCCCCGGTGTATTATCCTTTATTAAGCAACTGAATTAATCATTGCAACATTGTCATAATTAAGGATTAACCTTCCCCATTTGTTTTCGAACGTTATAAGAGTTGGAATTAGAGGTTATCAGGGATATTTATTGATGAAAAGTACCTAAGGTATTCCAATAGAATATGTGAATTGTTGTAATTCCCCTCTCAAGAAAAAAAGGAATATTTTTGTTTTTCAAGGCACATGTTCAAGCTCAAACTTTTCATAGAATAAAATAGAAGAACATTCAATTTTGTCCAAGAACTTGGACAATATCTGAAAAGACTGAAGCTTTTGAATGTCTTGTCAAGTATTGAACATTGTTAAAAGTGTAATTTGTCAAGATTTGAAGTTCTTTTGCCTCATTTTATTGGTGGGGGGGGGGGGGTTAATTTGATCATAAGTGTTTGATCATGGCTTTTGATTAAATTTTATTTCATTATTGATTATTAATTTTGTAAATCTTAGCTGCTGGATTAAAATTAATGTAGCTGGTCAAGATTTATATTATTCTAGTTTGGAAGTCAAAAATTATGCAGAAGAATTAATTAAAGTGATTAAATATCTCATTCAAAACTACTTTGGTAGAGATATTCATGGAAAATGATCTGTGAAAATTTAGTGGTATTCAAAATATTGGATACAAGTAGTTTTTGAGGAAAAACAATTGAAACTGAAAATATCTTGAAATTTATAAACTTTATGCAATGTTCAGGTTGGTGAATTCATTCATATGCTGAAATCTATTAGAATTGGATGGTCATGGGCGGATTTAAGGGGGGGGGGGCTAAGCCGCCCCCAAATTATTGTAGCTATTGTAGCAAATGTTATAAATGTAGTTATATAATAGTTAGCAGCAAAAATTTAAGTCAGAAGCCCCCCAGGAAATATCCTCTATCTCCACCCATGTGGATGGTGTGTAGTGCATTTGATAAGAAATATACATTGATTTATGATTTTAGTCAGTTCGTTAGTTTTGAATGTTATAAACAAGGGAAACCTCCTGATTTATGTTTTACTACATCATAATCAAATATGTCGAGTTCATAATTTTGGTTCATATTCAAGCTATTATCTGTTTTTTAGAATGATTTATAAGTAGAAGTTTGAATTGAAGCATTTTTTCTAATGTAACACTCATGTTCCGAAGGAAGTGGTTTCTAGTGTGTGATTTGACTTTTACAAATATGTGACCTTGTTAGTGATTGTACTATCTACATATGTACACACTACACTAAGTCTAGTATGTACATATATTATGTGGAAGTATACTAGAAATAGACAGTCGCTTTCCAAAAGTACAGTCCCTTGTACTCAAGTGATTGCCCGATAAGCTTGGTTTTACTATGATGGACTTTCTAGTGTGATCTACTAGTACTGAAAGAGTCGGTGAAAGTGAGGGACTTGGATTTATTTCATTGATTTTCTTTGAAGAAAAATGTTTATCTGATGATCGTAAATTTGGTTGCTCCTTGAGGGGGAATGAGCCATAAAAATAATTGAGGAATGCAGGGATTTTTTTGTTGGAAAGTTGGTAGTGGTTTTGTGTGGTAAGCAGTGGTTTACCTTTGATGAAATATGTGTGTCTACAAATTAGATTATAGGTATAACATAGTGATATGACTGCTAAGGCTAGGCGTACACCGGTTAGTCAAGACAAGACAAGATTAGTCACGTTTAGTCACAGTAATTCACATAGTTGCTTATGAAGCAGCACACACTGATGCAATGACTAATCGGTGTGTGTTGCTTCATAAGCAACTGTGTGAAGTACTGTTACTAATCTCGTCTTGTCTCGTCTTGACAACTAAGTAGTTAAATTGTATTTGGTAATAAGGTCTCCTCTAGTCATATCATGGATATTATAATTTTTTAGAACATTTTTCATTACAATATTTTCATTCTGCCAAAAATTACTGCAAAAATTCTCACAGCAATCCTATGATGCTTCAGAATCACATAAAACGTTTACCATTAATTAACTCATCTCTCATCAAAATCCTTCCCATTACCCACACACAAGCTAAGAGCTCATGTGGACATCATCACAGCAAAAAAAAATCATTCACTCACATTTACAATAAATTATTCATATCACCTCCACCAAACATTTACATTATCCCCACATACAAATTTTGAAATGATGTAAGCTGCTTATCATCCCTAGCTTGATAAATATTAGAAATAAATTATTAGTTATAAATTTAGTTATTGGGATGGTCAAATCATCGGAATAAGTTGAGGTTTCGGTATTCAGTATCTCTAAAGATTGTCTAATAACTGATGAACGTATATTCAAAATAATAATTCAATGCTAATAAATTTTTTATTACTGAAATTTACTACCAAAATATCTTTGGTAGAAATTTTTAATTGAATTAAAAGTACCCTCTTTACAAAATTGCAACCGGAGTTTCAATCTTCAAAGGTTAGGTTTTAAGGTGTTGAGAATTTCATTCATCAACCATCGAATTGAATGTGACATAATTATCACGCCTTGAAAAAACTTGAAAGAGCTAACAAGTTTCTAAACGAATTCATCAAGAACTGAACGTTGAAAAAATTAATTACAACCGCTAATAGGCGTTACCACATGTCGTGTATACTGTATAAAGTTTCGGCAAGTTTTAAATTCGAGTAGCAGTCGGTTATTAATAGGAGTAGCAGTTCCCGCAGAGCTGATGAAGAAGACGTTACACGTAACGTAACGGTAATCGTGGAGGAGTAACCGCTATTAGAGAGGTCATCACAGTAACAAGGTCAAGAACAACAATGCTGCTGGAGGAAGAAGATGATGATGCAAAAGAAGAAGCTGCAGAGGAAGAAGAAGATCTTGTTTACTACGGCAGTAGTGAAGAAGAAAGTGAACTTTTATCACTGACTGATGATAGTGGATCTTCTGCTTGAAGATGTTTTACGGGCGGCTTTTCTTCGTCCTCCATCTCTTTCTTCTTCTTCTCTTCTTCTTCTTCTTCTTCTTCTTCTTCTTCTTCTTCTTCTTCTTCTTCTTCTTCTTCTTCTTCTTCTTCTTCTTCTTCTTCTTCTTCTTCTTCTTCTTCTTCTTCTTCTTCTTCTTCTTCTTCTTCTTCTTCTTCTTCTTTCTTCTTTTCTCTCCTTGTCCTTCTCTTAGTTCTTCTCTTTTGTTTTCTCTCTTCTTCTTTGTTTTCTCTTTATCTTTGCCATTTTATTCTTTTTCTTCTTGCTCGTCTTCTTATTCTTGTTGTTCTTCTTCTCCCTCTTTTCCTTTTTTCTTCTTACTCTTCTTCTAATCTTCTCCTTTTTCTTCTTCTCCAATTTATTTGCCTTCTTCTTCTTCTTCTGCTTCTTTCCAATCTTTTTCTCATTCTTCTACTTCTCCTTATTCTCCTCCTTTTCCATCTTCTTCTCCAACTTTGATCGTTCATTCCTCATGTCCACGATGACTTTTTTCAAAATGTAAGGCTAGGCGTACACCGGTTAGTCAAGACAAGACGAAATTAGTCACGTTTAGTCACAGTAATTCACATAGCTGCTTATGGAGCAGCACACACCGATTAGTCATTGCATCGGTGTGTGCTGCTTCATAAGCAACTATGTGAATTACTGTGACTAAACGTGACTAATCTCGTCTTGTCTTGTCTTGACTAACCGGTGTACGCCTAGCCTAAGACCTTATCAAACATCTACTCAATGAGATCTTTCAAATGAGACGTGAACGAACAAAATCGGTTGAGAAACCATGGAGGAGTTCTGATTACAAAAAACATGTTTGCCTATTTTATATAAAGATAATAGATGATAATAATAATTATAATCTTCTCTCTTGTCCTGTGGGTGGGCTCCATACAGTATCACTGATTGTTGATCAGTAATGAATTTGAAAAATAATTCAAGTCATCACAATTAACTATTGAGATAGACTAGTTTGTCAAAGGCTAGAAAAAGTATGGTAATGCGGTAAGACTGAAAGTTTAGGTTAGTCATTAAGCCACAATATTCATTAGCATGTGAGAAACATGTACTGTTAAGTCGTATAGACTATACACTACTTTCCATTTCACAGTACTCCCAGTAGTTCGGTACAGTATTTGAATAGTAAACGCGATGTACAATAATATTGTTTTGTTGGTTTTTGACATAACCTGTATTTGTCAAGCAGAGTGTACGTTTTTTGAAAATCAATGAGCTGGATTACCTCTTATGTTATGTAGTCATTACACTCAATTTTCGGTTTATTCATCGTATATACGTGCTATGAATACGTCAATGAAGTTAGGAGAGTTTCTTCCATTGGAATGAATTGAAATTGGATTGTTACTGCATACATTGAGTGTTCAGTTTGGTTTAATATCTAGCTGGCTTTCACACATGATGATTACACTAATGAAAAGGTTTATGGTTTTGTTTATTAAGCTTTCAAATCATGTACCGATGAAAAGGTTTATGAATTATTCAAAGACGGTTTTCAAAGACAAACCAAATTGCTCAGAATTAGGTGACTATCAATTGAGATGTATGTTGACTTTAGAATAAATTCAATATACTGTACTTTGCTTTGTCATACAATCTGAGGATCTTTGGTTTGTTAAATCTGGGGATTAAAAATGTTCATTCTTTTTCATATAATAATTATAATAATACTAATCTGCTCATCCATCTAATCCAATCGTTTATAAACAAAAAAATTTCTTAAGTTGGGAACAAAACTATTTTTTCAACACCAAAACTATTCCTCTCCCAAATTTCAACAAATAATTATATCATATGCAAATTATATTGTAATGAAGTTTGTAAAATAAAAACTACGTCATTTTTATTCAAATATTTTTCATTGGATTTCTATTATTCTGCATTATATTGATTTTGACATGTGCAAATACATCATTCTGTTCTTGTTATGAAGCAAATCAATGTCTAAATATGGATGTTGTTTTTAATCCTGAACCCTCTTTCCTCTCTAACTGAAATTGAAAATTAATTGATTCTTGAATTTTATATAAAAGTAGCTGCAACAACAAAATTATTGCTGTTTGATCACATAACAGAACAGGTGAAAAGTTGATTTCCTAAAAATTGCGTTCGATATTTTCTCGTTTAATGGTAAAGATATGAGCATTTGATTGAAACGGTAGTTAGAAACTACTTATTATACTTGAAATCGTTTCAATTTTGTGCCGTAAGAACTGTAATTAAGTCATTTGATTTGTGCTCCATTTTGAACAAGGAGGAAATCGAGAGTTGATCTGGTCTGAATCGAAGTCTCGATTAACCGGATTCTTCTTACAATCCGGACTATCCCATACCGGTATTTCCTGTCCTGAGTATCATTATTGTTGCGGGTGGAAATATTTTTGCTTTTAATCCACCAGTTGATCTAGTTTGAAATTGCGTTTTATTCCTCTCACTTTAATAAGTCTGTGCAAATTACACTTTGATTTATTTATTTGTTGACAATTATGTACTGCACAATATGTGGGAAGAAGTAACAGGCATAGCCCAAAACTACTAGAGGTTATGTATGTTCATATTATGAGTCTTTTTCCACTGATAATATTGATCCAAAAACTACAACTAAAAATTTCGAGCTTTAGTTTGATTGAGGATGTAGTTCGATGCCTATATATCTACATAAATATTCTTTTTTTAAATTTTCTGATATCGTTTTGGTTCTATATGGCTCATGGTTCAATTTATTCACTCATTCATAATTATGTTGAAGATGTAGTGTTGAATTGGCGTGTGATGTCTTGTCAAATTGAGGATTAAATAGGAATCTTGGTTCAATTTCTAATATTCTTTTCTATGTGTTGGTTCAATTGCAAAGATTTTTGTGGATTTGAAAAAATTATGTGAATTCTTGAATCGTGATGTGAGATGTAGGTTTTTATTGGTGTTTGAATTTATCATGTCTCAATTTGACTTTTTATCTAAATTTAAATCGAATTTATTATGATTTTAGGATGTAATGGTTGAGATTTCAGGCTTGCCTAGATTTTTATTTTTTCAATGGATTTGTTTGTTAGAGAATTGTTGAGCAATACTGTTTTTATTTTTGTTTGTAAGTACTGGACATATTTTGCTAGTTTTATCATAGTTAATTTCATGATGTCTTGCATCAAATTCTTTAAACGTGATTTGTATGAGAAAATAATCATTGGTTTAATAAGAACATGGAAAAGCAATAAATAATGATAGGGGCATTATTGTAACATTGAGTTCATGGTGTTTCATTGGTACTATAACTCTTGTTTTATTCATTTAGCCTTGAAACTGAAGAAAGTCTTGATCATAAATAAGATCAACTATCTGTTGCTCTTATAAATGGTGAATGTTTTCTAGGTGTTAAACTTCTCACTTTGAATAGAATTTTCTCACTTTCCTTATAAAAACTGAGTGATCTAGACTAACAGTTATCCTATAATTCATGGTTTTATTTTAGTTTGACCTTGTAATAAGAATATTTGCATGGAACCAGTTCATAACCTATAATTTATGATATTCTTGAAACACGTATGTTATTTTTAACCGCCCTGGTTCTAGTATGTGCACGAAATGGTGTTATTATAACATGTTTTGTTGGAAAAATTTGCACAACCTTCAAATATTATTGCGGTTTCCAGGTTTTTTCTAGAACAGCAGGGGTTTGAGGATCAAGCCAAGTAGTAGTTAGGTTTGAAATGAATTGCTATTATTCAGAACTGTATTTTCTATTAGGGAAATTTAAATATCAATGATATTATGTTGTTGTTTATTCGGAATTATAAAGAATTGCATTCAAGTTGATTTTTTTCTTGTTCCTAATACTGTATTTCTCACCCAACTATGATCGATTGCGAAGAATGTAATCTATATTTTTATTTATTCTTCCTTATTAATTTATTTCTCTCTTAAATTTCCAAGTAATTTATTATTACTCCTTGTTCTAATTCCCCATGCCACTAAAATATGATAAATGTAATGTCAGTAAAGTAGTTACAAATGAATCTAATGATTCAACTATGTATACTCATAAAATACACACTTTGAATAAAGACGCATAGTATTAGGTTAGCTAATTAAACCCTTGGTAACTAATGTTGGTGAAAAAATTAGAATAATAGAGAGACCATGTCCAATGTCTTTTTCTCCCCTGCAAAAATATTTTAAAATAACTGAAATTTAAAATGAAAGTAATAATACTTATTTAATTAAATAATCCAACTACAGTATATTATCAAAACGACAATAAAAAAACCAACTTGAATGCAATTCTTTATAATTCCGAATAATCAACAACATAATATCATTGAAATTTAAATATATATAAACTACTAACAGTATATTATAGAAACGATAGTAGTTCTAATCTGTTATCTATGATATTATCCAACTGTTACAGTATTGTATTTCTAAAAAATGGAAAACTTGTAGTTGTGGGTTATCCTACAATGTTAATCAATTTTCTCACTTTTAAAATCCAGTTTATAAAGTACAGTAATCTGTTTTGAATCATGCTCTCAGAATTCCAAGTACGTTTTCACCCTTGAGAATTGCTATTTGCATTTTATTATGAAACCTATCCCAGGTCCTCAAACACACCAATTATTTATAGTCAGCGGGCTGTAGATTGATTACATTAGTCACAGTGATTTATTTAGTCAAAGACTGTTGACCATTTTTGGTAGCAACTTCAGAACTTTAGAAAATTTTAGATCCAGAACACTCATACATGATGCAGACTTTGTACAGGTTCAAGTCTCTTTCTCTCTCTCTCTTTCGGTGAGTATATCCACGTGACATAACACGTGACAAAGACACGGCTTGTGAATTCCAAGGGGGGTTAGGGAGTGGGAGGGGAAATTGCACCGATTTTGTAAGACCTCAAAGGCGGTTAAGGTTTACTGTATAGAGATATCTCCGACTGTTTGGAATTGTCCTGGACTTTTTACTATATATACTGTAGTAGCCTTTAGTAGTTGTGGGTTGGTGTGTGTGGGTGTTGGGGGGGTCTGGTGTCGGGGGGGTACCCACCAGTTGTGTCGTGAAAGGGAAACCGAACCTGCAAAAGTCGTGACTTGTACCAGAGCAAGGTCGTTTGGGTTGAGCCCCCCTGTGTTATAATCTGAGGGGAGTGTCGGTCGGTTCCCCCCGGGCAATATGGCCAGCCAAGCTTAACCCAAGAACTCTCCTTCCTGCATCCAGTTATTTCTCTGTCATGTTTTGTCTCTCTTTTAGAGCTTGTCCTGCTGTAAGGTTTTGTGTGTTGGTGTTGCACATTAATTTCCTTTTCATTTGTACTTTTTATTTATTTATTCATGTTCAGACACAAAAATCATAGCAATATGATTTGGGAGAACAAAAATGCACGGGCCAAAACTAACATTTACATTTTCATCTAATTTTCTCCTTTTTCGTCTTCCTGTTCTTGTGTCAGTCTCCACCGTATTCCTCTTCTCTTCTTATCTCCTTCTTGTTGGCTTTTCCCTTTATCTTTTACCTCATTTTTCTCTGTACATCTTCATGCAGCCTGCTTTACCATGCAGCCTACCTTCCTCTTGTATTCTTATAGCAGGATTAATTTATAGAGTCAGAAAACAGCTGATTTTGGAAATCAGTAAACAGTAATATTATGCAACTTTGACACAATAATCCAAAGGCTTAAAAGTCTTAAAGACCTTCAAAGTCTTTAAAAGACCTTTTTAAAAAAGACCTTTCAAAGAATACCTTTTTAAAAGACCTTTTCAATAATCTGCGAGATTCAGCATTTGTAGGTTAAGTATTGTGATACTTGAAACAAAATCAGCTGTTTTCTGACTATAAATTAATCCTGCTATACATTTTTTGATAATCCTTCTACTCCAGTCTTCTACTTTTCATCCACGTTTCTAATTCTTTCCTTTCTCCTTCCGTCTCCTCTCTTTTCTCCTCTTCCATCTCCTTACTCCTTCCCCCTATCCTTCCTCCTTCTTTCCTCCTCTCATTTCTCTTTGTTTCCTCCTCCCCTTTCTCCTTCTCTCCTCTTCTTCCCTTCTTCATCACCTTCTTACCCCTTGTCTTCATCATCGTTTTCAATCAGGTAGACTTCCTCTTCCTTTTCCCTTCTTCTAAGGCTTCTTCATAAATTTCCTATTTTTTTTATTTCTTGTCTTTCCCTGCCCTTTTCCTCCTATCTCCTATCCACGATTTCCATACTTCTATGCGCACTTTTCCTAATTTTCTCCCTTTCCACTCATCCTTCTACTTTTCTTCCTCTTCTCCATTTTATAATCATCTATTTCACTTTCTTTGTCTCCGCCTTTCTTCCTTCTGAGTCTTTTCCTCCTACTAGATTTTCTCCTCTTTCTAATTCTGCTCTTGCAATCCATTCTATAGGTCAACCGGTCTGACCAACCAACTATCAACTATTGCTTTTTAAACCGGGGCTGTCCAACTGAATCAAGTCAGCCTACTCCTTATTCTTGCTCTCCACTCCTTCTTTTTTTTCTCCTTCTCTTCCTCATCGACGTCGTTTTGTTCTCTCTCTTCTTATTCTCATTCTTTTACTTCTCAGTCTCCTTCTCCTGCTTCTTCTTGCTCATCTTCTTATTGCTCGTCTTCTTCTTGCCCTCCCTCTCCTTGCTCATCTTCGTATTGTTCTTCTTCTCCTTCCTTTCCTTCTTCTTTTCCATCTTCTCCCTCTTCTTCCTCTCCTTCTTTCTGTCCCTCTTCTTCCTCTCATTTTTCCCTTCTCTTCTCTTCTCACTTCTTGCTCATCTTCTTATTGATCTTCTCCTTCTCCTCCTTTTCTTTTTTTCCATCTTCTCCCTCTTTTTCCTCTCCTTTTTCCCCTCTCTCTTCTTGCTCATCTTCTTATCGATCTTCTTCTCCCTTTCCTTCTTCTTTTCCATATTCTCCCTCTTCTTCTTCTCTTTCTTCTCCCTCCTTCTTTTTTCCCATCTTCTTCTTTTTCTTCCATCTTTTTTCTTCTTCCTCTTTTTCTTCTTTTTCTCCCTCTTTCTTCTTCTTCTCCTCCTCCTCTCTTCTTCTTCTTCTCCTCCTCTTCTTCTTCTCCTCTCTTTTTCCTACTCTCCTTCTTATTCTCCTCCTTCTTCTTCTTCCTTCTTCTTCTTCTTCTCCTCTCTTTCCTTCTTCTTTCCATCTTCTCCCTCCTTCTTCTGTCTCTTATCCTTTTTCTTCTGCTTCTTCTCTTTCTCTTCTTCTTCTTCTAATTTTTCTCCTACTTACTACTCTTTCTACTCCTTCTTTTTTCTCTCCTTTTCCTCTTTCTCCTCCTCCTCCTACTACTACTACTCTTCTTCCTCTTCTTCTTCTTATTCTCCACCCTTTCCTTCTTCTTTTCCATCTCCTCCCTCTCCTTCTTACTTCTCCTTCATCTTCTCTTTCTTCTTTCCTTTATCTTCCTCCTACAAGCCAGCCTCAACTTGTGTTAACATTTCGTGGCCGCCTGCAACCGCCTACCCCGCCCCGTTATGCACTAGTGCAAGTGATTGTTGTCAGCCGCTGCTGCTGCTGCTGCTGCTGTGTTATTGTTTTGTGATATTAGGATGGCCTTGTACATTTTGGTAGTGCAGCGTTCAGTAAGTGGAGCATTGTTGCCCAATAGCACAGAGGGACGGTCAATCTAATGGAAATGTGATAATCTTGAATTTGCTTGGTTTGTAGAGCAATCAGAACTGTCTCAACAGTCTAGTTTCTATATAGGCTACAGCTGATGTGGTTCAATATAGTGCCGAGTTTCCACTAGTAGAATTATTAGTGGTAGAGTCCTCTGAGAAAGTACTAACTATCTAGTTAATGTTCCATCCTTTTTCATTGGTAGAGTCCTCGGTAACTGCAATAACTCTACCGATCAACTATCTACTGAAGTAACTGTTTTCACTACAATTGAGATTAGTAAAGTGTGTTGTCTAGTGATAACCTTAAAATGACTCTACTCTACAGACTCTACTCTACTAGCTCGAGACTGTTTTCATTAGAATAGTGGTGGTAGAGTAAGTGCTAGAGTACTACTGCTATCTCTACTCTACTAAAACAAGTACTCTACCATGACTCTATGAACGTGTCATTAGAGTTATTAGAGCCAGGGAACTCTACCACTAACTCTACTAATGAAAACCAGGCTATATGGTTCTTACGTGGTAGAGTTCAGTAAATGGTAGCACCATGGTGAAGTTACTCTACCACTTTTCAGTATGCCAGAGCTACTCTACATCTAATTCTACTAATGTAAACCCGGCTTTTTAGAGTCTAGAGAATTAGGACGCTAGAGTAGCTCTGCAAGTCTAGATTCTAGCATAGAATAACTATATGACTTTATCCATTGTTATTCTGTGGTTCTTGTTTTGGTTTAAACTGAAATTTGACTTTCTTATGCCTTTGGTAAATAGCTGCTGTCTGTAGCTCTTGAGTCTAGACTCTAGTTGTTTTAGTGTGGACTGAAACTAGGGTGCTTGGTAAATTGAGAAACAGTTGAATGATTTCTCTCAATATATTAATGAGAATACCAAAGGAATACTAGAGGAATACCAAGATATGGTTGTTCAACCTCTGGTCTGGATTTTCTTTTCGACTAGTACCATTTCATGTAAACTTGTGTATTTTTGTGTACACCTTTGTAACTTTGTTTAAACTTGTGGATCTATGTAAAATTGTGTATTTTGGTGTGAAAATTGTGTATGGTCTTGAACTATTTACCACTACAATGTAAATTGTGTATATTCTAAAACGTATACTACTTATCTGTGATACTGGAGATTGTGCTTTTTATGTTGAAATGATGTACATCTTGTTTGTAAATTATTTTTAATAGTTACTGTGTATTTAAACATCAATGTAATTGATTTTTTCATCTTTCTTTTTAGGTAAGAGTCAAGAGTCAACTTCTAACAAATTCAAGAGCTAGTAAGTACATCATTTCTACTATCAGTTCAGAGTCAGTTATCACAAATGCGTTCATTGAAATTTTATTTCTAATTAATGTTAAGACTGCACGTTAAATTAAATGAAATTTACTCGATGTTTATTGTCTTCTGAAGCCACACTATTATAATAGGTATTCTCCTGATCATTTTCCTAAACAAGTAGATATTATTGTATTTTCATGTTTATAGTCCAAAATAGTAAACTGCGAAAGATCTTATTTTGTCCTCTTTCTGGCTTCACACCGTTAAATTCTATTACAGACAGTAAGTTCTATAAAGTGTTATTAATTTGTCTTTGATTTCTCATCAAAATGAAATCTATTTTTCAATTATTCAAGATTCATTTTAGAGTAAAATGCGACGATGAATATGGTTCATCAACCATCCATATAAATTTTTCTAAATATTTTAATATTTTTACCATGTGGGGTCCTTGGATACTGCGTTGTATCGGTTTATTAAACAACTTTTTTCCACAAACATATTTTTCGATTTTGTGTACAACTTGGGTATAAACTATTCTTAATTAGCCCCTGCGCCCACTAAGCAACTGCTATCTGATTTCAGTCAGCAACACAGCGTTGCCAGATGACTTTGGCTGATAGGTTAGATTACCCGATTACCCGAAAACGGCCAAATGTCATCTGGGTTGCTGACTGAAGCTTAGGGTACTGATGAATTAAAAATCAGTATTATGTTTAAAGGTACTTCATTAGCTTCAGCTGAGTTGAAGTTACCTACACTAAAAATTGCACTCAGAAATGACAGAATAAACGAATGAACATAATCCTCTATAATCTTCGTTACCTAAATCCGATAAACTGAACACATGGTACAGTTGAACAGGTCAATAAAGTAACAATGGAATTGAAGTTTCCGTTAGCAAGCGTGCGATGTTGCATGCATGATTGAGCATTAGGAGAGGCTGCAGCAGCCTCTTTCTTTGTTTCTTTTGCTGGCTTTTCTGCAGTAACAGTGATCGTCCTGCTGTCGATAAAATGGTCACTTTGTTGCGAGGAAATAGTGGAAAAAGAAGGATTGAAAGAAGTCAATTGGAGGAAGGCGCGTGGATTGTGAACATGACGCCTTGTGATAAAAAAGGAATCACGGCGATTTTCTTGTTGATGTTGTTATTGTTTTGTCTCCTGTTTCTTTCCATCTTTTCAATTTTCTTCTTGATTCTGCTTGTTATCAGTTTTGTTTCATTTTTCCTTTTTTCTCTCTCACGGCCAAGTGTTGATGGAAAGGAAGTCCTCGGACATCCTTTTCAAGAATGGACATTTATATGTTCAAACTTCGCCGTTTCATGTGAATAAATCTCAATAATGTCAACATTATCACACTGCATCTAGTTCTTATAATGTTGAAATTATTAGCTTACAATTTATAGAATTAATAGAATAACATTACTTACACATGGGCCTACATATTTTGTGATCTAGAAACGAAGCAGTTATATTTTTTTATTTACATGAATAAAGAAATCTTATCTTATCATCTTCCTAATCTTCTCAGATCTTATTCTTGATACGGCTTGTTCGTTTCTCTGTAATTCTTGCTTTTCTATTTTTGTTTTGTCTAATCTCTTTCTCTCTAATCTTCTCTCATTTTAGTTGTTCATTCATCCCCTACTTGTACAAATTTATTTTTTTTCTACTTCTTCTTCTTCTTCTTCCCACTTGACTTCTTCTTTTACATCTTCTTCTTGGTCTTGCACTCAGTTTAAAATAACACACGGTCATTGCGCTTTCAGCGACCCACTCTCAGCTGACGGAAGTGATTTGTTTCGTGCAAAATCACTGAAAATCGACTGGACAATAAAAGTGGCCGGCCTGAAAGAGGTGCCGCCGCCGACGACATTACAAAAATAAATTAGAAGCGCCTGTCTTTTGTAAAGAAAATCTGCAGAAAAAGAACTGGTGATTCTTATCCAGCATTTTTCACGCTTCATTGGTCTGTCTCTTTTCGAATATCGGGTTAACACCTTACACTACTTGTTTTTCTTTCTCTTCCTCTTCTTTTTCATCTTCTCCTCTCCTCTCTCTCCTCCTCCTTCTTCCTCCTACCTTCTTCTCTTCTTCTTCTCTTCTTATTCTTCTCTTCCTCCTACTCCTCTTCTCCTCCTTTCTCCTCCTTGTTCTTGTTCTTCTTCTTCTTTTACTTCTCCTCCTCCTCCTCCTCCTCCTCCTCCTCCTCCTCCCTCCTACTTTTCTTCTTCTTCTCTCTTCTTCTCTTCTACTTGTTCTAGCTCATCTTGTTCTTCTTCTTCTCTCCTCCTTTCCTACTCCTCTTCTCCTCCTTCTCTTCTTCTTCTTCTTCTTTCTCTTCTCCTTGTTCTTGTTCATCTTGTTTCTCCTCCTCCTCCTCCTCCTTCCACTACTCCTACTCTTCTTCCTCCTCCTCCTACTCTTCTTCTTCTTTCTCCTCTTCTCCTTCTATTTTCTCTTCTCCTTGTTCTTGTTCTTCTTCTACTTCTCCTCCTTCTTCCACTACTCTCCTATTCTTCCTCCTCCGCCGACCCCTTCTTCTTCTTCTCTCCCACATCACCCTCTTTCATTTTCCTTCTCTCTTCTCATTTTCTTCTCCTTCTCTTCTTCTGTCCTTCTTGTGTCGTCTGTCTCCACGTAACTCGGCTATTAGTTTTCTTTCAGTTTATAATCCGATTTGAAAAACTGACCTAACACGATGACAGGTTATGATTTTGTTGTCAATTCATTTTCAGAGTTATGTAAGTGGTCGTTCGATAGATCGCCGGTTAGGTTATGAGTTATTTGATACTAGATTTGTCTTGTTATATTTATTATGTCCAAGAAGTGGGTCACAGAGGTTTTCTATTTATCAGAATTGTTATAAAAGTGGATGTATCTGTAGCAAATCAAGCTAAATCATTACACATCAAAATAATGTATTCAGTAATCAGTCATTTCAAGAATCATGTTTACTTATTGAAATTTTCATGTGTACTTCACTTCACAAGATTCATGCACTCTTATCCAGATATCCACTTGATTCAAACTTTCACTGAAGAATGCATAGGTGGGGTTTATTTGTTGAAAATGTCTTGATATATTTCAAATTCAATAAAATTGTGAAATTATCTTAGGAAATCAGTAATTTCTTGATTACATTAAAATTAGAATATTTTCTCCCCTTCAAACATAAACCATTTCACATGCCAAAATTCGCAAAGAATTGCAATAAATTATGTTGAATACTATCAAGACTAGATTCCTGTGGCCTTGGAATTTTATTAAATCTTTTTCAATACATACCACCTTCACAATATAGGGTTGATTCTTATTCATAATTTTCCATCATTTTTCTACATTTCCCCCCTATATTTTGATCTCTGTTCATTTTATCTCTTGAATGTTATGTTGTATGTTCCTTAAGAAGTTTAATCTCTTGAAAACAAATTAACTGTCAGTATTTCATTCCTTTTTTGGTACCAGTAAACATCTCACTACACTTCAGCTTTCAATTTTTGTTTCTGCTCCATTCAGTATTTACTTTCGACTGTTTATTTTTTATGTCAATAGATTACTGTTATTAGAGAACCGAAATTGTTAGATAGCGGTGAGAGGTTGAGGTTGGAGTAGCTTCATTCACTTATCTTTGATGATAGTGCTTGCGGTGACGAATGAAATTTCTGTCAAGATGCAACGTTTGCTGGCCAAGTGACAGGTTGTAAACCTAATAATTTACTGCACTAATCGTGTCTTAAACATTATTTCGCTCTTGAGAGAAATTTTGGAATTTTTCTCTCTGTTATATAATAGAAAAGGAGAATGTGGTATGTTTCATTTCAACTAATAGAGACTGTTCATATGTGTAAAGTTTTCAGCTGCAGATGTAATTACATTTTCCAAACTCCTTATTCAGTTGTTGTATTAATTCAAAGTCACATTCACTAGTCGCTTCCACATCTACATGATGCAAGTAGACAGTAAAGTTGACTTGTGCCAGTTCGATAGCGTAATAGTTTTGGTCAGTAAACTAAGCTGTAACCCTATAACAAAAAGTCATAGGAAGAAAAATTAGAATTGTAAAGATATAAATTGTAATTGTATATAAGAGGTTTTAGTGTATAAGACATAAGGCTAGGCGTACACCGGTTAGTCAAGACAAGACGAGATTAGTCACGTTTAGTCACAGTAATTCACGCAGATGCTTGTGAGCAACACACACCGATTAGTCATTGCATCGGTGTGTGCTGCTTCATAAGCAAGTATGTGAATTACTGTGACCAAACGTGACTAATCTCTTCTTGTATTGACTAAGGCTAGGCGTACACCGGTTAGTCAAGATAGGGCTGGCTGCGCCTTAACTTCCTCTTCCCCTAACCTGTTTGTTGGGACTGTGCGACAACAATGCACAGTGCGGCAACTATGCACAGTGCGAATAGGATAGAGACATTAGCCACTGCCTTGTGCTAAACAAGGATAGCAAACTCCCATCTAAGCAATGCTGACTTCTTGACGTGAATCGCACTAGTGGATGTAATTTTAAAATAATACAACTACTGTGAACAAAATATTAGCACAGATTGTATTGAAATATTTACTTTTATAAAAATATTGAAAAACTTGAAAACAATTGGAAGAAGAGATAATCATGATAAGAAATAGAGGTAATCTCTTTAGCACGTGTTCCTGTACCTTCATTCCTTTCTGTTTCTTCTCTCTTGGGCTCGTGCTTCTTCCTGTAGCTTTATTCTTTTTTCCGTCTTTGTCCTTCTCCTTCGTTTTTCTATTCTCTATCCTTATTACAACAGCAAGTCACTCATTTGTCCAAGTGAGTTTACTCTGTGTCAATTGTCTGCCTCCAGCCACTCAACGTTTCAATTACATTTGGAGCTTGTGTCGTGTCATTAAGACGGCAGCAGTAATGATTTCAGCTCTCCTGGCCCGAGAAGTCAATTATTACTATCTGTATCAAAAGTCACATACTGAGTCGGTCAATTATTAGCGGCGAACATGGCAGGAAATACGCTACACGTTACGCAATACATTAGACGCTATTTAAAAGTCGAGCAATTTATAAGGAATTAATAAACTTCAAATGTTATGAAATGTGTGGTAGATTACCTTTGAAGGTAGAGTAGATTAAGGGGCCTCAAGGTATGTTTCTTTTAGAATGATCATTTTTCAACTAAGTTAGTATTTTGCAATCTTGTGAATTTTAGTATTTTGCAGTTTTGGGGACCTCGAGGCTCAATTTGTATTTATGATGGAATTTAATCTTTTTATTCATTAAATATCTCCCTATCTTGAAATTAACGAAATGTGAGTTTCGCAAACTTGACTATATAAGTTCCATGTTATTTTGTAATATTTCTAACGCTTTATTTACTGCAATCTGAACTATCTAGGGCTTTGCTATATTTAAGTGATATGTGTCGTATATGTTTGGAATCGATCTCAATTGAGAATTGTGCTCTAGGGAATATCTGAATGGAAGCTTTTACTTTTTCAAAGTAGAGCAGTTGATTTAACAGTTTTTCTAGAATTTTGTTTTTTGATGTTATGAAAGTACAGTAGTTTACCTTTTAATTTCAACCACCTTTCACCTCGAACTAAGTTTGAAAATTCAATAGTATAATTGAGGTCAATTACTATAAGGCTAGGCGTACCCCGGTTAGTCAAGACAAGACAAGACAAAATTAGTCACTGTTAGTCACAGAAATTCACATAGCTTCTTATGAAGCAGCACAGACCGATGCAATGACAAATCGGTGTGTGTTGCTTCATAAGCAACTATGTGAAGTACTGTGACGAAACTCGTCTTGTCTTGACTAACCGGTGTACGCCTAGCCTTAAGGGGTATCAAAATATTTCAGTCTTGATTTACTTCCAGTCATGTATTGCAGTTGAGTGATGATATTTTTAGAATCTTGGAAAATATGTTACTGAATTAGTCTAGTGAATGTAGTCCAGCTTTGTTTTGTTGAAGCGATATTCAAATGAATCTGGGATTGCTTCCTATCAATGAATAGATTATATTGATAATGATGCTGAAAGATAATTTGAAAGTCAGATGGTTTCTTTTTTGTATATATTTTCATATCCCTTGGTTTTTTGTATGGTCATCGATGGGAATACTGTATTACATTTCAGTGAAATACCATATTAGCAATGCAAGAAAAGAAATGTAATGGTACAATATACGTAAATTCAAAGCACTGAACTTATTCAACCAAAAGTTTTGTCCAACAAATAACTATCTAAAATGTCAGATTAGCTAATACCAGACTCACAACAGGTGAAAGAGTTCATTAAAAGCCTTCAGGCTATCTCTAATCCTTTGATCCAATTCAGACAGAGCACATGTGATAAAAGTGAAAGAGTGCTACACTATTATAACAACCATTTAAAGGCTAGTGTCAATGGACATACACATAACTGTTTGGATACCTCCAATTACGGCAAATCTACTTGTATAATCTGTACATTAATCGATGATTATGGCATGACGATTATATTCTTCCATTAGAAAAATATAGTCCGAGATTTAAAGCTCAGTATAATGCCTTCTTTCTCTGTGGTAGAACTGATTATATATATGATGACTTTGAGGAAGTTGTAAAACGTAGATAGTTATACTAGTGGGTACTGGTGGTATATAAGAGGAGATGTATATAGGTATACAGTTAGTGCTCCAGTTTTGTAGCCGCTAAAAAGTCCTTGATCGAAAGTACCACGTGACTTATTTGGCGCGCGCGGTTTTTTATTATTGTCTCCTGTTACAGTTCTTATAGGTTAGGTTACGGAACATTTCATGAAAGGTGAAGGATGACCGGTTTGATTTTTTACGATTTTTCTTTCTGCTCTTATCCGGTAGATAATAATTTTGTTGGTTGGCAGTCTGAATCGATTGTATGGATAAATGATTTACTGAGCGTGAAATTGAGTTTTGAGTTAACGGATCGCGTGTTATGTTTACTGCTATTTGATAGTTGTTTAATAGGTTTGAAGTGATACCTGGTACCCAAATAATGCTTATTGGAACTCGATAGAGCTCTTGGTAACTCTATAACATTTTCAATTGGGCTTTACAACAAATTTCTTTATAAAAAAATATTGAGTTGATTTTCCATCATGTGAATGAAAATCTAGGAGGTTATTATTTTTTATGTACAGTATTTATTATCTTTTTTATCATAATGCATTATTATGTATTATTAATCTTTTATGTATTCTTTTACTAGACTCTCATTACATAAAATTACAAAAATTAGACTCAAATTTTCATTTACATAAAGGAAAATCAACTCAATAATTTTTTTATAAAGAAATTTGTTGTAAAGTCCAATTGAAAATGTTAAAGAGTTACCAAAAGCTCTGTCAAGTCTCAGTGAGCTTTATTATTATTAGGAGGTATTGTTCTTTTATGTACTTTTACTAGACTCTTTGTTCTGGATAACTATGAATGATGTTATATATTATTGAAAATATGGAAAATAATTACTTTATTATAATTTGGTTAAAAGCATTCAAAGGCAATCTGTTTTGAGTTTGTATAATTTGGTTGTATATTTGTGAATGAGCACACAAAAATTATCATGTTTTAGGTATCCTGAGATATTATTACTCAGTCGTTTAATCATTCGTGTCAAAAAATTAAATGATTAGATTGAATTATCACTATTTTAAATTATTCTAATATGCTGCAATCGCAAATCATTTTCAATCTTTTAAATTTCAGTAATCAATCATTTACAGTTGTATTTTAGAATATATTGAATTTTCTTGTCCCATTTGGATATGATAAGATTTGAATATGCTTCTTTCATTTCAAGTGAACTATCTGAGTACGGTAATTCCAGTTTCAAATTTGTTGTGCATCTCTTGTAAATTGACATTTTCTTTTCATATCATAAATCCTACCAACTTGAAACAAAATATAAATTAGTAAGAAGTAAAAACTATTAGTTTTTGATGATTTTTCTCATGTGGTGTAAACATTGTGTTTATTATTAGAGTGGAGGAGTTTGACAATTTTTAGTATTTTTTCTATAAGTTCTTTCTACAATTTCTACAAGTTTTTTCTACTATTAGTTTTATTATTACCTCTTTCACCTCTCATTGGAATTGTTCAACAACAGTTCACATTCCACACTTTATTGAAGAGCACCCTAGGAGTTTGTAAACTAAGGACCGGTTTCTCCAAAGACAGTTGAACCAATTTTTAGTTTAAACTTAGGTTTTACCATTCACTAGAAACTTTTTTGTCAGAAAGTTCGATGTCCGAACAGCTGACCATTTGATTCTAACGATGCTAACATTGAATCAAATGGTCAGCTGTTCGAACATCGGACTTTCAGACAAAAAAGTTTCTAGTGAGTGGTAAAACCTAAGTTTAAACTAAAAATTGGTTCAACTGTCATTGGAGAAACTGGCCCTATGTACAATATAATTATTGAACTATCCAACTGTGAATAATTCAAGTAACGGTCACCACAGACTCGAATCGGAAGAATCCTTTCTTTTATTTCGATTGAATAGCATTGTAATTTATATTTCACGGCCTGACCAGCACTTGAATAAGTGCCGCCGCATCTCTGGAAAGCATCTTCGATTGTTCATGCCGCTGAGTTGTGCCGTGAAAACATGTAAAATTTATGGTTGGGACGCACCCGATGGACACGGAAGCGACTTGCGGTGATGCTCCCTGGTGCGTGACCCATTCCATTGAATATATATCCTTATATATCCTAAAGGATATATATTCAATGCCCATTCTCAAGCAGCTCTCCTGCCACTTTCACGGTTCTAGACTATCTATTCTCATTCAGAATCGCCCTTGATAGGCTTTTGTTCAGCTATCACCTGATGCCTGTAGGCTTGAAAATGTTGGTGGAAATTTTGCTTCTTAGGTTTTCCATCATTATACCCATTTTTGTTATCTCTGTAATCTTGGAAATATTGAAGACTCAAGGAATCATTATAAGTATTACCACAGAAAAAGAGGAATTCTTCTTCAAGACTCAAGGAATCATTATAAGTTTTACCACAGAGAAAGAGGAATTCTTCTTTCTCTCTGGTATTGCTCATCATATCACAAACGTCATATTTTTATTTGCAAGTGAGGTGTTAGAATACATTATTGAGTTCACTTATTCATTTATTTATTTATTTATTAATACAAAATATAAAAGTGCTACAGGCATATAGCCCAAACGCGCTCATCAAACAACTTAGGGCCGGTTCATGAGCTCGGGATTTAGCAAAGTCCTCGACTAAAACGAGTGGCTACCGACAGACGTTTCTTCAGACAGCTACATCGATAAACGTTTGTCTCGACAGCTTAGTGGGTTAGCAGCACGAGAGCCCTTAGTACATAGTGTCGAGGCTAACGTTTGTCGATGCTACGGTGGCCACCCGAATTAGTCTAGGACTTGGCTAAATCCCGAGCTCATGAACCGGCCCTTAGTACATCAATTTCTAAGTGCAAAAAGTTCAATACAAAAATAATGAGAATTAAAAAAGTTGAAAGATATATATTATGAGAAATTAGAACAAATGAAAAAATTGTATTAAGGAAAGAATACTATAGTCCGATTCACGTCAAGAAGTCAGCATTGTTTATATGAGGAGCATTGATGCCAAGTTTCATTGAGGGAGAAAGAGAAAACTGCACCAAACGTGTTTGTTGGGACTTTGTGCGACAACAATGCACAGTGCGAATAGGATAGAGACATCAGCAACTGCCTTGTGCTGAAAAAGGATAGCAAACTCCCATCTAAGCAATGCTGACTTCTTGACGTGAATCGCACTATAGATTTAAATATTAGTAAGAGTAGTTGAATTTAAATTCAGAAAAGTTAGAGAAAGAACAATAGAAACTTGTAGAGCAATAGTAACTTGCACAAGAATTAGATTACATGCAAGTGAAATTCAATCTCATTGATGTAGAGGTATTGATTTTTTGTTATAACTCAAGACCATTTGAATTGATTGATGATAGATCAAATTCATAAACTTCTATTTTCAAATGTCTTTACTCGGTAGAAACTTTTGTTCTGATCTTTCGGATTGATTGTCATCTGTACCTGAAGGATTTTCCGTTTTTGCTAATATTTTTGAATGAACTCTTGGCCTGCAATATAATTCCTACCGTTGCTGAAAGAGTCCTTGGTGGTTGCCAATTTGAAATATTGCACACCAAGTAGTAGCCCAGTTGGTAATGTGAGGTCCATTGTCCACCCGGTGCTCCCCCCATCAATAGTTTGTAAGGGGGGGGGGAGTGACTTGTGTTTTGTCTGAATTATTTGGAAATACTCTGTGAATCTCCCACGTTAGAATTCCCATAAGTCTTCACCACACCGACCACAAAGGACGTTGCTGTTCATATTTTCTTTCCTTCGTCGTCTTCTTGTTCTTCTTTTTTTTTCTTCTTGTTGTTGTTGTTCTTCTTCTTCTTCTTCTTCTTCTTCTTCTTCTTCTTCTTCTTCATCATCATCATCATCATCATCAAATCATCTGCTTGTCTCCTCCTCTTCTGTTTTCTCATTCTCGCGTACCCTTTTTACCTGTTCTTCTCCTCCACCACCTCCTCCTCCTCCTCATCCTCCTCCTCTACCAGTTCCTTTACTTCTTTCTTCTTCTTCTTGCTCGTCTTGTTACTCTTGTTCTTCTTCTTCCTCTTTTCTTCTTCTCTTCTTCTTCTTCTTCTTCTTCTCTCCTTCTTCTCCTACTACTACAGTACTTCTTCTTCTTCTTCTTCTTCTTCTTCTTCTTCTTCTTCTTCTTCTTCTTTCCTTCTTCTTCCTTCTTCTTCTTCTTCTTCTTCTTCTTCTTCTTCTTCTTCTTCTTCTTCTTCTTTCCTTCTTCTTCTTCTTTTTCTTCTCCTTCTTCTCCTTCTTCTTCTTCTTCTTCTTCTTCTTCTTCTTCTTCTTCTTCTTCTTTTCCTCCTTCTAGTACTACTATTTCCCAATCATTGATTTTGGATATTGTTCTTCTTCGTCCTTTTCCTTCTCATCCTCCTCCTACTCCTCAACTTATTCTTTCTCCTCTTCGTCTTTCATCTCCTACTCCTCCATTTTCTTTCTCTTCTTTGTTGTCTCAGAACGGAGGAATTTCGTCAGCGAACCGACTCTGATCCAAAGATAACATTACATTATGATGTCGTTTATTATCTTATTATAGCGTGAGAATCTTGTAAATACACTTCAGTATACATTACAATATGTGTGAATTTCGCCAAAAAGCTCGTGCCAACCTAGGAAAGTTTTGGTGTTACTCTCTTGATTTAGTATTACTCAGTTATCTCTTGACGTCTTCTCTTGCGTCTCTGTTTCTATAGTCATTTTCTATTTCATTTCTTCTTCATTTTCTTAGACCATCTCATTTTGACTCTCCTTCCTGCCCTTTCACCGTGGGTGACGAAAACATATTATTTTTCATTTTTCATACATGACCCCTGGAGTAGCATGCTGCATTGAGACCGTACAAATACATTACCATCATAAAAATACATTACACCGTAATACATGAACGACCATTGTAATACATCTCACTGTTCACATTTTTACAGTTCACTCATGAACTTATTTTTAAAAGAATACAAGGAAACTACAGGTGTGAAGCTTAAATTAGTCTAGTCTCATTTAGTATCTTGTGATGGTGTTTGTACAGGGTTCAGCCAGCAAAAGCCTCTTGTTTTTGTACACGGTTGGTGGAACTTTGTAACGTGTCAGGTAACACATATTCATCAGCTCACTCCAACTTGTTTGTTGTTGACACTATACTCTCCAAAATAACGTAATAAATGTAGTACCGTAACGACCTTGGTAACCATTTTCACAAAGTCATAAACTGTTGAATCAGCTCATGAAATTTTCAAAACATTTAGGGCTGTATGCATCATCTTCGTTTGAACTAAATCTAACAAATCGTAGTTTTAACTTGGTTTAAACCAAGTTGATTTACGGTTTAAACTAGAAATTCATAGTTTAAACCAAATTAAAGCTATGTTTTGTTAGAATTAGTTCAAACGAAGTTGGTGCATCCGTGCGTGTGAGATATACTGCTTTGTATGGTTGTATGTAGTTTTAATATGGGTTTGTTCTTAATTTTGATCTATAGTGACCCTTGTTGAGAAATAAGTAATCACCTTCCATTACTCAGGAAGGTGAGATACATTTAGAATAAATCACTCAAATGAAACAGGAAGATATGCGATTAAATTGTTAAATTGACCAAATCAATGAGTCTGGAAAACTAGATTTTCATTGTCAAGATCACTCAAGACTGCTCTTGGATGGGAGACAGACACTAAAAATATGGCGATATGGAACCTATAAATTTCGTGAACCTATCGATAAAACGCCATTTCAACATATATTATTGTTATTCAACTTTACTTCTTAAATTAAAAATGGAATCTTTACTTCTTATAAATCAAAAGCATTGTTGGAAGTATGATAATGGATATCCTCACCGATAAAATGCATAGAATCATTTGCTGCCAATTAAATTTATATGAAAATTGGTCTCATCGTAAGGAAGAAACCTAACAAGAAGGAATTCATCCATTTTACTTCAGTCGAGACGTTTGTTGATTGGTTAGCTCCTCCCACTGTTGAAATAGGGCGTGGCTAAGCTCCGCCCAACCACCAATCGTAGAGCAGCATCGCAACCTACGTCATTCTAATCTGAGACAGCCATTTTCTCAACAATGTCGTCCATTTTGTTAGCTCAGCCAATTGAATCACGCTTTGTGGGTTATTAATGTAGCCTAGTTTTGTTTGAATGCTTCCGAAAATTAGAGATTATAATGCAGTAACAATTGAGTTTACAGTTCATTCTAAGCCTAGAATACGAGAGAATGTAATGTGATGTTTCTCTTGTATTATAATACTTGATGAGTTTTATGAAACATGTCACAGAAAACATTAATTATTTTTAATATAGGAGAATATTTATTAAAATACATTGAAATTACAAGCTGAGGATAGGTAGCAAAATAATGTGAAATGATAATGATTTCAATGAAAGTGATGTTACCAGTATTTTATCTAATAAAATTACTTCTATGAAATCAATTAGTTTTATGGAACAGGATTTGACTGCTGCACGTTATTTCAATTGTACCTTACAACAGTGTAGTCTCAACTAATAATGATTATAACAAAAATTGATTTTGGAAGAGCCCCTCGTATTTTTTCATTTCAGAACTGCAGGAAGTTTTATTTTTATTACTAGATTTGGAAGAGCCCTTAGTATTCTAACAGTTAAGAACTGCAGGAAGTTCTAGATTCCGAAAAGTTTCATTATTTAGTTTTATACTACAGTATCATTGTTATGGCAGTTCCTTCTTGGACAAACCTCGTACTTAATTAACTGTCCAGACTTCTCATGTAACACAACTGAAATATTCGACAACTAATGACTGTGACACTACTTATACAATTTGTACTTGAACTGAATTAGTCAGTAGTCGGCGACAATAATTATTCCCGTCTACCGAGTTAATTAACCTTAAAACACGTTTCGACTAATTGTTATGCAGTTGAACGCAGGATGCGTTAATTACCAAACCAAAACAAATTGTCTTAGTAGGTGTAAGTGATTATTGTCGGTCAAGATTTTGTAATTTTACGAATTTTCAGAAGACGATGAATGTGTTATAGTAGGCCTACTAACCCCAGATGCAATATGGGCACCTATATTTTACAATATTTTATCTATTTATATTAATATTTGGATCATAGGAAAAGAAGCAAGAACCTGTGTCTTTCGCCAAAACCGGTGCCTTTTCCCTATTTCGATTTAAAACAAATATCGACTTTTTACTTGAACTACCGGCATGCAGTCATTTTCCATCTTTTGAATATTGTTTTCACTCGAAATAAAAAGAAGCCTAATTATGTTAATAATATAATACCCGTTAGTAATACGTTATCATCTTATACATGAAAAGAGTTTCGTGCTCGACTTTGGAAAGTTCGTGGAGAAGATTGAGTGGACCGATTTTGATGCGGTTTGCGCCAAAAGAAAGATAATAGAATCGAAGTTTTTCAGGCTCTATTTGTTTTCCAAAAATAATCATTTTAAATGGGAGAAATTTGATAAAAACATTGATTAATTTCCTGTGGCACTATCTGTTGGCATTAAAGTGCACTAAACTTGAGTTAGTTTATTAAAGTACACATAGATGATCTTAGAAAAGTTGTTCTAAAAGTAATACCGTGACCAGTAGTCACTGTGTAAGGTAGAATTTCATTGGTATGACTGAGCTGCAACTATTTAAAACTAAGAATTTTAGAAAAATCAAGTGAGTGGTGCTTTGCGCTGCACGGGGTGAGCTCGTTATTATGTTGAAAATACTCATTAGAGGTGGTCTAGTATACGAATATAAAAATTGCTATTAATAATCTCCATAAAATCAGGAGAAATGTCCATTGAGAGCGAGAATTTCCAATCCATTTTAAATAAATAACTTCTTGATTTGTTGAATAACATGAATGAATGCATTAGGTACATTTCATTGACCAAAGAAATTTATACGACCTAATACGAGGGTAAGTCAATTATTATCCGCAATACAGTTATAACATTTTTTTGGAATCAAATACCAAACCTACAAGTGCATCATTTTTCGACATTGTTTCTTTGCTTTTCAACGTAATTGGTCCATTGTTGTTCAAGGTTCCTGATACCCTCATAAAAAAATGTTTGTGGTTGAGATGCAAACCGCTTCTTTCAATGCTTCATTCGTGGTGAATCTACGGTCTTTTAATGCCTCTTTAAATGGACCAAACAAGTAATGATCAGAAGGTGCAAGATCAGGACTATGTGGAGGATGATCCAGTACTTCAGATTTTAATTTTCTGAGCGTTTCAGCAGTGTGGGCAGCAGTATGCTGACGGGCATTGTCGTGCAACAAAACAACACCTTTTGACAGCAATCCTCAGCGTTTGCTTCGAATTGCAGGCTTTAGCTTGGCAGTAAGCATCTCACTGTAACATATTACTGTTTATTTTTGTCCTCCTTCCCTGATAATGTTCCAATACTGGACCTTGTGAGTCCCAAAAAACCGTCAGCATCAGTTTTAAACGCTGCTCACGACTCCTTTATCATGCATAACACTTGTGCGACAATTTTTGAATGTTTAATCCATTTATAAACACTCCGTTGTGGCGAAACACTATTTCCGTATTATTCCGAAGGTCATCTATGAGTTTTGGCCCCCAATACACCTTCCGACCACAAAAAACGAATCACTGACCGTTGCTCTTCATTGGTGCAAACGGAAAGCGGAGAGGCCATGATTAACATCAAGAAAGCGACAATGAAACAAACCTAGCAGCTTGAAACATGCGCAGATGTGACCTCAAATATTCAAAAAAACATGTCATCAACGCAAAACAACAGTACTGCCAACATAAACAAAAACATACCTTTATTGCGGATAATAATTGACTTACCCTCGTACATTAATATATCTACGCTAGTGTAAGGAATAAAGTTGTTTAGTATTCTATTCTGACGTATTTGATTGCAAGTAGTGTATGTACTTGGCGACTGTCCAGTTCACATGGAGAATTGTTTCCACCTGTAAATTTCAGATAGGTGACACTTGGCTGAGTCCCAACATTCTTAACATGCGCATACTATTGTTGAGTTGAATTATAATGTAGGCAAATTGTTCAGTAGCTTACAGCAGACAATAGATCAGTCCTACACCTCTTCCTGTATTGGAGGATAAACGTTTTATGGGTGTTTTATCTATCAAGACATCTCCAATTGAGGTGAGATGCATACAAATAAATACTTGGGAAATTTTTTGGTAGTTTAGTAGTTCACCTCACTTATCAATCCCAAGGCTTTGCAAAATAAGAAGATACTATCAATAAACCACTTGTTTATATCTATATATTTGAGGGTAAGAGAGGGCCGACTGCGCCCTAACTTCGCCCTCCCAGGTTAAAATAAAGGCAGTCATTGTATTCTATATCTCACTGCCATTGAGTTTCTTGATAAAAAGTATCTATGTAGATTTTAATTTTTTCTACTTCAAGTGATTACGTTTTCATTTCATTTACGTTTACGGTTCATTTTCAGTTTTGATTTAAAATTTTCATAGTAGTATTTGAATACTTATTTATTTATTTATTGATAATAAATAACTTTATTGACAAAGTAACTTATCGTAGTATACGATACGTATTATAGTAGCCTATAGCTGGTTAATTTTGCTAAGGATCTTGGACTGGCAAAAATTACCTAGTAAAAGCTTTTTATACAATGTTTAAAAACTATCCAATGTTTAAGAACCCATTTGTGAAGCAACCTTGATATTATTGTTTAGCGAATAAATTTTTATATTTTTTGAACATTGTTAAAAGTTATAATTGACTGCAATCATTTTTCAATCCAGGGGACGTAGCAAAATGAACCATCTGTATTATTATAGATAATTATACATCATTATATTAATGGTTATTCTCTAGTTTCCTTCGAAAACCCCAAATGGTAATTCAACTATTCCACACAGACAAATACAGATACACTAACAACTCAATCTAAAATCATCAGAGCAGATTATGTAGTAAATCCGTGCGGTAGACCATCATAATCTAACCTAACTCAACGAACAGTTCATTGTGTTCATGGTCACTTAGGTTGATCGATACCAATTGACAATTTTCCAGACCAAAATTGTCTTCAGCGTCTCCTATAGTTCAATTTTTCGATTCACCATTTTCGCACAATTTATCGGATTATCTCGCATTCTGTAACTGAATCGCCTCATTCAGAACCTAATCTGTCGTCGTCAATTCTGTAGGGGAAAAAACAAAGAAGAAAAACTACTGCTGTAAAAACCAACATTGATTTAAGAGAGTTTAAGGCGTAACAGGAATGAGATAAGTCTTTGAGTTGAGTTGAATAGGTGGGGTTAGATAGTTTTTGAACTATCACTTCGAATATTGTAAAACGTTTTTACAGTCGAGTCTCGCTTATCCGTCATGAACATCTCGTTTATCCGACAGAGGGCCGGATAATCGAAAATGATGGAACTGAGGAATACTTCAAAAAGATTTTTAACTGATTGAAAACGTTGTAATATTAATCTTGTATGTAAAAAAATATTAATATAAGTTCAAAAAGTTTGTATTAAGTTAATGTAAGTCATTGTGCAATGGAAGTGCAAAACGATTTGAGTTTCCAAGTGTGAGTAGAGCCTTACTTAGGCTAGGCGTACACCGGTTAGTCAAGACAAGACAAGACGAGATTAGTCACGTTTAGTCACAGTACTTCACATAGTTGTTTATGAAGCAACACCCACTGATTAGTCATTGCATTGGTGTGTGCTGCTTCATAAGCAACTATGTGAATTATTGTGACTAAACGTGACTAATCTCGTCTTGTCTTGTCTTGACTAACCGGTGTACGCCTAGCCTAATACTGTACTATATGTTCTGATTTTCTTTGGAATTTGAACAACTTCGTCTCTGATTAGTGTACCGGATAAGCGAGACTCTATAGTAATTAGAATAATATTCATTTTCAATCAAGGTTCCGCAAAATCCAGGTAGCAAAATGTACCATTTAATGGAATTGATAGCTTTCTATCGCAAAATGAAATTGGGAATGCTTTCAACCGTAACATTTTGAACTAGATTTTGAAGACTGCAATCAAAGAAGCTATCTTCAACATCAAACTTTTAATTACAAACTCATCTATGAACTAGATTAAAGAAAGACATCAGTTATAGCTCATGTATGTAGCAATCTCCATCCATGCAAGTAACGAAAAAAACCACCCAGTGTGACAATGGCCTAAAGCGCTCTTCTTCGACTACTGTTGTTTGTGATTGCAAAAAATTATCGATGAATTCGATACATCGATGTTTTGGGAGCAATGCTCTCAAATATCGATGTTTTTTGTAAAAATATTGTTGGTCTTCTTATTGAATATTAACAAGTTTTTTAGGGATTTTAAGATTGTTTAGATGTTTTAGGATAACATTTTGTAGTAGAATTTTTTTGTTAATATTTTCTAACCATCGATGTTTACTGCACGATACATCGATGTATCGAAACATCGACGTTTCAAGAAATTTCGCTTTTACTGACTGTCGGTATAATTTAGCCAAAAAAGCGTGCAGTCACCTATAACGTAATTATTCCACCTGCACTAATTAGTAATATGGCGCATGCCCAGTGAATGCATTACTTAAAAATATCTTCCTTTGTTCTGAGATAACCCAGTCGGTTGACATCCATCGCTTATCTCGCTCGCGCACTGAGAGAAAATAAAGCAGGAGAAATGTTGTAACATCCTGTACAGGAGACATACGAGAGAACACGGCTCTATCTCCTTCCTTCTACTCTCTTTTGTTATTTTCCTCTCTCTCTAACTGGTCCGTCGTCCAATTTATTGATGGCATACATCCTGTGAGGTACCAATATGTTTCGGGTCACTCTGTATACTAGTGGCGAAGCGTGGTATACTTATTTGGTCATCGCCAAGGAAATATCGCTATAGGAAATATACCCGGTGATTACCAAATAAGTATACCACGCTTCGCCTCTACGTTGTGAAACAATCTGAATTATCTTGGAATCTCATTACAATAGTCAATCCTCCATGCATTTGAACCAGGCGCCTCAAATATTATTGTAATAGCTTGCCATAGAGAATGCGTATATGTGTGGAGGAACATATATCGTTGAAAGTCAATTAGTTTGTGGGCGACCTGTAACCTTGATAGCCTCACCCAAGATGCCGTTTTATCGAGTTTCAGATCAATAGTTCACATATTTTTATTGAACCCACCAAGTGACATTTCGAATTTAATTTAAAATCAATGATATTTCGAATATTATAGGGAAAAGTTGGAGGTTAGTTTGGCTTCTACATTAAATTTGTTACCCAGATTACCCTAATTTCAAAACACCGACCAAAAGAGTAAACTTCGAATAAAACTTGCTGTTTATATTTTTAGAAAATAGAAAATTTATTATAAATGTGTTAAGTGTAACATGAAATCATGGTTCTGGTGTAAACATTGTGTTTATTAAAATAAAAGAGTGGTGTTTAACAATTTCAAAACGTTTTTTCTATTATGGAAAGATTCCGTAACATCAGTATTTGTTCTACAAATTTTATATTTTTAATTTGAAAAAGTAGTTGGTTGCATAAAAGTGGATCTTCGATCAATTATAAGAAATATAATTGTTAATTGAAGATTGAGCTCAATAGACATTTGTGCAACTGAGACAAAGTGTTTCTGTTAAATTTATTGATGTTACTGAAGCTCTTTGACATTGATCACATTTCTACTCCAGAGAAAAACTTAAATTAAATGAGAATTCATTCTTCCGTATTCTCATTATTGCAGTAAATTTCTTCACAATATCTTATCGTTAAAACTTGAAGGAAACCGATTAGTTTATTTTTATGACTCTAGAATTCATTACCTACAAGTATTTACCACAAGATTACCTACCAGTAAGCTACTCCTATTAATTTTCTTATAATCGATGGAAACCTTATACTACGAGTAGGCCTATTTTTCCCTTGACAATAATTAACAATTTTGTGCAACTGTTTTGAAGCAACGACAAAGGACAATAAAAATGATAATAAAATAATGACAAGGTCCTCTGAATGGAAGAGCGAACCCATGCTGAGACTTGCAAGAAAAGAGTTGAAAAATTTATTTGGGTCTAGGGCGTTTCGCTTCTTTTGTGCATGGATTTTTCTCATGAAGCAGGGAGTTGCGTAACGTGGGATAGGGTTATAATTGTCTATATGTCTGACTACTTGAGACTGCAATAAGCCGTTAAGGTTTCCTGAATTCATCTCCGACCCAGCGTGAGGCATTTTATGTGCTTTATTTTCGTATGCTTGAAATGCGTTCATTTCATGACAGCCTCGAATTTTTAAGAAGGTCTTTGTAATAAAAATTGATATGAAAACAATTTCTGCAAATGATCACGCGTTCTTTTGAGTTTAAAATGAACCATGTTAGTGAGAGTGGAACGGTTTTTAGCAATACAATGGAATTTGGATTTCAATTCCCATGATATTCGTTTTTAAGTAAAATGTTGAATATCAGATGAAGGCTGAATTTGTGAATAAGAACTGTATTATAAAGCATAAAGTATGTGATGTTAATTCTGAATGGTTCTATTGGCCTTATCTCCAATTACTGTAATTTATAAAATTTATATCCTTATTTAATTTCAATCACAGTAACTCAACTTTACATTTGAAACTGAAATTTCCAATATTCACAAATAATTGTTCTCTTGAAACGTTGTTCTTATTTTGTTCTAAATAGAATACTCTTGTTCCAATGAAACGTATATCAACAAAATATTGAATCTTGTTTCTTTTTTCAGGTTAGTTTCCAGTGATATTAAGCTTTCAGATTCCTACCAGTTGTAAGTATAGTTTATTTTCAAAATTCCTGTTGAATACCGATAATATTCTATAATAATGCCTCTTATCATATCTCGTTTGGTCACTTAGGACCATATGCATAGATATTATACATTGTGTATTTAGTCTATATTCCTCATAGTGAGTCTATGTCTCTATGCCTCTCTATGCCTCATAGGTAGTCCATATTTCTTCATAGTCATTTCAATTTTAGTCATGCCAAAAAACAAACAATTTACTCAGATTTAAATCTTGAGGGAGGTTTGCTCTCAATACAGTATTATTCTGAGAATCTGGAAATTAGTTTTGGGCATACTCAGATTAATACTGCAATGTACGGTACAACGGTACAAGTTACAGGCCTCTCTAATTTTTCATTTTTCACTCTCGATTAAAAACAAGGTGTTTCTTAACCGCTTGTCACGAATTTAGTTGATTGGTGATCTTGAAACATTCGGTAATTATTTTCTTCAACCGCAACGTCACAATTTTCTCCTTTTTGCCTCCAGAAAAAATGAAGAAATTTAAGTGATGACACTGCTCTTGGGATAGTGTATTTCTCTCCAATTTTATTTAGAAACCGTATTCTACAATTAGAAATTTCTTGGTTTTCCAAGGCCACAGACATCATTATCAAGGCCTTGATATCGCTGACATTAAAAAAATTATGTTGCTTTTATGAAAAGTGAAGTAAATTTGTCGTAAAATCAAAACAATATGCAATAACAGTTCGTAGATAAGAGCGTTCTGTGAGAGATTATCTTTTAGATATTACTTGTTTTACTAGATTCAGGATATATATATATTTTTTAATTCAAAATAAATTTATGGAAACATTTACATTTACATGATTAATTTTATTGAAAAATTATTTTTAATTGACATAATTTCACAAAATCTTGAGGAATCAATACAAAAGTTCATTTATTTTGGCATCTTCTTTGTTGTTTGGTTGAAATTTGCTGTGCAATGTATTTTTTATTTCTTAGATCTTATCGATGAAGAATTTGTTTCGAAAAATTCTAATTTTTGGTTGCACCAAGCAAGATCAACTTTGATCCAGGATCAGTACAATGGTAATTAAATGGGATCAGCTGATTCAAAATGTTGATCTCGGTTGGTGCAACCCAACATAAGACCTTATTTTTTTGCAAACTATTTGCAATGTTGGAATCAATTGATTTTTTCAACTCCACCAAATCTTACTTTTTGAGTTTTTGACCACTTTATGACAGCATTTCATTTACGATGTTGATTAAAATTATGCTCCACCTATAATCGATTATTATATAATTAATAATGAAAATCATCAACAAGAAGCCACCTCGCTACCCATCAGACCAGCTCTACAATGAATTTGGTGTACTGGATGCAAGACAGCTCTACTCCCAGGAAATTATCTGCAGACTACACAAAAACACAGGAAACTTCCAAAATAGGAACCACCATCACAACACTAGAAATAGGAACCTTCTCATCACAAACGTTGCCAGGAAGGCACTGTATCACAGACAGTTCAACCACCTCTACAATCTGCTTCGAAATACCTCACAAAGAAAAATTCAAATGCTTGTTCAAAATGGATAATACATACAGGAAGACGACGTATAGAACAAATCATTTCAAATCCAAGTATATACCCCAAATACTACTCACACCACTCTAGTACATGGAATTCCACAGTTGAGTTTTATATGTTTCTTTTTATAATTTTGTAGTCAATTTTATTAATGTATTCCTAGGTTTTTAGTTTTGAAAAGGAAATAAAATTATTATTTATGTATTTATTTATTTATTTATAATTTAGCCCCACTATAAACAAGCATGACCACAGTTTCAACTTCAATCTGCCGGAAATAGGAAATATTAGAAATTTTTGATGGCTTCAATTTAATGCTCCGAATTTCACTCATATAATATTCTAGTTCATCCCGGTAGCACTTTAAATTGCGTAACGGTTCTGCATGTCGTTCAAAATTGAACTGTCAATCGGCGATTATGTTTATAGTTTAGTGAAGAGTCAGTTCCTTTGAGCTGCGGGTTGACCTTTCACGCGTGTCGCATTAATAGGTTTTTTGGAGCATCAATCTGCTTTTGATTGGATGCTCTTTTATTATGCTATTTGTGGGTACTAGATGGCCTTGTTTCACTATATTCAGGGGATTTTGTTTTTAGTTTTAAGGTGAGTTTCGAGGATGTTTCACTAAAAGCGAGGAAGTTCATTTGGGTTTTGAGGGGGAATGTTTTTGAGTTTACTTGTTTTACTAGATTCAGGCACAGGGAACAGATTAAGGTGGGGTTTCGTTACTGCGACCGAGTGCCGCAGCGAAGCCATTTGCAATTGATGCAATAGTGGGGATTTTTCATCAATTGCATCTGGCAACGCTGGGTCGGGTTCCGCTGCGGCACTCAGTCGCAGTAACGAAAACACACCTATAGAACAGTATTGCTTCTCTATGATTCAGGGTATTTTTTAATTTGTGAATAAATTGTTTGAAACTTCGAGATGGTTCTACCTGTCTTCTGTGAGTCTTGTTGTTTTAGATTGAGAGAATTTCATTTTTTGTTTCGAATGGAATTGATACTCTGTAGTCTTGACATAAGAGATGAGGAAGATTATTTTGCAGGATCAATGGGATCAATGGTTTAAGGCTAGGCGTACACCGCTTAGTCAAGACAAGACGAGATTAGTCACGTTTAGTCACAGTACTTCACATAGTTGCTTATGAAGCAACACACACCGATTAGTCATTGCATCAGCGTGTACTGCTTCATAAGCAACTATGTGAATTACTGTGACTAAACGTGACTAATCTCGTCTTGTCTTGTCTTGACTAACCGGTGTACGCCTAGCCTAATTGTTGATTTGATTTGAAAAGGATGAGGTGAAGGAATAAGGTCGGAGTATTTTTTAAACTTGTGATAGATGATAGAGAAGAGTGTTTAAACGCGAAAAGGGGGGGGGCGTTTGAAGAGGAATAATCCAAAGCCTATATTGAATTTGAGAGCTCAACAAATTTACAGCTCTCAAATTTAGATAGATAGAGAATGAAAAAGAGAGAGGCAACGAAATAGAGAGAGGATGACAAAGAAAAATAAAAGAGAAACTGATAAAAACAAGTACGAAAGCAAAATAGAGTAAATCGGAAGTAAAAAAGCAGACAAACCAAACTCGGAAGTAGATTGATTGTTGTTTGATTAGTTAGAGCCATCACTGGCTACTCAGTGAGAGTTGTTACAGTGATTGACAGGTGTGGTTATATCTGTATTTATATTCCACTCACCTATAAGTCCAGTGTAAAAAATAAATATATATATGTCTCATTCCAACACTCAATGTGCACTTTTGAATCCAATTGATATATGAGTCCAACGTATATGATGTGTTTGTTTGAATCGAGTGTCTAGAATTGATGATATATTTATGTTTGAGTGTAGCATTTATATAGGAATCCGTACGTTTGAGTTTAATACATCTAGTTGATAGAATATATATGTTTGAAAGAAAGCTGCCTCAATAATTCATACATACACACGTCTGTTGGTTACAAAAGATATCCATCCTGCAGTTCAGATCCTGGTTAAGGATCACACGTAACTAGAGATGGAATAACATTACAAGGATATAGAAGTGAAGTAAGAACGGAAATGTGGATAAACATATAGATATAGGCGGTCTATATTGTAGGAAGTGTGGTATAGAATATAGATAAGGATATAGATATAGATGAAGTTTGTAAGAGTTGCGGTGGACGTCAATAATAATTTATTGGTATGCTATCACCTGATATCCGCTGGTGTTGTTGTTTCAGTGCATATAAATCAAGGATAGAATATTCTCTAGGAACTCCTTGATATGAATTTGTACCGTATACAGTGCGGTTAGGTGTTGTTTGATAGAAGATATATCATACACAGTACGTGTGTTTGATATGGAAAAGTGAGAGTATTTTTTATAAAAAATTGTAAAAAATAGGAAACGTTTATTCGTAGTTTTCTATTTTGGAGGATTATTTTTCAAATTGGAAATGGATGATTTTTAATTGAATATGAAAAAATAACAAAATACTTGATAGCTTGAAGACCAACATTACTGTCACCTCTTCTCCATAACATGTAAAAGTCTTGAACATTTTCTCCATAATCGAGTCATTTTGTCATTCATTATGTTTAGAAAGTTTTCAAGCACTTGAATAATTTTGTAAATCAGTTAGGGAATAAAATGATAATAATAGGTGTGGCGTTTCAAACTCACTTCAAATGCATTTCTTTGGAGTTGAGAATGCATTTTTAAAAGCGTACCGTACATCCAGACAATACTTGATGATAATCCTCTTTAGGAAGGGTTAGTGAAGGAAGAATCCTAATGAAAGTCAAGGACCACTCATGATAAATGTGTAGGCGTTTCTTCAAATAATTTCCTATTAATCCTTAAATTTATCGAGGAGTACTGCATTTTTTGGTAGGGATTATACGGAAATGTTTCACCTAATGAGCCTCTTCAAAACTTCAGTGGTTGGAATTTGGGCGGAGTTAGAGGATATTTCCTGGGGGGCTTCTGACATAAATTTTCTGCTACAAACTGTTATTCAACTACATTTATAACATTTGCTACAATAGCTACGATAATTTGGGGGGCTTAGCCCCTCCAAGCCCCCCTTAAATCCGCCCATGGGTTTGGAGCTCTTTGGGAACTAAGTCCTCTGGCATATCTTGGATGGTTTGAAGAGAAATGCATTGAATTTAGTTGACAATCTGAAGAATTTGATAGGGAAGAAGTTCATATTTTTGGAAACCTATGTTTCTTTTCAACTGAGAATTATTCTTTTTTGTACGTTTTCTCATTTCAATACATTGGCAATCCGATGATTTCAAGTTCATTCATCAATTAAATTTCTAATAATTAATTTAACGAAATTCCTAATTAATTATGCCACATAATACTCAGAAGACTTCGGTGGACGTCTTCAGAGTATTATATGGCATAATTAATTAGGAGTTTCGCTCAATTGATTATTATGATTTAAAAGCAATTGAATAGTTGCAATATCTCATTTCCTTCCATCTTCAATTGAATTTCTCACATTTTGTAAAATCATCTTCCATTCAAACGAAGAATGATCCTCTTTGTATTTTTTCCTATTCAAATCGAATTGAAATTCATGGATTGTGATTGGTACATGTCGTAACACATTTCAAGGAGCACTTTTGTGAAATACACGTGTGCAACCTTGTTGGTTACTTTCTTTACACTTCACTTTTAATCACCTGTGAACGTGCAAATGTTTGCATAGCAAACTAATTCCAACCAACGGTGGAACACATATTGCTGGGGAAAAAAAACTAAAGAAAAAAGAAAACAAATCCCGATTTTCTGTGAGATTTCAAGGCCTTGGGGCGGTCAAGTGAGACCTGAATTCACGACAGACACCGCTATGTTTCACGAGAGTAAAAAAGAGAGACAGAGAGGGAGTGAGTGAAAGAGAGAATAGTAATCAAGTGGTTGTCTGTCAGTGAATTGAATTCCAGATGCAGTGAATTGTAACGTTGAGATCTGGACAGACAGTCAAGACTGAGACACAACTCTGTCACTGGTTGATTAGCAGCAGCATTGGTTTGGTTGGGCGGTGTTGGATACCTCTCCGCTGTTTGTGGTCAAGGATTTAGGGTAATATTGATGATGTTGATGATGATGATGGAGAAGAAGAGATGGCCAAGATTTGGTTGGTGAGGGAGGAGGAGAAGGACGAGAATGAAGAAGAAAAAGAAGAAGCTCGGTGTGAGAAGGTGATGAAGAAAATAAGATTATGGTGTTGAGGAGGAGGATTAAAAAAAAGAGAGAGGAGGGATGAAGAATAAAGATGAGAATAAGAAAGAAATGAGGATGATGATGAAGAAGGAGGAGTAAGAAGGTTGAGAAGAAGAGGAGGAGATAAGATGATGATATAATAAGATTAATGAGTATGATGAAGAAGCAGAAGAAGGAGAAGAAGAGTAAGAAGGTTGAGAAGAAGAGGAGGAGATAAGATGATGCTGTTGGTGTTGAAGAAGATGAAGATGGTTGTGGAGAAGAGTGTAAAGGAGGAGGACAATGAGAGAAAAAGGAGGTGAAGTAGAAGAGAGTGAGGAGGAGAGAAAAAAATAATTTTGATAATAATAATTATTATGAAGAGAGGGAGCAGATGATGATGAAGAAGAACGGAGAAAATAAAGAAAAGGTTGGCGAAGAAGAATAAGAAGAAGGAGTAGAAGAGGAAGAAGAAGGAGGAGGGAGAAGGAGAGAATAAGAATGAGGGGAAGAAGAAGATTAAAAAGGAGAAGAAAAATGAGGAGAAAGAGAAGTAGAAAGAGGACGAGGAGCATTGGGACCTATCTAATGTAGGAGGAGGAGGAGAAGAAGAGGAAGAAGGAGGAGGAGAAGAAGAAGAGAAGGTAAAGGAAAATAGAAAAAAGTTAAATAGGGGCGAAGAAGAAGAAAGGAGATTATGTAGAGTGAAGAAAATGAAAGTGAATAAAGGCAAAGAAGGCAATGAGTGACGAGAAATAAATTATTTCAAGATAGTAATCAGAAAGGAGAAGGAATAGGTCGAAAGCAAAAATAAGCAGATGAAAAAACACAGGAGAAGAAATTAAGAAGTCAGAGAATAGTAGAAGCGAAAGAATAACAGTGATGAGGATGATAGAAATGGAGTTAGAAGAAGGTAGAAGACGCCTAGAGAAGGTAAGAGAAAGGGAGTGTTGAAGAAGAAACATTGAAAGGGAAATATAGGAAAATTAGTAGGAAAACAAGAGAAGACTTAACACATGAATGAATGGAAAAAGTCAGAAAATAATGGAATAAAAACAGTGTAACAAAAATAGAAGGGGAGACCTAAGCAGAAGTCGATGATATCACAGGAGGAGTATAAAAAATTAAGAAACGGAGAGTTGGGTGCTAACAAAAAAGGAAACAAAGTAATATAGCAGAATGGGAAAAGTACAGAAGAAGGTAGATGATAGTAGAAGTACGGTAGGTGAAATGGATGTCATAGAAAAACGAAGAAAATGAATCACTTTAATGAAGAGTTATATATTATTGGAGGAGGAAGAACAGTAATGAATGAAGCAGGGAAGAGGAAGCTTATGATTGTGCTTCTATAGAGATGCAGTGATGCAGTTGATGATCAAGAAGATAAAGAAGAAGCAGCAGCAATCTTTCTACTTGAATGGTTGGTAATTAATTCGGACATCCATCTAACCCCGGTAGCCATAGGGTTCAATTAAAATCCAACACTTTTTCTTCAAGCCTCGCAGAAGAAGATTGAGCAGAAGGAGAATAGTATGAAGAAGAAGAAGCAGCAGCAAAAGAAGAAAGAATTACAGCTATTCTGCTGCAATAGAAGCTGACCAATAATTAATGCTCTCAGTTTTTTCTTGTGTGGTATACAGTTAATGTTATCTGCCGTTTTTTCTTGTGATATAATTAATGTTTTGCTTTTTGTGTTGTAAGATTTTTTCAATCTTCCGCTCTAATTTCTCTTCTTTTGATGTCGTCGTGTTGCTTGTAATTGAGTCTGAGATGTTGGGTGTGGTTTTGTTGAAAGGGAAAGGAATTAGTTGTTGAAATATCTGGATTATTTATAACGAAGTCAGTCTTGAGTAAGGCTAGGCGTACACCGGTTAGTCAAGTCAAGACGAAATTAGTCACGTCTAGTCACAGTGATTCACATAGTTGCTCTACTGTTTCTCTTCCGAATTTTGATAAGTAAAGCAGTCCAAAACAAGGTTATGTATTTTCGATCCAGATTAATAATTGAAAGTCATAGAAAGCACGGAACACGAAAAAATCCAAATAACTCTACTGCCACGAATAATAATACTCAAAACTGAACAATTCTACCTAAAAATTACAATATTATGACGAGAAATGCATCCATTCTAATCCTATCCTGTCTGGTCTTTGGTGTAACGGTGTATGTTTTTTGCGGAACTGAATAATCGTAACGGAACTTGTAGGTTATGTGAGTGTGTTGTTTGGTTCCATTGAGTGGTGATCTGTGGCCGCATGCGCTTGCATGTTTATATGTGCACGTGCCGCAGTTCCTCTCTTTTTAACATTCGTCAGAGCTTTCTTTTCGCTCGCAAATAACTCCCATTGAGCTTTGTGATGTCACTTATCAAATGCCCTGGTCAGATCTGAAATCACGCAAATTCACTTGTCCACTGTTCTGTGTATTGCCTTGTATTGGTCTTTGGGAAAGTTTGGTTGTACTTCACTTGTTCCTCAGTTTTTTACCGCACTTCATACTTATAGCAGGATCATTTTAACTTGTCAGAAAACATATGTTTCGACGAGCAATATCAAAATACTTAACCTACAAATGCTGAATCTCGCAGATTATTGAAAAGGTCTTTTAAAAAGTTATTCTTTGAAAGGTCTTCTTTAAAAAGGTCTTTTAAAGACTTTAAGACTTTCAAGCCTTTTGATTATTGTGTCAAAATCACTGTTTTCTTATTACCGAAACAGCTGTTTTCTGACAAGTTAAAATGATCCTGCTATATTTTAGATTTCTCAATATCTATTAATTCAATCATTTTAGAAGCTTGTTTTCAAATATTACAGTTTCTAGTTGTCTGTTCCATTTATTTGTTTCCATTCATTCTTGTGTTATTTTATTATGTAGTTCTGCAACATCTCTTAAAAATCTGCTGAACACTAGTATTTGACGCAGTTCACTCAGACTTCATCAAAATTATTCACTATTTTATTATTGAAATTCTGCAGCAGTTAATTGCCAATCGTAACTGTTTATTGTAATTGATAATTTATTAATGAAAACCCAACAAGATATTGTCAAATATCACGATTTTTAATAATAAGAAACAGACATGTTTCAGCACCTTAGGTGCTATCATCAGTGTTACAATTCTAATTTATTCTAATTTTGTATAATACAAATTTTAAATATGAATAAGTAAATTTTTTAATAATGTAATACAGTTCTTGGTTGTTATGCAATTCCTTTTCATTGGAAGCACTTATTTTATAATCTTGTCATTCTTCAGCATTTCAATTTGATTAATCGGTTCCTTTTATGGTACCTTTATTTTCCAATTGGAATAATCAGGAGTTGATCAAGATTACTTGAAATACTGTACATGAAGAAATGTTGTAAAAATATGGTACGGTTCCTTTTATGTTCCTTTTATTTTCCAATTGGAATAATCAGGAGTTGATCAAGATTACTTTTGAAATACATGAAGAAATATTGTAAAAGTATGAATTATTGTAGACACAAATTAGCTCAGGATAAATATTTAGAAAGATGTGAGAAATACATAAAAATTGGATAGTCTTGATAGTAAAGGAATCATCTATGAGAAGCCTCCATTTTGGTTGTCTGGATCTCATTTTCTATTTCTGCGTTCCTGTTTCTAACAATTTTCCTCAAAACTTGAAAAATTACGCTCTACTAAGAGAAAGATGCTCTTATTCATATTTGAAGTAATGGAGAACAAACCAGGTTGACAAACGAACTATTTTATCAGATAAATAATACTCCCCCCTTATTTTCCAACATTATCCTTTCTTTTGTAATAACTTATTAGTACTATGGTCACGACAAATGATATCGCATTCTGATTTTCAGTTATACAACAATAGGAGTGTACTAAATTGGATAATTTTCCTATCGCCTCCCCAGTGTGCTGAATACTTGTCATGGCCATTTAAATCCGCACAGAAGTACAGTCAGAATAACATAAATTTAAACACCTTGGCGCTATTTATGGTAAAATTGTGGTTTGGGAAATAAGCAGTAGACAATATTGTATTACTCGGGTCGTTATCAGTCGTGCTATTATGCTCAAATTATACCGATACCATAAATCGAAATATGACAACTTTCTATTGTTAAATGTGGAATGGGAATCTTGAAATCCAAGAAAGCGATGTTTTCAGTACGTTGTGTATTAGAGAATTAAGCCAATATTGATGAGGTTTTAATTGAAAGATATTGGTTTTGGTTATAGTTTATTCAACTATTTGGTCACTAATATCATAGATAAGAGATTAGAACTATCTCTTCTACTATCTTCTACTATAATCTTCTTCTATATAGTCTTCTACTATCTCTTCTCTATGCTAATATGGAATATAATGAATGAAATATAGCATAATATACTGTCATTCAACACCATTCTCAAGTAAATTCAAGTATTATTGCCATAAGCTTATGTGGTACAGAGATTTCTAAATATCAATAATTTTAAAATAAATAAACAAATAATAACAAATGTGAATAATTTTCCACAGTTGAAGGGTTCTGTTCCATGAAAATTTGAAAGCTCTGAAAAGACAAGAAAGTATGTACCTGGATGTAAAGGATTCATACTTCCATTTTGTGTTTGTCTTTTTTCAGTATTGCTGGAGTTTTTTATAGAATAGGCACCATATTCGAAAATAATAATAACTGAATAGCAATAGTAATTCATTATAAACAACAATAATGAGAAATATTATTTAAAACTATATTATTATTGCAAACAAAATGAAGAGAAATTCAATGCTTTAACAAGAAAAAGTCTAGGAAACAATAATAATTGCTCAAATTCAAAAAACAATCCACAAAAAAAACGGTTAGTCGAACTAATTCTATGTTTTCAGTTATGATCGCGTAACACATGTTATCATTTATCAACAACAGACAGAAAAACTGAAATTGTTGTAATTTAGGTAAAAGCTCAGCCAGCTATTACGTTACGATGAGTCGCCACCGAATTGGGGTCCAGCGCAGAGAAAGCCAAAGATGTAGAAAGAAATTAATCAAATCATTTCAGTTGAGGAAAGCAAATGTTGGATCTTTTGTGTCCGACTATTGTTCTGTTGGAATTTCTTTGCACATTTTACTTTAGTCTTGATTTCTAGGCGGAAATTCCTCGATGTCATGCTAGTTTTTACTGGATTCTTCCTTTGAATACAGTTGACCGATGTAATTTCAATGTGATTTACTGGTTTTTGACAAAGTTTTTTTTCAGTTATCTAATCGGTTGTTGGCCTCTGTTCCAGAGACAAGGGTGACAAGAAAATCGTTTGATCGTGGGTAATTTTGTTAAGTTTCAAAAGAATCTTTGATATTTTTTGTTGTTTTCGGGTTTCGTTAGAGGATTCTATGATGAAAATCGTTAGATAATGTTTAGGTGAATTTTTTGGGCCTATTGATTGTTGGAGATTTGGGTCCTGCTTCATAAGAATTTCATAAGCTTTATAAGCTCATAAAGTTTCATAAGAAAAGTCCTGCATTAGGGAAAAAATAGACAAACACTAGGGCGTTATGTGTAGAAATGTAAACGTATAATGCGAGTCCGCTTTTTTGTTTTAGAGGACTTCTAAATTTGTTTCAAACAGGCCCCTGTTATTCCAAAGCTACTGTCTTTTCTGGTTGTGTTTTGTTTCCTGAAGGCTCAAAGGTGTTTGATGGAAGATTTGCAAAAAAATATGGAATTTTTATATCAAAATATAACATAATTATAAAATATATAGAATTGAAATATGTAAAAAAATATGGATTCTTTAAAATATGAATAAATGAATAATAAATATATGGAGTTAATGAATTCGGATCATCAATGTTCTAATACATCATCGCGGATCTATCATATTGCAAAATATATGGAATTGAAGTATGTGAAAAATATGGATTCTTTAAAATGTGTGGAGTTGAGGAATTTGGATCACCAATGTTATATACATATTTATTGTAAATGAAATTCTGAGAAATAAATTATTTATTTATTATGTTATATCATGGCGGATCTATCACCAATAGACAATATTATTATTTGTATCACAGTTGGAGGTTTCTGTAATCCTCATGTTGGAATTATTATCGTTAACAGCAGGGATTTTTTCACTATCCATCATACATGAATGCTACAAATCAAATTTGTATCAATTGCTGTGAAGAAGAAGAAGAAGAAGAAGAAGAAGAAAAAGAAGAGGAAGAATCAGGATAAAGATATGGAAAAGAATAATAACACAATAGAATGAATACTATCGTCTTCAATAGCAGAATTCCATTGAAAGGAAAAACGTATTGTAGACTATTGATGTTTTAGTTCTTCATATGACATCTTTTCCACGGTTACATAACAGATTTATAGTTATGTTGTCGGTTGTCATGTTATGTATGATGAAATGTAGAGCATAATATTTTAATATTATGTGTATTAATATGTTGAGGAATGTTTTTATGAAACATTTTATTAGAGCATACTTTGTGTTGAGTTATAGGTGATAAACTTGGCGAAAGTACATGGAATTCCTAGGTGGTCTTATCATAAAATCTGTGATGAAAGGTTTATTAACCTTTGTTTTAAGAAATTGTTCAGTATTTTCTGCGTGTTTCTCACGTGAATAAATCATTGTTAGTACTGTAGTTCTTGAAAGTGATTGGGCATTTCAAATAATTCACAGGATGGTTAGGTTAGGTTTTGGGTGATTTAGATTGAGGTCTCCCTTCACCATCCTCAATTAAATATACCGAATGTTTCTGGGTAGATTCGGAATATCTATTTATATCTTCATCATTTACAGCTAGATTGTATTCTCCAATTATTCATGAATAATCTGTGAGCAATAAAAAATATTGAATTCATTGATCCAGACAAACTGCAGAAATGTCAATCGTCATCTCTACAAACTGTCAACATTTGTACAGTATTTCACATAATTATATTCACTTGATTTTATCGGATTGTTTTTCTTTTATTGTAGATCAAGGTTTTTAGTGGAATATCAAAATTCTCAGTAATTCCAATTTCTCTCCTTATTATGGCTACATTGTCCTGGATTAATGTTAATTATTTTTATTTATTTTCCCGTTATTCATTCTGTAAATTTTGGGTTGATCATTTCGTTCCTATTTCCGTTCAAACTACTTCATTTATTTTCCTTTTTGTTGTTGTTAGTGCTCAAATTCCATCCGCCAAATTATTGTGGAAATTATTTACCGATATCCCAAGTTCAGTATCGTAAAGAGAATGTGGAAGTCCTGTAGCGATGTCACAAGTTGCATAGACTTCTCTCACAAACTGTCAATATTATTGTTTAATTGACTATCGATTTCTGAATCGATTATTGACTCGGAACTAATTGAAAACTGAAAGTGATTCAGGAAGTTGGGGAAAAACTCGCCTAGTTGAACCTAGAATTAGGCCACTGACCTCATCTCTTGTGACCTCCATGATGATTATCATCGATGATGCAGTTGTGCCTCTCTATTAGCTTATTGTTTTAAGCTCAAGTATTGTTTGTTGATTTTTGCCAAGTTTCCTAATAAATAGACACAAAACGCTTTAAAAGTATGAGCAAATAATGAATTTTTTCAAGGTCGTTCGGTGATCGCCATTATTATTTAATGTTTCATAATGAACTCATTCAAGCAAGGTTGATATCGTAGTTTATGTTCCATAAGGCTAGGCGTACATTAAAGTGAAAGACGAGATTGGTCGTTTAGTCAAACTTTCACATGGTTGCTTGAATATTAATTTAATAGTGAACTCGTTGTCAAATACTTTTGTAGTACTCAACTAAAACACAAATTCTTTCTAAGTTTATCATTGAATGTTGATGAAATTTTATAAATTAATATAAATTATAAATATAATTATAAATTAATTTTAATCGTGTAAGACATTGTTGTAATGAGCCGCCCATACCGTATTCTATTTCATTCATTTAGAATCCTAAATGAAATCTAAATCTAGAAATGAAATCTGTTGGATTCTAGAAATCTAACATTTGGAATTTTTATCTAAAAACATTGTGTTAGCTCTCCTAAAAATTCCTTAATTTGGTAAGGTTCGTAGGTTCGTAAGGTTCGTTGAAACCTAATCAAGTTCGTTAGAATATCTTCATTCTGCTGGTAGATTGGAAATTTTGATAAATCAAGAAAACCCTGATGGTGATCGATTATCTCCCAACTATTTTCTAAATTTTCCAAGATTTATTTCTGTTGATTATCCAAATACTACTCCCAAAATCAGTTCAAAATTTGTTTTCTTTGTTGAATAAATATCAATATCTGAAGACTACCAAGATTTTTTATGATCTACTGTGATGCATATGGAAATTCCCGTTCGGGAAACCTCATATAACTTGTTCGCCTCTGGTGATGGCTATTTAGAGTTTGATGATTCATTTAGAAGGTTGAAAGTTGAATTTTCAAGGTCGAATGTGAACGATCGACTTATTTGTTATCGAATCTCGTGGTTGAAGTTGAGGATGTTATGTTGGGGTTTTCCCCAACTACGATCGTGATACCGATTATGCATAATATATCATAGGTTCTTAGAAACCTATATGCTGTGTGTAGTTGTCTTGATCTGTAGAAACTAACAAATCGATATTCCCTGAAATACAGTACTGTACCGTGTTTCAAACTATCGAAACTATTATTGAAATTTCTATAACTATATTGAAAAGAATTGTTTTATAAATTTTGAGGAAATTTATCATAAAATATTGTTTACTATCAAAAACACTGATGAAAGATCGCTTAAAAGTTTTCAAGGAAGCTAGTTTGTTTTTTAGTAACTTCTAGAAGTTTGTGTTAAAGAGATTAGTCATTAAATTCAATAAAAGAAACGATTATTTGTGTGTAACACGAGTATTAAGTTATTGAATTAAATATGATCTTTTTAAAGGGCTAACCTTTTCTCGCATAACCTAGTTCCAACTTGACAGAATTTTTTTCTTCATTTATTAAAAATTCTGCATATTTTTTCCATATTTACTGCTTCAGCAAATAAATTAGATTTGATAAGTTTTCAAACTTCAAGAAATCCTCAAAAATGAATCCAGTAATTGGAACTATTACTCTTTCTCGTTTATGTGCCATATATCTATATTTCATTTCTTTAATAATTGTACTGAATTTTGAATTTTTATTATTACGTTGACTGAATTATGATTGATCAGAAACTGGTCAGACTTGAATGTTCAAGGTAGCTTATATGTATTAAATAAATGAATGATAATACAGTATTATTATATCCTATCCAATTATTGATTTAGTTGAAACGTCCCGGTAACGTAATCCTGACCAACAAATATCTCCAATAATTGGAATAATAATCATTATTCTTCATAATTCCAACTTTAATTTGATAAACTCATGTATCAAGTACATTATAATTTGATTCAAGCTTCAATAATTTTCAACCCTTTTATCTTTGCCCATTACTTTACCACCATCTGACCACTACAGGATTGGAAAAATACAATACACCAGGGAATATTGTTTTTTATTTACACAGTGATTAGGGAAGGAAAAACTAAGTAAAGGAATAAGGTTAAAGGGAAATCTACCAATCCATGTATCAAATCATTTGTATTTTACCTTGAATTCGTTACTGCTTCTCCTTGATTTAAAATTTTATCCTTTGGTGTGTCGATGATGCACTTGGGAAAGAAATTTCCGCCCCAGAAATGTTCCTTGATCACTTGACACAATTTTTCCAAATTTATTTCAATTTTTTTTCCGAACTGTGTTAATCTTAACGTGTGTATCTTATCAATAATTTAAGGTTTCAATCTATCAAATTTGAGGGTTTGAATTGTTTGGAATTATTCACTAGGGAAACAGTAGTAAGCCAGGGGGACCTTCCTCGTCTTCAGTGTTAGTTTTGTTGTCGCACTCGGTGTCACGTCGCTGGCGGATTGTTGTCGCGCGTTGTCGCTTGTGTCGCCTGTGATTGTTGCGTGCAGCATGCGACCGGCGACTATGTCGCATGTTGATCGGATGACATTCGCGAGACGGCGATATCTGCTCTCACGACATGTCGCACAAGAAAAAATTTGGGAATAAAAAGTTGAGTACTAAATATGTAGCAAGATGTGTCGGGCGACAAAATTTTGTAGCGCGACTTGTCGCACGCGCGCACTTTAGTAGCGACAGAGTCGTGTCCGTTCTCGACGACCGCACGGTTTACAGCAGACTGAAGCAACGAACGCAGTTGCTGGATTGTGTTGTGCCTCTACTTCTCTTACCGATTATTACCTTTGTCTGTCTCGCTCTTTCCCTCCTTTCGTCGTGTCTCTCTTTCTCTGTTGGTTAGAAGCGTGCCCGGCCCCCACTTCTTTCTCTTGGTTGTCTACCGCAAGGCTTCTCTTGTCCTTGTGCAGTGCCCCGCAAGAATGGTAACTTATCTTCGACTTCTGATTTAGCTAGCTTTTCCTCATTTTGGGCTGATTCACTTCTTTCTTTTTGTAACTGCTTCTTAATATATTATTATAAAAAGTTATTTATCGTTTTCCTTTCCTTTTCCCTTTATAATTACGGTTGGTAAGTATCCTTAGAACAAAACACAGGTTCAATATAAATTTCCTCGTATTCTTATCGTTCTCGTCTTTCTCCTAGTCCTTCTTCTGAAATTTATGTTATTTTTTTAATAATTGAAGGTTTCTCTATTATTTATTTATTCATTTATTATTTATTCACTTATTCATTAATTTATTAATATTATTATTGACTCTCCTGAACGTTTTATTGATTATTTTATGTGTCATCAATAATTTACATACCCAGTATTGCAGTATTCTGCCATTTTTTTCTTAGTTTACCATATACAGTAATGACAATGGTGTAACCACTGAAACCTGATCTTTTTATTTTAATAAATTTCTAGTTATGTCGAATTCGAGTTATTTTGTCCAGTATTCATTTCCATCTTAAACATTCTTCATATAATTATATGCTGTAACAATTTAACAAAATTTGGTTTTTGAGATCTTATACCTTTTATTGTCTCTCGGACTTCTCCCTAACATATTCATCTGAATATTTCTTCTACCCTTTTTATCCAACTCCTTAACTCACCTCTTATTTAAGGCGTTTTCTTTGTTCCCAGTTCTGTCATACACTCCATTAATTACTCCGCTTTTCATCTCCACGTTTTCATCCTCCTCCACTCCTCCTTTTTCTTCTTCTCCTACTCTTCTGTTTCCTTCAATTTTTCTTATTCTTTCTCCTTTTTTGTCTCCTTCATATTTGCTCTCCTCATTTTCGTCATATCCTTTCTCTCCTTCTTCACTATTATCCTGATTCCTTCTCAATCACCTTCATTTCGCCCCTTCTCTTTTGCTATCCCTCTTCTTTCTTCTTCTCCACCTTCTTCTTCCCGTTCTCTTCCTCCTCCACCACCTCCTTCTCCTTTTCCTCCAACTCAACCTTCTTCTTCTTGTCTTCCTCATTCTCCTCTACCTCCTCCTTCGCCTCCTCCTCCTCATCTCCTCCTTCACCTCTTCCTCTATCTTCTCCTCCTCCTACTCCTCCTCCTCCTCCTCTTCTCCTTCCCTCCTCCTCCTCCTCCTCTCCTCTCCTTATCTCTTTCTCCTCCTCCTCATCCTTTTCCTTCTCCTCCTCTGCCTCCTCCTCCTCCTCTCCTCTCTCTCCTCCTCCTCCTCCTAATCTCCCTCCACATCTTCTCCCTCCTCCTACATTTCCTCCTCTCTCTTCCTCTTCTCCTCCTCATCTCCTCGTCCTACTCCTTCTCCTGTTCCACATCTTCTCCTCCTCATCTCTTCCTATTCCTTCTTCTCCCCCTCCACATCTTCTCCTCCTTCTCCTCTCCTCATCTCCTTCACCTCCTCCTCTACCATCTCCTCCTCCTCATCTCCTCCTCCTCCTCTTTCTCCTCCTCTCATCTTCTCCTCCTCTTCCTTCTCCTCTCCCTCATCTTCTTCCTCCTCCTCCCTTCCTCCTCCTCCTCTCCCTCTTCAATCTCCTTCTTCTCCTCTCCTCCTCCTCCTCCTTCTCCTCCTCCTCCTCTCCTCCTTCTCCTCCTCTCTTTCTTCTCCTCCTCCTTCTCCTCTCCTCATCTCCCTCCTCTCCTCCTCCTCTCCATCTTCTCCTCCTCTCCTCTCTCCTCCTCCTCCTTCTCCTCATCTTCTTCACCTCTTCCTCTTCCTCCTCCTCCTCCTCCCTCCTCTTCTTCCTCTTCCTCCACCTCCTCATTTCAAATCCTCTTTCCCTTGTGCTTCTTTTTGCAATATTCTCTGTTGAGGGCCACCGTTGGCTAGAACAATCGCGCTGGCTGGTAATTGCCAGAATGTGCCAATAGCCGCCAATACAGCCACGCCCAGTTCTATTTATTTAATGCTGTACTGCAAAGGCCAGCCACATTACTACAGCTGGTACCTACTCGTGATTCCTAGCCACTATGAAAAAGATTGCAAGGTGCGATTTTTAGAAACCACGTGTTGCTCTCATATCTCCAGACAACACTGTAGTTTTAGTTTTACCAGAGCATTTTCCACTGTAGTCCCCTATAGCTACAATATTATTTACCGTCTGGAATCTGTTGGGTTTCTGACTCCGGAAAGGTTTCTCATTGATTTAAAGCATTGTATCTGCTATTCAACGATTCAACGGTTTGAATCGAGAATATTCTTTTGTTCTTTTTGTTCAGTGCCTCCTGTTTTAGTGCATTCTTCATTTTGTATTAAATTTTCCATTTCACTTTTTCTCTTTTTACGCTATTCAATGCTTCGCTTTTTTAATAATCTCTAATCCTAGTTAATCAAAATTGAAGCTTATTTCTTTTTTGTAGTCGCTATTGACATTTTTGTAGTCAATATTTTACTAATGTATTCTTAGGTTTTAGTTTTGAAGAAGGAATTTTTTTAGTCATCCGTTTTCTCCAATATTACCTATAAAACAAAGGGTTCTTGCAGAGGATTTTTCTAGAAGACTGATGCTTCGACGGTCTGTCTGGAGAGAACAACAGGCTTTTTATATGAGAGGAACGAACTAGTAGTTCGATAACAAGAAGAATTGTATAGGATAATAAATATTGGTACAAAGGAAACGGCAATAATTGAACAGAAACCACGTAAACCACATGCATTGTTTATTATTCAACCGATATAAGTATAAGACCAACCAGTATAAGAGCAATATACTCATTCAAAATTACAGTTTTAAAATTGATAATTTTATTGGAAAACTAGGCCAAATTAACCTGCGAGATACAGTACTACAATTTAGCAAGCATGGAAGGAAAATTTTTGTATAGAATAATTACATGCATGACTGATACAATATATTATGTTTTAAGGCAATACTGATTTTTCAAAAATATACTGCAATTTATGGCTGGTTTTCACGATTCTAGTAGATGTACTGGTTACTGGAGGCAGGTTACCTGTTTATAGGTAAGTAGATAGGCTTCTGGTAACCTGCGTCCAGTAAGTAGAACGTCTACTAGAATCGTGAAACCCAGCCATTATATCAAGCAAGGAAGGAAAATTATTGAACAGAAGATGTGTTTCTTAGGCTAGGCGTACACCGGTTAGTCAAGACAAGACGAGATTAGTCACGTTTAGTCACAGTAATTCACATAGTTGCTTATGAAGCAGCACACACTGATGCAATGACTAATCGGTGTGTGTTGCTTCATAAGCAGCTATGTGAATTACTGTGACTAATCTCGTCTTGTCTTGTCTTGACTAACCGGTGTACGCCTAGCCTAATTGAAACTTGAACAGAGAAACACATGCATGGTTGGTTCAATTATGAAGCAGCACACAATTCCCAGTTCTCAAGAATATACTACAATTTAAATCGAGCAAGGAAGGAACATTATTCAACAAAATAAACATATACATGGTTGATAATTCAATGTAAATAATTCAAGACAATCTTGTCTTAAAATAATTAATCTTGTCTTGACTAAGGCTAGGCGTACACCGAGTTAGTCAAGACAAGACGAGGTTGAAATTATTGAACAGAAGAAACACATGCATGGTTGGTTCAATATAAATGATTTGTGACAATTCCCAGTTCTCAAGAATATACTGCAATTTGAATCGAGCAAGGAAGGAACATTATTCAGCAAAATAATAAATAAATAATAATAAATAAATAATTTATTCCTCTGCAGAAAAAATTAAACTGAAAAAGTTAAATAAACATATACATGGTTGATAATTCAATGTAAATAATTCAAGACAGTTCTCAGTTCTAAAATTAATAATCATAGCAGAGAATTGTGTCGAATTAAGCTAACATGTGTCTCTTTATGCATGATGTGTGGTACTTCTCATTAGCCGAGATTTTGCGTCCGACCAAACACAATACACGAAATGCAGGCCTGCTATTGGCTGGTCCATAATGGGAACACGACACGTTAATCTTTCATCTCATTCCATGCACCCTATTAAAATACATAACAATGATTGAGCAATTCGCCCGCTGAACAATTGTTCGTTCGCCTCTACTCTACTGGCCAATAATTGCCAATTTGAATTTGTCCCCGTAGAACTGATTTGAAGAGTCAAGGTTGCGGTTGATGATGCTCCGTTTATGGTCATAATGTTTTGCGTAACCGTTTGTCTCAATTATTTTGGATCGTAAATAATGTAGGTTAACTCTAATCAAGGCATTAAATTGTTGGTTAAACTAATAAGTCATTGATTTGAATAGTCGCGCTGTTGTTACAAAAATCAGTCCACCCAAAATTAACTCTAATCAAGGCATTAAATTGTTGGTTAAACTAATAAGTCATTGATTTGAATAGTCGCGCTGTTGAAATGTTTGTTACAAAAATCAGTCCACCGAAAATTAATTTTAATTGAAAGTCACTTACCAACCATCTGCTTACAGACAATTCTACTACAAGTTTATTCTGTTAATTTATTGACACACAATCAAAAAAACCTATACAAAATTTGTATACAAAATTAAACAAACAAACATGTGACACAAAAATTGTACAATAATGTTGTACAAAATACAACTTTGGAAATAGTGTTTAATAGTAACATAATTAAATGGTGTTCAGGTACCATTATAGCACTATTTTCTACTGAAAGAGCATTGAAAGCTGCATTTATTTTATTTCTTGAGGGTGGAGTTAGATCGCAATTTATGCACTCAACCCTCAATTACAATAATAACTGACAATTAATTCATAAAAAAATGACTTCACACAAATTCAATGAACATAAATAAAAGAAAATAATATGTGAAAAACTGCTCCATTGTTGTATAAATATGTGAACGAATACAGTGAATATAAATACAAGAAAAGTAAATATAGAATAAATGAAATAAATAAATAAATGAAAAACTTGAATAAATACAAAATATAATCAAGCTTATTAAATTGTATAAATATGTGTGTAGCCTGAAAGTATGTACTAACCAAATAGTCTTATCCTTGTCTTGGCTGTACCTAAGTACCCAAAAGTGAAGAATTCTTAGAGAGCTTTCTTAGAGAGAGATTGGTAACTCTCAATCTGTGCTAAACCAGGATAGTCAGTGAGCCGATTTTTTACACTCGTTATCGACCTTACAAGGTCGCCTGATGTGAAAATTATTACAAGCCGTCGTTTAATAAATTGAGGCAGTTTGAGTCCTTTTTTAGTACGCTTGTATTGTAGACACTCATCAGATTTAAACGGGGGCGAATGCAAGGTCTGCCCACTATAGAAACGCAAGATCCTGGCATTCAAGGTCACTGCTTATTACTCCATTTTACTTCCGTTTCGGTTACATTAGTTTTATTGTGCTGGTTATGATCAATTTCAATTTGCATTCCTTTTTTATAGTAAAGGACGACTTTGTTATGTGGGTACTTGGATTGGTAAATTCTTATTTTTATTTCAAGTAGAGTACTCTATTATGTGGGAGATTGGATTGGTCAACTCTTCTTTTTATTGAAAATAGACTACATTATTATGTGGGCAATTTCGTTGGTAAACTTTTTTCATTTTTAGTTGGAGGACATTGTTATATAATATATATAGGCACTCTTGTATTGTTATCCTTTTTTGTTTATTGTAAGTAGACAATACTGATGTGGGTACTTATCTGATTGGTTATTTTCAATAAGGATATGTTTTGAAATTTATCTGTAACATTCCTGGTTCATTTTGTTTCATTATACATGTGCCTATGCACGTGCTTATACACGTGTCTATGGTTATTCATAGTTCTGTTATTTTTAGACTCTACTATTCTTTAAACATTGTTAGATGTGGGCTCTTGGAGTTGTTACTGTGAATAATAATTGATGTGATTATTGGCATTAATTTGTAACATTCCTGTATCATTTTGTTATATTATACACATGTTATGACTATGATTATCTATTAGAATCCTATTCTATTGTTGCACTATTTCTATTTTGTCCTTATAAGATAATAGTGTTATTTCAGAGAAGGCTCTCACTTAACAGCTAATCAAGTTTATCTTATTCCGATTTGAAAACTTGAAACCTCAGATGTTTTTCAATCTAATGTATAGTTTTAATGTGTAATTTCTTGTATACCTATATAATTTTACTGGTAAGGCGAAGAATCATCCCTAGGTTGCATTTTACAAAAATTATCTTATATATATATTTTTTTGTACAAAATATATTCTTGGAAATGAATGCCAAAATATCATTGCAGCTAATTTACACTCTAATGGTTTTATTTTTATGATTGCAGGTGAGTCCTCTAAATGTATTAATCTCTCGTGTATTGGTGAGTAATGTTATTCAACATAATATTTATCTCATTACATACCTTTTGTAACATATTTTTTAAAGATGTTTATTTCTTTATCAATTTCTGATGAATTATTAGAGAATAAGTTGAAGGTTTCACGAAAGCCTATTATCTTTTGATGTTCGTTAAATAGTCGAAATTCACAGTGATGAAGACAATGTGATTTCACAAAGAATTTAATCATCGATTAAACTTTATTTCAATCAGTTGACGGCTGTTAAAAATAACCCGAGGATCAAATCTTTCTAATTGTTGTCATATACACCTTCTAATCTTGTATCCCGTGAGTCATTGAACGTAAAGTACTTTCAAATTGAAATGGTCCTCACCTAGACATGCTTCTCTTGATGGTTGGGGGGGTGATTGTAGTTGCGCGTGTGAGAGTGAATGAAAGCGGTTGGTGTGAGTGTTGATTTCCAAGTAGGGCGCTAACGTTTGCTTCTACAAAGTCGTGACATTTCTTAGCAGGGTGGAGTCCTTTCCAGGCAGAAGGCTGGAAGAAGAAAGATAAATAAGATGGTGAATAAGAAAAGAATAAAGAGTAGAAGAAGAAGGAGTTGGTAAAGAAGAAATGAGGAGAAGAAAATGGTGGAGTAGAAGTCATTGAAACAGGAGGAAGGAGGAAGAAAGAGAAGAAGGAGGTGGATTATAAGTTAAAAACAAGGAGAAGAAGCAGAAGAGAAGAAATGAGAACAAATAAGGAGAAGACGATGATGGAGTTGGAAATTGAAAATAGTCATTGAAGTCATAACAGGAAGAAGGCTGGATGAACATTAGGTGTTGGAGGAAGAACTAAACCGAGAAATAGAAGAAGAAGAAGAAGAAGAAAAAGATGGATTTGAAGCAATATTGAAAGAGTAGTGAGAATAAGAAGGTTGATTTTAGAAGAATTATTTAAAAAAAATAACATTCGAATAAATAATTTATAGGGGTTTGAAAATAGCTGTAATGGCGCGGTTTCACGATACCAGTAGACGTGTAGGTTACTGGCAGGCAGGTTGGTCATATGATCTTCCACTCTATACAAACAAATAGGGCAATGCACACTGATTTGTTTGTGGAAGATCATTAAAGAAGCAGCATTAGTGGAATAAGAAAGTAGAAACATAAGGAAGATAGTGGAGTGAGAAGGAATAGTGAAAGAAGAAGAAGAAAGAGTAGAAGCTGAAGAGAAAAGTAGAAGTTATGTCTTAGGAAATTCATTGTCCATCAAGTACATTGAGTGGAATATTGAAGAGAAGAAGAAGAAGAAGAAGAAGATGAAGATAAAGAAGAGAAGAAAATGGAAACGATTTTTGAAAAGAATGTCACGATTTTTGGAAAAAATGTCACGATTATTGGAAACTAGGAAAAGATAAAAAGGGCGCAGATGAAGACGAAGACAAAATTCTAGAAGAAGAGAAGAAGCACAAATGCTGAAAAAAAGAAGATGGGACAGAAGCAAATATGCGAGGACAAGGAGTTGAAGAAGTAATGAAATGAGAATAAAGAATAGAACAGAAAAGATACGAAAAGATTGAAAAGAAAATTGATTTTCAATTGAAAATTTGAAGAATTGAAAATTTACTAAATATCGATGAAGTTGAAATAGAACAGATTGAAGAATTGAAAAATTGAAAATTTGAAGAATCGAAGGAGGGACACTAAACACCTCGATGAGGAGTTGAGAGAAAAGTAGGAGGGGCTGTAGAAACATGTGATAGAAAGGAAGAGATTGAGAGATAGAAAAATATGTAGATGAAGAAGATAGTGTTAAAGGTAAAGGTGTGGGCGAACTGCTTAAAAGAGAAAAAAGTTGGTGAAAGATAGAGAGTGAGAGCCGATTGGAGGTGTCATTGAGTGAGTGGAGAAGTCGGTATTTGGTCTTTAACTCCCACTTGTATTACTGGACTGTGAACTGTATAGAACTGTATAATAATACAACTGGAAAGAAGTCAAATTTGCATGTTGATTGTAGGCATTATTTTGCATAATGGCTGTGTATGAAAATGAAATATGTAGTTGTGAATAATGAGATGGAGGACATACTGGCTCAAGAGTTGCTAATTTAAATATCATTTACTTTACAGAATATTCATTTATGTTTTATAGAAACTTGAACTCTATCATTGATCATAATCAGTTATTTATGATTATCAATTGATCATGGTTGTCCTACATACGTCCAGTCTATCTCAATTTCTTTAATGAGATAAATTAATGTACTATGGGTACTTATAACCCTCTTAATACCGTATTAAGACTTAAGAGAGGTAAAACGATTTTCTGGTCGCTATTTGCTAACCAATGAACAAGAGAGTGGTACCGTTTTGTACAGAAAGATCTGAAAAATAGTATTACCTCCAAATTTTTATTTTCAAGTCTGTACAGCCGGCTTATTATTTCCGGATTTATCAAATATCTCCCATTTAAAATGATTATTTTTGAAAAACAAATAGAGCCTGCAAAACTTAGCTTCTTTATCTTTCTTTTGGCCCAAACCGCATCAAAATTGGTCTACTCAAACTTGTCCACGAACTTTCCAAAGTCGGGCACGAAACTCTTTTCATATATAAGATTGTATGGTGTATTGTGGTTCCTCAGTATCATCAAACACAGAAATAGAATAGATACAAGAATTAAAGAGATACAATAATGCTACTCCTCAATGATGACGATAATAATATTATGTTTATGTTGATAACATGTTCTCTCCTCACCTCCTAACTCTTTCACCAACTCTCTTTCTCTCTCACACTCTCTCTCTTTATCTTTCTCTCTCTGAGTCGTGTGTCATGCGTTTGTCCTTGCTCTTTTTAAAAACGGTCAACTTGTTTCTGCTGCTTTTTGAAATGTCTCGTTTTAAAAGTGCAAGCCTCGCCGTCACCGCCACCACCTTGCATTGCTCAATAATATTCAAGCTCTGCGGCAGTCACTTCTAATAGACCAACTACCACACATTCTCCTTGTGTGTGTGTGTGTGTATGTGTGTGTGTAGTTGAGTGCCCAGGACTCTTGCATCGTGCACATTCTAAGCAAAACGAGCATGTGTTGAAAATCAGGGCGATTTGTATGTTATTATTTCTTTGACTGTAATCCCGTGTTTTAATAGGAAAGTGGGTGAGTATGTGGTAAGTTGTATGGAAGTGTGTGAATGTGTGTGAGAGCGTGATAGTGTGAGAAGGAGGGAAATTAGTTCAAGTGACTATCGAATTAACTTTGAGCTAAGATTTCCAGACAATGTTCAGTCTCACATTATAGTTGCTTAAAGCAGCACACACTGATGAAATGACTAATTCGTGTGTGTTGCTAGCAACCATGGAATTACGTGACAAACGTGATTAATCTTGTCTTTTCTTGACTAACTCAGCATGAAGGCTTAGGAAGGGTCAAAATTATTTAATGCTAAAAATATTGGATAATGTTTTAGTAACTTAGTTCTAAGAAATAATTCTGATTGTTTTATTGATATTGGAGAATGACACAGTAGCCAATATTTATTCATAATAATGTGAAAAAAGTAGGCCTTAGTATGTGTAATACTAATCAGTTGAAACGGTAAACCTTATTTACATGGAGATTCGAACTTGATACACTTAGCAGTCCTGTCCCACACCTTTAACCTTTAAAATGAAATGCCATAAAACCACTGCTACGATTAAAGTAGTGTTTACCAACACTAATTTCAATATCGAAATATGCAAAAAACACGTCTGGTCCAATTTCTTGATCAAGTTCGTCTCCAACATTGCATAATTGCAGCATCTGCTTTGCATCTATCTAATAAAAATGGCGGCCCAGTTTTTTCTTATCAGCATTTTGAATTTTTCCGCTCGACATTTTCGGAGTGGATTATTTTTTGCTCCACCCAACCAGTCTTTTCGAACATGCTTTCTTACTTCTTCTTTCCTCTTTGTTTTCTCTTTCTTTTCCTTCGTTTTCTCCTCCTTTGACCATCTTTCTTCCTCTCCACACCCTTCATCCTCCTCAAAATAAATTGTTTTTCTGTCACATTTCTACTATTTAGTGTGCTCCTCTTCCCATTTCTCCACTTTTTCTTTCCTTTCTCTTCTCTGTCCTATTCCTGCATCTTTTTCTCTTATCTTCATTCTTTTTCTTATACGTTCCAGTTTGAGTGTTTCTCCTTCTTCGGGCTTCTTCCTGTATTAGTTCTTCTTTTCGTCCCAATTCCCTAATTTTGGCTCCTTTGTCTCTTTCCCCTCCTTTTTTCTCTTCTTCTTACTCTCTCCCCTTTCCTCTTCCTTTCCCTTCTTTCCTATTTCTTCTGCTCCTCATACAATCCTCCTACCCTGTATTCCTTTCTCTTGCGTCCTCTACTTCTATTCATCCATTTTCTTTCTTTTTCTTTCCATGTTTCTTTTCCTTCTTCTCTTCCTCCTCATTATTTCTCATTTCTCCTCTTCCTTTCACTTCTTCTTGCTCCTTGAATAATCATCCTACTTCGCATGCTTTTCTTTTGCGTCTTTCCATTCGTCTATTTTCCATCGTCTCCTTTTACTTCTGTTTTTACATCTTTCTGTTTTTCCTCCTTTCCTCCTCTTTCCTCTTTCTTTCCTTTTCTTTCTCTCTGTCTATCCATCCATTCACCTTTCCCTTTTCCAATCTCTACTCTTCCTCTTTCTACTCTCCCACGTCTCATATTTTACGTCTGCTTCTTCTTCGTCTTCTACTTCTATTTTTTCTTCTTTTTCTCACTTTCTTTGTCCTCCCGCACCAATTCGCAACGTTTGCGGCTTGCTCAATCAAATTTTTTCAGTGGTTGTCCTTTAAACTGAATTCAATTTGCGTTCTAAAGTGTTTTAAAAGTGCTACTGTGACATACCATGAAAGAAGTGTGTCGCCCTCAGTATATACTATAGTACATATTCTATACTACACTACTACACTCTAGTAGTGTAATGAGGGAGCAAAAAACTACTTGACACACGTTCAGTAGCTGTCGGTAAATGTTGTTGAAAAATCAGTTGCCAGTATGTCAAATAGTTAAATGATCGTGGCGAATTTCGAGGAGTCACGTGTGCTTGTACGTGCGTGCGTTGTCATTAATGTTGCATTAAAATGCAATTTGTTGCTCACCAGTCTAAACTAAACACACAGAGAACGTGATGTAGGATGGGAAGAGAGGGGGGTTATTGAGAGTTGCAACTGATTGATTCATTTCCAGCAAATAGTGTATTGTTTCATAAATTTATTGAAAATTGTGATGGTGGTCAATTTTGCAAGCGAATTCTAAAACTGGCATGGACTCTCTCGAGCAAGGCTTGAGGTATGCTGCCTCATAATGTCACTCACTCCAACTTTTCACTTCCATGATGTTAACCTCCTGTCTATCTATAACCTATGTTTATAATACAATTTCCAACCGGAATTTTCTAGGTTTCACTTCAAATTCAACTTTGCCTGCAATCAACTCTGTCCTCATATCTACTCGTTAGTAGAGCATTAGTAGGTTGGTGAAACCATAAATAAAATATTATATAGTAATGGAATCCTTTTTCTGTAATGAAGGGAACTATGTTGTTCAGTAATTTAATGGCTTTACTTGACCGGCTTATTGAGTTGTAATTTTCGTTACTGAAGTGGTGTTACGAATTACATTTTCAAAACCAAGTGCGTATAAAACCCACTTACTCTTACGACATTAAAATTGCTTGTTTTATCTCAAGAACAAGAATTTATCTTTGTGATTATAGTTTAAATAAACTTGAACCTTGATAATCTAAAGCTAAAACTAGATTATCGTTGTAACTGAAGCTTGTGAAACTATTCCTAATGAAGGGGTTAACCTTTCAGGGTGATATTAAAATTCAACATGGTTCTACAAAATTCAGAAAATGATTTCTTGATCTTTAATTTCCTGTAATCTAATTACTTTATCGATTTAATCTCTTAAGATCACCTTTTTTGGCTTCTCTCCAATCCATTTATGCAATAATATAATACAAAATAGTTGTAGGTTTTCTGTTACTTTTCATCTAATAATAATTATTAATTGGTATTCTATGCAAATCTAGCATGAAGGGCAAGTAAAACATTGAAAGTATTTTAAATGACAAAAAATTGAATGTTTATTTCTTTCATTACATTAAATAGAATAAGTCGAGATACAGCTATGAATTTACATAATAAAATGGAAAAACTTTACTAGCTTATTAGCTTATGAGCGTTAAATGTATAATTATCCTATTAGATCGAAATTGAAAGTAGCATAGCGACCAGTAACCTTAATAGGTAACAAAAATAATTGCTTAGCCAGAAAGTACTCTAATTTTTGTTCTCTTATAATAATAAGGGTGTTTTTCCCTGTTGAATAACCTGTCATAACTCTCTACGCAAATCTTACACATTATAAAAATCTCCTAATACTGTATACTACAGAGACTACAATAATAGTGTGGCTATTTCATGTCACACTTTTGATTAAATCCAGTCAAATCCAGCCATACTGTTGTCAATTCCCATAAGATTGCATTGGAATGATATGCAAAACATATTTTATGTTGAGTGATTCACTTCTTACCTATAATTTGCCTTTCCCAGTGTTTAAATTTCAAGATTTTAAGCTTTTAAGCAATACAGGAGTATTAAGACCAATGGGTGAATGGGTTAATGTTTGCCTGTAATGAGTGAATGGGTTAATGTTTGCCTGTAATCCCATAACAAATTTGGCAAAAGTATGGCGGTGGCGAGAATAGAAATGTTCCTGTTCCAATACAATGTTATGGACCCATTCACATCAATGATCACACCAGTATTATGCAGTGTCTGTACTGTATACCATTCATTGTTACTTACTGTTCAACTAATCTTTCAAGTGGATAAATTTGGTAATCTGAGAAACTTTTCATTTTTCATCGTATTAATCTGACGGTTCAGAGTCCACCTTGAAGACCATTGTGTTCTCATAACGTCTGACCAATCACAACGCAGTATCCAATTATCAGCTGATGGGCAGCCATTTCAAGTTTGGAACCCTTTTGGTGCCACTATCTAGTGGTGAATTCTTGAACTAACTCCAGTAACCATTTAGCTCCGCCCAGTGCTAAAACTAGGCGTGACTATCCCCTCCCACTGACCAATCACAGCACAGTATCCCATTATCAGCTGATGGGCGGCGATTTCAAGTTTGGAACCCTGTTGGTGCCACTATCTAGTGGTGAATTCTTGAACTAACTCCAGTAACCATTTAGCTCCGCCTAGTGTTGAAAGTAGGCGTGACTATCCCCTCCCACTGACCAATCACAGCTCAGTAATCCATCTGAGTCACCATTTTGTTCTGTTAGCCAATAAAAACACACCTTGTAACAGTATCCAAACATCTTGAATTTGAAGACTGGTGCAGTTTGAATGTGCTTGAAAATTGTGAAATATCTAAAGCCTCTTCATTAATATTGCTATGTTGTTACACTGTTAATACTTTTATTTTTATATTGTTTATGAAAATTTGACAAAAGATGGTAAAATTATTACTGTATTTCGAAATTTATGGTTGTGTAGGCTGTTTTTCTTCTTCTTCATTATCTTCATCTTCTTCTTCTTCATCTTCTTTTTCTCCTCCTCTTTCTTTTTCCATTTCTCCTCCTCCTACACTTCTACTCCTGTCATTCTTCTTCTTCTCCTTTTTTACGGATTCCTCTTCTCTCCTGTCGATCTTCTTCATTCTTTTCTCTTAATCTCTTCCTCCTTCACCTCCTCCTCATCCTTCTCCTTCACCTCCTCCTCCTGCTACTCCGTTTTCGTTCATTAATTTATCTACAGTTGATCACTTGGAACTAAAACAATGTGATAAAGATTGTCCAAGTAGAAACTCGGATAGTCCACTAATGACTCAATATCACTATTTTGAATTTTTCCATTACATTTTCCCATTCATGGTTAAGTGGTAGCGTGGACATTATTGTCCAAACCTCGTCACGTCAGAAAAGTAAAGAAGTCTGTTACAGCCAGAGCAATCTCTATGACTCAAGTTGACTACCAATGATGACTCTACCGTTTGACTCCACCACAATCAGTCCATGCTTTAACCTTTGACGGCTCGCGTGCCCCACTAACCATCAGGTTAATTTTCCTTATGACTTATCGCTACGAATCAAGCAATGACGTGCTTATTTGCTTGGACTTGACTCTTTCCAAACTACGCCTACGACCTTAAAACTTGATACCTCTCATTCTTAAAGGGCACTCTATCGCTTTAAAACCTTTGGTTATTTGCTGAGAAACTACACAGTCAACTGCATAGGCTTGGAGCAGTTGGTAAATAATATCAGATACTATTTCACTAGTTTTCTACTATTTTCCTACTCAAACCTCCCTCAAGTTAATGGCAATTACGATCACGCCCCGTCTATGTAATAAATTGAATCCGGACGACCTTGGAAAATTGCAAAGTTTATTTCCGTTTCTTGTCTGTGTTGCATTTATTTTTAAATTCTCACCTTTGTTTCTCTGTTATTTTCCATTTTTTTCGAAGTTCAACACTTCTTTATGACTGGTTTATATTGAAATGAAACCTCGTAAAATAACAATACATTTCGACAGACCAATAAAGAATAATTATTGTTATTGACTGCTTGCAATGAATTAGTTTTTTCAATTTACAGTTTTGTTTGAAGGATATTCTAGGCTTGTCTTCTATCAAATTATTATACTAGCTTGCAAACAGATACAAATAAAATGAAACAATACATTTCAATAAAGCATTATTGTTGTTCTTTTGTGAATTCAGTCTCAAATTAACGCTTCAGGAGTTAATTTTGTTGTAGGAACTCTACAATCTTTACGACTGATTTATCTTAATAGATTTTCACAGCCACATAAAATCTATACAGCAGGTAATAAAATTGGACGGTTTTGTTTCAATGTTAATGTTATCAACCTTGATGAAATACGATTCTTTTAGAATTTATTACTATCAAATTTAAGAAGGAATAAGGAACAGTCTTTTTACTACAATGAAAGTTATGGTTTTGTTTTATTGATTGAACTACTCTGGTTCATTTGTGAATTGTTTGATTCGAAGGTTACCTGTTTTCAATTACTGTTGATTTCAAGTATCATGAATCCCTTCTGAAATCAAGTTATTTGATTTTTTATAAGCTTGATTTATTTCTAAGTAATATTCCGCAATGATTTATTTCTGCTTGAGGATCAAAACCTCATTTTTTGGTGAACCAAACGCCAAACCCCCAGTGGCGAAGCGTGGTATGCTTATTTGGTCATAGCCGGGTATAAATTCCTATAGGAAATATAGGAATATATACCCGGCGATGACCAAATAAGCATACCACGCTTCGCCATGGCAAACCCCATCAACCCTAAAATTGCTTTTTTGAAGGACATAATACTGTTCAATGATAATAATTGGGATAAATTATGTATTTATTTATATTTGTTATTATTATTTATTTATTGGGATATTCATTACTTTCATTTGCTTTGCTTTCGAGATATTGTGATATTTACTTCAAATGAAATTACAGTTCTCATTGCATTGAAATGATGGAATAATTTTGTATTTTATTCTCTATCTCAGATCTCTGTACAGTAAACAGACCATGGAAAACATAAATTGGAACTCTCAATACTTTTTATTTTGAAATCTAACTAAAACTTGATGAACAGTGAATAACAAATCAAGCAGGAAGAAACAATTTTAACAATTATTCCTAGTAACTAGATCAGCTCATCTTTTGAATGGGAATTCAATACTGGTTGCTGAAAAATGAATTTATATTCAAACAACAGTTAGTAGAATCAAAAGTGAAACAATGCCTTGTATTGTTTATCACAACATTTCCATATAGAAACACTTGGCCACCGCTAAACAATAAACAAACAAAAAACAGGTAGAAAATCGTGAAAATTATTCCTGATTATTATTTGAAGGGGCGACCAAGCGTCCAGAACATATATTACGTAACGATCTGTTGGCTATAGCTATAGTTTTTTTTAGCTAAATAGCTGCCTATAGCAGCACTGATGTAACGTTTCCTTTTTCCTAAACACCTTGAGCAGGCGCACATTGTGGATTCGGTCTGTCAGAAAAGGTGAACTTTGAGAGAGTGAGAGTGTGTGCGCGTGTGTGAGTGTTTTGATCGCGAATCAATCGAAGTGAGATGGAGTGATCTGGTTGGCTGTCGCCTCCAGCCATTTAGAAAACGCTTGTAACAAGAAAGAATGGCATCCGCTGTAACCTGTACTGTATAGTTGGATTCGGATAGAGGGGTGACTGTACCAAGCATTTCCGGACTCGTTGGAAACATGTTAGTGACCCTCTTGAAGATCTAGAAGAATTTTTATCTAATTTTCATTAATTTAAGATGAAATATGAAATTATTTTATTTTCAATCTGGGAGCCTGTTTTATGAAAAAAAATGTTTTTACTGCATAAAATTATTGTTTCATAATAGTAGTTTATGCAATGGTTGTATTATGAGAGCCTTTAAACCACGAGTGAGATCCAGGGTTAAAATACGAGCGAAACGTTGTGGAGCGAGTGTATTAAAGATCTCAAGAGTGGTTTGAAGGCCAAATACAACCATTGCATACACTATTTTATCTACGACCAATAAAAACAATGATATATCTACATTATCGATCAACGTACCTTTTTATTCTACTGGAAAATGTATTAAGTTTCTTTGTTGTTTTATTTTAGTGTAATTTTCAATCCAGGGCCTTTTTCAATATACATTTTAGAAGTAATGTGAGACAGCAAATACAACAATTCACTCTATACTTTCAAGCCTATTCCATAGCACGGTATGATATTATTGTCTAGTGTGTGTCCGTCTTTCTCCTGTTTTTCAGGGCTTCTAAAACGTTATGAATCAAACCCCAAGACATAAATCTTTCTACATCACAATGATTGTGTTGAAGCGTATGCACATTATCAAATTTCTAACTACTGTATAAATTTCTCCCAGTAAAATAAACTTCAATTAATATATAGACAGTTATTTTGTAGATGTAAGGTACGCACGCGCTCGCTAGATGTGCACTGTTATAACACAGCATAACATGATGTGCGTGTGGTTACCTTAGGCTGGGCGTACACCGGTTATTCACAACAAGGCAATTAGTCATGTTTAGTCACAGTACTTCACATAGTTGCTTATGAAGCAACACACACCGATTAGTCATTGCATCGGTGTGTGCAGCTTCATAAGCAACTATGTGAAGTACTGTGACTAAACTTCACTAATCTCGTCTTGTCTTGTCTTGACTAACCGGTGTACGCCTAACCTTAAAGTCAACTTCAGTATTCAATTGAAGGCTTTTTATAAGATTGAATTTGATTAAAAATTTGATTGTGTACAAACGCCTGAAGACACTGTACAACCTTACAAGCCACAATACTGGGTTATTTCATTGGATTGAATTTGATAAAAAAATTTCTTGAAGATTTTGCTGCCTTGAATTATTATAAATGCCTCAAAGAAACACCTGAATGACTCGCTTTTCTGGCTCTAGTGCTTGGAGTGAATCAATCTGCTCTCCTTGAGTTGATTGATGAATTATTGTAAACTATCCATTAATTCTCGCATGAACTAGATACTGTTGATATTATTATTTGTAGCAGTTGTACAGAAAAGGCATGACAATTCGTCAATAGGATAAGTGGTGCTATGACAAGCCTAAACAGTCATTGATTTACTCAAATCAGTTTGTTAAGACTTTTTTGAAAAAGTTTACTCAACCTTTGTGGTGGCGTGGTAATTTATAAATCTGCTGATTCATCAAGATGTCATTGACTAGTCAATTGATGTTGAAGAAATTTGTTTTATTGGGTGAGAGTAAGAAAGAGGGTTAGAGAAACAAAGAAGAAGAGAGTGAGAGAGAGAAATATTAACTAAAAGTAAGTTACCTGAGACGAAAATGGTATCAGAGTAAGTTCAGGACATTCAAGGCAAGTTACGAAGCTACCTTGACTTTTACAATATTTCTTTTCTATTGACTGTTGCAATATTTTAATAAAATCTCCCAGTTGTCAGTAGGAGTGTTCTGAATAATATATTTCTCATAATATTATTTTTAGGTGCCATTTGAAGCGTTACTAAAGGGAAATGTCAGAAATAAGATATATAAATTGGATTGAAATGGTTGTAATATTTGGTTTTGATTGAAATTGTTTGTATATTGAAGGCAATAATTTTGGACAACTAGCTTAATGAATGAGGTTACGTTTTTAATAATAAATTTCTAGCAAGTATTATTTTTAGGTGTCATTTGAAACGAGAAGGAAATGTCGGAAATAAGATTTATTGATTGGATTGAAATTGTTGGTTTGTTTTTGATTGAAAGTATTTATATTGAAGGCAAACATTTTGGACCACTAGGTTGATGAATAGGTTTGGTTGAGATATCTCATTCCTCTAAATATCAGTTGCTGTCATCTAAACAATGTCTGAAAAGATTTATAAGTTTTAATGATTGGATTGAAATTTGGTTTTTATCTTTGAGATTATTTGAACGTGTTTCGTTTTCAGAAAAAGGTTAGGTTTGAAATTTCTAATCGAACTAAATTCCCGATTCTATAAATAATTTCTCTTACTAGCAGTCATTGGAACATTTCATAAAAAAAACATTGAACTTTAAACGCTAAAACATTGAGTCATTCAAATTTTAGTGGTTGATTAGCCCTAACTCCATCTACAGTTCGAATAAAACAAGTTGTTGTTTGGCGTGGTGCTCAAGAACCACTCACTAGAACCGTTTTTGTCAGAAAGTCCGATGTCCGAACAGCAAGTTTCAGATCTAGATGATCGGTCGTTTTCTGACAAAAACAGTTCTAGTGAGTGGTTCTGAGCACCAGGCCAAGTGACAATTTGTTTTATTCAAACTATAAGAGATTTTTTTATTTCAAACATATTCCCCGTCTTTCGGAGTGGATTTTAAGCCCCTGCTGCTTAATAAATAGTCGTCATCTTCCCTCCAAGCACAAGCTCATGTGAACAAAAGTGTACTTCACCCCCACAAAAAACATGGTAATTTTTTCAATAAAAAGTCAATCTCTTGATTTAGAAGGTTGTAAGGAGTTGAATAACACTCTAATAATGGTTTCTCAATGCGGTGTATAATTCAGGCTACTCCAAATTGAAGTTGTTGGTTTAGTTTGCCACCAAAATCAATCAACAATATTGGCTATTGAGCAATTTGTCGACATTTGTGAAATGTATTTATATTGCGGGTTGCAAAAAACCAATCACCTTCTTTGCTTCTATACCTTCTTATATACACTATATTCATACACCTCCATTTATATTACTTTGAGTGTTAAATATATATCAGGACAAGGTTGTATTTATGATACTCAGTACAGTAGTTTTGCGTTTACTGATACTCTGTAGACTTTAGTTAGGCTTTTATTCAGTTTCACCATCATAGTGTTATACTTTCAAACGACCTGTTATAATGGGAGTACCTAGAGCAGATTGCCGATGTGAATTATCTTGTTTCTTGTAATAAAACATGGGATCTATGTTTGATACTTGTATGTAGCTGCAATTACAATTAGGCTAGTGAGCCGTTCGATTAATGAATAGCTTTTTATGTGAGTGCTACACTAGCGCTGGCAGGTTTAATTCTGGAAGTTGGTAGCCAGTTTTAATTAACAATGTAGGTCACACAGACAGAGCGGTCTAAAGTCAAAGCTCTCGGTTTCGTTTTGGATCGTGCAGAACTGCACAGATAATGTCCAGTGTGCTTGAAATATTTATTGTGGCTGATTTTTATTTATGGTGCCTTTTACTACCAATATATTGGTCAATAATTATTATTGTAACGTAGATTTGGGAAGAAATTGTGGTGGAAAAATGAGAATATAGGAGTTTGGATAAGAATGTTACGGTTTCAATAGTTATCTTATGTATGAAAAGAGTTTCGAAGACAAGACTTTGGATTAGTCACGTTTAGTGGACAGTAATTTTGATGCGGTTTGAGCCAGCACACAGATGCAATGACTAATTGGGTTTGTTTTAAATACGAGCAATTTGATGAAAACTTGAAATACCTGTGGAAAATCTCTAAACTTGTCTTGTCTTGACTAACCGGTAGATAGCCTTAGAAGCTAATAGAAATGGGCAAACCGTTATTCAGTAGGATCATTGACTGAGCTGCTGTGATATAATATTTGAATCATATGATCGTCTACTCTATAGAAACAAATAGTCCAATGAAAGCAGCTGTTTCGGTGTGCATTGAACTATTGGTTTGTGTAGATGAACAATCATATTGATCCAAAGTTGCTAGTTACTTATCCGGTGTATGACCGGGGTTAAGTGCGATGTGGAAAAATTTGCGTTGTCGTTTATGCATTGTTTTATATTAAATTCAATCGATTGAATATAATTTAAAAAGTAATAAAAGAAGTAATAACTGAAAAATGTCAGTCTGTCGAAAGACCATGTCCATTTCTGATGACATCGCCCATTGACATGAGATCCAATTGGATTTAACCGCCGTTAAATGATGTCATCCAACGGAACCATTTAACAAATCGGACTTGGATGCAAAGACATCATTATTTACGGTGGTTAAATTCTATTGAGGTTTCGTGCAATTAGCTGTCTTTGAAAATAATGAAAATTAATGACAATATTATTTTCGTTCCAGGAACCATAGTAAAATTCATTTCATTCCATTTATTTACACACAATTCCAAAAAATACAATAATACAACATTAACAATAATACAAAACAAAATTAGAAAAAGTGGTTAGGTGACCTCATTGGTAATAGTGTTGAGGCAGCATAATGATTCAGCTATAGTGCGATTCACGTCAAGAAGTCAGCATTGTTTATATGAGGAGCATTGATGCCAAGTTTCATTGAGAGAGAAAGAGAAAACTGCACCAAACGTGTTTGTTGGGCCTGTGTGCGACAACAATGCACAGTGCGGCAACTATGCACAGTGCGAATAGGATAGAGACATCAGCAACTGCCTTGTGCTGAACAAGGATAGCAAACTCCCATCTAAGCAATGCTGACTTCTTGACGTGAATCGCACTATATCCATGTAATTGTACTTTGACTCGAATAGATTTTAATAAATTGGTCCTTGCTTTGGCTACAAAGTGAAGTAAATATCGGGAATTTTAATTCTTGGTACATTTTTCTCCCTGAAATCACTGAAAGAGCTCATGACAATCTCACAACATGTTTCCCAATAAGGCTAGGCGTACACCGGTTAGTCAAGGCAAGACAAGACGAGATTAGTCACGTTTAGTCACAATACTTCACATAGTTGCTTATGAAGCAACACACCGATTAGTCATTGCATCAGTGTGTGCTGCTTCATAAGCAACTATGTGAATTACTGTGACTAAACGTAACTAATCTTGTCTTGTCTTGAATAACCGGTGTACGCCTAGCCTTAGTGAAGTAGAAGGTCATGAGCAATTGAAATAGCGTCTATACTTTGAAAACTCCAGCTCAGGCATAAACAGTAATTACCATCCACACTAGTTCATGTGTTATCTGGGGCATTCCGATCCTTTTAACCTTACCTCGTATCACTTAACCTTTTATGTACCGAAATTAGTATTATTTTTGTAGGTTGCGCCATCTTTTCCACATTGTTTATAGCTATTTATTTCACACATCTGTTGCCTGTCGCACTTGTCTAAACGTTTTTCTAATTGTCTACAGTCTAACGGAGTTTCATCTAAACCTGCAATTTTCGTAGTGCACGTTTTAGATGTTTAGACAGACAAGGTCATACTTTTTCTAATCCCAGTTGTTCTAGTTTTCTTCTAGTTTATGTCATTCATTCTTTCTCCTTACCAATTTGCTCTCGATTTAGTTGGAATTGTTTTCTGTGAACGTATTAGGATGAAGTTGTAATAATTTTGAATGGAATCGAAAGCATGTCCGCCGAGAATGTTTAGGGCAAGGACGTTTATTTTCTCTGAGATTGAGAATGTTGGTGCCAGGTCTAGAGTGTTCAATGCGGTGCACAATACGATACTATTAAACTTTAGTTTTTTTCACATATTTTCACATAGTTACAGTTTATGGATCAATAGCACCAATGAATCAGAACAGGAAAAAAGTTATTGGTTCAAGTTGAACATCTGAAAAGCAAATACCGTTTGAGCAATGGCAAGTCTAGACTGAAACGGGTGTTCACCGTAGCATCGAACCTTATTTTCTCGAAAAAATGTTGATGCTAACCCAGAAAAATAACTCAATTGTCAGTGCGTTGCATTAAATTTTATTTTTCTAAAGTTGATATTTGAAACTAATACTATTAAAACTTTAGGGCCGCTCAAAATCATGATGCATGGGATGCTTTCCCAAAACGGGTGGCTACATCGCCCGCTCATCGACAAAATAATCGACAAAAAATTTTTCCTCTAAGGGCTGGCTTGAGCAACCCTGTAACCTAGAGACAGTTTTAGTCTAATAGCCAGATGTAAAGCAGCTTTGAAACTTTTAGTATTTCATACTTTTTTTATGGGGTATTTTTCAAAGTTTTACGATTTGGATACTATCAAGCTATCAAGATGAAATAAATGTTGGAGGATAAAATGTCTTTGTTCATTAGTTTGTGAGATATAGGGGCCTAACGTTGAAATTTTCTGAACAGAACATGTCACAAGTGTTTGCAGATAAAATCATGGAATTTTGAGCATACATGTTTGACGATATTTTCTATCAAATAAAATACTAAGTTTATCAAATTTGAAAAAAAAATTATTTTAGAAAACAATTTCTTCAAGAAATAACTCATTTCAATCCAAATAGAGAATTTGTTATTTTTTTAAAGTTGATATTTTGAGAAATTGAGTCTTCTAATAGGCGTCTTTTGATAGACATCCACATATTCCTAGCTTTAAAAATAGCAACCGAAGGAGTAAAATGCGGTGTGCTTGTTTCAATGGTTTTTATAAAGTTTTCAAGGGCCCTAAAAACCAAATTCTGATTAACGTTTTGTAATATAGTGAAGTTATCAGATAAATTTAGTTGGAATGTGAATTTAGTCGTCATAACAATTGAATGAACACATTATATTTTCACATTAAACAGGTAGAACAACCTTGATTGATGTTGCATTAACTAATTTGCGTTAATTGTCGGTTGCATCAACTTAATAATGCATCAAAATAGATCCACAGAACTTTCTCGTTGGCTTCCCAGCAACTTTTCCGCTTTCTTTTGTAATTCAATGCTGGTTAGATGATTGATTACCCGATGATAATGCCTGTTTTGTAATATAGTAATTAGTTGTAATAGTTGTAAATGGTCAAGTTTGTTTGGAAATCGGAAATACTGTATTCTTCCGAATATGTTGGCAAACTGAATAGCTTAATTCATGATTGATGACATTATTCATTGTGATTCACTCATTACATCTTTCTAAAATACTATGTTGTGAAAGGGTGTTTTAAATTCAAAGGGTTGTAATTTTCAGTCAATTATTAACAATTCAGATTAAAATGAGTTACACAGTGCATTGCACAAAATTTGATCAATTTAGATCGCGCCATTTTACTAAGCTCAATCGGATTTTGTTCCATTGGATCATTTTACAATAGTTGAATGAATCTCTTACAATCAGCTGTAAGTCTCAGAAAAAGTGCTAGGGTAGCCTATCAATTATTTTATGAATGTTTTCAGTAAATTCATAACTCTGAAAAATTCAAAAGATTGGATTTGGAAGTCCATTTGTTCCCTGCACTAGTAAATAGACGGCATATTGGACAATTCATCAGAAAATTAATTGAATTATAGACGACAATTTATTTGGACATATTCATAACATTTAGATGATTGGTGTTCACAGATTACTTATCTCTTTGACACTTACTCTTGAACCAATAGTAAGGCTTTAAAAATAACTTCTGGACTGGCCAATAGGAATGCGAGAATCTAATTCAGAAAATGGCCGTTGTTGAAGAAAGAAGATAGCGGCCATATTGATCTCAATTATCGGCTTGTATTCATTCATTCAATCATTGATTTCCAAGCATCAAATTTGGTAGATATAGAAACCAATCGTGTATTTTACAACTAAAAAATTGAAACGTAACTTTTCCATTTTTTGTTCAAAATACATTGGAACGTTTTGTTTTTTGGTGACGTCACTCTGTATCTGTGAACTGGAATGCCAATACGCGCTGTGATTGGCCGAAACATCGCGGGCCAATAGGAAGCGTGGGCGTGGTATCTTTATGGCAGTATGGAAGGAGGCGTAGCCCTATCGTAAAAATCATTCGAATCGCCATTTCTCTAAACAATTTGGTGATGTTTTATCATGAAATCTTTCACTTCCAATGGCAATTCAAATAGCATTTTAATTATTTTCCAAATCAACATCAGTTTGCCTATTGGAAAAATCATGTCACCAATTCAATATGAAGATAATTTCAATTATACTCCGATTAAAACTGCTTTAGGATTGAGACGCGCTTGGATTGATGAACCGCTCTAGGCTGGTCCTAAAGCAGTTTGAATCAAAGTATTAGCATAGATAACAAATTAGAACTGCTATCGCTTATCTATGGTATAAGTTTTCAATTGAAGAAATTCAAGACTAGCATATAAACGTTTTTATCTTGATTTGAAATTTTGAAAAATACGAAGTTATACACTAAAACTGCTCTCTTCCCTAAAAGCTGTTAATCTTATTGTATTAAACTCAGATAAATCCTTTTTTCCATTAATCTATGTAGCCTACATTTATTTCCAGTTAATATTTACTCCCATAGTTATTCCTAAGTAGGCCTACAATTTTCCCAGTTCCATTTCTAAATTTCTGTCGTTATTTTACTCTTCCAACTATTCAATCCCATTGCCCTATTTTTTCTAAATACTTCTCTGTCTTCTCATCATAAAATAACAGAAAAGTGGGAGCACACCTTTTTTCTATCGAAAGTTGGTCTGCTGTTAATAACAACCGAGATAGGTACTACTAGGTAGCTTTAATTGACGTGCAACTAGAAAAATAGCGGCTAATTGCAAATAGCGGACGTTTTACGCAATATTATCGTTCACTGGAAGGCTGTACGTTATTTTAGTTGAGCAATAATTGCTGGGCGACTCCCCAGGGTCCGCCCCTTGCTGGCGACTGCTATTATTATGGAAATTGAGAGCTTCATGTTTTAAAAAATCGGACTCCATAGTTCACTGTTTTGGACGGTTTTTTGAAGATGGAAAGAAATTCGTGGAAGTTTCTGTGGTATAGATAATGCCATTACATTAAAGAATACCTATCTATTCCAAACAGTGTCCCAACTTCGCCCTCCTAGGAAATAGATACAGGCAGTCAATCAATATCTTTCAAACTCGTTGGGATTTTTTTGGCCAATTACGTTATTGATAACAAAGTTAAAAGTGGTATTGAAAAATACAAGTGGTATTGAGACAAGTGAGTGAATACTTTTAATGGACAAAAATGAAGAGTGTGATGAAGGATGAGTGTAAAATAATGTGAATTCATTAATTATCCTAAATTGTCTCAATTTTATGGACATTTTTTTAGAGTGGATTCGACTTTTTGTATTGTAAGAACCATTGACATTTGTGATACTATGCTCTGCGTCTCTGTGACAATAGAGTTCTATTATCTTATCTTACTTTGAATTTTGTCTATAGCCATAGACTAACCATATTAGTCAATGCTATCTCTTACCCATAAGTATACGACAAATAATAATTTTTTTAACAATTTAGGGCCGGTTCATGAGCTCGGGATTTAGCCAAGTCCTAGACTAAAACGGGTGGCTACCGTAGCATCGACAAACGTTTGTCTCGACAGGTTAGTGGGTTAGCAGCATAGAGAGCCCTTAGCACATAGTGTCGAGGCTAACGTTTGTCGATGCTACTGTGGCCACCCGTTTTAGTCTAGGACTTAGCAAAACCCAGAGCTCATGAACCGGCCCTAATTGTTGTGAAATTTAGGATTGTTTTTGTTACAAATTTTCAACTGAAAATTAAATTTCCGTTATATTCTTGAACATTCATTCTCATAATTGTTGTACTATAGTTGTATATAATTGTTGTATTATTTTATTATGGTTTCAACAATAATTCCTTTTTTATTACTATTACAGTCTATCATTGTCCAATTATTGTTTAATCATTATTTGATCAATATTTCATGATTAATTTATCATTATGAAGTTAATGAATGTTTCTGTTCTGCTTCTAAAGAATAAATAGCCTGGGATTAGATCTAAAAATTCCATATTAATTATGAAAAATCTCATGCAAATTCATATTCAAATTCAATGCAGTCGCTGTTCTAGTTATGTATTTGTTAACACTCTTCTATTAGGTCATAGTAGCTTCCTACTTCGAAAGTAGGTCCAGAGACATCGTTGTCAACTTGCAGAATCTAAAATGGAACCGAGATTATCGGACACTATCAGCCCTCTCACTTTATCAAGAGCTCTCACAACTAGGAAGAGAGAATAAAAGAGGTGAGAGAGAATTAAAAATAGAATACGTCGAGGGAGAGAATGAGAGAGATCAAATGTAGAGAGAGAAGAAAAGAATCAAATTTAAAATATTGATCACTAATGAGAAGGAAGTGAACTAGTTTCGAACGCCTCTCACGTGATATCACAAGCTGTATATAGTGATAGTGCATAGATTATAATATATAGAGTGATAGTGAATGGCACACATAGATAGCATAGTTTAGATGGGTATGTCACGCACTACGATTGCGGACCACTACCTGTGGTCAAACCTGGCGGGTACAGAAACACCTCACTGGGTCAACAACCCCGGATGAAAAGTATCTTCAAGTTTGGAAACTCATTTACATGCATTGTGCTAGACTTACACTTTTTGTGATTTATTTTTTCACACTCAGATTGATCCATATTTTCTGTCGATAGAATTTACTGTTACTGCCTTAGTTTCATAGGTACTGAGGTGGAGTTGTGCTTGTTTATAATTTGAAGCATCATTTTTCCGTCGTAATTTAGTGAAATGAAAAAAGTAATTTCACTGCACTTGGGGTGTAATATGTAAATGCAGGTGGAATAACAAGCTCACAGTTATCCCGAGCTCATGAACCGGCCCTTAGAATACTTTTATTGAAACAAGTTACATATATTTTTTGATGAAAAATATTTTTCAGTAGGCCTATCACACTTTATTCATATCTGTTATATTTTTTTACTGGAAATTAACATGAATTTGTTTGTTTTCTTGCAGGTGAGTGATTGTTTCTCATAGAAATTCAGCCGATATGATGGTATATGTAATGTATCCCAGTTATAATCTACTTCTTAAGTTATAACAATGATTTCCACTTAGTTCTTAGAGAACTTGTTATACAGTGAAGAATTCTGGTTAAAAACAGTCCTCCAAAACTGAGGAACATATTACTTTCGATATAAGACCGTTAGGGGTACTTTAACCATTCTTATAATACCTATTACTGGCTAGTAATAGGCTAGTAAATTTTGCTAGTAATATTTGGAGTGGTCCGTAGCCGAGGGCGATAAGCGCCTGTCTGATAATCCAAAGGTTCCAAGATCGAATAGTACATCCTGTGTGTGTACTATTCTTTATTTATTCAAGCAAATACAGTACAAACAACTAAAAAAATGAAAACACTGACACAGCGTCCAAAACGTCTTCTCTTACTAATTTTGATGAATATTTCAAATGAATGTTATCTTCACATTCACAGTTCATTACAAATTTTCACGCCCAAAGCTTAAAAACCCTATTTGACACGCTGTAACTGAATCTTGTGAACGATAATCTTGATAAACGTCTCCCAAACTGCACTTGAAATGAAGAGTGCGTCAGCATTGACCATCAAGTGTGATGTGGGATTAAGAAACTCCTATTAGTGAATGGGCTGTGGGGAAATTAATTAATCGATCTGGTAGAGAAAAGAAGTGAAAAGTCGCTGTGAAGTTCTCATCGCCATCAATTAGTGAAATCCTGGGAGTAATCCTCGCTTGTTGTCAGTGATCTAAGGAGTCGGTTATGACCGCTAATGACTTTCTGTAGACGCCACTCTATTATACGGCTCAACTGCGTTTGATGGTATCTCTATGATATCTTGTGCGTCTATCTAGGCTGTTTTCGAGTTGAATAATTGCTCGAGTTTTATGTCTTGATTAGAGTTGATAAGCGGGTGAGATCGGGGAAGATTGATCGTGGGCTAAAGATGACTACGTCTTGATGAATGTTTTTCTTCTTTTCACACTTATTTACCTGTTCCGACTCTCATTGTAGTCACTTTATGTATTGAATAGGTCAATTTTTCAACATTTTTTTATTTTATCTTGATTCTTGGCGGCTTTGTGCAGTTATTTGAAGGGGATTGAGAGGTATGAAATCTGAAAACCGCCTCTACCTGAAATGAGGGGCTAAATCAAGGATCTTTTTTTGCTAGGTATGATGCCCACATAAGCTCTAAGCTTGTGCGTGGGTAATGGGTAGGATGATGATGAGAGATGAATGGACCTACAGCTTTAAGGTGGGTTTTCGTTACTGCGACCAAGTGCCGCAGCGGAGCCCGACCCAGCGTTGCCAGATGCAATTGATGAGAAATACCCACTACAAATAGTTGGGATTTTTCATCAATTGCATCTGGCAACGCTGGGTCGGGCTCCGCTGCGGCACTCGGTCGCAGTAACGAAAACCCACCTTTAGGTGGGCTGCGAACCACCGGGAAGCAATTTTGAAGCTCATAAATTTTCAATCAATCTTGTTTTAAAAGTACTTAGCCTCAATGGATGGAAGAGTACAGTCTTTCTTACCTTGGACAAAACTGAGACGTATGTTAGGGTTGCACAGAAGAAGAGAGGTAATATGAGTTTCTGTAATGTTTTTGGAGCTATTCTACAACAAATAATTAGTTCCAAAACATCTAGAACTAGAGCATAAATCAAAACTAATAGTATAATTTAAAATGTATTTAAGCTGTATTTGACGTTGTTTATAACTGTTTCTCAGTGACAATAAAATTTTATTCATTTATTCAAATTTAATTTAATGGTGATTTCCGTGCATTATAAGGCTAGGCGTACACCGGTTAGTCAAGACAAGACAAGGCGAGATTAGTCACGTTTCGTCGCAGTACTTCACATAGTTGCTTATGAAGCAACACACACCGATTAGTCATTGCATCGGTGTGTGCTGCTTCATAAGCAACTATGTGAAGTACTGTGACTAAACGTGACTAATCTCGTCTTGTCTTGTCTTGACTAACCGGTGTACGCTTAGCCTTATAATGCACGGAAATCACCATTAAATTAAATTTAAATAAATGAAATTTTATTGTCATTCAGCAACAGTTATAGACATCGTCAAATACAGCTTTAATACATTTTAAATTATACTACAGTATTAGTTTTTAGACTGGCAAGTTTCATGAAACGGTTTTTTAGCCTATTTCACAAAGAAACTAGAGTATTATATTGGTGGCAACCTTGAAGTATCTTGAAACCACCGCAGGCCATGCCAACTGAAAAGCAGCTTGTCCCTGAACTACTGTCAGTCAGTCAGTGACTGTAGGCTTGTTACAGGTGCTCTATGGGTTCTCTGGTCCGGTTTAGACATCCGTTAACGTCACTAGATAACGTTAAACGTTAGTTAACCGTTTGTCCTTCCACACAGCAGCCTGAATTTAATGGCGTTCTCGTGATGTCGAATTCCGTCCCTCAGTTTTTTGGCTGCCATTTTTTTTCGGCGGGTTGAACGTTAAAGGTCTCACAATGACGAGGAATTAAAAACGGCAGGTTTAACGAGACTTTAAAGTTCACTTCAACTCGCATTATTTGTACGTTTAATGGACAATTGGAATGTATAATGTTCTGTGTAAAGAACGACTCTTTAATACACCTTGGGTATGTTATGTACCTTATTACTGACTTATAGGGCCGTATTTATGAACGTTCCTTGAGGGTTTCTTTCCGAAAGGGCGCCTTGAAAAGCGTTACATGAATGAAAAATCAGCTGATTTTTCATTCATGAAACGCTTTTCAAGTCGCCCTTTCGGAAAGGACACTCAAGGAACGTTTATAAATACGGCCCCTAATCCCACTTCCATTCCTTCAATTTTGTCTTCTACACCTTTTACTTTAATTTTCATTCTGATGATATTTTTTTTAATTAGTTGAACAAATAAAAGAATATTCTTCCAATCATAGTCTTTTCCTATAATTCTTTATGTTGTTCTTCCTTTACCTTTTTTCGTGTGCTCTCTCCTTTTCGGTCTCTCCTCTTTTCATTTTTTTCCTCTTTTACTTCTACTGCTCCTCCTTTGTCATCGTATTTCTCTCTTGTTCTGTCTTGTGATTTTTTTTCTCATTTCCTCTTCTTATTTGTCTGCTTTTCCCTCTTTTCATCCTCCTTCTTGTCTTCCTCTTCCTCTCTCCTTCTTGTTGTTGTTCTTCTTCTTCGTCTTCTTCTTCTTCTCCTCTCCTTCTTCTTCTTCTTCTCCTTCTCCTTCTTTTTATTTTTTCTTCTTCTTCTTATCCTTATCTTCCTTCTCCTTCTTCATCTTCTTCCTCTTCTTCCTTCAGTTCTTCTCATCCTTCCTCATCTTCGTGATTCCTTCTTTTCTGAATTCTCCTTTTTCTCTCTTCTAATTCCGCATTTCCTTCTTTTCTTTCGTCTTTCTCTCCATTTTCTACTTCTGCTTCTTCTATCTCTATCATCTTTCACCTCTTCACTTTCTCAGTTCTTCACATTCTTCTCTTTCCTTCGTCTTCTTTTTCTCCTCCTTCTTGATCTTGTCTCCCTTTCTCCTCTCGCATCCTCTTCCTATTCTCCTCTCCTCGTTCACTTCTCATTCTTCTTTATGTATCTTTTATCCCTCATTATCTTCTCCGATTCATTCTCATTTTGTCCATATCGTCTTTACTCCGTCTAATGTTCATGTAATACCTCAATGATCATAATGTCGTTTACAGTGGGAGGGTTGAACACTATTAATGTAAGTAATTGTTATTTCAAGAAGAAGAATAGGAATCAAACGGGAGGTCAGAACTACAGTGACGTGCAATTCTAGAGTGACGTAACTGGCGCACTAATGACAGGCGATATGGGCTTTTGTTGGTGGTATGGTGAAGGTCGAATGCATTCCAAATGTCAATCTGTATTTAGAGTTCAACCCAAATTTCAATCTGTATTGAAGGGTTTGGGTTGATTCAACACTGAAACGTTCAAAATTTTAATGTCTAGGACGTTACTTCTAAAATTTTATCTTAACAAACGTTAAGATACAAGACAAGAGAATAGAATTACAGACAAGAATAAGCAATTATGTTTTTTTAAGAATTTATAAAATATTACGTCCGATTGCACGAAAGTCAATTGAATTCAATGGTCGTAAAATGAAGGCATTCAACGGATCTAATGCAATTATGTCCCTATTGAAATCTGATAAAATCATCTCTCAATAGAAAGACATTGAATTTATCAGTAGTATTTCACCCAAATGTTGTTACAAAAATGTTGTTCCTACAAAATAATGTCTCCAGATTCAATATTATCCAATTCAATTCATTTTTATTGCCAAAAAATAAAAACAAACAATCGTATTGCATTGGGTCTACTAAAAAGCGAAACAATATCGAACATAATATCAACATTGATGATTACGCTAATCAATCAATCAATCAATTTATTCACAACAATAATACAATACAATATTCATCAATACATTTTCTAGTAAATAATACACATATAATATTAACAATAAATTGCTCTTAATAATACATGCATACATCAGCAAAGCTAGGCTTGTGCGCTGATGTACATATTTATTTGTTTATAATATTAACGATAAATAATAATGCTCAACAATAATATCAACATTGATGATTACGCTAAAAAATGAATTTATAAATAAAGATTTCTCCTGATTTAATTAATTTACGGTGATGAACATTATGAAATAATCTAGTGAAAAGCGGAACAATCTAGAACAATGACTTTGATGTTCGTTATAAAAAGTGAAAACAATAGAAGGGAATGACTCAGGCCGGAAAATACAACGCCTTGACCATGTATAGGTTTTTCTTCCTCTGGAAAAACTAGATTACCAAACGGAAATTAGTTATTATATTGAGATTTGGTGAAACAAAAAGTGCAGTTGCTTGTGTGACGGTATGGGTTGTCCTTTCGAAGGCTTGGAGAATGTTGAATGTCGCAGAAAAACTTAGCAAACTCTTGGACACTTTCCCAAGAAGACTTTGATGTTTACCGTATACTACACACTATCTACATACTATACTATACACACTATACTACACACTATCATCGATCTCTAACTAATACAAGTAGTTGTATTAGTAGAGATCGATGCACACTATACTGTACACTAGTTTGTATTCTATGATATTAAAATAGTGAAATCTATAGTAATGATGATCCAAGTATATTTAGAATATTTTTAATATAATAGTAGGACATAAGTAACTTGATTTGATAGTGAATTAAGGTTGCATTCTAGTAGGCTAACGTATCTTCGGAACCCTTTCCACTGGACGCACCCTCTTCAATAATTTATGCTACTGTACTATTACTATACATCCCACTATCTAGTTTTTGCCTTCTGTAGGCTACTATTACTGTATTCACTGATTGTGGTTTACTATAACTCTCTACTATTAAATACTATAATACTACTACCCATCTCCTCTCATTATTGGATGCAGTGTGGTAGTTACTGGCGGTATCCAATTGCAGTTTCTGTAATTTATAGAATTATTAATTAAGAACGGAGCGTAGAAATGAGGCAGTTGCTTGCTGAGGTAGAATGGAAACTATGAAAGTAGTGAGACGAAATTGAGATTGTAGTGAGCGGGAAATTGAATTATGAGATGGATGCCAGTCAAGTACATTGTGGAATAATTTTTTCTTCTCAAATTTTTCATCGTTATTATCATCAACATGAACAGATTGCAATGAAGTCTGAATTGGGAGGGATGGTATAATAGATTTCATTTCCATCTAGGACAAAAATAAGTTATTAATGATGGAAATTTTAAAAATTCTCTCTCTCTTTTGGTATTCAACCCTGTGGTTGGTTTGCAGCAGTGTGCCATTCTTCTCTTCTTTCTGCTTTCCTCTTCATTTCGTGGTAGGTACTGCAGCCAACGTCATTCATAATTTGCTGCAGGTATGACATCCTTGGTCGTCCTCGGCAAAATCATGTATTAAAAATTATGTATTATTATATACAAATATGGGTGTGAGTTCAATTCGTCGCAAAATTCAAGTGAATATCTAGAATTTTTTTATATTTGTTTTGTGAATTTGTATTCGGCATCTTGATATTCAAAAGTCAAAATTGTTGTTGTTTTGTAGTTTTTGGATCAATATTATCAGTGGAAAAAGACTCATAATATGAACATAAGTAGATAACCTCCAGAACGTGTAATCAAAATTTGGTATTGAAGTAGTTTTGGGCTATGCCTGTTATTTCTTTCCACATATTGTGCAGTATATAATTGTCAACAAATACATGAATAATAAATGAATGAAGTGGCCTTACAACAGTACAATAGACAAGTGAACACATACGAGTTTAATAAACAATACAAGTTTATAAACAGTTGAAAAATTATTGCTGAAATTATATATATATTGGTATACAGTTGAAAAAGAATGCACTTCTTGTTGTTTATCATACAAGAGGTGCTTGATTAGTTTGAAATTTTCTCATATTCTGGTTTGGTTTTTAGAAAGGCATTGTTGATTTCAGATGAAAATTGTTCGATTCACATGATCGATGATTGAAACTATCGATGATTTATAACATAATCGATGATTTGGTTAGTCCAATTCTCTTGTCTTATTCTGCATTCAAAAAAGTTACACAACTTGGCGAACAACGCAGCTTGTCAACACACTTTTGGAAAAGAATTATAGATTTTTTAATGGATAAAGAAAATTTCGATCACAGCTAACTTGATGGTAACTCTCCTATTCAAACAGTTTTGGTAGATCATAATATCCACTGCATCCAAACATTTTCAATTCAATTCACTTTATTGCCAAAAAATTAAAACAAACCATTCTCTCTTACATAATATATACACATGTGAAAAATGAAAATAAAATGTACATAATATAGTACATGTATACATAAGAAAAAAAAATTGTCTCGATATTGTTCGTTTAACCAGACCCCAACTTGCAATCATGACCTCATGTAGACCAAGCCACCACACTGGACCAAAGCTGCAAACCAATCTAGGTCAATAATGGTTCCAATGCGGTGTTAGCACTCAAATGGTGCACTGAGTTCACTCTTTGTTCTGTCCAGCTAGTATAGGACCCTGGGCTAAGGACATAGTAATAGATATATACTGTACATAGATTATAGGTACCTCGCTAGAGGAGAATGTCCGCGCGCTCGTGCTCGCTACTGCGCGTGCGTAAACCGAACACCAGACGCGTGCTTGACTCGTGCGCTGTACTTTCACCTTTCCGGACCGACATTGTACTGTATATAGCCGCTAGAAATGTGTGTAGATATGTTGGTGTACTGTATATAGCCTGTAAAATATGATAGACTTAGTGGATTGACATTGTACTCTAAATAGTCACTCAAAACAGTCTATAAACTAAACAGTCTAAAACAGTCTTTAAACAGTCTATAAATAATATAAGCTTTGATATAATAATACAAACTCTATAACTCTATATTTATAATCCGATTCTTTAAAATTATATACCATTTTATTCAGAATAAAATCCTCTACATTTTTGTATTTCCAAGTTTTATCGTAAAAAGCAATATTCCTCCAGTAAAATCGAATTGAAAAAATTAGTCGGTCGCCATTTTGGAAAAAAATTGAAATTCATTGATATGTTTTATGTACTTTGTAAACCACACCTTTAATTATACCCCTACCAAATTTAATGAGAATATCTTTTTTTAACGAGATATGATGAAAAATATTAAAAACACAAAATGGCGGATTACAGGTAAACTAAGGAGAAATCAGCATTTTGCCAACGACATTTTCTGTTTGTTTTGACTTGTAGAATACCGTGGTAGTACAACTGGAGTCACTATTTTTTGGGACACTCTGTATAGTGGCTAAAAATGTGTGTGTATGTATGTGTGATGATGGTGTGTGTGTGTATTTTGTAGTAGGTACTGTGATTTGAAAGACCAATGCACTAGTTACTGTACTGTATATAGTACATAATATAGTAAAGTATGTCTATGAAAATATACACATATGTTGTTGTACTGTATTTGGCGGCCACATAAATGTATAGTTGAAGTACACCGGTACTCCTTTTAACTTCTTTATGACTGTCTTGCACCGTCTGTAGTAGGTATACGGTAAAAGGTCGTAACGTGGTCTTTCTCACTTTTTATATTTCTCTCTTTCTATTCGTTGTTTTTGATCATGTTCCTGATCTCTTTCTCCGATACATTCTCTTCAAAGTGTGCGTTTGTAAACACGTGTTGTGTGTGTATAGTTTTATGCACCATATAGTTAACGTATATTCAAACTTTCATACATAAAGTACGAAAATTGTTTGAGTTTACTTATGCTGTACCAAGTACAAAGTTGAATTTGCTTACAATGGTGTAGAATTGCACCATTGCATTTTTTTCTAGCTTACAGCTCATGTTGTAAGCAGAGTAATAGGAATTTATGTGTTGGCCTGATTCACGATAAAAAGTCGAAATGTGTATGTATTTGTGAAGGGAAATACAGATTTATGTATTTGGGAGAACAATAAATTCTGGGGAAGTGTCTTTGAAAGTCATGAATTCATAAGCTACCTTGAGGCTAGAAGTGCGTGTATGGATAGAATATCATGTTATTCAACTGCGTAATATTTGTCCTGACGGAAGTGATTGGAATATTGTAGAAGTAAAGAGAAGTAAATTGAAGTAAAAGGTGTTTTAACAGAAGTAACATAAAATAGTAAATATAGTAACATAAAAGTAAATAGTTTATCATTTTTGAGCGGTTTAATTTAAGTGACTTCCATGCATTTGTCCTATCTGCTTAGAAGTTATGCATTATTTAAGACAGCTAGGAGATTAAATTCATTTTTTTTTGCCAACTTATATCAACTGTCTTTGAATTAAGCTTTTAATTAAAATGAATCTGTACTTGAACAAGCCTATTATATAAAGATTGTCAAACCTTGTTGATGAACATCCTTTACAATATATTTTAATCATACTACATAACTTGAAAACTAGTAGACAGTTCCTTTGATAAATACCAGGGACCTATGCACCCTGAAAGATGTTAATCTATTACACATACATGACTGAACTAAATGAGGTTTCGTTTAGATAGAATATCCTCAATCATTTATCTCATTGGCCTGTATTTTTTAGACCGATATTGTCAGATTCAGCTACTGGTTCCATCAATCTTTCAGTTTAAATTCTGGACCCAGCAGGGGATTCAGTATGTTTCTGATATCTTGGCGTCAGTCAGGTTCAGTTTCTATCCTCTACACACTGCCAAGTTATTCGAATTTTACTTGGTAACCGGAAACATACTAGAAATCCAGTTTGTAAAGTTTTTTTTCAACGAACGTGACTTGAGAAGTTGTTGCTTGACATTTAACCTATGCTACCTGATAGGTACAGCTCCAGTTTTAAATGTCTCGGGAACCTATCACTTGTGCACTACTGGAGTCCTGATCGTGTTGAGATGTACCTGCTAGGTTCAATCCGATGTGCTTCGGACTGAAATTATCAACCTAACCTTACCTTACAGCAGATAAGTCTGGAGTTACAAGCCGACCTAACCTAATCACACGTATCGATGAATGAATCTGATAAGACTTGCGCCTGAATTAAAAGCCTAACTTGAGATTGAGTATAGATGGAATTATCGAGTTATCAGTGAAAAGGATCTTGGACTAAGGTTGTATATAGTAACAATTTATTTAGTAACTATATAGTTACCGTTACTGAATAACTGTGAAAGTATGTATTGCATCGTTTTTGATTAGTTACAGCAGAACAGTATCAAGTTAACGCGATTAATAAATTATGTTGAGCCAATTTTTTAGTCAATCGGTTACTTGATATTTCCTGTATTTTTTCTGACATGGATGGTGTTTGAAGTTGATGTGAGTGTTGTATTGTGGTAGGCTACTACAGATAAGACAACATTTCAAGTTAGTCGATGGTATGGTACCTATCTTGTTCATTTTGCTATTGTACCTGAATTGACAATGGATTTTCATTAGGCCTACAGCTTTCTACAATGTTCAAAGACAATAGAAATTCATCCACTATAGCGGTTCCCAACGTTTACGAAATACCGTCATTATCAATTAATTGCGTACCCATTAATAATAAAGAGGGTGTCATTGTGTTGGGGAGTTTTGAAAAAATTGCCTTGGAGAAAACGTTGCTTATTTGTCACTTTTTTTAAATTGAAGTAAATGAAAGTTAAAAATAATTTGATTTTAATTAAATGGATTGGTAGACTAGTTTTGACGAGAGCTTTAAATTTCCATTGTAAATTGTAAACATCCTTCAGTACACGTCACAGTTGAATGACAATTCGGGTATATTACTGGGTATATTCGACACAATTACCTTCAGAGAATCCGTCGCTAATCTTCACATATTTATTGATACAAGACATATCACTTAAGATATGACACATAGAGGTAACACACTAATGATAAAGACACATACTGGAAAGAGTAGGCGTGTGTGCTAGAATATGATCAGCATGAAGTATGCTACTATAAATATGACATGACCCCGCTCCTGGGCATTCAATGACCTCACGCCTGGCTGACTGGTGGCGCTAGAAACATGAATGAAGATGTACGAAGAAGCGTGATCGGCATGATCTATCTAGGAGGCAGTGAAGAAGAAGAGGAAGGAGAAGTAAAGGAAGAAGAAGAGGAGGAAGGAGGAGAAGAGAAAGAAAAATAAGAAGAAGTAGAGGAAGGGAAGAAGAAGAGGAAGAAGGAAGAAGAGAGGAGGAGAAGAAGGAAGAAGAAGAAGAGGAAGAAGAAGAAGAAGAGGAGGAAGAAGAAGAAGAAGAAGAAGAAGAAAAGAAGAGGAAGAAGAGAGAGGAAGAAGAAAGAAGAAGAAGAAGAGGAGAAGAAGAAGAAGAAAGAGGAGAAGAAGAGGAGAAGAAGAAAGAAGAAGAAAGAAGAAGAAGAAGAAGAAGGAAGAAGAAGAAGGAGAGGAGAAGAAGAAGAAGAGAGGAGGAAGAAGAAGGAAGAAGAAGAAAAGGAGGAGAAGAAGAAGAAGAAGAGGAAGGAGAAGAAGAAGAAGAAGAAGAAGAGAAGAAGAAGAGAGGAAGGAGAAGAAGAAGAAGAAAGGAGAAGAGAGAAGAAGGAGAAGAAGAGGAGGAGAAGAAGAAGGAGGAGAAGGAAGAAGAAAGGAGGAAGAAGAAGAAGAAGAAGAAGAAGAAGGAGGAGGAGGAGAAGAAGAAGAAGAAGAAGAAGAGAGGAGAAGAAGAAGAAGGAGAAGAAGAAAAGAAGAAGAAGAAGGAAGAAGAAGAGAGAGGAGAAGAGGGAGGAAGAAGAAGAGAAGAAGAAGAAGAAGAAGAAGAAGAGGAGGAGGAAGAAGAAGAGGAGAAGAAGAAGAAGAAGGAGGAGAAGAAGAAGAAGGAGAAAAAGAAGAAGAAGGAGTTGAAGAAGAAAAAGAAGAAGAACGAGGCACAAGTGTTGTAGAGGTGAAGGTGAAGGTTGTGATCTCGCGAAAAGAGGAGTCAGCGTCTCACGATTACATTACTTAACATGCCAATGCCATCTTCTTTCTTTTTCTCCTCCTTCTCCTCAGTGCCTTCTTCATCTCCTCTTCTTCGCCGAAGGCAGTGTTTATCGTTTCGTTCTCTTTCACCTGTCAGCATCATATTTCACACACGAGTCTAGTTGCAGCTGCAAATTATTTGTGAATTGGTTTCAGTTGAGTTTTTCAGTGTCAGAGTCAGTAAGTAGCTTGGTTGGCGCTTCAATTTTGTGCTGCAGGTCATGAGTTGATGAATGACAAGTGATTTGAACGTTTTCGAGTTTGATTGCAATTTCGGGTCATGAATCAGCTTATTTTGATATTTTTGAAAAATTGGCCTCATACAGCTATGGTATTTTATAATTTGTGGAAAATTTGAGTCTTGTCTCTTGTCTAATAGTATCCAAGCCTTGTCTTGGTACTCGATTGTATACAAGAGAGTATAAATCTGAGAATTCAAATTCAAATTAATTTATTGTTAAAAACATTGGAAAATGTTACAACAACGTCAGATTAAACCCCACGAACAAGCTAAGAGCTTATGTGGGCATCACCCTCAGGAGAAAAATAGTTTTTAATGTTAATGAGATATTGAGAAACTAAAACATTACAGCAGAAGAACATTTCAAATCAAAATTATCAAAGAGAAATCATGGCATATAGATATGGACTATAACACAGAGAAGGAAGAACAGAGGACGCATCTAGGGTTGAGCCAAATGGGTCCCAAGCATTGAACGTTGGTTCCCAAGTTCTTAGGTTTCCGGCTAAGGAGAGGGAACTGTGGAATGCCTCTCCCCTCTACCACGTCAACTACTGTAGTTGTAACAGAGCTTTGACAGAAATCAACATTCGCAGACGCAATTCATGGCTACCGGTATGAAGGCGCAATGTCCCTTATGAAGTTACTTCTGTTCTTCCTTTTCTGTGACTATAATTAATAAATTCAGATTTTCATCATTAGCCTTATTTATTTGTAAATAACAAATAATTAACAAGGGCAATTGATATCCCATGATTTGTCTTTGGTACCTAATATTTTGATTTGAAATGTTTATCTGCTCTCAATCTCCAAAAAGTTATCAAACGATCCTTACTTGTCTTATTGATCAAACTAATTGTGGCTCTCGGACGTATCCTGGTTCGGTTAGGAATGGGTGTTGTCCATTTCCTATGTACCATTCACTACTACTACTACCACAGAATACAGATAGAGATAGTCAGCAATGAGAAATGAGTGGTAGGCAAAAAAGGAATGGCCTTTAGTGGCGCGAGATCACGTTTCTTGTCGCGTGGCAGACTTGCATTCTATCATTGAAGGCAACCAACTCCATCTGCAGTCAGTCTTGAGTATACCTTGAGGCATTTACCACTTGCCGCATGCCAGGTGATGCCAAAATGCTTACCTTCGTTCTTGCTATATTTCTGCTCTCTCTATCTTTTCTTATCTCTCTACTTTTTCTCCTCCAACTTCGTCTTCCACTTCTCATTCGTTGTCGTCGTCTTCGTCTTTTCCTTCTTCTTTTTCTTCTTCTTTCCTCCTCCTTCTTCTCCTCCTCCTCCTCCTCTCCTTTTCTTCTTCTTTTCTTTTCTTTTCCTTTTCTTTCTTCTTTTTCGTCCTCCTTCTTCTTCTTCTTCTTCTTCTTCTTCTTCTTCTTCTTCTTCTTCTTCTTCCTCCTTCTTCTTCTTCTTCTTCTTCTTCTTCTTCTTCTCCTCCTCTTCTTCTTCTTCTTCTTCTTCTTCTTCTTCTTCTTCTTCTCCTCTTCTTTTCTTTTCTTCTTCTCCTCCTCCTCCTTCTTCTCCTCCTCCTATTTCCATCTTAATTATTTCCCTTTTTTCTCCACCTCCTGTGTTATTATTTCCTATTTTCTTCTCCTTCGGCGCATATTTTCCTTCTTCGTCATCGAATCGTTCTTATCCTTCTTCCTTGTTGTCTCATCTTTCTTCTCTTCTCCTCCTGCTTTATCCTGTCTTTTTGATGCATTTCAATCCTGTTCTACGTTCACTAGCTTCTTCTTTCCTACCATTTCTTATTCTTCTCGTCATTCATTTTTCTATCTCTTACTTATTTATTCCTCTCCTCTTTTTCCTCTTTCATTACATTTTTCATTCCTCATACTTCATTTTTTCTGTGTACATTAATTTTCTTTTTCTTCTTCTTTTCTTCTCCTCATTTTTCTATTCATCTTTTCTCTTCTCCTTCACCCTACTTGTATTCCTCTTATCATTCTCCTACTTTGTACTTTGTACTTATTCCTCTATCTACCTTGTACATTCTTATCCTTGGCCTCCTCATTATCATTCTCTTGGTCTCTCATCATTCTTCCCCCATCTTTGCTTTTTCTCTCTCTCTCTCTATTTCTGTCTAACTGAATTTCCTGCCTTTTCTCCTCTTTTCATCTCTTCTTTTTCTCATTCTTCTCTTCCTTCTTCTCTCTCCCTTTTACTCTTGTCTAATTCTTATCCTCTTCACTCTTTTTTCCTCCTCTTCTTTCTTACGATCATCATCTTCTGCATTCATTTTTCTCTCTTCTCCTTCTTCTTCTTCTTCCTCTTCTTCTTCTCTCTTCTTCTCTTCTTCTTCTTTCTTATCCTCTTCTTCTTTCTCTTCTTCTCCTTCTTCTTCTTCTCTTCTTCTTCTTCTTTCTCTTCTTCTCCTTCTTCTTCTTCTTCTTCTTCTTCTTTCTCTTCTTCTCTTCTTCTTCTTCTTCTTTCTTCTTCTTCTTCTTCTTCTTCTTCTTCTTCTTCTTCTTCTTCTCTTCTTCTTCTTCTTCTTCTTCTTCTTCTTCTTCTTCTTCTTTCTCTTCTTCTTGTTCTTCTTCTTTCCAGACTCCTTTTCCGTTTCTCTCTCTTATATCTAGTCTCTGTTGAGACCTTTCCGCCCGCGAGCCATCGCTAGCAATATCTCTGACCGACCAGTTCACCTAACCGAGGAGGCTACTTGAAAGGCACAAACGGCCCTGGGGACATTTCGGAATCGATTCAATGAATCGGGGCCTGAATTCAATATCCAGTCCAGTTGAATCACGGCACAATGCAGCCAGCATAAATCTTCGACTATCACTTTGTTGTGTTCAATAGAGTGCAACAGAATAATTTTGAGAAGCAATTGCGGCATTATTCTGTAACATGTGGTGGATTAGTTGGTTTTCAGTCGATCAAACTTTTCATCAAATTGCATACAGTAAATGGATCTTTATTGAACAGCTGACTTGTGAGGTATCTACACACTACACATGATACATCATGTTGCCATTTCGGAGTGACCGTTAGCCGAATTGGCTCATCGCCGGTCTGATAATACAAAGGTTCCAGGTTCGATCCCTGTTGACTACAACAGATTTTGACCACACATGGCAACTCCCATCTTTTGGAGACGTCGGGTTTCGGCAGCCTAAAGAGTAGTCGTCATCACTCAATATCACTTTCCTATTACCTATGCACAAGCCTAGAGTTCATGTGGGCATCACCCTCACAAAAATTTATCATTGTTTGCTGAGTTGTAAAATTACATGTCTAGTTTGAGGGCAGCTTATAAGTCAGCTGTATACTGCAGGTGCTTACCGCAGTAAGAGGTAATGTCAAACATTTCGTTAAACTAATGTTTTAAACTATTCTCAATACAATAAAATATCAGTTGTCCAATAATTATTATTCATTCAATAAATAATTCAATAATTTGAATATCATGAATTCATTCAGGATGTGTACTATGTTTTGTTGTTGAATCAGCTTATTGGGTTGTTCGTTCAAATGATCAAATACAGTTCAACAAATGTATTTGTATAAGATTCTGGATAATCTTTAACAATATCTCTTAAAAACGGCTCACATAGATGTTTATTGTTTGTCTCAATTGTATCTAAGCAAAGAATTCTGGATAATCTGTAACAATATCTCTAAAACGGTTCATATAGTTGTTGGTCTCAATTGTATTCTATGAAAAGGATTCTAGGTAATCTGTAACAATATCTCTTAAAAACAGTTCATATAGTTGTTGATATCTATTGTATTTATGCAGAGCATTCTGGATAAACTGTAACAATTTTCTCATGTTTGTAGATCACACGTTGTCTACTATTTGCTCAGATCTTTTAAATTTAATGCCGCACTGAAAATTACATAATTCGAACTGGCATGGAATGTGAAAAATGTATATTACGCACTTCGGATCAGGTTGGGTTGAGATTGCTGCTCTTGTTAGGTTCTGAGAGCTGGAGGAATCCGTAGAGCACTCTCATGTGCAAGTGGATAGGAGTTATCATTATTATTATTATGTAGGCCTGGATATTGCATAAACGAGCGGCATAGTGTGTAAACTTGGATTACGTTTTTCAACGACCTTAAAGTGTTACAATGTTAAATGAGGCATACAAAGAATGCTGGAAGCTGTTTCAACTATCTGGATCAGGCATAGGTTAATGAGAATAATGTGGACCAGTTTTGTGGACTAGTCAGGGTTTAGTTTATATTGTACTCTCGTATTCAAGAATTTGGTTTGTGGTAGGCTCGTTCGATATGTTTGTAACTTTTATTGTCCAGAAATAGATACAGGGACCTGTATCATATTTATGATACGGGATCATATTTTATGATACAGGACCTGTATCATATTTATGATACGGGATCATATTTTATGATACAGGACCTGTATCATATTTATGATACGGGATCATATTTTATGATACGGGATCATATTTTATGATACAGGGGCCTGTTTCATAAAATTATGGAAGTCCTGTAAAACAGGAAAACAGCTAAGAATCACTAGACTCTGAGTTCATCTTATCGCAGACTTTGCAGACTTTGTTTAGTGTGTGTCCGCCTTTTTCCTGTTTTATAGGTCTTCTAAAATTTCATGAAATATGCCCAAGAAATGAAAAAAGTTAGGGAAGAGTGTTCTTCCTCCTGTAAATGATGTATCCAAAGACTAGATAATACTCTTATTTATTTATTGATTTATTTATTTATTCATCAGCAACGCTCCTGCAGCATATGAAGCATAATAATTACCTTACTTATTCTTGGTTGACAAATGCATTTGAAATATAATCCAAACAAATAGAAAAGAAAGTGAAATCTGTGAATGAAGATGGCATTTGATAATACTACTTGATACTATAATGAATTCATATAATTAATAAATTAAGATGAAAATCATGCTTAATTTGGATATAATTAAACATTTCTAACCTTTTTTTGTAGTTGTAATATTATCTAAATTCATTTCTCTCATTTTACTCTTGTATAATTTTGTTTTGCTCTAATTTTATTTTCGAATAATTGTAATCTTTTCTGCAGAGGAATAAATTATTTATTTATAATTCACCTTTATTTTGTTCGAATGCGCAAACAAAATGTGTACAGAATATAGTTAACCTTAAACTCGTCTGCAGAAAAATTTCTTTCGATTTTTTCACGATCGTGTTACCATTGGAAAAAATCAATTAATGACAGCATGGTTTTGTTCCAAATTATACAAATATATTTGAAGGTTTTCTATCCTTGAAAAGCATTAATTTTAGAAAAATCCATTATTACACAATTTGGCCTTGTCAGTATGATAGATTGGATATTAATTCACCTTACACTATTTGTAGGTAATGTTGGCGTTGGGCAACATTGAAGCTTGAAATTTCCAATAATACATGGTAATGATTAGGCAAAAACTTCTACCTCGTGTCTGTTATAATTCATTTCGAATACAAGCGCAATAACAAAACCGGGGAATGTAAAATAATTGGTTTGAGTAGGCCTCAAGATCTTGTAGGTTTGAATGAGTTTTAAGTGAATTTTTAATATGATTCATTCCTCAAACAAGCTCTGAAGATTTGTGAATTTTCAATGAGAATGCATCAAAACGTGGTCATTATTTTTTCTTCTTCCCGCTTTTTCTTTCAATTTTTCCTCTTCTTATTTTTCTTCCCCTTCTTCTTTTTGTAATCTTAATCGCATGAGAATCTCACGACTTGGATAAACAGGGAAAACATTAACAAAGTTGAATATAATTGATGGAAAATCGTGTTTTGATTCCTAGAAAATCTTGGGAAGAAGAAAATCGTGGCAATCAATTTTGATTGTGATTCCTGTGATGCTCATTCCCAATTTTAGTTGTGTGAATTACAGTCTCGAAGGTCATACTTGTTAGGTGTAATTATTATTAAGATGCTATTGTGGTGGGTTTATTGCATATTAGTACCATAAATCATAGGAGCAATCAATTTTCTGTTACCTAATTCTCTATGTAGCGAAATATGTTTAAAAGATTGAAAATAACCTACCAGTAATCTTTCTTTACTATGAGCTGACATTCCATGTCATGAAAATATTTGACTTGAAACTTCAGTTAATTGGCTAAGATGAGATTTTGTTGAACAACAAAAGTCTTCTTATAATTATTCATCTCTCATCATCATCCTTCCCATTACCCACGCACAAGCTTAGGGCTTATGTGGGCATCATCACTAGCAAAAAAAAAAAATCATTTTTCAGGGTATTAAAAACTTCCTAGTTTCACGTATAAATAATGTAAAAAAATCTAACAGAAGTCAAATAAAATGAAGAAAAAATCAAATTTTCTGTTTAATAAAATTGTGAATTTGAGGAAAAGTTGATGTTTTTCATCTAGTTCCTTTCCATTTCATGTGGTTGTTGATAAAGTTATCTGTAATATTTCATAATTGGAACTAGGGAGATTAAAAAGAAAGAATTACTAATAAATTTTTGGTTCACTTGAACAGCTAATTCAATTAAGTACATTATTGTGTTGATGTTTTTAATCCAGTAACTTTCCATTTTATGTACTACAGTTTGGATAAAACAAGTTGTCACTTGGCCTGGGGTGAATCTAAAACCGTTTTTGTCAGAAAGCGTCCGATGTCCGAACAGCTGACCATTTGATTGAATGTTAGCATTTCAGATGATCGGTCGTTTTCTGACAAAAACGGTTCTAGTGAGTGACCAGGCCAAGTGACAACTTGTTTTATTCAAAGAATAGTTAACGACGTTTTTTTTTCAAATTCCATTTTGAATTCCAATACATGTTGAAAGCGATTTCAAAACAATATCTAGTTAATCTTGGAATTCATATAAAACTGAACAGTTTTAGTTCACAGTTGTCCCGAAAAATTATAAGTCCAGTCACCCACATTTATTTAGATTTATATGCCCACTGAGATTGTTACATGATACTAGTTCGCGCCAAAAACTCATCTAGTTCTTCTGTAAAAGGAATCTAGGCGGAAGTCTGTGTTGGTCCAAGCGCATACAATCTAGGATCGGAATTATTTATGAAGGAGGCTGGATTGAAGGATTGGAGGAGGAGGATGAAGAAGAAGAAGAAGAAGAAGAAGAAGAAGAGGGAAGAAGAAGAGGAGGAGGAGGAAGAAGAAGAAGAAGAAGAAGGAGGAGGAGGAGGAAGAAGAATAGAAGAGGAGGAGGAGAAGAAGAAGAGGAGGAGGAGGATGAAGAAGAAGAGGAGGAGGAAGAAGAAGAGGAGGATGAGGATGAAGAAGGAGGAGGAGGAAGAGAAGAAGAGGAGGGAGGAAGAAGAAGAAGGAAGAAGGAGGAGGAGGATGAAGAAGAAGAGGAGGAAGGAGAGGAAGAAGAGGAGGAGGATGAAGAAGAAGAGGAGGAGGAAGACGAAGAAGAAGAGGAGGAGGAGGAAGAAGAAGAAGCGGAGGAAGAAGAAGAGGAGGAAGTAGAAGAGGAGGAGAGGAAGAAGAAGAGGAGGAGGAAGAAGAAGAAGAGGAGGAGGAAGACGTAAAGAAGATATAGGAGGAGGAGGAGGAGGAAGAAGAGGAGGATGGAGAAGAAGAGGAGGAGGATGATGAAGAAGAGGAGGAGAAGAAGAAGAAGAGAGGAGGAAGAAGAAGAAGAAGAAGAAGAAGAAGAAAATGAAGAATGTGGAGTTGGAGGAGGAGGAGAAGAACAAAGTGTAAACATGAAAAACGCCGATGACAGTTTGGATAAATAATCTTGCGTTTAAAAGTTTTACGCCGGTCCCTAATCGCCCCGGTTGTAGCGGTGTTGTTATCAGAAGAAATCGCTGGTTACGACACTCGTCCGCCATCTTGGTTTTTTCGGCGTGCACTCGAATTATTATTACTGTATTATTTTCGGGTTTTTTTTCGTTTTGTTTCAAGGCTCGAAAATAGTGGAGCAATTTCATTTTTAATGTTCCACGCCTTATTGGGCTGTTGTTTTTTTAGTTGTTCAGTACAGTACTTGAAAAATGGTTGCAACTGTTTTTGGTCTCCTTATACATTGTACCACTCCTTTTACTTTCTACTTCTTCACTCTTCATTTTTCAGTCTTTACTTCTTCATTTCACTTCTCTTCTTCTTCGAGTTCTTCCTGCTTGTGTTCTTATGTTCAATTATTCTTCATAATCTCATTCTTAACTTAAGATTCTTAACTCATATAATTAACTTGTTTGACTTCAAAGTATCAATTCCATTTCTATTATTGTCTCTTATTAATAAATTTCTATTTTGGAAAAAAATTTAGCATGAGAACACTTTCCCAAACAAATCTATATTGTAAGTGATTTCAGGAGGATTTCAACATCTTTTAGAGCTGTCAGATATTAATGTGAATGATCTATTTTAAGATTTAATTATTATAAAGAGATATGTAACCTAGAACGGGAATAGAACCTGAGGTTTTTAGAGTAGCGTAAAGGGAAGAGCCATCCCTTTACGTTCATTATTGTATTTTTATTCATAATAATCTCTGAACTATGATCAATAATTTTTTACTTTCTCAAAATACTTACTGATTATTCGTTGCCAGTGTACAAGCTTTTGCTGGCAACGCCAATATTAATTATCAATATTATTTAGTGGAAGATTTATTAATTTTCATTGTAATTTATTCTATGTATGAAACTGCCTTTTGTTTTCATGTTTGTAAAATTGAGTTACTAATTTGGCAATAAATCTTTCTTTACGTTAATCATAGCTCAAATATTGTACTTTCCAAAATTATTATATCAATTGTTAGTTTTTTTTATAACTGTTATTCACTATCAACCGTTTTTATAAAATCTTTCTCATCTGATGCCACCTGTATCTCACGTGAAACTGTCTTTAACGTTACATGAAACTGCCTTTTGTTTTCATGTTTGTAAAATTAAGTTAATAATTTGTCAATAAATCTTTCTTTACGTTAATCTGGGATTCATCAGAGTTCAAATATTGTACTTTCCAAAATTATTATATCAACTGTTAGATTTTTTGGAATAATTTTTCTTATAACGGTTACTGTTACTTCAACCCCTTTTTATAAAATCTTTCTTATCTGATGCGACCTGTATCTCACATACATGATACAACACATGCGATTATAATGATACCAGTTATTAACTTTCTCCATTCCACGGGGCGGATTTATCGATAGCGGTCTGCGTATGTATTAATTTGATCACTGACCAACTGTTTGCGTTTTTTTCTCACCACTCAAAATAACAGAACACGCACTAGAACGCTTTACAAACGCGACGGTGCGCGCACCACATTTCATTTGCATAGTGCAGTGAAAGTTCAACAGCTCTGGATTAAAGCGAATTATTCAGTCAAAGTAAGCGACAGCAACCTGTAATTATACTACAGCCAATTTAATGTACAACACACTGAAAACTGGTGTTCGGCTGTGGAAGGAACTCAGAAAGGTTGAATGAATAATTCTGGTTGTACTGTGTGTAGATTAATAGGCGACAAGAAAATTTATAACCATTGTCTGTGTACATGAATTGCACCCAATCGTCACGCAGTTTTGCATATTAGGCTTGCTAATTTTATTCGTTTGGTTAAATTGGTCTACGTGTGTACATGTTTTGACATTCAGGTTATTCATGGATAAGAATACAAACTAGTATACAAATATGGCTTGGAATTTATCAATGAATAGGTGCAGAATTCAGATTGCAAACAAGTTGAAGTTTTGTAGGCTTGTTCATGGTTACTTTTCTGGAATATGTGTTTAAGACTGTGCATCAGCATAAGAAAAACTATTTATGGTGATATTTTTTTAATGTTTTTGATTTGGATACTATCAAACTATCAAAATGAAGTACATTTCAGAAAAAAAAAAAAATTTATTTTTGTTCATTAGTTTGTGAGATGGGCGCCTGAAGTTGAAATTCTTGGAATAGGTCATCTCAGAATTCGTTGCAAATACAATCATGAAATTTTGAGCATACATGCTTGAATGTATTGTCTATCACATTATATAATTAGTTTCTCAAAATATCAAATTTGGAAAAAACATATTCTCGAAAATAATTTCTTCAAAAAATAACTCAACTTTAAATTCAAATGGAGAATTCGTTATTTTTCTCAAAAGTTGATATTTTGAGAAACTAATTATGTCATGTGATAGGTAATACCTTCAAGGCAATATACTCAAAATTTCATGATTGTATTTCCAACCAATTTTGAGATGACCTGTTCCAAAAATTACAACTTTGGGTGCCCATATCTCACAAACTAATGAACAAAAAAATTTCCTCTGAAATGTTTCAAATTTTGATAGCTTAATATATCCAAATCCTTGCCCCTCCTTCTTTAATCTTCCTTCAATTGTATAAATGGCAATACAGAATCAATCTTTTTCCTCTTGTACAGTGTACTCCCTCTTTCTTCTTCTCCTTTTCTACCCACTCTGAAGATGCATGTAGTCCAATAAATTATTAACTTGTTTTTATGGAACCATTCTGACTGTTTCTCTTACAATTATAATTAATTTAAAAATTGGTAACAGTATTATTTTGGTTGGAATATGATTAACGATTCCTTTCTAAATGTGTAACTGCAGCTATTAAAAATCGCAACAGTTCAACACTGGCAGCTAGAAATTCTTGCATCACCATCGGGCTAACCCACTATAAGTGGTGCATCTAATTCACTAAATTATTAACTTGTTTTTATGCTGCCTTGTTCTTTAAGACTGCTCTACTAGTGCAGTAAGCATATTTTCTTGAAATGTGTACTATAACTTTTGTGTGGCCAATATTTAGCATGTTGGTCTCCATTAATTATCATTGCTAATTTTTATTTTATGAACTCGTTTGCTTAATATCGTTGTCTGTAGATCTCCGTTTGCTTGCCAGTTTACAATACGGTTGCTAATATTGGATTTTATGAACTGGATTGCTAAGTTTTTGTTTGCTGAACTATTATACCATTTCATGTATGCAACTCCACTCATGTATGTATATTTCAGTCAGTAATACACTTGAAGCTATTGCTTCTATTTCACTTGTACTGATCTCAGTCTAGACATGTCTAATCCACTTTTAGGCTAGGCGTACACCGGTTAGTCAAGACAAGACAAGACGACATTAGTCACGTTTAGTCACAGTAATTCACATAGCTGCTTATGAAGCAGCACACACCGATGCAATGACTAATCGGTGTGTGTTGCTTCATAAGCAACTATGTGAAGTTCTGAGACTAAACGTGACTAATGTCGTCTTGTCTTGACTAACCGGTGTACGCCTAGCCTTACTGGGCAATCAAGCAGCAAAACTTTAACCTCGATCAGATTATGAGGTTAGTAAGAGTTGTTCAGCGCAGGCAAAATAAGAATATAATCACGTTGAATTCCAGATTGCTGCAGACAATACATTTCTATATCTGTATCTACGATTAAATATGTAAAAAATAAGGATATAATCACTTTGAATTCCATACTGCTGTAGACTATACATTTCTATATCTGTATATACGATTAAATACGTACAAAATAAGAATATAATCACGTTGCATTCCAGATTGCAGATAAACTATTCTTATATCTGTATATCTGATTTTGTACATTGAATATCTGTTATTGTTTTATGAGTATAGCCTGGGTCTGGTACTACTATAAAACGGTATTGCACTGCAGGCGTGGGGGTTATAAGCGATAGTAATAGGAAAGGCGTTAGAAGGCCTTGGACACGCCTTGATACACATTGAAGTTGATTAAGAAGAGAGAGAAGAAAATAGGAGAGAAGAAGAGGAGGAGGAGGAGCAGGAGAATAAAATGAATGATGAGGAGAAGAAGTCGAAGAAGAAAAAAGACAAAAAGAAGCCTTGTTATACATTGAAGTTGATTAAGAAGAGAGAGAATAAAATAGGAGAGAAGAAGAGGAGGAGGATGAGGAGGAGCAGGAGGATAAAATGAATGATGAGGAGAAGAAGTCGAAGAAGAAAAAAAGACAAAAAAGAAAAAAATCCTTGTTACACATTGAAGTTGATGAAGATAAAGAATAAGATAGAGAAGAGAAGAAGAAGAAGAGGAAGAGTAGGAGGAGCAGGAGAAAAAGAAGTCGAAGAAGAAAAAGACAAAGAAGAAAATGGAGGAAAAAAGCAGGTAAAAGAGTAGAGGAAGAAACAATGAACATAAAAAAGAGATGAAGCTGAGTAAAAGCTGTAAAGTAGAAGAAGATTGAGGAAAATAGAATAGGATCCTGATAGAATATAGAAAATAGAAAGGAATAAAAAGAAAATAGAAAGAATATAGATAAATGACAAGAAATTGTTGGAGGAAACGTAGAAAATCAGGTAGAGCAACAGGAGAAAGAGTTGTATGGAAAGAAGGAAAACAAAGAAGCTGGAGGAAAAGAAAGATAAGCAGGATAAGATGGAGTAGAGAGGAGAAAGAGTAAAAGAGAATGACCAGAAGAAGGATAGAAAGAATAGAAAATAAATAGATGAATGGAAAAGAAATTGAAAATAAATATAGAAAGATTGGAAAGAAGGAAAAATATTGCGAAGATGAAGGCAAAGTTGCAGAAAAAGGAGAAAATTGGAGGGGTGAGAATGAAAGAAAAATGGCCAGAAGAGGGTTAATTTGGTGAAGAGGAAGTGGTGGAAGATGAAAATTTAGAAGGGGAGGATAGAAGGAAGGGAAGTAAGAAGAAAGTTAGAAAAGGAGAAGGAAGTGAAGTAAGAAGAAGAAGAAAGTTGGAAAATGAGAAGGAAGGGAATTAAGAAGAAGTTGGAAAAGGATAAGGAAGCGAAGTAAAAAGAAGAAAGTTTGAAAAGGATGATAAAGTTCAATAAGAAGGGAAAGATGAGTTGAATAATGATGGAAAAAAGAGGAGGACAAGTGGAATACGAGAAGTAGAAGAAAGAGGTGGGAGAAGAATAATTATAAGTAGGAAGAATAATTATAAGTAAAGTTTCAGGTGAGGAAAATATAAAAGGAAAAGACGATGATGAAATAAATTGTTGAAAAATGGAAAAGTAGGAATTTCAAGGAAGAAAATCCAACATTAATTTGAAGGCGAGAAAAAAGCAGTGTAAAAAGTACAACAAGAAGAGGTCAAGGAGTAAGTACAGGAAAAGAAGGACAACAACATTAAGAAAAGGACAAAATCAATATTTCTGATTGATATCGAATGTTCATGCCACGTCTAGTCTGGTTGAATATAGCTTTTGTTGCAATTCTGTCCAGCCAATATATTCAGTTGGATTGCATTGTTGAAATTACGATCACATTGTTTTGAGCTATTTTAAAGTGCAATTTAATGAAACCTGATTCGCGCATGCCCTATGTTATTTTATGATTTGTTGATAAGCTATTGATACTGAGCTTTCTGACACAGATATTATTGTCGCATTTACCGTGTCGAAATTGATTAACTGGCTAACGTAATGATCCTTTCTCTCATTGTCTTTGTTGGATGGTGTATGGGTTGCGTGGTTGTATTGAATTCCTCGATGTTATTGAACTTATTTGGTTATAAATATTATTGATCTATATTGTTTCATACATATTGATGATCTACATGAATAATTCAGAGCTTAATGATAGTTTTATTCAAATATATCTTTGTGAAATTCATAATCCATGATGGGATTGTAAACGCATATAGCCTAGCAGTTAGCACTACAATTCAACTAAAGGTCATTGATTAATATTATTCTTTATATATTTGTGTCACAAGCTAGATGCATTATAATAAGCCATCGTCAAAGAGTTGAACCCCTTAAAAAGTTAAACCCCTTACATTTTATGTGATAGTTTGATAGCCATAGTCATGATAGTCATTCCTGCTTGTTCTGAAGGTATTGAATATTGAATATTAATTAAAATTCAAAAAAAAATATTTTCAATTCACAGAATAAATTGAATACAATTAAACAGTACACAGTAACCAAGCTGGTCATCTCAATTTATACAATACACAAAGAAACCGTACTTAACCTACTAACTTGAAACTAAAAACATTATTTTTCTCAAACCTTAATCAATTTAGAAGATAACCATCATTAGTTAATGAATGTGAAATAATAAATAAAATACAATGGAAACATTATATTGTAATGTATTAAAATAGAAATAATAAATTAATTTGCCCATAATGATCATTTTTGCTCATGTTCTAAATAAATCTTCAACTCATAACTCTGAATGAATATCACATTTAGGCTAGGCGTACACCGGTTAGTCAAGACAAGACGAGATTAGTCACGTTTAGTCACAGTACTTCACATAGTTGCTTATGAAGCAACACACACCGATTAGTCATTGCATCGGTGTGTGCTGCTTCATAAGCAGCTATGTGACTAAACGTGACTAATGTCGTCTTGTCTTGTCTTGACTAACCGGTGTACGCCTAGCCATACAGTGAAAAACCTACACTCACGAGAATTGCACACCTCTCATTACCCAAGCACAACCCTAGAGCTCATGTGGGCATCAACCTCTAAGGGCCGGTTCATGAGCTCGGGATTAAGCCAAGTCCTAGACTAAAACGGGTGGCTATCGTAGCATCGACAAACGTTTGTCTCGACAGGTTAGTGGGTTATCAGCCCTTAGTACATAGTTTCGAGGCTAACGTTTGTCGATGCTACGGTGGCCACCCGTTTTAGTCTAGGACTTGGCTAAATCCCGAGCTCATGAACCGGCCCTAAGAAAATAGGTTTCCATTTCTTGTGAAATTTGTCATAATTTGAACTTTGTAGGGCTATATTATTTCCACTGTCTCCACTTATTTTCACTAATTTTCTCATGTATTGTTTTTGTTTTTGGTAATAAAGATTGCATTGAAATTTAATATCAGTATCACAAATCTTAACAAATTACTACATCTTCAAAAAGAAGCAATAAGGAGAATTTTTAACTTAAATAGTGAACAGTCATGCAGAATACTTTTTAAAGATCTGGAATTTATGACAGTGTACAGCCTCTATATCACAGTGCTATATGTAAAAATAACGAATCAAGATTCCAAACAAAGTCCGTCTTATATAGGAATAAAATTTATAATGTGGTATTAGAAATGAAAGGGATAATAAGAGATTTAAAAATAAACTTAAGAAGTACCTGACAGAATTAGTTTGTTATAATTATGATGAATTTTATAATGCTAGACGATGATTGTATTATATTGGCCTATGCCTATATGTTATATGTTTTTTATATGTTCAATGACGCATTCATGTACATAAATTGTATGTGTTGAATAAAGAGTTTGATTGATTGATATAATTTTTTCTTTTGCATTGCAGAGAATTTGGCGCCATCCGAACTGAAGAAGTTGCGCAACAAGCAGCGCAAGGCAAAGCGCAAGGCGGAACTGGAGAAGGCGCAACAGGTGGCTGCCGCCGAAAAACGCGAACAGCACAACAAATCTCGGCAGGCGGCAGGGGCGGCTGGAGGCGGAGCGGGGGGCGGCGCCGGGGGTGGGGGCGGTGCTGACACTGCCGAGCCCGATCTGCCCCAATTGGACGAGCTGGTGCCTGACAAGTTAGCCAGGGTCAGTAAAGTAAACAGATCAATTTCATTTATCTGCAAAAAAAAGCTGTATTTATTTATTTATTTATTTATTTATTTATTTATTTATTTATTTATTTATTTATTTATTTATTTATTTATTTATTTATTTATTTATTTATTTATTTATTTATTTATTTATTTATTTATTTATTTATTTATTTATTTATTTATTTATTTATTTATTTATTTATTTATTTATTTATTTATTTATTTATTTATTTATTTATTTATTTAGTTCGTCACATATAACTGCATCTCGGGAGCAACGCTCCTGCAGCATATGACACGTCAAGACATATTACAATCAAATCAAAATCAAATAATTTATTTGCCATACAAAAAAAATCAATTTCAAATCACGAAAGAAAATAAAATGGAATACATAACTTTATAATAAATGAATGATAATGAAATAAAATAATAAACATAAAGTAAGGAATAAATAATACATTATAAATAAATTTATGATTTATATGTATACTTAAATTCAAGTTCATACGTATATTTTTTAGAGAATTACTTGTAATGCCATCACCAGCAAAAATAAAAAAAACTTTGCCCTCTGGTGATAGTTGCAAAATAGGTTATTCTATTTTAAAAACTTATTACATTGGTTGTTTTCAAATATGTTTTCAAAAAATTAAATGATGCAATCAATTGAAAATAAATAGTTGTCCATATATTTTCTTAAACTTACTAAAACCTACAAAAAACAAATCTAGGGAGATTTTTTAGGATAGTGGCTGAATAAGGAGGTTTCCTTGAATGAAATCATACTCACAAGACCTGAGTCCGTTCGTGAGTATGAGTTACTACAATTATAACAATATTACATGAAAATATTGTATGAATACAAATGAAAACTGAAATAATCTAATTTATTACATAAATTCCATATTAGAAGGTATGTGGTGGCGAAGACACCAGCAAAAAAGATATCCTTGTGCGCTAATGTGAGACATGTTTTTTTTCATATTTATAGACAAATTATTTATTTTCTCAATAAACATTTGCAAAATTTTGCTGCAATTGAGGCGGCGTTCAGTATTAAACTTTTCGAAAACGTTTTAAACTTTCTGTCGTGGGTTTGAGAGGAAAATGTGAATAAAATCGTTAATCAACTGTTGTTTCTTGTAGGTTGAAGATCCGCTCGGTCAGGCTATAAGATTCTTGCAACCTCTCCAGCAGCTCTGTGCTAACCAGGTTGAGACACATCTTATGGGATTTGAAATTTACTCGCGGAAAGGTAAGTAAACCTTGAATAACATTTTATTTTATTTGTTGGTCATCATCACTATATTGAAATACATTTTTCGTCGTACGCTTGCAGTATGAATATTCCATAGATTTGTTCTAGTTGATTGTATGCTATACATGAATAGAATAATATTAGGCCTATATTCGAAATATTTTTCCAAGTATCATAAACTCATAGATATCCTGAGAGGCGTAGGCTACTTAGAAGTATGAATTTGATCAATTTGTCCTAGTTGATTCGTTATAAAATTGTATTTTCCTCCATTAACAATATTCACA